>JAODJW010000001.1:43834097-43871267 GCA_026777045.1 Hyperopisus bebe | reverse complement strand
GCATGATTCCGGCTGTAGAGGGAGCTAACCGGCGGATTCACTCATGGCTGTGTGCGATCCGGGTGCACTAACCTGCTCGGTTGAGCGGTTCAGAACCTGCTGCATGATTCCGGCTGTAGAGGGAGCTAATTCACTCATGGCTGTGTGTGATCCAGGTGCGTACAGTATGAAGTTGTAGCAGCTATACTTGCTGCTATAGCTGTATTGATCTTGAAATGAGTTTGAAATGAGGTGTGTACGTACGTGATGGGCTTTCTAGCTTAGTCATGGGGTAGTTAGGACTTGATGGATTCGGGTTAATGGAGACCTCCGATTCGTGACTCATGAGTTATTTAACAGATCCGGGTTATTCACCCAGGTGAGTCATGAATCGCCCAGCTCTAGTCCGGACTAGGCTTGTTCGCAGGTATAAATTAATGGTAATTCAGCGGGGATTCATTTAAGGCACGTTGATGGAACGGAACTCTCACTTAAGTAAGACTGACGAAATAAGTCAAACTTTCCCTTAATCCTGCTTCATGGAATACCTCCCAGAGTACCCAGAGGGAACCCCATGATGACATGGGAAGAACTTGCAAACACCACACACATGGAACCCTGGAGGAGATTTAAATGCAGGTCCCAGAAGCATGAAGCAACAGAGCTAACCACCACGTCACCATGCCGCCCCGAGTGACCAGATCATTAAACTGAATATCACTTAGGGATGAAATAGGCAATGTAATGCTACATTTTTCTACATGGAAGGACCGAAGATCATATCCTGTATTGTTGGTGATCTTTGCGTGCCTCATTCGAAATCTACTGTTTTCATCTACTGATAAGCTATTTTTTACAAATGTGTTAGCATTCATTCAGATTAAAATACTTATGCTAGAATTAAGTCTCATGTCTAATTTCTGTCTGTTTTTAACCAAATTATGACTTTAATTCATTGCATGTGTAGTGGAGCACATCAAAATCCCACAGAGTTTTCTGGCTTTTGATGAATGATCGCATGGTTTTTGCTTGTACTTTTTGTCAGACAGTGGATTTTAACTGAGCCCTCTCCTCCGCTCCACAGAGCCGTGCTTGTTGTCTTCTCAAAACAATGCTCTGGGCTTCTTTTTTGAAAGAAAGTATTCAGAATCATACAGATATCTTTGCCAATATGAAGGGAGGCACTATCATGAGGGGAAAAAAGCTGTTAAGAGTCCACTTAAATGCCATCTAAATGGCTGGTTTTCTGAGGCATTAGATGTTGTCCGTTTTGTATGAGCTCTGCATAATGTCTGCATTGATGAGAGGTGATAGCAGACTCTTGTTCAGCTGTGTGCTTCTTTGTTAATGCTCCTCATGAATCTAAGATGGTTGCAACTTAGAGTGTGTAAGCAAAGCCCTTGACAGTTGTCACAGGAAACCAGTTTCTGTATTGCCGACAATGCTTTCCTCAGAAGCATGAAGAAAGTTCCAGAGCCTTAGGAACAGTGCAGAGCCCTCCATTAACACCTGAAATGTGTGAGCTTCCTTCCGAAATGGACGACTGATATAGTTAATTAATTGTGTTGCTTGGCAGCACACATGTTAATCTGTTTACATGGCTGGGGATGTTTCAGAAAGTCTAATGTGGCCGTGGGGCTCCTGGCTCGTGCTCGCCGGTGGGGGGTGCCCGATGGCTCCCCCCTCTGCCTCCTTGGGTGGACGCGCGGCCCTCCGGTGGCGGGGGGCCCGGGTGCCTGGCCGCTGTGGGGCGGCTGGGTCCATGATCGCTTGGGGCTCTCCTGGCCGTCTGGGGGGCCCCGGGGCGGCGGTGTTGGGGCCTCGCACACTCATTGGGAATCATTCCATGTTAACCTGCACACTCATTTATACACTCACAACACACAAACATACAGACATGTGCACACACACACACACACACACACACGTATATATACACACATACACGTACATATGAGCTCAGAACTGGACCCGCTGCAGTTTGCCTATCGATCTGGCATCGGAGTGGATGATGCCATCATCTATCTGCTGCATCGGGCCCTGTCTCATCTGGAGGCCCCTGGGAGCACTGTGAGGGTCATGTTCTTTGACTTCTCCAGTGCTTTCAACACCATTCAACCACCACTGCTGAGAGGGAAGCTGGAGGCGGCAGCTGTGGACCGACATCTGGCTGCTTGGACTTTCGACTACCTCACTGGCAGGCCACAATTCGTCAGGTTGCGTGACTGTGTCACAGGTGGTAGTCTGCAGCACGGGGGCACCTCAAGGGACGCTACTCTCCCCATTTCTGTTCACCCTGTACACAGCTGATTTTAAGTACAACTCCCATCACTGTCACCTGCAAAAGTTCTCAGACGACACCGCTATTGTTGGTTGTGTGTCCGGGGAGAATGAGCAGGAATACAGGGGGGTCATCACTGACTTCGTGGACTGGTGTGAGGAAAACCACCTGCTACTGAACACCAGTAAGACAAAGGAGATGGTGCTTGACTTCAGAAGGAACCCTCCAGCGCACACACCTGTGAGCATCCAGGGCTCGGACATTGAGATTGTGGACACTTTTAAATACTTGGGTGTTCACCTGAATAATAAATTGGACTGGTCAACAAACACAGCTGCCCTGTACAGAAAGGGCCAAAGTCGCCTCCACCTGTTGAGTAGACTGAGGTCCTTTGGGGTGTGCAGAGAACTCCTACGGACTTTTTATGACACAGTAGTGGCCTCAGTAGTTCTCTACGCTGCTGTGTGTTGTGGGCAGGGAGCAGCTCGGACAGAGATAGGAAAAGACTTAACAAGCTTGTTAAGAGAGCTGGTTCTGTCCTGGGCTGCACACTGGACACCATCGAGGAGGTGGCGGACAGAAGGATGCTAATAAAGCTGTCATCCATTATGGATAACCCCTCCCACCCCCTGCACCACACTGTGGAGGCTCTGAGCAGCTCCTTCAGCACAAGACTGTTACACCCACAGTGCAAGAAGGAGCGCTTCCGTCGATCATTCCTCCCTACAGCTATAAGACTTTACAACACATCACTACAGTGACATGCTCATCCCCTTCCCTGTTCATACATTCACCTACCATTGTGTATATGTATATGCTCTTTCTTTATTTTTTTACTATATTTATACAGCTAGAATTTGTTTTCTATTTGTAATCTAATCTAATCTAATCTACATATGCACACAAGTTGGTCTTACTATCTAAAAGGGGACCGTCCATTCATTTCTATGGGAAAAACCCTAATCCCAATCACGACACCCTTAACCCCTACCCATCCCTAACCTTAACCATAAGTAACCAACCCAAATACAAGACTTCTGGCATTTTTACTTTTTTGATTACATTCACAGATTTTTATAAAACTGAGGTTATCTACATGGGGACCTCAAAAGATGTCCCCAAAAGTAGGGAAATTTCAGGTTTTACTGCACTTTGGGGACAATTTGGTCCTCAAATGTGATCTATGCAAACCCACACACACACATGTAGTGCTGGAAATGTGAGGCGAAATGTGCCATCCATGGAGCTATTGTATCAATTCTCATAATTTGGTCAAATAATATATAAAAATCTTTTGTTTAAGATTTACATTTAAAATGATAAATAAACGGAACCGTAGCAAGCTGATTCATTATTCTTAATGTGCTGCATTCTGTCTTCGAATAATAATTCACTATGTTCCCATTTTAACCAGCAGAGGGGGTAAACTTCCACCCATCCATCTTCTAACGGGGGGTCATGACCCTACGCCAGTCAGCATAGGGCACAAGGGTGAGGTACGCCCAAGACGGGATGGGACGCAGCTTATTAATGCTGCGGCTCTGAGTTTACTAGTGGGTTAGTTTTAAAGTCATAATTAGATATGTCTATGCAACATTTTAAAGCAAACGGCTGTTGTTGGAAATGTTTTGTAGGACTTAACCTGCCTTTCCTAGTGCCGTTTTTGCAGCAAGAAAAATGGTAACGTTCTAGCGACGTGGTTTCATCAACAAACTCTCTAGCAATAATGTGTATGCGAGAACTTATATTCACTTATTTCTGTTAGAAGAACACCTCAATTTGTAGGAAAAATTTGCTTTAAGAATACATGAATTGTAAACATATATACTGTACACGCTCACACACATGCCCACGCACTGGGGTTAGAAATGTGTCTGATGGAGTCGTGGAGTGTTTTTGCTATGAAGATCTTATTGGCTGTTTGTAGATAGGCTACAAGCATAATACATAGCAGTCGTCTATATCACAAAAAATACAATGTGGTCATGAAAAAATCAGAACTATATCCAGCAATTATATAATATCCAGCAGTTAAATCAAACTCTTTCAGTCAGCTATAGGATCCAAGGTACGGTTAAATTCATCCATTGACAAAATGTCTCCAGTGATGGAACGGCTACCAAAAATACAACCCTGTGGTTGTATTTGTTAAGTTGGGCGGATACTGTTAAGATGCAGTGACGTGTGCAACCCGGCTTCCCGTCAGTAAAGGTTTGGATGCATTCTGCAGCCAGGGTCTGCGAAGGACACATCGCGCGCGGCGCTCAGCACCTGGAATGCCCTGGGTCCGCGTGTCAGTGTCGCGCACGGCTGTCCGTGTGGCGCGCGCCGCGCTCGCTCTGAGGCGGGCGGAATGAGCGGCCGCTCGTGAGATCCTCCGCGCTGAAGAGCGACGCTTTACCTTTAACGGCAATCGGGCTCCGATGCTCACACACCTCGGTTTAACTCCGAGGGAGGATACATCGTGTTAACACCGGCGAAACGGAAACCATTCGTCGGGGCGGGGGAACCTGGAAAACTTCGGTGTATTTTATTACGGTAAGAAATGTTTACGTTCCGCGTATTTCTCCCGTTTTCCTCGCGTGCTCCAGGGCGCCGTGTACGTCCCGACGTTTGCCCGCTTTGTAGGTGCTGGCATCGCTGGAAACGCACCGAAGCGAGATCATTAGTAGAGCGACTTTCGCTGTCTTTGTGCTGAAAGCGAGCTGTAATTCACCGCTGTCTTTAACTGACCCGACTTGAACAAAAATACTGTTAAGACTTGCAGAAATTTATTAAGGGACCGGCTGACAGAAGTAAGATACAGTAGCTCTTACAGTGAACATAGCTAGGCTAGCTACTGTATTACTGTAATATGCAGTATAATATTTCTATATTACAAAATATAGTGGAGCGTGTTGAAGGTGTCGATCTGCATACTTAAAATATCATAGCAGTATGTAAAAAGCATAGATGATTGGGGTAGATGAAGTCCGAATTTTATAAATGATTTAAGAGTATGAGGATGTAGATCACCAACAGTTTTCTTAATGTAACTACGAGGTACTAAACCGACTGACTTTGTTTATTAAGTCAACCTTTAGCACAGTGTGAAGGTTTTTAGTGGATTCCGATATAGCACACGTCATTTTATATAAGTCGTTGTAATTAGTTCATCAGTTGAAACATTTTGGTTTTGTGGTGTTTGTGTGTGTTTTAATGGGAAGTATTGTCTAGAATTTAATGGGCATATACATTTTAGCAAAGGTAGAGGGCTAATATAAAAAGTAATAATGACACTTGAGCGGTTCAGTTGCATGCAGCCTACCCTTGATAACATGTCACCTGGGCAACTGCTTCAGCACCATGGAGAGGGGGCTGTTTGCAGTCAGCTGGTACGGTGTGGGTTCTGTATCCTCAATGCCAATGTCATGTTCCTAAGTTCAGTCCCTTGAAACAATATGGCTTTTATTGGAATATACTATAATTTTTGGACTGAATTGGACTGAAAAGGTCTATAAAGGAAATATTGTTCTCAATGTTATGTTGCAAAATGTAAAGGAGATAAAATAAATAATAAATAATAAGTAATAATATTTTGTTCACAGCATTGATAGTGCCACCCGAAAGAGTCTCTTAAGCAGACAAACCAGAATCAGTAGTGAAATAACAAAATAATTTAAAACATGCACTGACTTTGAAACATTTTCTGAGCAAGAAATACAAAACAGATGTAATAAACAGTAGTAGACAAGTGAATTGTCATTGGTTTTTATCATGGGGTTTTAAGCTGATAAATTGGTTAAACATTTTAAATCAGTTTTACTAAATGGAGAGACATGGCCTGTTTTGTGGGTTATATTTGCAAAAACATTCTCTTCCCAAGGACAGCTGACATTTAATAAATTCTTAGTTTTGCTTATTTAGACTTGTCAATAGTGTAACATCTAGATTTTGAAATTCCTGATCTTCTAATATGGAGGCTGAATTAGTTTTAGTTGTTCTGTTTTTAATGGTCACACCAATGATTATTAAACAGCCATTCAAAATAACTTTTTAATATTTTTATGAATACAACCCAACATGACTGCAAAAGTGGGGTACCTTTTATAGTGTTGGGTAATTGAGGGACATAGAGGTACTTTCTAATGTACATTAAATCCATTAAGTAGCAGACAAACAGTCTCAAGCAATCACACCACAAAAAAAAATAAATCAGTACTGTAGAAAAATAAATCATCTATGTAGAAAAGAAATATTCTGGAAACATATCAGCAAGAAATATGGGTCTTTGTTGGTATATGTAGCTATTTCTGCTTTGTTCATGATCAATTTACAATATGGCCATTTTAGATGGCCTGCAGTTCTGCAAATGTACAGGGATGTTTTTTTATCTGAGACTTATTTCTTGTTAACATTCACAGCATGTGTTATATTCAAAGACCAATAGCAGTGTTGTAAAGAGCAGCTGGAGAGATGAAATTACATTGGCTGTGTTTCATTGTCTTTTTTGTCTGTCTGTCTGATTGATATATTTTAAATGTTAAAATTGGTTTGTGGTAAATTATGTTTATAACACAAGGTCAGATTTCTCATTGGATTCCTTATTTGCTTTGGTCCCATACTGTATCCTTGACCTTAGATTTTTGTAGATTTTTTTGTGTAATTTTTTGTGTGGCAGCCTCTTTCTGCCGTTGTCGACTTCTCAGTTAACTGTCACCTCTGTTTAGTTGCATGAGTCATTTGCTTTATGGCGTCAGATAGTAATGTGAGGGGTTTGTCTTTCTCTCTGCATTTAAACTAATCAGAAAATGAGGTGTGGTCATCTATCTTTACATCGGTTTTTTTTTTTCAAGCCTCTGTTGATAATTTCTGGTCTGTCCCTAAGATGTTTCTCCTTGCGTCATGGAGCCAGTGATTTGAAATGCCCCTTTGATGTGGGGACACCATTGGGATTTTGTGTGCTATTAAAAGCAGCCATTATTCTGAGCCTGTCAAATTCGGAGACAGAGTCAGCCGTGGTGTCAAATCACGTTTATGAAATTTATATTGACGACCATGGAAATGCAAGCAGAGAATGCAATTTGCTATCCTTTTGTCGGTGTGATAAAAGAACCAGCTCTATAGAGGTAGGGGGGAGAAAAAGACACCCTCCTCCAATGATTTTAAATGAGATGGGGGTGGGGTCACAGCTGTGGCCTTCACACTAAGCCACATTTCATGTTAGCCATGATATATGTGTACTTAGAAACTGTATGAGCTCTTCAAATCATGCTTGGAAATATAAAATGTCCCTGTCTCGGTTTATGATCATACCCAAGTTCTGATTCTCCATTTTTTAAACCTACACCGAAATAATAGTAGAATATGCTCTGAATAATAATCAGGTTTGTTTTTATTGTTATTGCTGTTGTTTAATATTAATATGCTTTGCTATGATAGGTCATTTTTTTCCACATCTGCAGTGGTAATTTTCCATTTTCTCAACTGTTAAATCACAGCTTCCTGGCCTGGCAGCTGCAGTGGAATTCCTGATAAATAACTGCCCTGTGATCCTGGCTGCTTTGTCATTTGTCCTGGGAAGTGCATTTAAAGGGATGAGGGTTAATAAAGGCGTCACAGATAAAATAGTGGACCCTCCGTCTTCCTGTTAGGGGGTTTTGCCCAGTCCTTCTGATTCCCATTGATGTATACTTCTCTCCTCCTCCACAAACCCTGACTTTGCCAAAATTGTACTTATGGCATTTTTTGCTGGTTTTGCTTATTTATATGTTACTGTTGGGGCAGTAAGGTGGCGCAATGGTTAGCCTGAATACATGGAGTTTGCATGTTCTCCCTGTGCTGTCGTGTGTTTCCTTTGGGTACTCCAGTTTCCCCCCACTGTCTAAAAACACACTGAGATTAACTGGAGGTACCAAATTGTGTGTGAGTAAGTGAGTGGTGTCTGAGTGTGCTCTGTGATGCATTCTGCACCTGTCACCTCTAGGATAGGCTCCAGACCCCCCATGACCCTGAAGAGAGGACATATTATGTGGGTCAAATGATGACAGCCTGGCTTGCTGATGTCTTTTGGGGAATACGAGGAACAGACTCAGAAAACAGTCTTCCCAGATCATTCGCCTAATTCTTTTGAGGCTGTACTGTAAATGCCCCTTCTTGATAACTGATGTTCATGCAAAATTTACCAAGGGGGACCCCTGACCTGCAAAAATTGACCCTAAGCCACACACACCTTCCTCTTCCAGCACCTGCCCTTTAAAAGGTCTGTGCATGGCACTGTTAATAGCATTTTTGCATTCTTATGTTTAAGTGTGGGTTGGCATGGTGGTGTAGTGGTTGTCACTGTTGCCTCATGCATCTGGGATCAGTCTCTGCCATGTGTGTAGAGTTTGCATTTTCTCCTTTATCGTCATGGGGTTTCCTTCGGGTACTCCAGTTTCCCCTCATAGTACAAAAACACGCTGAGGTGAATTGGAGTTATCAAATTGCTCATAGGTGTGCATGTGTGAGTGAATGGTATTCAAGTGTGCCCTTTGATGGGTTGCCACCCTATGCTGAGTTCTTCCCTACCTTGTGCCCCAGGCCTCTGGAACAGGCTCCAGACAAGACACTCCCATCCCCATGACCCTGAATAGGATAGTAGTTACAGAAAATGGACGGATGTGTAGTGAATCAGAACTAATGCATTGACAAGAAAATTATGAATTATGTCTCAGTGAGCTTTGTAGCACATATTTCTCTGTTTGTCAATGATTGGTCAACTAGCAGTTTTATTTATTGGTTCGGCTGAATATTGTCACAAGAAACAACCCATTTGCTTGTCATTGAACCATTTTCTGTTTTTGTTATCTAATGAGCAACATATCATCAGTTAGGTTTGCTGTAATTTAGCTAATAAGCACATAGACACGCATGTCACAGAGGCTGAATCACTCTTGGCATGTTAGCAAGTTAAATCCTTGTTGGCGGAAAATCTTAAAAATTGTGTGTGAGGCTGCTCCTTTACCATGAGGAAAGAGCAGCCCCCCCCCCCCCCACCTGCAGTGCGTGTGTTTGGATGTCACACATGCAGGATTATGGTTACATGCCACACCTTTGGTAGCCAATACCTGTTTGCCGAGCCCTTGGAGAAATGATGCTGTATAGCTGACATTTTCCTCTTTATGGCTCCCACTCAGCAGGTAGAGTCGAGTTGGTAAAACCCAAGAACATGTGATCTTTTTTATTTTAAAATAAATGTCCCTGCCATGGGATGTTTGGATGCAGCTGGAGTGGAATTATATTATGGAAATTCATAGGCTGGCCATCTAGAGCCCTTCATCATCATTCATCTTTCTGGAACATCGAGTACCGACAGGCCAAAATGACTGTCTGAAGGCCATCGTCCATAGCCGTGAAGTCCAGCTTTCTTTAAGGCAGGATCTATTACAGAATGGTGAAGAAGAGACCTTGTCTGATCAGGGGTGCGTCAGCATTCCGGGAAATGAGCCTGGAAGAGGCAGAGCAGCAAATTATCAATACAGTGGACCTGGAGAGGTTTCAAAATGATGCCATACAGTGATGCCATCCTTTTGGATAGCAGTGGCAAGCAAACAAAAAAATTGCATCATGGTCCTAGATTTTTAGTTTGTTTACAACACCAGCACACAACAGGAGAATCATCTCTGACTCCTCTTGATTTAATGTGTCCAAAGACAAATAGTGTCAGCCTGTGCAGTGTTAGGTATGTGGCTTTTAAAACCCCCCAGGAAAGATTGTCACAAAATGCCTGGTAGCATGACTGCCTGCAAGAAACTCAAACTGTTCTCTCCTGATTTTTTTTTAGCATAAAAGCTCCAGTTCTTCTTTAGGTGCTTGCCTTTGTTATCAGTCAATCACCAACCAGTTTCCTCTATTGTTTCTAAGACCCATCGACTGCCTAGTACCAGAGGCAAGCGAATCTGTGTCAACGATGCCGTTGAAATCACTTGGCAACTGGAATGAAGGAAACCACTATATCTACCTGCACTGTTTTGATCTGCCCAATTGAGAAACACCAAAGTCTTCTGCATCGTTGCTTTTATACATTAATTTATTTGGCACCTTCTTTTATCCAAAGTGACTTACGAGCGAGTGTACACTACTAATATACATAAGAGCATTGTCTTGATTGTTCAGTATATTGTCAGCCTTCAAGAAATATATATTTGGACATCTTGCAAAGCTCTATTCTTAAAGAGTCTGTTAAATTTATTGTAAATGTGTTTTGCACAGAAAGCTGCTTGTCACTCTGGGAAATCCACAAAAATCATAGCTTCACATAGTATTAGGGCTTTTTTTAAGTGTGATGTTATGTGGCTTCTGAGTCTGTTATGGCCATACCTAGCAGTCAAAGGAGGAATGCATAGAGAACTACAAGCATCACAAACCTTCTGATCCTTCTCAGAAACAGACATCAAACTTATCGCATATGGGCAAATAAGGAAAGCGCTCCTTTTGTTGCTTTCAAGATTGACGTTGTATAGACCGCTAGAAACATCAATGAAAGGCCTCTGATTAAAAAGAGTCCTGTGTGCTGGACACTTTCCTGCTTTAATTACGACTATTTAACTTGACACTCTGGGCATGAACTTTTTAGAGTTTTCACTAAACCACCGTTTCAATGTCTGACTAGACTTCACGTAAACCGCTCTATGCTTGTTTCTTGAGCCCCAGGAATGCATTTAGCCATACACAGTACCATCTGCCCTCATCCTCGATTCCTTACTGCCGTTTCGCCTTACGCAGGAGAGCTCAGAAAACAGCCGTAACATTATCCTTTGCCTCAGGGTGGGGTGTCAGTCTGTGAATACAGGCCAGTAGTATGATACCCAGCAGAGGGAATGATTTTAAACAGGTTTTAATGGCTTCTTCTTGAGTTATTTGTCATACTGGAAGCAGCTGGGTGCACAGTGTACAAGCTATAATCCCCTATATTTGAAGGAGAGGTAATGTAATCCTAAGACTCATTTTCCTTAGCAGTGATCTTCAGTGTTTTTTAAACTCCAGCTACTGAATTATTTGGCACTGTAATTGATCCCAGCCGTTCACAGGGAATATCGAAAATTTGTTATTGATTAATTAATGAGTCAGAAATATAAATTAAAAACATTTTTCTGTCACTGCACACCATTATATGGCCATTATGGAAAATTGGTATACTTTTAATAATTGCTAATTACTGTATGTGTGGCACCAAAGGAATGTTGAGTCATTATGATTAACTTCAATGCATATTTGAAGTGCAGCATTAGATACAAGATACCTCATGACAAGAGCTGAGATCAAGGATATCGTTAGTCAGTGATATAAAATATTTAAAAAGCATAAGCTTGCTATGATCCAGATTCCTTTGAACAAGGTCTCAGTCAGTTGCATATGTTATTGGAAGAGTTCAAGAAAGCTCTCCAGTTGTGCAAGAAGATAAAACATTCAGCTTCTGCTGAAATTTTTGGTCATTCATATTTGATTTAACTTGAGACAGAGAAACAACAGCAGTGTTGAGTAAAAAAGAAAACACATATCTGGTACATGGTCTATTTAGAATGCTTTTTTCTGTATTGGTTTTTTGCGTTTTATATCAAATCAACATACTTGCGACTGACTTTTTTTCCATGAAATCTCTGACATCGTTACTTTAAAGCGTATTAGAATTTTGCCATTAGAAGTGTTTATGGTAGTCTTCATCCTTATTGTCACACGGTAATCTCTGCAAGCTTGTGGGTAACTGTGCTTTAAGGTTAATGTTGGAGGCAAAGTAGGTACTAATGCTGCTCATTTTTTGGAGCTTACCTTTTGTTTTGCCGCATAAAGACAATTGTTGATGAACATCTCTTTGCTTAACGGCCCTTAAGACAGCCTAGTTGAAAGAAGTAATGACTTGTGTAAGAAGCAACTGACTGTTATGTTTGCTGAGAAAAGAAGTATTTTTGAGATCCACCCAGCGTGTTCTATTTCAGTCAGGATGTATACCACATTCTCCACCAGAGTCCTGGAGTGAATAGATCATTTTTAATTTGCAGTTTTACTGGCTTTTCTGCCAATCACTGAATACACCTTGCACAGATGGAATTCATATATTATCAGAAAGACAGCATGGAGTCATGGAATCATGGAATGGAGTCAGGAAAAATGTTACTATCACAGAGCATCCTATCACAGAATTTGCAGTTTTACTGGCTTTTCTGCCAATCACTGAATACACCTTGCACAGATGGACTTCATATATTATCGGTAAGACAGCATGGAGTCATGGAATCATGGAATGGAGTCAGGAAAAATGTTACTATCACAGACCATCCTTTAAGCCTTTCATCTTGAGTGTCATCTCTTTGTAACATAATTACAGCTTTAGCATAGACGAAAAGACACCACTGCTGAAAAAAATTTAATGAATGCCCCTTACCTGCACATTTTAAAAATTATTTTACATCAGAGCTTTTGAGACTTTTGATAGTAAAAATGTTGTACCCTGCTGTACTGTGGAGTTCAGAGCACAATGTCTTTTCCCTGACCAAAACAAAGAAAACGGCCATTTTTAAAAAGGCTGATGTTGCCCTACTCTTTTGTTCCTCGGGTTACAAATTCCCAAGTCCCAAGGGGATTAATGTTGTTCGACCATTAATTGCTTCAGTAAACTTCTGACCCTATAATTGGGTAAAGTGAGAAAATGAAAGCAATGTAAACAGGCTTAGATGGGAACATCTGCAATGCAAATGAGGTTCCTTTCTGTCCCGTTTACGTGTCCAGGATCCTGTAATGCCACAAAATTGAAATAGAAAGCTATGGTATTACACAGCAAAATTCAAGCTTTCTCTAATTCCCTTGAGATTTATGAATGTTTCTCCAGCAATGTGCTGCATTTTGACATTTCAGTAAGTCAGAGGTGCCTGCTAAGAATTGTGAATGGTTTTGCATGGTGAAACTCGCACGGTATATTACCTGGCATCCCATTCTTTGTGGCAGTGTGTTGTGTTCCATTTCATCAGATGTGTTATTGTTGCAAAATGATTTGCCTGAATTTATGAAACCTGCTGAGGGAGGGGATTTCTCCTAATGCTCTCCTATTCAGCCTGTGCAGTGCGCAGTGTTGCTATTGTTCCCCTTTGAAGCGGGCAGCCGCCAGCGCTTGGCTTTGCTCCGCCTCGGGCCCTATCATTAAGGAATGATTTATACGTGCGCTCGGTGAAAAATTGATCGTGCCAATAGGCGTGTTGCTGCTACATCATGTTAACTGTATCAGGGCAGCAAAGTGTAGATTCCCCACACCTTCCTTGCTTTGATTGATCATAAACAAATTAGCCTCACCGCACTATAACAAAGCGCAATTAACATGGCTGTGAATAAATGTCACTGCTTTAACTGAAAATGATCTGCGTACTTCTTGCTGTTTTAATTCTCCAAATAAAGCACTGGTATCCAGAGGCTTGAGTGAATAGAAAAGATCATCCTTTCCATATGTCTTCTTGCCTCATGCTGTTTTCTCGTCTAAAAAAGTTTTCTCATCTTTACTCATAATAATGTGCCGTAAGTCTTAAACAAGAATCCTAACGATACCTGTGGAAAAACATATTTTATTTTACATGCAATTAAAGCCTTGCTTGACAGCAGGAGTTTGCATTTGTAGATTTTTTTGCATTGACGAACATGTATTACTTGTGAAACAGAGCTGCAAAAATCGCTGTGGTCTGAAATACTTAATCCTGTTTATGGCCATAGCCTGTTCTTAGTCACGGTCCCAGCGTGAAATGGTGAGCATTCCCACGTTTTATTACTGGAAGCTGGAGAAATAAAACCACCATGGTACAGTTTTCTCTCTCTACCTCGTCTGTGTAATATTCTCTGTGATCATGCCCCTTTCCATTCCTTTGGGCAGCTTCCCCTCATCTTTCCCTTGGTGGTTGTTCTAACACTTTTGTGAAAGTATAGAACTGCACAAGTTTAGTGGATTCACCACCAGTCACAGAGCAGCAGTGTTTGGTGAAAAAATAGCCGTCTTTTGCTAGTCCCACCCATCTCCCTCTCCATCTCTACGGGCTGGGTGTGCACATCCTGGCTCCAAGCACCAGTGCACTCTGGGTGGATATTAGGGCTTTATACCAGGGACCAGATTGACATTTATTTTCATCTTGGACAAATGGTCATTCTCAGTAGGGCTGTAGTCAAAGCGGAATTTTGGCTTGTACTATTCTGTTTTTGACAAATAGTCTTGTTCGATGGAATCATAGTTGGCGGTACACAGATTTTCTGGCTCTTTTAATACATAGTTATTTTCTTTATCCATTTTTACATGTGCACAATTTATGCATATCAACAATACAAATGTACATATAATAGAAAGTTTATTTGTGATAATGCAAAAGAAACTTAGACATGGCTGAAATTTTGGTGCAACTGCTTAATGGCATTGTTGTATTATTGTATTATTGTTTTGGACATTTTTTTTGAATAACATAATTACTTAAGTGTATTAATAAGAAAAGGAGAATACATACCATAGCTGCATTTGTGTAGCATAAGTGCTGGTTGCTTGCAAACAATGGAAAACTGTCCACTCAAAGATTGTTGGAGAAAAGAGCATCAGATGTTCAGTGCCATGGCCAGACTGCAGCCTGTGGAAGGGAGTGCAATATAAGTGGATTAGCTGTGGATTAGCTTCCTGCAATTTCTCTACAACTTACCTCCACCTCCATGCCTCATTACACTTGTTAGCTGCTTTAAAATCACAGATGACAAGAAAAGTTGAGGTAGTAATGGGCTCTGAATTTACATCTTGATATATCAGGATACCCCGCGATCCCTGGGTGATGAACCGGTCTCTCTCACTTTTGTGCTCTGCAAAACCTGTTTTGATTTACGGAAACTATTAAAGGCAGAGATGGTCAGTCCTGAGGCTACTTAATCTCGTTGATATATTAGAGGAGAGGGGAAGAGATAAGACGGAGAAAAAAGGGGAGGAAAGAGACAAAAATGCAGGGTAAGACAACGCAGGAGAAAAATGCTGCAGGAACTGATAGGTCACAGTGCATAGGATGCTTCACCATCACATATTTGAGCTGCTCTGCTGCTCTCGACTTTCAGATGGCATCAGCAGCCCGATGTCATGTGATGGTTGGTGCAGCCTCCAACCCGCCTGTCTGCCTCTAGCTCATTTATCTTTGCAGATGGTCTGTTGCCCTTGGCCCAAGCATGAGGATGACTTCTATGATTCCTTTATTACAGGGAGCTGAAATGCTTGGAGCATCACATAGCCTATGGGGTTTGGAGCACCCACATGCTGGCGGGGGGTTCGGCTTCTCATGTCCTAGCTGGTTTGCAGAAAAATAGAAGTCTTCTGCTGCATGTTTTTTTTAAATATAATTTTTTGAAAGAATGAATCATTTCACAGCTAATAGCTCTGATGTCTGCATATGTTAGTATTCACAAACATTGCTCATTGTGCAATGCTACAGTAGTACCTTAATGTTTATATGCTAGGCTCACAAGGTTTGGCCGGTATTCGTCGGTGCTGGTGCCCATGTTTTGAATAGCAGGAATTCACAAACAAGCACAATTTATATATTTAGTCCCAGCTGTACCCCAGACTGGCATCTGCTTTCGCTTGCACTGGCCTTGTGATGAGCACCAGAATGAAGATGTAAATGTCTCTTCAGAATGGGACCATAAAGAATGACCTTTCTGTTCCACAGTAGAGCTCTGCAGCAGATGATCCAAAGTCTTCATTGGCTATTAGCAGCTCAGTTCTGGATTTGCCCTTCAAGTGCTGTGACTAAGTATAAAGTCAGCGGAAAAATTTAGACTCTTATTTAAAATGCAGATGTTTGAACTATTTGTTTAGTGTGCAAGTGGCTCAAACTAAGCCACAGAGTGAAAATCAACGACTAATAAAAATTTAACTCCATCTTGGCTCCTGCTTCCAGGGTGAACAGGATATTTGACCCACAAAAACTGGAGTGGAACATTGATAGTCATGTGAGAATGCTGAGAAGATGAGGGCTGCAATGCAAATGTGACAATCAAGTTGAGTAGATCTGCAATAAATATGGAGTGATTTTTTTCTTTGCGTTATGTGCAATGTTCCTAATTCTTCTGTTTGAAATTTGTTTTAGTGGAAAGAAATTGGGTCAAGTAATGCATTATATCACAGATAGAATTCAGATACAGTACAATAAGGTATTTTCTTGCAGATTTAGAGTTAGTTTGGTTGTTCTGTGTTAATCCTATTCCTGATATATGGACTCTGGAGGCTGCATCCGAGTTCCATTAGAAAATTGGCAAAGAGTGTTATAAGGGATTAATGGAAATGTTTGATTTTAGCAATTCAGAAAGAGAGATAAGAAGTTTCCTTTGTAGTGTTAGAGATTGAGATTAGTCTTTAGTCATAATGCCAATGTTAATACTGCATTGATGAAAAAACTACATCTCACTTATGATTTTGTAATTATCTTCCTGATATAATACATTTCATGGAACTACGTGATGGAATGGTTCCCACATTAGATAAGCTGAAAAAAGCATGCACACAGTTTGGAATTGGGCTGGGCAGGGATCCTGAGAATGGAATAACAGGTTGATAAGAGTAAGATTTATTTTTAATTGGGTCTCACAACCTTTGAGAATGTATTTTTCAGAAGTGCGAAACTTTAGATAATAGGTTTTAGAGCCGGCCGTCTGGTGCGGGGGGGGGCAGGGTGGCTCAGTGGCTAGTGCTGTTGTCTCATGCCTCTCTGCTTGGGGTTTTGAGTCCTGCCTCCACTCTGTGTGTGGAGTTTGTTACAATGATTGGTGTTTCTAAATTGCCCTTCAGTTGTGTGTAGTGTTCTTTGATGGACTAGTATCCTATCCTGGTTGTACCCCCACCTTGTGATCTATGATGTCTGTGATAGGCTCCAGGTCCTCCCGTAATCCTGACCACAATAAGCAGTAGGAAAATGGGTGAACTATGTTACTTATTCATGATGAATATTTCACTGCTAATTATTTACAATTGGTAGTGTTGTAAAGGATGTCATGTGAAATTGCAAACTCAATGATACTGATTATATAGGATAATGTATTTTAATTTAGCATGAATACTTGCTAAAGATACATTAATGTCAATTTTAACTTCAACTGGATAATGAATTCCATTATTCTATTATATTTATCTTTATTACTTACATATAATAATATGATCAAATTAGTATTTTATAATTCTTTTTTGCAGCTAGTTGTCCTATCCATTCATGTGTTAATCATTTTGAATGAAAGTTCTTCTGTAGGTATGTTTTGTCAGTAGCTACTGTATGAATTTACAACAGATGTTCCTCAGAGACAGATTTAAAAATGCCTCACAAATTCTCAGTTTGCATGCAGCCACCCACTATTATAAACTGCTTTTTAGGAACTATTGTCACATTGAAATATACTATTAAAACTGATTACACATCTTGAATACACAAGGGCTTTCAGCTGAATTTATTAGTAGGGCTCATCAGTTCAGCAGACCCTGGTCTGAAAGAGGATTCGTTTCTCAGAATATCTCAAAGCTGCTGTGAAGAAGCCACGTTTTTGTGATTCTGTAATATGTATTTATGCATTGAGTAGTGCTGCATTGTAGTGGGCTGGGATTGTGTTAAAATCAGTTGAGTACCAGAAAGGTAAGGGAGGTCTGGAAATGTGTTAAGAAATTTGTATACATGAAATTCAGTTTCAGTAGTGTTTATGGTTTTATTTAGGGGTGTCTCTACTATAAGCTCTGAGTTCCTTTTAAGTGCTGATGTGGTGTAGTCTATGTACAGGTTGGAGTATAGAGGTAACTTGTCTGAAACTTTTGTCCTTTGGTTAAGGAGGCAGTGTCTCACATCAAAAAAGGGTGGTGTTCTCAAGCATGTTTATTCTGCTGACTCTGCCATGACTTTGCCAAGGGCAAAAACAACTACATTATTTCCATATATGTCACAAAATGGAGAGCTAATGCACAACTGCACTAGTGGATTTCAAGGAAATAGTTGACAACAAATAAAATGCTTGTCTGTTAGGTTATTCTTCATCTAGAAAAAGAAATCTGCATTTTTCTCATCAGAGCAAAAAACAAAAACATGTTGTCCTGAGAGATTTTGAGAGAAACAATTCTGTTATATTGCAGCATACTGGTGGGAGTTGTATAGTTCTGGGGTACCTCTCCCAGTATGCCTAGTGGCGTGCATAATGCCACCCACTGTTCAGATTTATTAGCTCATTGTGTTCTTTATTAGCCTTATCATACGATCCTTTTATCTTCTAGCGATTGCTTTTATCATGTTTGTTGTGCTGTGCTTAATTCTGCTACTGTTGTGATGTGTTTCTGTGGTGATATTATCGCATGTTGATGACCTGTACAATTGTGGCATGTGTTGGAGTGTTATTTGTCTGACTATGGTGAATAGTCCTTGTACTGAACCCTGGCTTGCCGCTGTATTCTTCTGTAGTTTATTTTACATTAGTTTTCAAAATACGGATGAAGTTAATATTGGAAATACTGCGTTTTAATCACAGAAGATATTGTTGACTGGGCGCTTCAGTGGAACGGAAACTCTCGCATTCCAAACTTTTTAATGAGCCAGTTCCTTCACTTGAGAGTAGTAAACATGAAGATCTTAATTACATCTTTAATGGTGTTTTCAGTGTGGAACCACCCAAAAGCAAAAAAGGCGGGTCAATTAAGAGAGTGTAACAGAGCCATGTCCTCAGTCTGTGAGGCTATAGACGCCCCAAGAGGGATGTTTTGAGCCCTACTGTGCCAAATGCAGCTTATTGTCTATTGGCCATCTGGCAGTGTTGAGCCTGGAGGCAGTCCTCAGCCTTTTACATTCACCTCCGCTCAAAGCCAAGCTTCCTTTCCTCAGAGTCGCCATGGAAAATAATTGTGAGTGCAGTTAATTAAATTTGGTCACTGGGTCTTTGACAGGAACGGAAGGACAAAGACCTGTATGTGCTGCGGGGTAATGCCAAGACGTCTACCTCTTCAGCTCGCAGTGGGAGCTGGTTGGCAGACTGACCAGGTGTAATGGTAACAACTGCTAAATCAGCTGGAGACTGCAGGTGGTCACTCACCAATAAATGCTCTGGTATTTATGTGCATAAGTGAAATAATACGTTTCTGAGACTTGCCCATGCTGCTTACATGCTTTTACAGAACAGAATCTATACCAAACTACAGGAATGCACCCATTATAATTGCCCATTGCACGTGATGTATGTTGATTGTATGTTATGTGCTATATGTAAAGATGTATGTTGTCTGTATTGTGCCTGTGTCAACGTTCTTCATTGCACTACTTAAATTTGCACAAACTACTATATTTATCACTAACCTTACTTACTCGACTCTTTTGTGTATCTTTATTGTCTGACTGTGTTACACCCTATTTGTTATTTTGTATATTGTTCATTGTCACGGTGTGACCATTAGTAGCAAGCTGTGCTCCACCGGCCTTGGCTGTGTGGCAACAAAGGTTCTGATTCTGATTAAATAAGAAAATTACCAGTAATATACAATTTAACAGAGAGGCTCAATAGTTAAAATTTGGATCAAATCTGGCCATGTGTAATAAAAAAAAATCTGCATCCCCGAAAGTCACTGGAACCCAGCCTGAGCTTGGAGACACAATTCAGCGGCCCACAAATTTGTATTTAAACTTGAGACTAATTAGAGAGGAAAGGAACATACGGCGCTGCTGTAGCTCAGTGACTCTGTCAATCAAGCCATTTAGCGCCTGCACACAGAACTCAAGTAACAGCAGCTCCCATTCTGTGAACCTTCGGTCCGTTAACTGCACGTAACCCTGTTTATTTCTTATGGGAATGACATCGCCCATACTTGAAAGCTGTGAACAGCATTAAACATTGCACTAGTGGTTACAGGAATTTAGCTGAAGGTCATTGTGTGGATTTGTTTATGATGCTTTATTTTTTTCAGCTATTTGTTTGTATTTCTCTGATCTTTTTGCCTGCTGATGCATTTTCTCTATAGTAGCTTGAGCAGAATGTCCTCTGTAACATTTTATGTTTTTCTGTGGCAAAAAAAACAAAAATAGCCTGTCTGTGTTTTGTATTCCACGTTGTTAAATTTGTACAGAAAGAAAAAGGTTTCAGGTTTTTGCTTCCTTACAACATGATTTGCCAAAATATGATTACAAAAGCACTAAAGATCTGCCATTCTTTCTGTTTCATTTAAATAAAACATCCTCAGGAAACCTGAGAAGGTAAATTAGGTAGCATTTAAATGATTTTTGGATGTACCTAGAAGGTGCCAGAAAAGTGACATTTTTTAATTAATGTTGACGTATTAGGCAAACGTTTTTGTTGGTTTAACACGTTGAAGGTTACAGTGCAGTAATGAATGTGGAAAAGGACACCTTTGGAACACCGATCTGGAATGTACTAACACAAAGGTGGGAAAGGGGTGTTTTGTGATGTAATGGAAGCCTATGCTGTTGTAATTCCAGGGCTTTCTAAGCTCTCAATAATGTTCTAATTAAAACAAATGCATTCTTAAAGTAATGATAATAGTTATTCTATGATTTTCTCTGTGGAATCTGGTATCTCTACACCCCCCCCCCCCCCCATCTCACCCAGCTCACCAGTGGCACTTTTCTCTGGAGACCTGGATGAGTGAGGTGGGCGGGGGGTGGCTTGGAGCCAGCTGCTGCAGTCGAATGCAGCCATCTGACTTAGGGTCTCTGCCAAAAGCAGACCCGTCTATCCCTGATCACTCAATAGCTAGGCTGAGATTTGCAATACTGTCCGGGGCTGCGAGTCTGTAGGTAGAGACAGAGAGAGGCCAGGACTGCAGACTCTAAGTCATAGCAGCAGCAGCCTGTCTTCCCTCAGGGCTACTTAAGGCATGAACTGGAAGGGGGTTGGTATGTAGCACTATAAAACAGCACACTATACTTACTGTATGCCTGCTTCATTAGGACTCATGGTAACCTATCAAGTCATTTCTTGGTTAATCGTTTAGTCTAGGTGTTCCAACTGTGCCACAGAATGCTGGGGATTTGGGGAGGGGTTGGTCAATTACCAAAAATAAATAATTTAAACCCTGCCTTTTTGATATTTGTGTGTTTTTAATGCATCTGGAAAAGAATAGTAATGGCTAAATGTATTAAATGTGGCCCACATTTCGATCCACCTCCACCCTCCTCCCCTTGACCAACAAGTTTCACCACCAACGTCCCACCACTCTACACCCCCTACCCCCCACCACCCTAGCCAGCAAGCTGTACCAGTCTGTGAACAATTTCCATAACGTATGCTAGCCCACAATTATCAAATGTTTGGGATCCCCTGCGGCATTCCAGAGAAGTTTTTCCTTTGACTTTACATTCCTATTGCTGCAGTCAGGTTATATGCCTTCCTCAAAAGTACAATAACAAGATCCCTGCTGGGACTCAAACCATCAACCTTCAGGGTACTAGCCTGTGCCCTCTGGTCCACCTGCTGTTTAAACTGTGTTCGTGGTTTACGTGATGCAGGGGGAGGGTTCTATCACCAGCCCAGCCCATCCCAGTCTCAAACTTTCACAGCTGTGAGGAGCATTAACATGCTGCAAGAGCATTCCATTTAAATACGACACCACTGGTGTTGATTTCCAGGGGCATTGAAACATGCTCTTCTGGTTTTTATGATAACAGAATTATAATAAGGATAATATATTTGAGCTTGAGTAAGATAAGGTGTAGGGCTGCCACTGCAGTTTTGTCAATCTGGCATTTGACTAGACTGGGATAAGAGACCTGGTCAAAGCTCCTAAATGGCATAGATGATGAACAGTCAGGGGGTTTCAATGACCCAAGGTCCCATGTAAGGTTTCCTTAATGAAAAGCGCATATGTAATTGAGACATCACAACATGGGTAAGTGGAAATGAATTGAAATGACATGGAAATAAAAGTGCTTGTGGTAACAGTTTCCGATGAACTTTGACCTTTAACCCCAGTGTGGTGCGCATGAACGGCAGGGGGAGGCTAATTGCCGCAGCCTCCATCTGAGCTGTGGGAGGACCGTCTTTAAGATGCGGAGCAGCCATCACCGCGGAAACGCTCGGGCTCCTCCGCCATCTGGTCACTTCTGATCCAAAACAGCCCTGGTCCGGCATGTCAGCAGTGAGCAGCGAGCAGCGATCAGCACTCCGTAGACTGAATAGTGCCATTTTGCTCACGTAATGCGATCGATCATGGCTTATACTTTGTGTCTGGGCTGCTCTTGCCAGAGAAACCATTATCGCTTCAGGTTACCCATCGAGAGAGATGGAGCTGTTCTGTAGCCTCTATCCACAAATGTAGCATGGCTCGCCTGAGATGCGTAGATTATGTTGTAGAGTATGTTGTTGTAATTCACTCCCAGGAAAACGCTCATGCTAAAATGCATTCAACGGTCAGTGGGATGATGAACAATTAGTAGCCAAATATAAAATTAAATATTTACCTAATATTTTAGGTTTTAACTACAGATAAAACTGAATAGATATTTTATATCTCACTAGAAGCACAGAAGGAATAAATTGAATGAATAATGAATAAATCTTCTTCCGGAAGGACTTGTCCGGAATAATAAAACGTATAAAAGATGCTAAAAGGGTGAGTTTTCCCACAGGACTTTTTGTATCCATCTGCCAGGGACCTCTGGAAAGGACAGCAGGAGCTGTGATAGAGATACAGCATCATGGGATGCCATTTACCCCTCTCCCCGTGACCCTGCGTCCGTCTCCTCGCGGTGGGGGTGTCAGTAGAGAGCGGCAGCAGATGGGTCGAACTGAGTGATGGCCGGGGGGGAGGGAAATGAGGCAGGACCTTCGAGGGGTTTCATTTCTGCGTGGCAGGCTTAGTGGTTGGACCGAGGCGGGGGTGCCGTCCCCCACACTATGCTCCGCTTCAGTAATCTCCTCCGGCTGTTGGGCCTATTTGTCTTCATTACCGCCTGGGAGGATCTCTGTTCCGGCGGCACCCAGACTCCAGTGTGTTGGCTCTTTCATTCTGCACTCGCTGCACCGCAGGCTGGGACACACTGAGTAATTAGGATTGCATCCTCCGCCAATGTTAGCCTGATGCTCCTGTCATCCCACACTAGATTATGTAACTAAGACATCTACTTCTGGTGACAATGTTTTGTCACAACATGTCACAAAGATTTGGTTGAACAGAACTTATCCCTAGAAAAAAAATGGTGAGTTCTTTCAAGCAAAGCTTCTTAACATTGCATCTTAAAATATCCTAATAGGTATTGATTTGTGATTGATTTTGTGTTGTTTTTTTAAAATCTTCATACAACTGTGTATACGTTCGACCCATTGTGCAAAATAAAGAAATGATATTTGCAGTGTTTGACTAATGTACCAATATTTCTTGCACAGTTAATGGCGCTGCTCGAGTTTTATTTGCATGGGTGATATTTTTCAGGAAAAATGACAGACTTCTCCAGCAATCTCAGGCAAGTTTCTGAATTTGACTTCATTGTCTGGCAAAATAATACCTCAGTGGTTTTAGATGACTTTAGGTTGCTAGTTAGCAAAATTAACACATTTTTAGTGGCAAAATAAAAACAACATAAGATGATAGGTTTAGCTAACTAGCCAAGTTAAAAAATTCATTAGATAACTAAAATCCTCTCCTATGGCTGACCTGTTGAAAAGATATATACTCGGATCTGTACTTCTTTACATGCAGTGAAGAAAATAAGATGAGACTATATTAGACAAAGGATGGGAATTGGATTTGGACTACACGTATCTGTCTCATTTAACACCCACTGCAGTCACCCAAGGGCTGTTTCTCATGCGGCGAATCTGGGTGCTGCTGCCATTTTGGCTGCCTTATTCAGGTGTGTATGAGACACAGGAAGGAAGCCCTCCAAGAAAACCATGCACCTGGCACCTGGACTTGGGAACTCTTTTGGAGTTTCACTGATAAATTTTATATGTCCTGTACAATAGGTCTCATTTCTGACACCGACGGTCCTGGGATTTCTTGCTTCACATCAGCAGTTTTATTAGTAATTTGGTATGTATGCGGTAAGAGTTTGCAGCTGAGCATGATTAATGAACAAAGCAGATGCAGAGCTTAAGCTGCATAAAGGTATGTGGGATGTCATATGAAGTCCCATGGTCCAATCAGATGATTTCATTGAAGGTCCCAGATGGTTTGAGCCAATCGATGTTGGATTTTGCTTGCCTGCATTTTCTGAGAAAGCTGAAAGCAGCTGTAAATTCCATGACATTTGCCCTCAGTATTATGCTCTTCTGTGACTGATACAATCCGTCCCTTTTACATGGGTTTAGTTCCAGGAACATTTAATCACCATTTACACTGGCTGAAATGTAGCCATTAGCTGCCTCCTGTCGTCCCTGGTATCTGAAGAGCTTTTTTAACGGTTACCTGGGGGAGATTTCAAAGATAAACCTGCAGACGCAGGCAGAGATAGGAAAGGGGAGAGAGACGGAGAGATAGAGGGATTTATTGAAGAGATTGTGGGCTGCACCCTTCCTGCTCTTGATCTGTTAGCGCCAGGTTTGGCTGCTGTGAGCATACTTCCAGGGACTGCCAGCAGGGTGACAACTGCAGAGGATGCCCATGCTATCGCTTATCAGAAGTGTCAAATCGAAGAATCAACTTCGGCCAGCCCCAAGCCTGCCCCATGCAGCCTACCTCTCCTGTGCCATTTCCCATTGCTACGGATGTGTTTTCATAGTTTTTGTGCTCCTTGCGTCATGACATTGTGAAGGGTGTTTTATCTGCACATAAAATCCAGTACTGATGATATTATATGTTGATTTATTGCTGCGCGTTATGTCTGAAGATATACAGTCAGCTGAATCTCTGCCATGATTGGTGATATATTTCTGAAGCCCCGATGTTGCTGAACATTGGACTCCATGTTCTCATTCTCCTACCCTCCTGGACTTTTAGTATGTAGCTCCATTCTGCTTCATGTCTGTGTGACATGGAGGCACTGAACGTGAACTGACTGTTTGGGCAACGTTCTGAACAAGCACTGAGGCTTCCAGACAATCTGGATATATTTAATGTTCATTGGCTTGGATTGACTGTCTCTGTCGCTTGTGCATTAGACTGGCATAGTTGACATTTCCTGGAACAATGTGGCATCACACAATGGTGCTGGTATGTGGTCCCATTAAAGCATGCCGTAAAGATGGAATCATAATTTCTTTTGTATTCACTTCTACATGTGTTGAACGCCTCATTCATACCTGTTTTCTGTTTGCAGTCTCCAATAGATAGACACCATCACCACTCTCAGATTCACGTCGCCAAAGTTATTGACAATTAGAATGTGAATTGCCTAAAAGATCTTTGTCTAGTTACTTGCAGTAACATGAGTACTGACATTGCACAGTTGGAGTTGGGATTTTATGAATTCAAAGAACTAAAAGACGCATCGTGCCTGGAACTTGCAATGAAGCATTTTCCCTGTTCCCCTAACTCACTGGGGGTGGACCCCTGTGGGTAGAGAGTCAGGCTGCATGATGATGAAGCCCTTCTCAGCTGCAAGGTTGAACATACTTGCCGACTCTGTGCTAAGGAAAGCTTATAAACATTAGACACCCAATGTTTCCAATGTAGTGCAGCTGTGAATTTTTAGTGTGCATCCTTTATTTTTCTCCTAACTATTTCCCCTAGCCCACCTGGTTGTCAAACGCTTTTTAAAATGGTGCTGTGGCAGAACCCAGCTATTCTCTGGAGGCCTTTTCTGCGTTCCTGTCTCATTCTGTGGCTCTGTAGCCACAACGCCAAAATGGAAATGACTGTTTTTCTGAAGCGGCGACGTGTGGCTCTGCATTTAGCTGCCCCTAAATGCCGGTGTTAATTGTTTGTTGATGTTAATTGCTGGTTGATGCATAATGTGAACAAGCACTATGTTAGAATGGTACTTGGCTGACAGGCCTAACTGCTTCTTTTTGACGGTATGTTGCTGGCTGTGCAGAAAAGAATTTTTATTTTTTTTTAAAGATAAGAATGGATTTTATCATTTTTATTTTTTACCTTCAGTGTAGCCAAACTGCTGTATTTGGAATAAGAACTAAGCATTAGTTATTATTTATTAGTGGTTCTACGCAAAACAGCATTGAGGTTTTGACAGAGCAGGCAGTATGGGTGTAACGATGACCTGGGGGGGGCAGGAACCACATCAATCACGGTGTTACAGCTGAGCTATGCTGCTCGCCTCCCTTGCACTCTCATTTCATGGGCACACACCTAATGGTTCCTTTCCAAAGCCATTATCAGTTACAATTTGCTTTAAACAGAGACTGATACTGTGGTCATGACCCCCCCCCCCCCCCCCCCCCCCCCCCCCCCCCCCCCCACAGAAGGGTCTCTTTCCTTCAGCTGCAAGGTCCCTCTGTGGCCTCAGTTCACCTGGGATAATCCTGAGCAGACTGATAACGGAGACAAATTGTCCCTCACTCTCACTTTCTCGCCACCTCTCGAGACAACAAATTGGAATGAGCACCTGCAGGTAGCTGGGGCTCTCTTAACACGCTATTCTCTTCATGAAGATGGAACAGGCCAATGAGGGGTGGACAAGAATTTAAACCATCCCTGATGTCTCATGCTGGGAAATTCCTTGAAACGCTTTTGCTTAATTTGAACAAAATTTGGCCCACCTTCCTCAATTTAAAAAAAGAAAGATTAATTTTATTCTGTGTTTGTATGGTCTGTCATATTTCCTATATATCATACTATATAATTTTTTTGTTTAGTTTTGCAATAACTGGATACCTATAATTTAAGCTACAATAATGCTTCTTAATTTTTGTAAACTTGCTTTAGTTTGGGGATCAGTGAGCAGCACTGTGGCCTCGTATCGTCAGGGATGTGTGATTTTGAACTATGGAACTGGAGATGGGATTGGAGAAAAAAACTACGGGGAACAGAATTGGAGTTGAATTTGAATTTAAGGGAGATTTAAGTTCCAACTCCAGTTCCATTTCCTGATTTGGACTGGAATTGATCAATGCATTCCGGAATGGCCCCAGCCCTGCAGCACAGCTGACCAGCTGTTTGTAGACTGCGGGTGGAAACCACTGGGACAAGAAGCAGGCGCAACACAATCCTAACCCCTCACCATCCTGCTTACAGACACAGCATTTGATGTTATTAAGCATTATTAGGTGACATTAGATGCCTTTAACAGCTGTGTCTCTGGTGGCAAAATGTATATCATTTGAAGTGCAAAGTGATTTTGATTGCTGGGGTGCTTTCTTTTTGCTCATGTTTACCCCTTATTTGAGACACCCCACCAATATCAGAGCAGGATGCCGTGATTTAAAGATGTCATACGCACTCATAAATAATTAAGGCTACATGGATTATGACGTGAATATTTCATGATATTTGAAAGAGAGTAAAAGCACTCTGTGGGATCTAGTGCCCGTGCTCCGTCGCTCGCGCTGAGTGGGCAGAAGCAGGAGAGTGGGATGTGAAGTAGTGAACCATCTAGCAGCGACTGCAGGAAAACCTGGGAAGTGTCCAGGTCACCCTGATTCAGGCCAAGCCTGCGCTGGCACCACTTTGAGAAGATGGACGGAATGGGACACTGCCTCTCCACGCTGCTTTTTATAGACTGCAGGAAAGCTGCTTGGCTTCAGGAGCGACACTCTGACATGAGGAATGTGGGAAAGTGGATCAGCTCTTCGTGATGGATCTTTCCCTTTTCGGGGTGCTTGCTTTAAAAGTGATTGGGATGTGTAGCCATGCTATTCCTTAAACTTTCTTCCCTCAAGCTGTATTTACTCGGGACAAATCTGTAAGCAGTCTATTTACTTGAAACTTCAAAATATATACATAACACATATATACATATTTTAAGGTTGAACAAAGGAATTTCTTGTTACATCTAATTGAAAATCAGATTAGAAACTATGTGTTGCTAATCTAATCAACGACCTTTGACATCATACATCAGAAGCTTCCTAAACAGGGTGTCAGAATAAAAGTCTGCAGATTATGCAATATAACCGGGATAACTATATGCAGTATAACCAGAGAACTGTGACTCTCACAGGATGGATCATGTGTCTGGGATGAATGGGCATGCATACAAGAAACACTCTCCTATGTAAATAGAGGAAACAAGGAGCAGGTGGAAGGAAAATTTCCTGAACCCGTGCTGTCAGCTGACTAACTGCTTGTTACAGATGGAGGCCCTAGTGCTGCTCGCTGGATCTTTTAAAAAGTGTAATTATTTAGAGGCAGCTGGTCCGGATACTTAATGTGTTCAACAGCTGGACTAAGATTGTTCTTTGTTCAAGGGCAGGGTATGAGGTACATTTGTGTTGCCCACTAGCTGTCATTTCTGCAGCTTTTTTTGTAGAATTAGGAGCACCTAACTGTCCTGGATTTCACGGCCTGTTAGATTATGCAGCGGTTATTTGCTGCATTCCCGCTTGCTGTTGTTGGAATGGTGCACAAAGTGAAACAATTTAACGCCCTGGCTTCAAATCCCGTTCTGCTGCTGTGCTGCACACATATTTGATTTTCTGATGGCACTTAGCTTATGGGATTTAGCAGTCAAAAGGGGGATGTTTGCCATAATTTTAAAGAGGCAAATCGTCAGCCCAGCTTGTTCCGGTTGTTGTTGACGTCGACATGGCTTGAGGGTGTGCCTGTTGGTGGACGTGGGGGGTGTCCTCTGTGGGTGTTGGGGGTGTGGACCATGCAACGCCATTAGCATCACAGGATTTGACATACTGGCAGACTTGTGTACAGTATGTGCTGCAGCATGCAGTAACAGGACACCTCAGGCTGCTGTCTCGCCTTTTATTAATGCCTCTGTGGATTTGTTATTTCAGTGAATTTGCCTTGCTGATACACATAGCCTAGATCAGGGTTACTGATCCCACCCCCCTGCCCCCCCCGGCAAATTTTGTCAGGGGCTGGGGCAGTGTACCTTGACGGAACTTGGACCATGGGGAAAATTAATTTAGTACCCCTGACCTAGATGCTGGGCTTTCGGCCGCAGCTCCAAATGGGCCGACATTGACCCCGATCCCCTTTATTTCCAGGTGTGCCTAAGTGACGATGGCACCACTCCTCTGAGAGCACATCATTCCCACCTCGTCACCTGTCGTCCTGTGACAGCTGCGGGTTCTCATGCCAACACCCGGAGGTAGCAGGAGGAGGAACGCATGAGACCGGCCATGGCCAGCGGTAATGCACAGCATACGGCCTGCATCACTGACACCGCCTGCTCCTTTACTGCGTCCACTTTCAAAATTCTCCTCCGTTGTTTGTCTAAGTGCCTGTCTCTGGTGCTAGTTAATAGTCTGAACTGGCTCGTGCATTCGGAGCCCAGACCATGAATAACACTAGATTTTTGTGTTGTACTGTTGGTTTAGGTGCAGTAAACACAAGCACACCTAATCTACCACGCACAATGTCTGAATACTTCCTTGTAGGATGCTTGAATTCAAATGAAGCTGACTTACTGTTGCCTGAGAACAACAGTATATGGAGTCATATTGTCCTGAATGTCCCAAAATTAACCATATTTCTGAAAGGTAAACATATTGATGAGATTTAGTAATATCATATTGTAAATTATAACCTATCGAACAGCTTTAGAACTGTTTAATCGCAGAACTGTGGTGAATGTCAGGTAGGAGTCCAGCTATCTGGTGTGTTTACGTTGTCACATTACGTGTGATATCCAGTATGAGTGCAGAAGGATGCCCTGGTTTCTGTTTATTCTTGAGTTACACAGTTATATCATGTGTCACTTTAAAGTGGGGGCAGCAGCAGGAGAGCACATTAGCCACATTCGCCTTCTGCTGCCCGTTTTCTGAGGGTTTGATTACAGGCACGCAGTAATACGAGGAGTTAAGAGTAACACCTGCTATCCAGGGGTGAAAGCCCCCCCCACGCCCCCCCCCCGGGAGAAGTTTGGCATCATCCCTGGCCGGTTTTTTATTATCCAGCTCCCTCCCCTCACCAGACCCTGAGCACCATTAAAAGGGAGCGCACACCCAAGCTTTGACCTATAGCTCCCAGAGGTGGTCTTTATGGAGCTCTCTTGCTGCTGCTGTGTGACTTGGGCATCTCTTTCCCTGTATCTCTCCGGCAGCTGCGGACGGGATGGGCAGTCTGGGAGCCGAGCAGGCCCATGTCGGCGTGCCTGTCACAGACCCTGGCGCCTGGGCTACGGCCATGAGCAATCTGGGCATTGTGCCGATGGGCGTGGCCGGGCAGCCACTGGTGTCAGGTAAGTGGCACGCTTCCTCTGTCCCGCCCGCTGGTGACGATTCTGCACCAGGTTAGTTAAAGTTAGAGAATGGAGAATGCGCTGAAGAGTCTGGGCCTCTGTCAGGGACTTTTAGAGCAATATTTTGGTGTTATGTGCGTGATTATAATCTCTCAGGGGCACCGCAGCCGAGGAAATTCACCTGCACCGATGCCTGGAGGTGTTTTTAGATTGCTGTCTCTTGCCATGGAAAATAAAATGCTTTTTTTTAGCTCAACCATCCAATCAAACACTTCTGGGCATCTTATCTCTGCATTTTGACAGCAGATACGTAAGATTTGAGGACTTCAACAAACCGACACGCATGATTTCTCTGTGAGCAGAAGTGTTCTCCTCCATCTCAGCATGTGATTGACATTTTGCCTCCGCAGTTTGACGCTTTTTACGAGCTCACCCTGTGAAGAAGACATGCCCCCCCCCCCCCCACTTTGTTTAGTTCTTTATTTGCCCCTTTGCTTGCGATGGCGTAACCATGTGACACTGCTTGGGTACAGGCAGCAAAGATGGCGTTTGATTATGACACTGTGACTTTTTTTAGACAGCTTAATCAAGTGAGCATATTACAGACAGACATACTTTACTGTGGCCTGGACCATTCATCATTTGTTTCTGCAATAGATGAAACTGAATTCTGAACATAAACAGTAATAGAGACAACAAGCTCCCCAGGCTGAACTGAGCTAATATGAGATTGCCTCACATATCCTGACTGCGTTTACGTCTCGCCACTCATGTAAATGAAGGCTTCGCTGGGAATGCATCTTATTGTAATTACCGTCACAAGGGACAAGGGAGCCACTGCGGATTGAGGCGAATTAGGCTCAGATTAAAATTCATGAACAGATTGCCAGATCATGCATATTTATGCGGTTGTCACACTCTTTCAGCCAGCACCGGGAGTTCACATCTGAATTATTTGAATTTCCGGTAATCAGTCACCAGGAAATACTAGAACGAGTATCTCTGCAGGGCAGTTTTAAAAGATGCTTTTAGGGGAAGAAACACTAAAGCCTGTTCTGTTTTCACACTCACAGTTGATTCATGTACAGGCCCTTATTAAGCTGAGTGAAAAGGATGGACAGTAAGCAAACATGATTCTCTAATAGTTGTTTTGTGGAGGTTTTTGTTTAGGAAAAATCCTCCGTTTTACCTTCGAGAAGTGATCAAACATCAGAATAATGATCAATGTTCTCCTTCAAAGTTGCCTGCCGGCATATCAAACATCATTTGAAGATTGAAGAAAAATTTCCTGTTACTTTCCTGTTAGTTAGTCTGTCATTTGTTTAACTTACTTGTCCTAAAAATAGATTCAACTGAAATATTAATATTTGATCTTCACTCTGGAAATGATATTTATGGGCCAGTAAGCAACATTATGTAAAATTACGTTATTCCATAAATTAATGTCAGTACTTTTCAAATTCATGGTTTTGCAGCTATTGAAGTTCCCATTTATTTATAGATTTCATTTATATGATTGACTATTCCGACTTTAGTTTTCTAAAGGATTTGCAGAACATCAGATTGATTTTTCTCTGAATATAGTGGATTCTTTTGCATAGCAAGTGGCTATTTTTGATGTTGCATTGTATGAACTGGGTAAAGGTAAAAACAATGTCAGCCTTGCATTATTCTCCAAGAATTTAGCAGAAATCTAAATTAATCAGAATTTTAGCAATCATAGTACCTTTATGAAATGTAATTTCCATAAACCATTATTGAACTTTTTAAATTTTTAATAGAAAACATTATCCCATGGAGCTTAATGACTAAGTAAGTCAATCAGTCTACATTAATCAGTGCTTCGATTTTCTCACGTTCTAGTACTCTGCTTTAAGGGCTGCTGTTAGACTCTTGCTCATGATTTACAAATGTCTTGTAGATGTGAAAACTAAGGCTGAAACCTGGCACATTGGCTAATTACAGCATGCGTACTCTGCAGGTGTAGCTGTCTGACTTAGGTAGGAGTAGGTGGGACAGGGTCTGCAATTATCTTTCAGCCATCATCTAGAGTGGATTTTAAATAACTTGTGTTTTGACTACTTTGAATCCCTGTTGACTTTCAGCAGATAATTATGAGCTGCAGTTTGAAAGAAGGCAAAGAGCCTCTGAAGGTTGACGCATGAAGTGTAACACAGAGCAGAAGGTGATATCAGAGGTCCTGTTCCATAATTATACAGTAATCCAGGAATGTTTTTTTTTATTCGCTCCTTCCCTATTAGTCCTCCGAAGCTATTGTCGTAGGTAATTATAGCTCATGGATATGATGTGGAAAAAGGAGCCCAGCTCTCTTACTTGGAGGAGCACAAGTTGGGGCACATGCATCACAGCAATGTTCCTGGAACGCCTGACCGGTAACATCTCACTTCTCTGACAACTATGGGCTCGCTGTTTCCCGAAGGTGGGATTCAGCTGTTGGAGGCGCATTTGTGCTGGAAAGAGCGAAGAAAAATCACAGTAATAAAAGGAACTAAAACAGTATTTCATATTCTGGCAGACATCATGGAGCCTGTCGCCAGAGGAATGAGCAAGGCCTTGAATCCTGTTCACTGGAAAAATATGCAAAAGGAAATGATAAATGGGGACTGCCTTAATGTGCTATTCACCTGCTATTGCCATTTCATTTTCATCGTAATGAGTTTTGCAGAGTTGTGGCACAACTTGGTATTTCAGGATTTGGTGCTGATTAATGATAACCTATGCTAGCACGCCTTAAAATATCCTCAGAAGACATGCTGACAGCCTGTCTCTTGGAGTGTTTCTTCTGGGTTTAATGTTAGGCAAGACAAACTCAAAATAGAGAGGCTACTCTAGATAAAAGGAGATTGTCGTGGAGTGAAACAAAGTTACCGTAAAACTTAATGTATATCATATCTTTTCTTTTATCTGAAGGTCCATAATACAATCTAAAGTATAATAGCTAATTGTCTCATTACTTTTAATGTGTCATTTAATTCCTCATAGTGTGCGTGGAGTGTGTCTGTGTGTGATGGACAGGCATCCCATCCAAGGCATCTCAGCCTTGTGTCCTGTATCCCCTGAGATAGGGTCCAGATTAATATCATTCCCTGTTGTCCATTTGACGTGATTCAGATTGACAGGTTGACAGTCTACAACAGTATACTGCACCGGGCTGTGCAGAAAGATGGGCATTATTTTATTATTACCTTAGTACTCCATGGTTGCTTGGTTACTATCCATTAGTGCAGTTTAAAGATTCCTTATTAGCACAGCTGTTTTGAACATTGTAAGATTTGCCCCATGCTGTCTTCCCTGTTACTTTTCCTTCCTAGATTCCATCTGCATCCAGAGCTTTGACCCCAGCATGAGTATTATTGCCCCGATCAACCCAATGATGGCGGGCATCAGCCTGGTGCCGCCCCCACCAGTCCCAGCCGAGATGCCCGTTGTCAAGGAGATAATCCACTGTAAGAGCTGCACGCTCTTCCCACAGAACCCCAGTAAGTCCCCGTGAACATCATCATACATCTGCCCCTGCTGCTCTACAAACTTAACAGCTCTCGAAATATCTCAGGAGGGAGAACAATATAGATGGGTTTGCAGCTGAAGACTTACAACCTCCAGCTAGGACCCTAATTATGTTCTGAGGCAAAAGCCGGCGTAATTAGTCAATAGCGAGCAGGCTGAGAGTGCGTCTGGATTTTTCTCAGGTCTCATAAAATATGCAGAAATTTACCACATACCCTGCAGTTATTCATTCATATTCCTGCTCCTCTTCACCATGCATTCTCTCCACATTGCCTTGTTCCCTCAGATCTTCCCCCTCCGTCCACCAGGGAGCGCCCCCCAGGATGCAAGACAGTGTTTGTCGGGGGGCTCCCTGAGAATGCCAGCGAGGAGATCATACGCGAGGTTTTCGATCAGTGCGGCGAGATCGTCGCCGTGCGCAAGAGCAAGAAGAACTTCTGCCACATTCGCTTTGCGGAGGAGTTCATGGTGGACAAGGCCCTCTACCTGTCCGGTAGGAGCTTAACCCACACTTAGCTTCCTCCTACCAAGGACAGAGCACGAGTAGAAATATGAAGTCATGTTTAATGTATCGTGGAGTATCGTGGTGTGTTGTAGATTATGTCTCCCATAATGCACGGCTCACTGGCATATCGTATCGTTGTGTTTGATTGCGACTCCGTGTTTTTTCCCAAGGGTACCGGATGCGCATCGGGTCCAGCACGGACAAGAAGGACTCGGGCCGCATACACGTGGACTTTGCACAGGCGCGCGACGACCTGTATGAGTGGGAGTGTAAGCAGAGACTGCTGGCCCGTGAGGAGCGCCACCGCCGCAGGGTACAGGAGGAGCGACTGCGGCCACCCTCGCCCCCTCCCATAATGCATTACTCAGAGCACGAAGCGGCCCTGCTGGCTGAGAAGCTGAAAGGTGATTTCCGTAACGACCCTACGCATCAGAACCATTAACATATCATGCTAACAGTGACAGAGTTTAAAAAAGGTGTTATGCGGGCCGATCGGATATTGTAGCAGATTAGATGGAGGAACACATAAACATCCATCCATCCATCATCTGTAACCACCCTCACCCAGTTTTTGGACTATTGGGGGGGGGGGGGGGCTGGAGTACCCAAAGGAAACGACAACACAGGGAGAACATGCAAACTCTACACACATGGGGCCATGGCAGAGACTCAAACCCTGATCCCAGATGCATGAGGCAACAGTGACAACCACTACACCACCATGCCAACCCACACTTAAGTATTAGGATGCAAAAATGCTATTAACAGTGCCATGCACAGACTTTTTTAAGACAGGTGCTGGACGGGGGAGGACTGTGTGGCTTACGGTCAATTTTTGGTCAATTTTTCGCGATTGTCAGTTGTGAAAAGGGGGCATTTACAGCCTCAAAAGAGCTCGGCGAATGATGCGGGAAGATTGTTTTTCTCTGTCTGTTCCTCGTGTTCCCCCGAAATGACGTCAGCCAGCCAGGCTGTCATCGCTTGGCCCGCATGATCTGTCCTCTCTCAGCCGCACCCCCACCCCAGTCTCCCCAGGCTGCAGGTTTCATCGTCCGCTGAGTGATTTGCTGGACTTGTATGTCATCCTGTCTGCTGATCTGGGTATAAATGCTGAGACTAGGTGACCCATGGCAGGCTTTCATTCCGTTTGATGACGCTTTACATTCAGCACGTTTATGTGCAGAGTACTGGAGACGGCTGTTCATGCACAGTCAGCTGTGGCTAATTTAGCAATGGCACAGATTCCTCACTCTTTAGGGACAGATGTCACTATAATTGCAGCCTGTATGTAAATTTATTGGAAAGAACATACTCAGATTCTTTCATCCCCCCAGTTTTGAAAATGTCTAGCCTCTCGGCATAGGAGCTGGCTAAAGAAGTGGCTCTTGCAGCAGATTGACTTTGCTTTGATGCTGCTGAAATATGTAGAAAGGAAATATGTATAGTAGAAATACAGCGTGTAGAAAAACGGAGTGTGCCAGAGATTTATCGTTCTTTCTTTGCTGCTTCTGGCCTTAAACGGGGTGACGGATTGGATCAATAGGTGTGTCTTAGCAGTGAGATTTAGCAAATGCGGTTCCCCACTGGTTTTAGTATTGAATATTCATGTTCCAAATCAGGTTTAATGAACAAGCAACATCTATGTCACCATAAAATGACAATTTTACACGTGATTTGTCAGATGTTACTGTTGCACGACACAGGAAAGAAAATTGCATCTGCAAGCTCGATAGCATGTAACCCTTGCACATAAGACTGTATTATTTAATTTATCCACACTGACGGGTATGTGATGGCAGTTTTTTTAGTCGCAACAATAAGAAACATGCCTGGAAATACCAGCAGTGATGTGACAAAGGCTGAAGTTTGTCTGCTTGTCGTGAATATGCTTTTCGTTTTTGTATCACATGCGACTTCACACTTGACACCCTGGTTTAGGTTCAGGGATTTGGCTAATGGGGGTAATCCACCCTGTCTCCCTTCATCGGGATGATGGACGCTTGACGGCTTGGCCCCGCCTTCCGTCTCCCCACCCGCCTCCCCCCAGTCTTCATCCCCAGCGGCTCGTGTTCTCCGCCTCTCCCATCGCAACCGCTCAGCATGCGCCTGGGCTCCATCGTCGCCATGCTGATTGAGCCCGAGGGGGATCTTGGCGGTGGGGACCAGCACAAAGCGCTCGTGAAGGAATCCCAGTTTTAAGATCAAACGGGCAGCCCTGCACTGCCTCACTCAGACACACAGGAATCAGTTTGTCATTTCTCTACCCCAGTGCCAGGCTGAAGTGTTATTGTACCTCAATATAAGCGGCTACCCCCCCTCCCCCCACCTCCCCAGCGCCAATGTTCAGTTTTCATTTTATTTTCCTCTCATTTTGTGCCTCTTGTTCTGCTCCTCATTGTTAGTGCAGGAGCCCCACCCCCTCCTCACTGTGCACACGCTACTGCCACCTGTACATTCCTGAACAGCATTTTGCCATTCTTATGCTTTCCTTAATAACATTAATTAAAACATCCTCTAGTTACCGATGGCCTTTTTCAATCCAGGAATCTTAATTCATTAGTCATCTCCATTATCATGTTACAGGTTCCCTATAAATAAATAAGGCGTTTTTTTATTACTGACCAATAACCTTTCCAGGCTGA
>JAODJW010000001.1:43780630-43834023 GCA_026777045.1 Hyperopisus bebe | reverse complement strand
TGGGAGACTTTGGGGAAGGTGTTTAGTGTAGCACATTTACATTCCTTTCATAACGCTGGGGACTGCAGTCTCTGTTGGTGACTGGAGATATTTTTACACTTGTCTAATAGCATTCCAGCTCGCAAAATTAATTCCCTTCCAATTATCAGCGTAACTTGAACGAAATCCGTAAACGTGACAGCTGGTCTGTCCCAGAGTGCTGCCATGGGGTAACATTAACATGCAGTGAGCACAGCCTACACCGTACCGTTAATACTACTACAGAAATGGAGTTTTTCTGCTAAGGTGTGCTTTAAATAGATTTATTTCAGGCTCTTTGTCATGTCCAAGAAGAATAATTGACAGGAATCTCCATTGGCTATTTCAGCATTTTTTATCTCCAGATACTGCATCAGACAGCTCATTGAATCATTATTTAACCTGTACTTTTTTTTTGGCTTTGCGATTTGAAATGCCTATACATTTTATAGTCGGCTGTTCATCTGGATGAAATCAAGATTAAGTTAAAAAAAAAAATACAGAGCTGCACGTTGGACTTTTTAACATGCAGCTATTTTGGATATAATTGTGAAATATCTGTACATTTTTGGGCAAAGTGTGGAACAATACAGTCTCAGGAAGCCACGTTATAAAGGAGCTGCAGTTTGTGAGGTGGCTGCTGAGCCCAGCTGGTCCCGGAGTCTTTCCTTACACTGCGGTGCATTTCAATTATTATTTAAATTGGAAAAATAAGCTGCACTCGGCCCTGTGGGAAATGGATTATCCGAGCATGAGAGATTCCGTGCCGAAAGTCTCTTGTTTTAGTTGCTTTTCTTGAATTTGAATTTTTCCCCATTTCTCATTCGTCACCAGGAGACGGAAGGGTCAGGCTCGATAAGAGCTTTTAGCTCCTTTCGCTCAAAAAGCTGAAAACGATACGATAATTACATCATAAGTTATGAGGTTTGGGGCTGTGCAGCACTTAGCAGTAAGACAGGGGATACTGCTACAGGTTAGGCCTTCTGAAAGGTTACATCTGCTTTATAATTCAATTGTGTGTGAAAAAATCCAACCGTATTGTGCATTTTATTATTTATCTATTACCTATTATAGAAAAGACTAGCTGCACTGTGAGAGCCATAACAAAATTGGTCTAAAGGTATTCATTTTATATATACTGTAAAGGAGGAAATTGCTGAGTGCCTCACTTGTACATTGTTTTGCACAAAAGCATCTGCTAAATATAGTGAATGTCAAACGTCGCCGTGCATAATAATTTACAGTATTCCCATGGGGATGTCTGTCTGTCAGTCTCAGGGGTGATTGTGGGATTTGAGCCTAAGAGACTCTCTGTCAGAAAAAATATGGGATGCCGCCCCCCGCAGGATTAAATTTGCCAGGTGGTGTGTGATTCCAACAAGGAGATGCGTACAAAAATATGGACATACTGGACCAATCGCTAAATGTACGTAGTAAAATAAAGCAAATAAATAGGGTGACTGAAGCACCTATGGTTGGTCTGTCTGTTTGTCTGTCTAACATCTATCTAAAGCAGAGAGGTGTAACCTGATGATTGGGGGGGGTGGTCCCCCTCTGTATATTTTGCCAACTGGAGGGGGAGGCGACCACAGATGTGAAAGATTTGCAAATTCATACACCAGAAACAAGAAATTGGCAGTATGAATATGCTGTCCTCAGGGGGTTCTTCACGAGATGCTCTGTGCCCCCCACCCCCCAGATGACAACAAGTTCAGCGAGGCCTCCACGGTGTTGCTGACCTGGATCGAACGCGGCGAGGTCAGCCGCCGCTCGGCCAACCAGTTCTACTCCATGATCCAGTCGGCGAACAGCCACGTGCGGCGGCTGCTGGGCGAGAAGGCGCAGCGGGAGGAGGAGATGGAGGCGGCACGCGAGCGATTCAGGAGCGCCCTGCTCTCCATCCTGGCGCAATGTGAGTCCCCCCTCCCACCTCCCTGATCCTGCGACCTTCACGGGCGTGGGGTCTCTGATGAAAGCTCCGGCTCCCCTCGCCATTACACGCTTTAGCTCGAAGGGCTTTTTGCAATCCGTCTGCCCATTGAGAGACGCCGGATCCGCGTTACCGCTGTGATTCATGAACCATAATCCATTTACTGCATGCGGAGCCATCCTACAATTCTGTGTGAAATTTTCCAAAATAAGATGGCCATCAGTAAAGGTAATCCCACTTTAATGCCTAATATATATTTTCAGTTACATACTTTTGATGTAAAAACTCATTTTCCAGTCACTCAGGCGCATTCAGTGTGTATTTGTGGAGATGTGGCATCGTTTTGTGAGGGTGAGCAGATTCATTTAAGTGCAAAAGCCAAGTGGTCCTCCATGACTGGAGCATTGCTTTGAAACTGGGGGGGGGGGGGAACCCTTCTGTTCCTTGGTGGCCATGGTCAGGATGCCTTTAATCTGGGAAACAAGGTTTTCCAGGACCATTAGGTGAACCAAATTCCTCAGTGGATAAAGGCTGAAACAGAGCAGAATTCAATTCGCTGAAAAACATGCAGCCCTTACGAGGAATAGAACCCCCTCCCCCCCTTGTCGGAAAGACATAGGGACACTCCGTCAGGGTAAGTACAGAAAGACAGGAAGCTGTGAGGTTCACGCTGATGCCCCACTCAGCGACAGTTTTGACAGGTAGGCGCAGCTTTCAGTCCTGCTTCTGACGAGGCGGCTTCGTTATCAGTTACCCGACTTCACATCGGAAATGAAACAGCAAAACTGGATTAAGGAAAAAGTTACATGAAATGAAAAAGCAGGACTTTCCAGCTCTACTTTTTTTAAAACACAAGTTTTAAAAAGTAAACATAAAAGCTGGATATTTCAATCTGATATGATTGTTTTTTATCAGAGATGGAGATTTCAGGTCCAGAAAGTACAAATCCAGACCAAGATTTTGTTTCAACCAACCAGTTGAGCATAAAGAATCACAGTCACAGAGCACTCAACTGGTTGCTAGAAACAAAATCTCAGTCTGGATTTGTACTTAACTCTGGTCTTTATACAGTCTATAAGCACAATTAGTAGAGTTACCATTATATGTTATTTATTTAGTTTTTCAATTTTACAGCTTCTGTCAATAGTTTGATTGAATTTTGTACTTTTGATTGGATTGAAAATGTAGGCGTGTACTTGTGAAGTCTGATGCACCTGCACATTTAAAAAAAAAACTTCACAGAAACACTTCAGTGGTAAACCAGCCGTCTCAGGACAGAGGTGATCCGTCCGTTATGGTGACTTACACCAGCTGCTTAAGATTCATGACTGTGCTGCTCAGCTTTGTCGAAATCAAGAGAGAATATTAGAAGGCAACATTTCACTGCATGTGGGGAACATTTCAATTTATGAAAACGCCATAAGTAGCATGAAGAGAAGTCATTCTGTAAGCTTCACTGCCTCAGTACATTAGCCAATATTAAGATTATATTTGAGTGCGGATCTTTCCCAATGTATAATGTTGCCTTCCTCAGTCTTGAAGGAGATAAATCTTTTGCCCATGGAATGTAAGTACTGGACGGTGGGGACACCTCAGGGAGCTCAACGGGACGGACGTGCGTCGAGGCCTCTGGCATCTCTGATCTTTTTAATTATTTTCCCAGTGGTACAAAGCACTGCATAAATGGCTTGTCTTGTCTGACTTCCTTATCCACCAAAGTTGAGCAGATCGCGGCCGTTTTCACCGCTGCTACCCGGCAAAAGGCATGGGACCATTTCTCAAAAGCACAGCGCAAGAACATAGACATTTGGCGCAAGCAGTGCGAGGTTGGTACTCTTCTTCCCTTCTTGACACCCTGACCCCATCGGCCAGGTCCACACTGCAATTTTAGCGTAAAAAAATGCAGTGGAGGTGCCCTGGTTCTGATACCCATAGGCCTCTGTGTGTGAGCATGTGCGGGTCACACACCATCACACACTGAGGTTTCTGGGCTCTCGCGTTTCGATTTCCTGTAGCCCTCACTGGCCCCACCTGATGGCATTGGTCTCCAAGCCTGAAGGTCCACCATCGGCCGGCTAGCCATTGGCCGCTGCCTTCTGGAAAATGACTAATGCTGCCATGCTGTCAGCAGCAACCTGCATTAACCAGATGGAAATCAAAAAGGACCCTGAATTGACTATAAATTATTGGTAGATTTGATTCTGTGATATGTTCTATTAAAGACTGAAAATGGAACTTCTTTTGAAGTTGAAGTTATTATTTGTTATGCAGAAAATATTTCAAGGACATTATCACACTTTATTAGCGATTTGGCTGTTTTATTGAATTCTATGGAAAATAACTCTCCCGTTGCAATGTTATATTTTGTAATCAAACGAAACCGAACAGCTGGGCAGCTGTCAGAAGAACAGCCTGTTATTGCTGTGATTGGCTGACCTCTGGCTATCTGGAGGGGCATGACCATGAGGTCCAGGGCATGTACTGGGTGAGATCGAATCTCCGATGAATTGTGAAAGTCAAGTCAATGGCAGGAGTCAAAATCCATTTACAATCGCAATGCCTCAGAGGTAAGGTATCATCGCTGTGAGATTGCCTTTGAGTTTATTGCCCCTTAATGTGTCTGTCCGAAGTGAAATGTTGTGACACAAGACCGGATTATGGCTCGGCACCATAAAAGTTTGTGTTTTGAAGCGTAGAGTGTTGCTTTTAATGATTAATGATAGCTTGCTAAACTGCTGCTTCAAAAATAGGACATTTGGCACCGAAAAAATTGCAAAGCAAAAATGGTGCTAAAAATGAACAGTAATGGAGGTCAGAGAGACTGCAGGACTTGATATATGGCCATAGGCAATTGGAGTGGAAAATGTTTGCTTGTAGATAACAAAGTTATGATATCCTTTCCCCTTCCCTGATTTCTACGTTTCCAGCAGATTTGAGCATTTTAATCGTGGGTGATGAGGCTTCACAGCAGCAGTATTAAGTTTTCTGTAATGTGATTACAGCTAGGGGAATGGAGCTGGCTCGATGTGACCTGTGTTTTTAGTGCTGTCAGACTGCCCAGTGGAACAGCACTGAGATTTTTCAGTTTGGAGAACAGAAGATGGTTTCTGTCACCTTTTTCTCTGCCGTGGTTGTGTCTCGGTCCGTCGTGAATAGGCAGAACTCATGCTCTGTTTACCTTTCCTGGTTCCCGTATTGTTTTTTTTTGCAATGCCAAAGATATGTTTACTGTGGAGAAAAAGTACACATTTCACCTAGTTCCTGTGCAGCGGCTGAAGAGGGTGCGCATTGTGGTGTCTGATTGTGGTGTGACAGGAGCTGCGGAATGCCCACAGTGAAGAAATCATGGGCATTCGCAGGGAGGAGGAGATGGAGATGTCGGAGGATGACTCAGACGAAAACCCCAGCAAGAAAATGCGGCTGGATGATTCAGGTATGTCCAGGTATAAATGTTATTAAGAGCCGTCTTGCATGACCTCTTTGAAGTACAAGATGTATACCTAGCAGGTCTGTGTTGTAGAAGTAAGCTCAAGGGGAAGAATTGTCCAGTCTTTTTAAAGCGTGAGATTAGCTTTCGAATATGCCCATGGAGATTAGTGGTATTTTACCGTCCCAAATGATGTGCGTCAGGAGCCTTTGATAAAATCATTTCAGATGGAAAACAGGCAGTTGAGATTTAGAGTTTCTTCTGCAAGCAGCCACCAAAACTCTTCGAAAGCCCTCCAGCTTAATTGCAGGGTTTGTTTGGGAAAAGCACCTGTAAAAACAACACCTATCTTTCCTGGTTTTGAAGAACAAAACTAAAATATTTTTATGCTTTGCTGAATGTAGAATAAGAAGGAATCTAGAGCTCATTCCTCCAATTAAATTTTGGTTTTTGGAATAACATGCAGGCATGTTTGGGAGGGTGTTTATTAGCATTATTGGGGTTGTTTTGGGAAGGTTTATGGATCTATATCTGGGACCATCCCCAGGAGAGAGTCTAGCCTGGCTGTCTGAGTTCTGTGTTTTTTGGTTGTTTGAGAGTAGCATTTTCGTAAGCTTTTGTGGGGTTTGAGGGCATGTTCAGGTTTATTTGGAAATGCTCAGGAGTGTTTGGGAAGGTGTTTATGTGGGTGTTCCACTGGGTGACTGTGTTCCTGTCACCCCCCCCCCCCCCCCCCCCACACTTGCTGGTCAGCCCTGGGCACACAGGTCTGTGCCCTGCGGGAGGAGAACGACAGCCTGCGCTGGCAACTGGACGCCTACAGAAATGAGGTAGAGCTGCTAAAACAGGAGCAAGGCAAGATGCAACGTGCTGAGGACGGTTCCGTTAAGGAGCAGCAGCTGCCGTTCCTGCAGCAGAGCATGCTGGGAATGCAGCAGGTATTGCCTGACCACCCACTGCTCCCCATGCCTTCTGTACTCACTGAATCGAGAAATTATTTCTGTAAATATCTGGCTGCATAAATGGGAGAAACTATAAAAGTCACCCTTGGTAACGGCAGCCCATAAAGGGTTATGTGATGTAGCATGATCCAACCAAGTAGGCATTTGTGACCCAAGCTGCCTAGCTCTTCAAGGTGACGGTGACACAGCTCTGTGCTCCTTACAGCAGCTCCGTAGTCTCCAGGAGGAGCTGAGGAGTAAGGAGAGGGATCTGGAGTGGGCCAGGGAGGAGCAGCGCTGCGTGGAGGGCGAGCTCCGGGCCCTGAGGGAAAAGGTGAGCCACCAATCAGAGGGCGAACTCCCCCGCAAAGCATTGTGGGAAAACTCAATTGGCGTCCTTGGCTGTGTTTTCACATCATTTATTAAATTCCCAGTGCAGAATTGGTAATATGTTGCAAAAGACATGGAATCGAACGAGTCAGAATTTTGACTGGTAATTAATTGAGCGCTGTTTGTCTGGCTGAGATGGGAGTGGGCGGGATTACACCCTGGAGACCGGGGGTCCATTTTAGAAATTAGAAAAAAACCCTGGAAACCAAATAGCACATGTCAAGCCAACACAAACAGACCACAGTGAGATGGAGAAAAGATGTTTGGGAGACTATTCTCACCTCAGGATCAGAAAGAGCAGGACATTCAAGTGGCAAATGACCTCATGTTATTATTTTTCATACCAAGACTGGCTGTAATGCCCAAAGAGCTGAAATGAGTATAGGCATTTCCCTACTAACTCTTAATTTTGTCATGGATACTATTACCTAGTAGGTTGTTGGTCTTCTGTACATCTTACCCATTAGAGTTTTGTCTGTCATGTTTCTTTGTCGGCAGCTGCAGAAGAATGTGGATGCCGTGGAGGTGAACCACATGGAGATGTCAGAGAAGGTGGGCCAGTCCCGCTCCACAGCCCCGCCCTTCTGTCAGCTTCTGACACGCTGTAGTAACATCTGGCACCCTTTAGTCTGTGATTTTCCGTTCATCCTTTTATCCTCAATCATGAAACTTTACAAACACAAGATCTGATACAATTGCTTCTGCGTGTATGATTTCCTCTCGTTTTCCAGGGAAAATAATCAGGACTAATTTAGGGAAAGTAAGCAAGAGGGTTTTTTTCGCTGCACATGCTGTGTTACGAAAAAGCGTGAAAGTTCCTCGTTATTGACAGGGGAGCCTGTCGTGAACAGCAAACAGCACGTCTCCACTTATGGAGAAGCTTAACGGACGTTCGGGAATGGAAAATACTGCCTGGTATCTCCTGGGTTGGGTTTATACTGTTCTGTTAAGGGGGTTTCAGAACGTCGCAGGCTACGGGAAAGCTTTGAAAAGTCCGCAATGAGGTGTTTTCTGCTGTCAGGTGAGAGTTCTATAAAAAGCATCGCAGACATGTCTGAGATTCAGCGCGAAGCCGATGGCTTGATTTCCGGCGCCGTTTGAATCCTCTGACGCTGTCATGGAGGGGGAGGGTGTCGTGCTGTTCCCTGTCAGCCTGCAAGTCTCTGTGTGGGCTGGCCTCTTGAGCACAGGCTCTCTGCATCTCCCTGTGTCCACAGCGCCTGAATGGATACACAGGGAGCCTTCATACCGGCCAGGACAGGAGCGGAGAGCCGGCAGCACGGGGCCCTGCCGTTTCTGAGAAGGAGGCGCTGTTGCTCGGTAACGGCTCGCCACGGCACACTTTCTCCTACGTCTGCAACCGAACGCATCAGTGGGGGAGGGGGTAACTCCAGTGGGGGGGGCAACGGGGACAGCCTTCAGGGGGCTATAAGCATATAAGTTGAGGGAATTGGTCTGTATGCAGGTGAATGCCAGAAAATACCCCACAGATCTGTGAATGCAATCAAAAAACTAAATATTTTGTTTGGCTGCTTATGGTTAAGGTTAGGGCTGGGTAGGGGTTGAGACAGTGATGTGAATCTGTGCGTGTGTGTGTGTGTGTGTGTGTGTGTGTGTGTGCACACGCGCACATGACTGGCACCCCCTGGGATTCGAATGACTTTGATGGGTTGATGGGATTGCCGTGCAGAGCACTCCCCCCATTTAATTTACAATAAGCACGCACACACACACACACACACACACGCACAGATTCACATCACTGAGACACAGCACCAGCATAAGCCTGACAGACTGGACCAGTGTGTGCTGTTTATGGGTAAGGGCGAGGGAGAGATGGATTTAAGGGCCCCCAGCGAGAACAGCAGGGAAGAAGAACGTGGTTCCAGGAGAAGGCAGAGGAGAGATAAAACATAATAAAACAGTAACGGATGAAACGCCCAGTGCTCTGGTTGCTGTATCAGATAGCAGAATCTCACATGGAACATCTTTCTGACATTCTCATGGCTTTGTTCGATTTCAGTTTTTACTAATTTACCTGATAAAATCCATACAAGGCATATGCATATATAAAAAAACGAAAAAAGCTTGAGGACTGAAGAAACAGGATCGTCTCGACACCTCCAGCGCTGCCACTCCCCTTTTCGCAAACGTTCCTCTAATCCACTGCATGGAAAAGCGAGCAAGTGATGCTGGGAAGGAAAAAAAAAAAGTTGCATTTGTGTTCCCACGGCAACACACCCAGGCGAAGTAGACCCACAGTCTCAGAGCAGGACTACAGCCAGACCACAGCTGCTGTGCGTTTAATTTAAAAATCAGATGCATTGTCCGTAAGCTCCCCATTCCTTTGCCTTGGGGAGAAGTACCACACCATGAAAGTGGGAGGGAATTGCAGGGGGAATTGAATTAGGTTCCTCAGTAATTGGCAGTGTTACGCCGTATAAATCAAGGAAATAAATATTGGCTCTGGGCTCTCCAGAGACTGCCGTGTTCCCTGCCTCCGCACTGCTGCACTTCCTCTCCAAAGTAATCAACTGGAGTGCTGCCTTCTGCCCGGGCTGCTAAGTTTTATGGCCGCATGAACCCTCGTCATTCACGTCGCCCATCTGCCACTTGCAGACTCAATCCCAGAAATGTGTGACCGAACCCCCACACCTTGTCCTTCACAGGGATCATCTCCACCTTCCTCCACGTCCACCCTTTCGGAGCCAATATCGAGTATCTGTGGTCGTACGTCCAGAGGCTAGACGCTAAGGTAACGGCACACCGGGTATAAATCCATTTTTGTGAAGTGACAGCTAAATTTAAATTATCCTTATTGTAAACCAGCATAGGCAATACATGTTCCTGTTTATTTTTTTAATGTATGCGTTTGTTGTTATGGAAACCGCGACTCGTTCATGAGGTGTTGTCTTGTGTCTTCTTGTCACAAAGCAGAGCTATTTTGGGAGACCTAATGTGCTAAGCCTATCGTTACACGGGTGAGGGCGGGCCCATCCTTTAGGCTACAATAATAAGTATCATGCCTCCCTTTGTTTGCAAATGTCTGACAGCGAGTGGCACGGGTGGAGACACTGGGACACATGCCCTCTGTGGCGTGACCCTTGACCCCTCAGCACCCCAGTTTGAAGCTTTAAGCGGTTTCATTCATTGTAATTACCAGTGGTGGTGGATGACATCCATCAAACTGGTTTCTCCTTTTTGCATGGATGATATGGTGGAACAGAGCTGTATAAATGCATCTCCTGAATCTGAGCCCCAATGGCGCCCCCTTCAGGTTTCGGCAGGGGAGCTGGAGGGCCTCATGACGCGGCTGCCGCGGATGTTCAAGCAGGAGTTCAGCGGCGTCGGCGCCACATTGGAAAAGCGCTGGAAGTTCTGCGGCTTTGACGGCATCCACTCCGTGTGATGTGGCTGGTGGTTTCCACGGAAACCGGGGCAGGGAAGGGGGGGGGGGTTGGTTGTGGGAAACGGCCTTTAGCCACAATCCTCCAGAGAGGAAGCTCAGCCACATGAGAAAATGGTCTGGCTGCCATCATTTTTTCTGAAGACACTTATCATGGCAAGGAAGGGAAGTTCACAGTAACCATTGTGTGTGTTTTTTACTTGAAGTGGATGAACCCAGACCGCTTGACTGACTGTATAACATTAATTGTCCACTCTGGCTGTCTGAGAGTTCATCCTTAAGTATGGACTTAGGCAACGTTTAATACAGACAAGATTTATACTGATAAAGGGCATGTTTATGCCTCTTGCACCATAAAATATAACAAATATATCTTTAAGAGAGATGTTTACTGAATGAGAGTTATTTTTCCACAAGATCAGTTTGTCAACAACACATACTGGATTTATCAGCTAAAAATACATGTTTATACTGAATGTATGAATGAAAACTTTTGTTGTTGTCGTCTGTGTCCTGTGGTAAAATCTGTATTCTGAGCACATCATTGTTAAGTGTGGTTATCTACTTGTGTAAATTATTTTTTATCAAATAAAGACTTTTATCTACTGTAAAATGTTCCAGGCTCCTTGTTTTGCCTGAGCTCTTCTTTTTTTCATAATTTTCTGGTTCCGTTAGATTGTTTTTGTTCTGTGTGTTGAATATCCTTCCTAGTTCCCAGGAACATAACATAATAACATAACTTTAATTTGAGTCTTACCTTCAGTGCACTGATCCAGCAAAGCATGCTGGTCACCTTTTTGGGAATTCCTCCGGTAGTTTACCTCATAGGCAGGTTTTTCAGCTCACAGCAGGCCCTCATCCCCAGCTGTGACCTTGCCGTGACATTCCCGACATCGTGCAGCATTTCTGGAATCAGAGGCACATGGCAGGCGACGATGATGATGGTTGTCATCCAAGCAGGAAAGTCAGTCGCCTTGAACGCAGTGAGAGTTTCCGACTTGGGCATATACTGTATTATGGGGGGTATGGGAAGGGTTGTTACCTACCTCCCCCAATAATCAAAACCAGTGAATATAATCCGCTGGACCCCTTTAAATGGGTGGGGACCTCGACCCCCCTTCCCCACAATGCTCAACCCAAAGTTATGTCCTTGGTTTCAAAATCCATGCTGGCAAACAGCAAGGCCTGTGAATTTAACATTTAATATTTATCTATTATGGGGCACATGATCCTGAAAGGCTTAAAACAGAACTAAGCACACTGTATAAACACAAAGCTATAACTTGTTAGCCAGTTGATACACAGAGATCAATTTGAAGTCAATGTCTCCTATGCCCAAGCATGACAACACAAGCATCCAACATATATTGGTTTGTACAATCACCATCTGTGTGGCATTAGATGTAAACGGTTCAGAAAGATCTGCCAAAGTCTTAGGCACCCGGTTCAGTTCTTAGATCCTAGCCTGCATTATTTTCAGGTTTTTTTTCCAGCTTTCTTAGTCTCATGGTCAGCTGATCAGTCTTACCTCTCAGATTTCTCTCTGCTGCAGTAAGAGTCTGGACTTCCTGCTGCCTACTGCTGTTGATAGCACTCATTGGCAGTACCGGTCCTAGCCAATGTGGCACCCTAGGTAAGCATTACCACTGGTGCCCTCCCCCCACCCCCCCCTCGTCTGAGGCAAAGTGAAATTGGCCCCCCCTCAGATGTTGGCACCCTAGACGGCTGCCTATGTCGCCTATAGGATCGACTGGACCAGCTCACTGGACAGATACATTTAGTGGTAACTAAAATTGATATGTTAAAAAAACAACAGTTCAAAAGATGATGCTGAAATGACATTGAGGACAAAATATAAGCTGATTTGCATTAACAAGCCAAATTTAACATATTTAAGGAACAATATTATTTTTTATTAATTATGCTGCATTTTTTTTTACGTTTTTTGGACTGGATATCTGTCAAATACACACCGTGACCGAAGTGGCTCATTTCATTTAGAGCTCCATTTACAAGTTTATTTGTTTGTGGCTGCCACGTTACTATAAGCAAAGGAAGCACATTAGACATGCCATTCTGGTCTCTTCCGTTTGATTTGTGTTTATCGTCATTCCTGGCTTACGCCGACAGTCCCGCCGTGGTATTTCTCATGTAACTTGTTTTCGTTATGTTTGTGGCTTATAGATTGTAGTAGTTTGGCATTTTTCACATGTTAGATTCCAGGGTAATGATTTGTAACGTCCCCAAATCCACTATAACCAAGACACACGCTGTTGTTTTCCTTTTCTCCTGCCACGCCAAAGGCAGCGGCCGAGCACTGACAGTCCTATTGGTTCCTATGGTCCTGGAGAGGAGAAGCAGCCTCATTCAGGTTCATAGGGTCCCTCTATGCTCTCTTCACCGACCTCCCCCCCCACCACCCACTCTATTGTTCTCCTTTGTCTGCCAGTGATATCACGAGCATGCAGAGAGAAAGGCTATTTCTTTGTTGTCCCGTGTCCGCTGGGGACTTCCTATTGTTGGTGCATTAATGGGATCCGGGAGATGAAAGCACTGGGGGGGGGGTTGGGGGGGTGGCCTTCCCCAAAACACAGGGCCAGAGCGAAGGCCCTAAAAATCGCCATCAATCACTGGGGGCCTGTTTTCCGACATGTCTGACCGCTCTTCCCTCATCTCGGTCCACTCGCAGGAAACCCAGCAAACGCACCCCCCAATTCGACACCCGACAAGGCTCATTAAAGTCACTGTGACCATGCGCAGGCCTGTTCATAAGATATCACGACAGCAGCTAATTAGCATCAGCCTTTGTACACTTTGAGCAGCCCCAAGGAGAATTACTAATAGAAGACATTTTCCCTCTTTTCAAATGTCTCACATTTTAGAATAATAAGGTTCTATCCCCCTGTTGTTCCATGTTTCTGTTTCCTTGGCATTTACATGTATGCCTGAGTAATGTTTTAATTGTAATTCCATTGAAGTTTCGCTTCCTATAATCAGTATCCTTTACATTATCGGTGTCCTTTTTATTTTATTTGCTGTTATTAGTAAAGCAATTAAATTATTTTGAAATCCGCAAGCCAAGATTCCCTTCCGTTGCAGTTAGCAGACATCATCCGCTGAATGCCAAGTAGATGGCACTGTGGCTCAGCGACTGGAGAACCCTACAGTAAGGAACTTAGCATAAATCATTTCAGTAAATGGGCCAGCAAAGTGGAAAACTGTAAAAGCACACAGGAGGAAACTAAGTCTGCCAAGCAATTAAATGAATAAGTTCATTTCATTGTTCGCTCATGCATGCAGGACCGAGGACATTTGAGCAACGCTGGATGGCAGAAGCACAGCTGCCTCCTGGCCAAAGGTGTCAGGGGACCTGCTGTCCTTCACAAACGCTAACCTCTATGTTCTGGCGGCTCTACAAGCCGAGCGGCCGCCTCTCTGACACGGCTGACGCTGACAGCGGGACGTCAAAAACAATCCCATAAGTCCACAATGGCGGTTTCACTGGGAGGCTTTTTTTGTTATTTTTTGGTCCTCTGGTTCCTCCTATTTTTCTTTTTTTCTTGCAGCGATGTCGGGTCGGGAAGTCTACTCTGACAGGTGGTGCAAAATATTTTGGAGCTGGTTTCGCACGTCGGTATGTGAAATACGTGTCTGTCTCGTTAAAAAGTAATCATTATTTGGTGGGTGGACACACAGGCATAAGTCTCAAGTTAAACACAGTTGTAGATTACCTGGTATTAATGAGTTTTTTTTAAATCACCATTTCCATTATTCACATTATATAATTTACTTCAGCAGGCTATCAAAATTAACCATAACTGGATGGGATTTTTGGCTGTCAGCAGAAGCACAAAAGCCATGCAGTAAGCTAGGTGGTTGCTGACAGGTGTCAGGTTAAGTGTATACCGTGCCCAAATGTGGAAAATTATTTGGGTGTCAGGGTGAACGCACTGAAGATTGAAATACTTTAATCCAAAGTGACATACTGAATATTGAGAAAATGTGATCAGATGGTTCCTGACGCATTTGGCAGTCGGGAGCCTTGCTCATGGGCCCAGGGTGAAATCCTCAGCTGACCCCAAAAGTTGAACCATCAACCTTGTGCTTAAAGCACAGCATCCACCCTGCTGAGCCGCACACTGCCCCCTCGGAGAGAGATGCAGGTCTGAGGTACAAATCTGTCAGCTGTAAGTGTCTTGGTTGGTGGTCCTGCTCCATCTCTTTGGCCTCCTTTCTTGTCTTGTCTCTGCGTTTTGCGTTTCCTCCCCGGTCACCGGCAGTCTGGAACGCAGCAGCCGTTTATGTGGTTTCACAGGGTGTCGCATTAAATTCCCATTATCGGTGCAGGAGGACTTCATGGCGCCTGGCTTTTTGGGGGCACATGCAGAGTCCAGCATGGCTGCAACACACCACACCACATGGAGAGAGAGGATGAGAAAGAGGGTCATGCATGGGAGGAGCTCTACAGAGTGGCAGTGAGAAACACAGTTATATCACATCAGGAGCAATTAACACTGTCCAATATGAGGCCCCTCTGTGCTATAGAAAGCAGCTAAAACATAGAAGGGGAAATTCATTTGTGTATTTAAATGTGTCTATAATCATTTCAGTTTTTCTCCTATAGAAAATATATGTGTCCCCTGCCTTTTTTAGTACTAATGGTTATGGTATGATTGCACAGTATCCACAAAGGCTAACACTACTGATATTGTAGTAGTACAGTCTTACTTAATGTATTAATTAACCAGTTTCACCAGGTCACTCACCATTAATCCATCATAGTTCATGCATTTCATGTAGTCACTATATTTGTTCATGATTTATCAAGTGTTAAGGTCCAGATTATCCCCAAGGTGTAGTAAAACCTGAAATTTCCCTCAATGCATGTATTTCTTTAATGTTGGGGGGGGGTTCTTTATGGAGGAACACCTTTGGCCCATGTTTTCCTTTTAGAAGGTTTGGGTCCTACTTAAATACACCGCATGTTCAGGTGATTGTATTTAATGGGTAGTTATCAACATTTCCAGCTAGATTCATGGCTCTGTATGCAGAATATATACAGCAGAGGAAAGCCACAATTGCAAACGTACCCATAACAAGAACCATATACCACAGCATCCTCAAACCTCTCTGCAAAAGCTGTTAAATGTTATATTTATTAGGAACTAGTTACATAACAAAAACACTTCTCATTTAGGCCAGGCAACGTTCCCCTTGTGAAAACTGTCATAAATGTTTTGGCCATACCATATTTCTTGTCTATAAGACGTTTTATTTTTTCTCCTCTTGGCGTGGCCCAGCAGAAAGGGTAGCAGCTTGATGTCATCTTTGTGGAAGCTACCCTGTGGTTCCTAGCCAGGGCCTGAGCTGAAAATAGCAGGAGCAGCAGAAGGTGTGGACAGCGGAACCAGCGCCAGGGCCCTGTCCATTGGCTCTGACTGCAAATGCCACGTAAACCCTTGGGATGTATGTAAAAAAAAAAAACAACATAGCAAATGTTATTGTAGGGGTCAGATGGCCTGCAGACATCACAACGGAGGTTTATACTCTCTGATTCTAGGATTTCTTCAAGGTGGGGGGCATAAATCATACAGAGGGGCCAACCTTATCATTAGCCAATGATATGTTTGGAATCAACAAGGGAGGGCCACTCGAGCGGCCAATCAGCTTTCAGCTGAGACCAGTGGCCCTGTTGTGTCCCAGCTCTTGCACTCACTCTACTCCCCAGTTTTGAACTCTATCTTTATTAATTGCAGACACAAACATTTATTTAGAGACTCCTCATAAATCATTACCGCCCAGTTACAAGGGCTCGCTGGTTATTCTACTACGGGAGGCTGCTTCCACTTCGAGAGGTTTGGAATCCGACAGTAAAATTGAACAATGACAGTCAATGCCAAGTGCTGGGAGGCCACACAGTCCATCTGCCATCTCAGTCAGCTGCTTCCGCTCGCCCATCTTCTGTGGGCCCACGTGCTCCTCTGAGTTTGCAGGGGGGGGCGACTCCACTGCCAGGTTCTGCCCAAGCATTTTCCTACCTCTCTTCTTATAATATTTATGGGTAAGTGTTGTGAAAATCTATCAGTTTTCATAAGCAGAAGCTGATTGGAGGGCTATTATTTCAAAACATGTCAGGGAAGTGTAATTAATCGTCATTCTTGTCTTCTCAGCCAGTCCTTGATTGATGACTGGTTCTGGAGCATATTTCTCCAGAATATAAAACATAAGGGGAAAAAAAAAACGCAGTCTATTAAGAAAATTGTTTATGCTCACTCTGCTTTTTGATTGATCGAGGTTTTTCACTACATGCGTCAGCGTATGGTCATTCTACAGCTGTCATATTGTGACTTGGCCACCAGAGGGAGTCGAGGAGCAGCACCAGACTTGCACTTTCCGGTTCAAAAGTCTGTTATAGTTGGTTGCTTAATTACTGAGTCAGTGGCTGCATCTGTATCCCTACTTAAGCTGCACATTGCTCAGTCTTTAGCTGCTCTGCCTGAGTGTGTGATGGTCCAGAGTAGTCTATCAATATACTGCTTTTCCAATGGGTTTCGTTCACTGGGTGCAATTTTCCCATTTCTAACCAATTATCCCGCTTGGGGTCTCTAGATCCTATCCTACACTGGGGCACAAGGCTGGGGTACATCCTGGAAGGGATGTCAATCCATCACAGTGCACTTACACACCTAATCTGCCTAACTGCGGGTCTTTGGACTGCAGAAGGCAATCAAAGTACCCTGAAGAAACCTGTGCAACACTGGTGGAACAAACGAACGTTCCATGCCCCCCCCCCCCCCTGTGGTTTGCTGTGCAGAACCCTTGTAAAAAATACGGTAAAGAGAAGCTAGACTTGTCTTTTCTTCCAAGGATGGGGCCTCAGCTACAATAGAAGAGATTTTTCCTGGGTGACAGCAGTGGATGACATTGACCGGCCCTCTGAGAGAGAAGCCAGTCACATTGTGACCTTGAAGGTTCCCCCAACGGCAGGAGACAAAGAAGCACATTGTTCTGTATGTTACTGAAAATTCCATTTGGCCAAGAGGGAACTGCAGAGGGGACAATAGTCTAACAACAGTGACACACTGCTGGTTCAGCACCATGCAAACAATAAGAGCCACTTATGCAGCAGAGCCTAAATAATTCTCAATAAAGAGATTTATAAAAGCAACTCCAGAATGTAATATAGAGCGTAATGAATAAATGTATTTCTTAAATTATTGCTCCTTTGTCTAATTCATAGAACTTCTTTGCTTGCAATCTAGACAATAAAAGACAGATAAAAGCGGGGAAAATGACTCACCAGCTCACATTGTGTAACAAACACGCTAATAAATATGAAGTAATCAAATACAGTATTTGCTGTTTAAGCAAACATTCACAATAAAGTAGGTTTTGCTGTTTAGCATTAGGGAGATAACTGAATTATGGAGAAAATTTCTAAGGAAGTTTCTGGAATTGATCTGAAGTCATAATGGTAAAGGACTAAAAGCATCGTGTAGTGAGCTGGTGCACTGAAACAATGAGGTCACATTACACAGCTCAGGGCATCTCAACTTCCTTAAGCCGGCAGAGGCTTGAAGACCTGGGAACTGAATGACGTCAATATCAGGAGACATCGACTGAGCTTTACCACCAAGTGAGGACATGCCCTCCTCAAAGTGAGGAGCTTCATGAGAAAACCAAAACGTGTTTTTGACAGGGTTACACGCAGGAGCCATGAAAACTAAAGCAAGCCTTATTTTCCTCATAAAACTGGTATGTTTTTTTTTTCGGTTGAGGTGCTGTTTACACAAGCTTCATTCGAATCTGAATATTTATATACCGTATAATGTAGACCGCCATCCATAGTGATTTTGTGTGCTATAATGCTTTATTATAATCCATTGCCGTAAACTATCCTGGGATGGGGGGGGCATGGGGGATTGTAACCCCACCGAAGTATCAATCAACACCAGCCAATACATGACTCTCCTAGCCCTCCCCCCCCCCCCCGCCCCATGTTCAACCCAAAGTTATGTCCTTGATATAATCTAAAAGCATGCATGCATATGCATGTTCTGTTTTGGCATAGGCGTGTGCGTGTGCAGTGTGGTGGGGGAATATTTTCATCTATTTACATGGATGTATTTTTAATCACATTGTGCAGATTGACACCCTCCATTATCCAGGAGCTGGACAGTGCAGTAAGCAAGCTAATGGGCAGTAATTCAACGGTCTTTCTATTCCATTACTCTATCCGTCTGAATTAGTCACGCCATAACGGATAGTTCTTACACCGCGATAAACATGGTTCCGGCTATTGGCTTTGAAGTTGATTTTTATGCTAATGCGCACATTTAAGTCATGGTTTTTACAATAGCTGAATTTCACTGATGTGGTGTTAGCAAGCCTATACACGTGTAACAACAGCCACTTTCAGGGCTGCCGCCTGAAATTCCATTTGGTGAGATGATGAAATTGAAAAGCATCGAAAATTCATTTGCCAACAGGGAAGATTATGGCCTTTCTTGACTAAAGTGATTAGCGGCGGTCTCTTGGATGGCTTCAGCCGCTGAAAGAAAGCTAATATACCTCACCAGGATCAGGAGACTTGGCAGACTGTACCACTGCAGGGCCATGCAGTAGTTATTAAGAAATTAAGCGAACGCTGTAACAAATATTTAATTTTTGCTGAGTAAGTAAGGTTTATTGCATTTAGCCATGAAAGTACTTTTTTTAAACCCAGTACTAATGGTTTAAGACAGATTTTGTCATGACTCGGAACATTTTTATTAGATTTCATAAAATCAAATCTGCGATAGAACCCTGACCCGCCCATCCATCATACCAAGTCTTCTGCCCCCTGTGACCAGCCGTCCTCAACACCGCAGGAAACAGGGAACTGGGGGACTTGGGCCGCCGACTGGATGGAGGGCCAGGATGAGCTGAACCAGAAAGCAGACACTTGCAGAGGCCTGGAAACCCCCAAATCAGGTATCTAAAAGGGGCAAGAACAAAATGATAGCCACCTGGGATCATGTGCCCCCCCCACAAGACAGAAACCAGCCAGAAGAAGCCCAAGGACAAATGCTGGCCAACAGGGTCCATGAACCCTAGGGGCCATGCACACCACCAAGCCACTAATAAACATAGGGAAGACAGTCCTACGCTAACTGTCTCAAACAGCTGGCAAGTTGACATTCCTGAGCCTTGTGCTCAAAGAATAACCCATGAGCACTGCTTACTGCTCTCCGGCGTTAAATGAGCCCAGCCCAGAGCAGGTTCAACCAACCAAGTAGTAAAGCAGGGGCAGTTGTGACAGACATCAGTACTTGAGGAAACGTATCTCCATGTCCATGTGTCCTTAGAGTAGATGACAACAATTCAAGAGCAGATTTCCAAAGCTCACTCAGTCCACATGATATGTTTTCAAGAAAATACCTGTAGGCTTAGTGAGTCTTGGAAATTTAATGTTGGATTACATGAGGACTGATTATGTTATTGGTTCCCAATATTGTAACATGTGATTATGAAGCCTGACTTTAGGTCATTGGCAGTATCACCTCAAACCAACAAAAAAAAAAAATGGCTGCTGTGAGCTTTGTCATCTGTGCTCTCTGTCGCTGGGAGAAAACAGCCAAACAGTTCCATGAGCTCCTGTTTCAGAAGGCCTCCCGTCGTAATTCGCAAAAAGTGTGATCCCAAAAAGTCGCACCTTCCACCGAGAGCTGGAAATGGAGTCATTGCGGGTGTCTGTCAGCTGACAGGAACCGGGGGCAGGTGGCGCTGTCCTGAGAGAGCTGGCAGCAGGGAAGGACAATCAGCACAGCCAGGGGTGTGGGGGTGTTCAAAGACAAACACTGGCTAAAGTGCACCAAGCGTTTAAATCAGAACATTCTAGCTTCCTAGGGTAGCATGTCGGTTCCTGGGGTCCAAGTCTCCATCCCACACGTGTCTGTGTTTCATTTGCATGTTCTCCTTGGGTTCTCTGGTTTCCCTGTTTCCCCCCTCAGGCCAAAAACATGCTGAAGTCTTCTGGCTTCACCATGAAAACCTAAACAAAGGAGGGCTGTAGATTCTTTATATTTGTGGTGGTCCCACGTTTCCTGGAACGACACTGCGAGGGCGGAGCAGACCACAGCATACATACATGCCATGCTGGATTTGAGAGAGAATACTTACTAGTCACACACATCTCGATTTGAATTCTGGGTCAACAAGGGAATCATTAATGTGGTGATGTCATACAATGAAGAATGTAACCAATCACATTCTTCATTGTATGACATCACCACATTAATTACAACCAGTGTTGACTGTTAAGCAACAAGGTGCATACATTTGTACTGTGTATGATGATGCATGTGACAAATAAAATTTGAATTTGAATTTTCTAAAGTAACTGTTTCACTGTGAATGTCTTTTGTTAAGGGACATGTCACAGATATAAAAGAGGAACATGCTAACCTGCAAAGGCCGTACCGAGCCATGTAAGGGTGCATCTTTATTTCATGATTAGAGATGGGCAGTTCAGGTCCAGAAAATAAAAATCCAGACCAAGGTTTTGTCTCAACCAACCAGTTAAGTACTCTATGAATGTGACTCTTTATACTTAACTGCTTCTTTGAAACAAAATCTTGCTCAGGATTTGTACTCTCTGGACCTGAATTACCCACCTCTGTTCCTGATGATAATAATAATTACAATAATAACAGCAACAAGAAAAATAATAATAACAGGAAGCATAATAATATCAAGGCTTGAACCTACAACCTGATCACAAGCACAAAGGCCTAGCCTGCTAGAGCACCCCCACCCCAGGTTTGGTTACTGGGGAGCTAGAAGCATTGAGTTTGTAAATGAGAAAAAAACAACGGACCAGTGTGGGGACGTCATACAAAGACGGTGATTTGTTAGGAAGTGAAAAGTCAGCCCCTCCCTTGTTGGCCCCGGGACACATCAAACTTGGAAAAATCAGGACGTCCTATTGGTCGCCACAGTCTCACCTCATTGCTGGGGGCTGCTGCAGCCCCACTTTGCAGGGGGCATGGATTTTGAATGTAAGGACAGATGAATTTCAGACTGCAGACGGCCTACGCAATGCAGGGACGCCCTGTGGTGGTCCGGCACCCCATCTGGGGTGAGCCCTGCCTTTCTGCTCTGTGACTCCAGTGTGAATCTCCATGTCATTGTGACTTTGACCGGATTAGTTGTTATGGGAAATGCATGGAAATCACAAATCCACACAGCGAATAAAAAAAAAAAAACGACTAAAACTGACAAACGTATAGCAGAGTTTGGTGTATAGAGCGCAGCTGCACCTAATGGTAACAGATAATTAAATACATAACAAAAAAGGTACTTCTCAGGCCCAAGTACTCAAATGATGCAGAAGATCTAGAATTTATAATTCATTTGCATGAATCATTTTAATGAATTCTCTACTTTTGGTGCAGACAAAAGTTCTTAAATGGAATCCTTAACCAGTCAATCTGCTTCATGAACCCAATTTGTTTTCAAATGATTTTACATCAGGGTCAAAGCTCCTGAATAATAGCTAATGGTGTAGCTGTCCTTTGGGAAATAAATCTCATTCCCTGCACTACTCACATGTTTGACTTGTTTCATGAGAACTCAAACGACAGAAGCCCTGCCACAGAACCCGAATGCAAAACAATGGAGGTAGATGAGGGATGTAGCAAGGCAAACGTTTCCCAGCGGGTAGGAAATAGGGTGAGTTTGACTGAGAAGCAGGGTTCTTCCTATTCATTATTTCTGAATTCTCAGCTTGGCAAGACGCTGCTCGCAGGTCACAGATTTCCCTCTGTGTAGAGATCGCATGTCCTGTATTTCAACAGCCAATCTGAACACAGTTCGTGTCAGCATGAAAAGGTGTAAATTATTTCCTAGGATCATGCCTACACAAGCCGAGGGCCCTACGATGCCTCAGAAGTCGTCAAAGGTACAGTGGGGCAGGACTGCGGAACAGCACACACTGCAGGGGGTTACCCAAACCACAGTCTTTTGCAACCCACTAGCGCCACCTAGTTGAGCCGTTTCATAAAGCGTTTTGGGATTGGTGCCAAAGTCCATGTAGAATGCCTTCAATAGACAGTTACTCCCAGAAAACAATCCAGCATTTTTTAGCTAATGTTGAGGTATGCAAAAACCCAGGCCAGGGCCATTAACAACTGATGACATTGCACCATGGATCACTCCATGCACTCTTTTATGCTACATTACACACATATCATTTGGCAGCGGTGGATAATTCAGGGCCAAAAATAAAACTTCACACCAAAATTTTGTTTCAACCAACCAGTTGAATGTATAGAGACACAGTGACAGAGTACTCAACTGGTCGGTTAAAACGAAATCTTGGTCTGGATTTTAATTTTCTGGGTCCGAACTATCCCCCTCTATCTTTTGGATAGTTTTACCATGATCCGCTCCTTTTCCGTTGTGCGGTTCCCATATACACTGCTGCTCTCAGTGGAGTCTGCCCCAAATTTTGACTGGGGTGGCCATCAGGAGCCAGTTATATTTATGGGGGTGACAAGGGGGTAAGTTAGTTGTTTCTGGCACCCCACAGCACAAATCAGGGGCGTGCTGCCAAATCAAACCTACCGACCACTGTGGACGATAAAATTATTATGAGCTAGCAACAGGGACGGCTGCAAATCTTCTCTGTCGACCCCCCCCACCCACCACGCCCAGACCGGTCACTGGTTGCTCCCCTTAGGGTTTCCCATACTATGGCTGTGATGACACGCGCCCACGCAGACCCACAAATGCAGCTGTTAAGTGTTACAAACTCAGCCACCCTGTTCAGGTCAAACAATGACCTTAACTTACCCATAATGTGTGCATGAGTGTGCGTGGGTGGCATGCATTTTAACGGACTTTCCTCTCAGGCTCTGGGTTGCTGCAACAATTACTGGATAAATAATGGTTGAAATAATATACTGATTAAAAGGATGGAGATATATGAATAAAATGAGAAGAAGCGTGTAATGAGGATCTTCTTAACTACCACAATACTTTAAGGTCTTAGTGAAGAAAGTCCAGTTCGTTTAAGGCTCTAACACATTTGTAGTCAACCAACAGCATCTCTCTGTGTAGGTCTTCTGACAACTAACAAAAGGAGCAGCTGAATTGAGAATCCACTGCTTTTATTAGTTATCATAAAACCACAAACTTGGTTCTACGTTTATGTTGTGTCTGTTAGGCTTCTTACCACTAGAGGGCAATATGTATCAGTTGATGAAGTTCAGTGATACACTTCAGGTACTTTAAGGTCACAGGTGAGAGTTCTCGCTGTAATATAAAACATCAAATAAAAATCTAACAATTTCAACGACAAAGTGTCAGTTCATATTCAAATCATTCTCGACAATGAATATCACGTGTCACCCCTGTAATCTGATTTATTTGTGAATATTGTAAATAATATCATACACAATTTATAAAACGGCATAGTAGTTCAGTGGGTGGCATTACTCTCTCACACCTCCAGGGCTGTGGGTTTGAATCCCGTTCCCCATCCAGGGTCTGTGGATTTGCATCTTCTCCCCCAGGATGTGTGGATTTCTACCAGCAATTCCATGCTCTGCCTGCAGTACAGAGAGATACAGTTAGGCTAATTGGTGTCGCTAACCTGCTTGCGGTGTGTGGGTGCGTCTCCTGCATTGGTACCCCTGCCTTATGTCTCGGGCTGCCTGAGATGAGCTTCAGGTGACTCTGACCAAGATACGCTGTCGATAGCTGGGTGGATGCAAAAATCATGATAAATGGGAGTTTTTGATGTATGCAAGGAACACCTTTTCTAACCCAAGCAGGAGGCTAATTAAAGCATCTATTACTTGAGTGACTGTCTTTGCCTCGTAGACCTTGTATCATGGGTCCATTCTCCACAACAGCTTATTTTCAAGCGCTGTAACACACAGTGTACTGAGTTCATCTGAAACATCTTCATTATCACCATCATTATTTTCCTTCCACTCTCCTAGGTGAGGGTGCAAGTGCAGTGAAGATGCAAAGAGATAAAATAATAATTAACCAAGTAAAAGAAAACATAACACCAGGAACTAGTTGATATCTTAGTTCAAAAGGAAGCTGACAGATAGGACACGATACCTTTGAAGACTGACCGGTTGGTATCCGTGTGTTGTGCCAGAACGTAGGACATTATACACATCTTACAAGACTCAGTATGATACTGTGTGAAGTGTGAGTGTATCAGCTGTTCTGTACAGCCCTCAATCGGGCATGTGGTAGGAACCAGTGGCCACAGAGGTGGAAAACTGTGGTTAGATACACCCGACATGCTGGAACCCAAATGAGTCACACCTGAGCTCCCTGTATGGTAGGACTGGAAATTACCCCACACCGGATAGGTACACTTGGATGACACTTGAGGTTTTGGGGGGGCGATATCAAAGCCGAGATGAAGAAAGGCTGACGTTTGGCATAAAAAAAAAGAAATTCCCATACAGGCCTCCACCTCTGAAACCACAGGGTACTTCTTGGAAGTGGCATCAGGTCAGTATGATATGAACATTGTGAAAGAGGCCCTTCTACAGTACGTAGAAACTCCCACAGCAAGGCTTTGACTTAAGCTACTGAAAACTCCTGCAGTATTTAGACTATGAATACTGCCCAAGATTCATGGTTCATTAGGCTTTTACTTCCTGGTATACTGTAATAATTTAGCAACCAGACTGCGTCTAAAAAGCTGCCCTCACAAGTTGGCGTTATGTAAGAATGTTTTTGAGAATAAATTACTGGAATGTAAAGCATCTTAGCAGTATATGTTTCATATAAGTCAGCCAGTATGTACTGTTCTGTTACTGAATTTGAAAATTATGGCGACAGCATTCAAGACTGAAAGGGCGAAACATCAAACATGTCATATTTCTGAATTTCTGACAGGCAGAACACAAATTCTATTGATGCTTCACATATATTCCTAATGTGTGACAGATTATAAAAATATTTGGTTAATTATTAATTATTGTGTTAAACCTTTTATATTAGACTGAACGGCAGTTTGAAATTAACATTTCCCGCCTTCTTCCCCTTGCCACACATGCACGCGCCCACGCTCAGCTTATAAGCGTACAGAAACACGGAAGCCCTGTCTCGCGTGCGTTCGCGTGGTCGCGACTGTAACGGTACACTTTCCGGGTTTGTTGCGGCGCTCTTGGTGCGTGCAGGTATTCGAGGCGGCCGCGCGGCGACGCGCTCCGGGCTGATGAGTCACGGTACCGGAAACACCGTCTCCCTGCGGGTGCGGTCTGGAAAAAGACCGAGGCCACTGCTGCCGTGACTCACCCCACCCCCTCACAACAGCCACGTGGAACGGAGCACCGGGAGCGAAGGTGTGTGATGACAAACTACCTGTGCCTCCCAGCTGGATTCTTCTATCCCCAGCTGACTGAATCCATCCATGCAAATAAGACCGGCGTGTTAGAATCTGCGGGATACCCACGATTCAGCCCACAGCTCCGTCTGCGTGTGCAGGCGTTGTGGGAGGTTTTTCCCAGACGGGCGCTTTGGCTCCTGACCCAAAGGTGGCTTGCGGTAGGAGGCAGATTTCATACCGACCAGTAGATGTCAGTGTGTACGACACAAGCGGAGCTGATAGGGGCTGAGAAAAAATCGTAGTTCGCGTATCTCCAGTAAAGCGAGCGAACCACATCAGCTCCGAAATTGTGTTTTAACGTGCTTATGAAGAACTGGCATGATGCTTGTATCAAAAACAAATCATTTTGATCATACACGTACATAACGTTTTTGTGTCGCTGTGTTTGTTGAGCTTTGTCAGAGTATAGTTCGTGCATCGCAAAAATTTTTGAGCAAAACGTATGTCTTTTCATCTGTCATGCGCGACGTCTCACCTGCCAGGTACCGCGTCTTATCTGTCAGGCATTACTAATCTGTAAGATCTTGGCATAGCGTGACATTTAAATTGCCCCTTTCATCTTCCTTGTTTGGGTGATTTTCAGACTAGCTATAATTGTTTCGGAATGCTGACCTGGTCACCTAGTTAAATTTGTTGGCTGATGGTTCACTAATCTTCTTTTCCACCCTGATTCGTTATTCTTGATTAACAAATCTTTTCTTATTATTTAGTGAGCTGGTCTTAAATTTGTCGCAGTAAATAAATAGTGATTGTCCAATATAGGGTAATAGCAAACCTGGAGTCCATGGTAGGTGCGTCATACACTATGTGTTGTGATGGATGACAACAATTCACCTAATGTTTCTGGGGCCTGTTCCATGAAGCAGGGTTTCTTGCTTAGCCAGATAAATTGTCAGATCTAAGACCCTCTAAATGGATTTTATCTTCGTTCACTTATGTTTAGCTCAGACTACCTTAAATCTGACGAGTTATCAGGCTAAACAGGAAATCCTGCTTCATGGAACAGGCCCCTGGACTGCGAAAGAAAATGGAGCGAACTCACACATGTACATAGGCTCCAGCCTCCAGCCCTTGGCATCTAACATCACCACTCAGACTCCTGAGACATGGGAAAAACATGCTCAAACACCATATATGCACCAGCATTGCATGATATGCCTGTTTATTTTATAGTTGCTTGTATGAAGTATAAGGATTACAGTTGTTTGCATTTATGAACTGTCACTATTTGCACTATTTCTGATGACAGGATCAGAGCTTCAAATGGTTGTAATTGTGTGGTGGTTAGCACTGTCGCCTCACACTTCTAGGACCAGGGTTTGTGTCTCCACCAGGATTCTTTGTGTGTGGAGTTTGTATGTTCTCCTGATGTTCTGGGGTTCCCTGTGGGTACTCCAGTTTCCCCCCACAGTCCAAAACCATGCTGAGGTTAACTGGAGTTAAATTGCATGTGCGATGGGATGGCGCCCCACCCTGGGTTGTTTCCTGCCTTGCGCCTGTAGTCTCTGGGATAGGCTCCGGTCCCCCCATGTCACTGAATAGGACAAGCAGTTACAGGACATGAATGGATGAAGGATGTAACCAGTATGCTAACTGCTAATTTCTTTTTGAAAATGAAAACTAGAGAGCCACAGCACAAGGTAGGGAACACCCTGGATGGGATGCCAGCTGGAATTAGTTGTACTCTGAACAATATAATTAAAATATATTTTAAAATGCCATTCCATAATTCCTCTAGCTTTAATATACTTATCCCATATCTCATATACACACCCATACTCCGTAAATGGTTCCTAAAACCCACTGAAATAGCACAAATATTATCGGGAAGGCATTCCCATTATAATTCAAAAAAATATAATTCGTTTGAGGTTCACTTAAGAAACCTCAATAAATCTCCCCGAAATATCATAAAGAACCTTTAAAACTCCAGTTACCTAATTACTGAACTGTTCATGATGTATTAAATAAGGATTTATGTAGGCCTTTTTATAGGCCTGTGCATTTTTGCAGTACCATACACAATACTAGGTTTCATAGTAACAACACTGGACATTTAGCAGTTATATTTAAAAATAAGAAAACTGAATTGTTTAAACTGATTGTAAATCCCTCCTTTTGAAACTAACTGGCTGTACGTCGCATCATATTCCTAAGTTAATGGTATTTTGTGTCACTTGTATATGTATGAATCCCGCTTTGCTTTGCTTCACATCATTTTGCACATCACTCTACTTCACTTCTATAATGGGCTGTCACTGTCATGATTTGTTACTTGGAATTTGTACTCATACGTATTTCAAATATTTCTCTGGCATGCGTCATCTCCTCATTGCACCAGGTCTCCCCCGATGTTGGTAGCAATACACAATACTCTGGCAGGAACTCTAATACCAGGCTATAGGTGTATATTGAGTGGTACGCTCTTAGTAATCCATCTACTTTAAACATCCTTGCTGAAAGTGATTTCCACCTGAATTAGTGGGTTTGCACTGACCCTAAAGACATCAAGGGAAATTTAATATTAAAATGTTGCTTTGTTTTATTTCCCCCCTCAAGCTAGACATAAACATAAGAAAAACCAAAGAAATGCATTGAACATTTTCCCACATCTTTAGGTTGCCTAAAAGCCCAGGTGCTATAGCTCATAAAAAAGACCTGGCCGCTGAAGCCACCCCCGCCCCCCACCCCCCACCAAACAGAGCACACACCACTTGATGCTTTGGCAAGTGGAAATGGACAGAACGCGTTTAACATCTGGGCTTTAACTGCCTATAGACAGCTGTTAGATAAAAAAAAAAGTATGACCAATTGTCACTTTCCGCTGCCAAAACAATGACAATCAATGTAACGAATTAAACATAATTTAGCAAAGTAATCACAGTCAATTCTTTATCAAAGGTGACGGAGGCAACCGTATAGTTGACCCTTTGTCATAATGAATTCCGAGCAATTTAACACTAACTTTTAAGTTGGTGTTGATCCATTTGCAGCATTAAATTGCCCCTCAGGGACAAATAAAATTTTTTGAATTGAATTGAATTAAGTTTCTCAAAAATCGAGGCTTTAGAAATTATAGTAGCTTAGCAATAGAGCTTTGTATTACAGACTAAGATGACAGTTTGACACTCAGGTTGTATTCAGGCAAACTCTTTCTCGGCTGCACTTTGTTTACCAGAAACAGTGTTACATTAAAAGTAACCTTATTAGAGCTGAAACAGCAAAAAACGCTTTAGGTTCCCACGTACAAAGATAGGTCAGTCCGACCGAAAACCAAAACCAAACCAAATAAACAAATGGGGCTGAAATGAGTTTGCTAGACTACTGCAACCAGTTCTCTCAGCAGTGTTACAGACCAGAGAGGTAAACACTTTCAAATAAATATGATTACTATTTCACTTTTTGGGGATTCTAATAAACATTTTATGCCACTATTGCATGTGTTACAAGAGCAGATAATTGTGACCAGAAAATCCATGTCAGGGCAGACAATTTGAGCTACAGGACAGGATTTTTAAACTACAGTTTCAATTAAAAGGACCTGAATTTCACTTAAGCACTGAGTTCTTGCTGTGTGCTGATCGGTCAGTCTCCTATAATCATGCACGTGTCGCTAATGGTAATGTGAAACAGCTGGATGAGTCTTTCAATCACGGAAACAAAACCAGTAAAAGCACAAGACAAACAAACGTTTAGTTAAGCACAGGAGCCTTTCATATTTGAAGTAGTTTGTAAAACCTCAAATAGCTGAAAGTGTCCTCCCTGACATGGATTACCTGGTCACTCTAACATAACCCAAAGAAAGTTCCAAAAGATCATGCGTAACAAAGAGGTACAATGAAAGAGAAGCAATATGAGTTGAAATGACAAACTGATCTATGTGGAATTCATGCAGGTAGTTTTAAACAGAAAATGGTGTGTACAGCGTTATGGGTAAGTGGCAGAAATGTGATACATTCATTGCATCAGCAATGGACATCTGAGAACAATGAAACAATGAAATTTAAAACTGGGCCACCAGTCAACTTCAACTTCTCTATTAGGTGAAAATGCTTTGTTTTGGTGTAACGAAAACATGCACACATGTTACCGTTCAAACGGCAATGGAAGTTTGTGTGCAAACCTGCAGAATTTTATGTTCTCCCTTCTCCGAGCTGAGGGACACTCCACAATACCACCCAATAAGTCAGGTTACAATAAACGATTAAGGAGTGGGTCCTGCCATTGTTTTAACATTTCACTTTGGCTTCTATCGGTAGATGTTTTCGTCATGTGAATAATATCAACAAGTGCATTTAATTAGATCAGACAGCAAGGTCTAAGGGGGCAGACTATGAAATTTCCATTTAATCCTTAATGTAAACTGAGTTTGAATCACTTCCCTTAGCTACCCAAAACGCGTGTTAATGTATATGTACATGTTATTGCTGCTGCTCATGCCTGCAGGCCTGTTGGATTATATCCAGGCCTTGGATCCTGGAGGGTGGAGCTTGCCTGCCTTCCTTGGGTACTATGGTTTAATTCCCAAAAGACACGCAGTCTAGGTTAACTGGTGATCTTAAATTACTCTTAGTCACTGTATACATGACGCTTATTCAGGGGATGGTGCCCCATTGGCTCCTGTATTTTGCTGTATTCTTTCTGTGAGGGGCCCAGCTAGGATTGGATTACTGAAGATGGATGTATAGACAAGTATGGAGAGGAAACCTGTATTACTTTACTGTGCATCATTATAAAGTATATAATAACAATAAAAGTTTTTTTCAGTTATTTGTACAATAGGAGGAATGAACAAAATAGTAAAATAGTATATTAAAAACACGAAAAAGGGTGGCATGATGGCGCCGTGGTTGAGTGGTTAGAGCAGTCGCCTTATACTCCTGGGACCAGAGTTTTGTTCCCCGCCCCGGCTCTGCATGTGTGGAGTTTGCATGTTCTCCCTTTGCTGTTGTGGGCTTTTCTCTGGTTTCCCCCCACAAACCAAAAACATGCTGAGGTGAAGTGAAATTACGACATGGCCCAGAGGTATGAACCAGGGCACAGTGGGGACATGGATAGCCCGCTAAATTCCAGGGGCCCGGCACTTTACAGGGGCCCTTGACTGTGTAAAATGATACATAAAATTGGGGAGGGGGGTAAAGTGACATTTTATCAGGGGCCCAGAATATCTGGCTACGCCCTTGGGTATATATGTGTGCAGGAATGGTGTGTCACTGTGCCCGGCAATGAGTTGGCGCCCTGCCCTCTATTATTCCTGCTTTATATCTGCCTTATACCTGTTGATTCTAGGATAGATTCTTGACCCCTGTGACCCTGCAGAGGACAAATGCTGTTGAAAATGTATGAACAAATAAAAAAACACACACACGCACATTTTTCTGTATTCCCTTTCTATGAGGTAACTAATTCAGGTGTGAAACTGCAGATATTGCTGCAGGAAACAATAATTATGTAATTAAAGCGTATATTAAAACATATATGATTTCAAAAATTGGCTATTGTTGAAAATATATACATTTTTATATTTATTTAAAAAAAATAAACACATTCCATTTTTCTTAAAGCTGGTAGATCATGTGATCACCCCACCCAACATTCTCATGCAACAGTGCCCTGCATCCATCACACATATCAGCAAACTCCACAGGTAGGAACCGTGAGAACAGGGCTTGAGAGGTCAACATAGGATAAAAGGGCACATAGGGGAGTAGACCAGTGGATGGGGTGGCAGACGGGGGAGGAACACTGAACCATGGGCTGCTGACTAGCTGGAACAGCTTTGCTCCTCTCTATGGGTGTCCTGCCTTCAAACCATAGAGAGGAAACCAGTTGTTATTGCATTCTGCAGGCTCTGCTTCCAGAGAAATAAAACTGACAGTATCAGGACCAAAAATAGACTCAGGCTTGCCTACCCTGGTATGTGCGGCCAGCCTGAAAGTGGCATCTTCTAAAGCAGGGTCCTGACCCAAGTAAAGCATTCAAAAAGCTGAACAGATGAACTCTCCATCATGGGGATTCTTCTGATTTGCAGTTTCCTGTTGGCTCGGGCCGAGTGAATTACATCTCAGGCTAAATATTAATTTTCGGACTGTAATGTCGATTTCCAGATGGGGAATGCAAGGCCTCTTCAAAGCTTCAAAATGCTTGCAGTTTCCATACGACGTCATCATGGGCAGAGCCACTGCCAGTGCATGGCCCAAGTGCCTGCAGATTTAGTCCGCCATCGCATAGCTGCACTGTTACACCTTAGATAACTGGAAAATTTTTGCCTATTAATCCTTCCTTGGCTTGCTGTTTCTGAGTAAACATTCTCCGTTCAAGATAAAAGTGCCATGCTGTGCCATGCCTCAGGACAGATATTCCGTCCTAACTCACTCTCCTCTTGGAGATGGAAAGGTCTAGTCTAAGGGTTCCAGACCCTTGGAACGTGGACCAGTACCAGTCCGTGGCTAGTGTACGGGGCCAAAGAACACAAGGGATTTTATGGAGGAGTTGGGTAGCTTCTAAAAATTTTTTTACAGCCCCTCATGTTTGCGTGTTGTGTTCTTGTCTGCAGGAAATGCAAAATCAATTTTTTAACTTGATAAATGACCGAGGTCTTGCAATACGAGTATTACGTATACGCTTTGTCTGCCAAGCATCACGTGATCACAACTGAGCCAACAGTTCTTCTCTCTCACTCGCTGCGGGATTGTGGGTAATCATCTCCCATGCTCAATCCCAGTTGGCGTGCCTCACTCGCATAGTCAGAGTTTTGTAGAAAAGCACCACCTGAATAAGGGTGTAGCAGTGCGAGCGATATCCACATTTCCACAAAATCGAGAAGAAGGCAATAGCGGCTGTCATTGGATAGGTTTCTTGTTAAAGTAACACAAAAAGAAAAAGATTCCAGTGAGCCAACAGATAGCAGTGATTCCGTTAGTTATAGTGAAAGTCGTCCTACAAAATAACTCTCCTCTTCTCCTCTCTCTGATCTCCCTCACACCATCCACAATTCTTTTCAAATGTAAAGTGCATTTTAATTTGTTTTATGTATTTTTACTTTATATTTTGTAATAATCATTTTTATATGAATATTTTTGGGTTGTGGAACGAATCATCTGAGTTTCCATTATTTCGAATGGGAAAATTCGCTTTGATGTACAAGTGCTTTGGATTACGAGCACATTTCCAGAACGAATTATGCTCGCAATCCGAGGTTTTACTGTACTGTATATACAGACTGTCTATATATCTACACAGAGGTCTGCTAATGGCCATCTGCAGTTTAATTTAGGCTACAGGAAGCCAGACAGGGGGACTTCCCAAAGTTCACGAGGAGCATGGAGCTTGGGTGAGCCTGAGGTACACGAGCAGGGCGGGGGGGGAGCTCAGGATGAAGCTCTGTAGACCAATGGAATAACCTGCCCAAAAGTCCCTGGAGAAGCGCCAGTGTGGCAGCCACACTTTGGCTACATCTACATCCTGGTAGGAAGCTGCAGCCGCTGCCTGCGGAGATGCCTGCCCAGGGTTGGATTATGCCCTGGTCACCTCTGCCTGGTTACTCACGGCTGAGAACCCAGAAAGTCAGCCTGACTGCAGGGCCGTCGCAAAAACACGCCACATACCTGCAGCATGTTGACAAACATCATCTGAAGACTAGAGTCGCGCCAGTCCTATCAGGATCGAGGTTTTCTCGAGCTATTTTCTCCCGAAAACCCCGCTCCAGTGGGCGAGCGGTGAGCTTGCAGAGACGAGACGGCAGAGACCATGAAAACCTTGAGGGCAAGTACTTATATTCTAGGGAATACATGGTGCGGCAAACTGACAGCACCGTTAAAACTGCATGCGCAGCTTCTGTGGTGAACGGCGGACTGTTTTCTTGTGCGGCTTTTCGCATCGCTGGGCAAGTTTTCCATCGAATAACACAGCAGAAGAGAAGAAAATGTATTGTGACTCATCCTTGTCAACGCCCGAGCAGACTCATTGCGAATGGAATGAGTGCACCACGCCGTATCATGACATTTATTTACTCGTTTTCCTTCAGCCTTGTTCGCATTACTCATTTTATTTTGTGCTACGCGTGCCATGTGCTCCCTTCATGCTGCAGGGTTTTTCTACTGAAGGGCACAGTGCTTTCGGCCAATATACAGATAATATCTAAGACAATGTCTGGGTCATTAAGAAGCATTTAAGGTTATTTATGGCCCAAAGGTTATATACCGGTTAACTACTTACAAAGAAATGTGAAAATACTTAACAGATAATTAAAATTCAAAGCTGACCGTTCTGTTTTCATGAATTTGATAGTTTGGTTTTATTTATGCATGTTGTTTCTTAAAGGACAGTAATTAATAAAACATGTTCTGGCGACTTGAAAAAATGTATGTTATATAAATGATTTACTTTATTGCCTGTTGGACAGTATGTTGTGTTTTCATGCCATGTACAGTACGTGTACAGTATAGTAGGCCTGCAACTTGTTTTGCTTATTTGCAAAAGCCTCGCATGAGTATTTTATTCTGTTGCCATGGCAATTTGTCAGTTTAAATGTGTTTCTCAGGATATTTACTTCAGAAATTGGACGTTCTCCAGGCTAAGTATTGAAGTGATCCAACCTAAATGTTGTGGGCCTGAACTTCAAAGTGAGCCCTGAAAGGCTGGGTCCTGATGTGGTTTTGGGAGCCCTGAGACTTGTTATTCTTTTAAGAAAGGCACTGCAAAGGCCATTAATCCACCCCCTTGTCCTCTGTGTGAAAGCACCATTGTGTGGGCTTCCCAGAGTGCTGGTGCAGGGCGTCCCACCTAGCCCAAACGGTACTCTCGCTGTGCTTCAGCCCCTGTCCCCTAAATCAGCTATTTCCTGTGCTGAATGCATGCCTGTCGCCCACCAATTGTATTTGACGAGACGCACGTTCCGTGTATCGCGCAACGTTGGGAGCATCTCGTTGGCTGGTGAGATAACCTCCATCTGTGACACCATTACGTTGTGTTGATTAACCACAGCAACCGGTGAATGATTGCCACTGCTCCCATTCCAGCGGCTCACCTGACATCCAAGGAAGGAAGAATGTGCTGCGTGCAGGAAAATAAAGGCGAATGATGTGATGTCGTACTTCACCTTACCCAACCTTGTCAGAATTCCAAATCCAAAGTCAAATAGAAGGTATAGATATAGAATATTAGATCAGTGATGCTTTGCAGCAGTCAGATTCGTTTTTTCTTTCAGAAAGAAGGTTAGAGAATGGGTTGTAATGTATAATTATCTACTTTGTAGTTCTTGATATTAACCAGTGCGATTGGCTTCCACATCATACAATGCAGTGGACTTACATTCTGGTTTCGTTTGGTTGGCTATAATGCACATCTCTTTCAGATTCAGCTTAATGGTGTGTCAAAGCACTATTTCAAATCTGGACATATTCCACATATTCCCATATCCCAGGGCCGGGCCCTGCTGTACGTCATGGTAGGTCAGAGGGTAGGGGATAGGTAGGGGAGAGGGCAGATTCCTTATGAACTGCCTCCATTTCTCTGATAATTGCATTTGTTTTGTCGAACTCTTCCCATTCAGATGCCTATAACTGTAACTTTAGCACAGCTTTCTTGGTGGGACTAGTCTTCCGTTGATCTGTTTTGGCAAATCACACTGTTCTTTGGCTCTGCTGAAGCAGTATGTCTGCGAAGCAGGCGACAGATTCACGTAACATGAAGAATCCATAAGAAACTCCAGTATTGCAACATCTCAAAACACATTGGTTTAAATGGTAAACTACAGGTGCATAAGAAAGACCAAATGACCAATTTAAACTAGCGCATTTTTTTTAGCGCTTTCCGAGGAGCCGGCATGATAGCATGGTGCATAAGTGTTCACCTTGCATCTCTATGTCCCCTGTGACGTACTAAACACAAAAAATACAGAACACTGGTCCAAAATCAACTGGTGTCGAAATCAACCTGGGGAAGCGGGGAATGTTGGCTGTCTCCCGGGCTTGCGGTTGACTAGCCCCTCTGATGCGAGGCCCCAAACGTCTCTCAAAACAGTCTCAGCGACAGCTGCTCAGACAAGAGTAACTTGGATGGCTGCCCAAAAGTATCTGTGAGACCCGAATCTTGTTGCCAACGGGGTTAGCAGTTTTAGCTTCTCTAGTTCCTGTGTTGTCAATTTCAGGTTCTTGAAGCTGAAAGCACGTCTCCTTTCCCAGGCTCAGAACACCAGCGTGTATGTCTGATATCTTGCATCAGTTGGGTTTTGAGTCCTGTAGCAACATGCTTGGCTCATTTCCAATGTATAGCGGTCACATTTCCTGGTGCTTTGCATCTAAATGCTGTTTGCCTTGCAATCACAGACAAAAATCTCCTTATCTGATTATGCTGGAAAAAAAACCTTTTACTTATTTTGGGCATAAAATGAGACGCCAGATTCTCACCTTTGTATTGCGTCTCCATGTTCTTTGTTAAGCAACACCTCTTTAGGAACATTTGAACACAGTGTTAAAATGGCAGCCACCAAGCAGTTATGACTGAATGAAAACGTGCAGTGTTTTTTTTCCCCAAAGACAAAAGTACAAAAAACAATAAACATCATGAATGGAAAATAGAGGTAGAGTTTGTGTCTGTTCATATCTAAGGGCTGTCAGTTCTGAGTAACCTAATCATTTGCAAGATTTGTTGATTTAACAATATGAAGAATCTGTTCTGAAAACATATGGATACATTTCTAAAATGGCATATCTGTTCACCAATACTGTAGGCACCATACAGAGCAACCAGCCCTGCATTTTCCTGTGCAAGTATGCATAATTAGCAGATATAAATATGTATGGTTGCCTCTTACCTCTTTGTAATACATCTGTTGTTTGTGTTTACTTCTGTTCAAAATATCCTTTATCTCTCCTTTGATTTCTATTTATTTCCTGAGCAATTGCATCTTGTGGTTCCTTCAGACATTTTATCTCTTCTTTAAGAAGGCCTCGAATATATTTATATAATAGGGTCGAGTTTCAAGGAAGCAATTGAATTCTTGTGAAGGGAATGTCCCGTTCGTAGATTATTTACAGGAACAAAGGAACATAGATCAACTCTCAGAAGCTAATTAAACATAATACTGCAAATGGCTCCACTTCTTCAGTGAAAGTTTGCCAGCTGGACTCTCTGGCCTATGTGTTAATCATAAACAAACCATTGAAATATAATAGCGTCACATTACTGTATTGGTTGGGTTACCTGTAAATTGGCAAGTGTGTTCGGCCACCTCTGAGCAGACTATCTCCTCATGTGGCAAATTATGCTAATACAAATAAAACCAAGTGGCGGTTGGCCGTCTGCTCTTCCTTTGAATGACATCAGTGTTTAAAGCACTCAGCTCCAGTCAGATAAGGCACTTTTCGCAAGGATATCTAAGCTGACTTTGCAAGGGTGACCAAAGGTGCCCCATCAGTGAAAAGCGATCAAACACGCACAGCTGGTTGGTCCCACGTCGAGCGTAGTTCTATTACTGATTTCTTTTGTGTAAACTGAGGCACACATCACAGAGTTGTTGTAGATACCACAGTAGGCCACATGAAATGCGTGTCTAAATTAGAGGCCGCAGAACCTTATCAAATAGTTCAGGAATGCAACTTTATGGGAAGCGCACTGCATGGCAGAACTGAATCAAAACCACACAGTGTGGCAGTAATTCCAGACCTCCTTACCCCTAATCACACACCTGCCTGGGAAGGTCCGGGAAAAACTTCTGTATCACACTCCCCAGGGTTGCCATCCAGAAGGCAAAAGCCCTCCCCATCAGTGTGACTCACGACTGCACTATGCAAAGCCTTGTCATTGGACGGGAGGGTAGGGCGACTCCTCAGAATCGCAGCATTGTTTCCCGTCCCTGAGATAAAAGCGCCACGAGGTTTCGGCGCGATGAGGTTAGCTTCCGCAACAGAGGAAACCCTGTGGGCAGGGCCTGACTGCTTTGTCGTGGGAGTGCTTCCGCTCACTCTGGGAACAATGGAAAAAAATAATCAGATCTGAGCGCAGTTTTCTCCTGTGTGTGTGTGTGTGTGTATATATATATATACATATATATTTTACGCTGAAATTTATTTAAACAGCTTGAATGGCAACCTTTGTTTCAGTGCACATTATGGTAAATTTGAGGGCCATATGACGCAGAGATAGAGAGAGAGAGAGAGACAGAGAATGAGAGAGAGAGAGTGGGGGGTCCAGCGGCTGTTTGGGTGGCCCTGCTGCCTCATGCCCTTAGGCTTCCGAGATTGAATCCCACCCCTGTTCTGTGTGTGGAGGTTCCCCTCCACTTTGAGTGGGTTGTCCTTCTACAGGGATCTGCAGTTCAGCTGTTTGGCATGTAAATTGCTTGTGATTAAGTTTGTGTGTGTGCGTGCCCTGCGCTGGACCGACATCCCAGCTAGGGTGTAGCCCTATTCTGTCCAGGATAAGGCTTCAGGCCCTTCTGTAAACCTGAGCAGGATCAGAGGTTGGAAGAGAACACGGATGGAGAACATGTGACTTGGAGGAATTTACACTATATTCAGATTGATATCCATAATTCGTACTAGAGCTTATCTGTCTTTCGTTATTTAGCTGCCTGCTTTAGTTATTTACCTTAACCCAAAGCATCTTTGAATTTAACGAGTTGGATATTTTCCTAGAGCAATACATGGCATTAGATCCTTGCTCAGATACACTATATCAAAACCCCTCCTGGCACTTAAACCAGGAAACTTCAAATAAGTTCTTGACTTATTTGAGTTTCTGGCCCATTATTATGTAGCATGAGATTATTAACTGCATTCCTGTTTCTAAAATGTAATGTTAAGTAACATTTTAATATATTATGCGGTGGCTCAGTGTGTAACATTACCTGGGCTGTGGTTTTGATTCCTGTTCTAGATCTCTCTATGTATGGAGTTCTCGCTGTGTTTGAGTGGGTTTTTGCTCTGTGTTCTCGTCTTCCGACACATTCCAAAACTAAGTAGATCAGTGTCTCTAAATTGTTTGTAACAGTGTGTTCTAAAATGTCCTTTGTATGCTTGGATAGGCTCACTGTAAGTCCTACTTGAAGAACATGGATAGAGTCCTGACAGAGTAAAGAATTTCTTTGCATATAGTTTTGTGTTGTTTTAGTTATACTTTATTTATAGAGGATTAATTACACCTACATTAAGAGCCATTGACTTGCGGAATGGTAAATGAATATATCAGTGAATGGCAGTGTAAATGGTAAGGAATCACACACATTTTCACATGAGCAAAAATTACATTTCTAGGAACTAGGCTAAGAATGAGAATGCTCTGAATTTCCAGTTGGAGTGACTCTCAGAGTCTGGCTGTGCAGCCTCTGCTTTGCTTACAGGCCACGTTTCCCTGAATTAATCATGGTTTGGAGGCGGCCATGTCTGCAGCGTGTTTATAGAGCTCGTCTTTGGCGGCCCCTTTGAGGAATCCTCAATCTCGCCTCAGGACAATAACCACCTGGGGAGGGGAGACATAGGGTTTCTTTGCTCCTGACACGACCTGGGATGGGTTCGTGATTAATGGCTTGTGGTGGGTATTATTGTGTGTGATGAGCACACAGCAGCCAGATCAGAGTGATCCCGCGACCCGGCACACACGTCGCCTGGCTCAAAATAAGTAGCTAATTACATGTCTGGGTAGCTCCTCTATCATTTAGAGATCATTCTGGACCGCGGGAGAGCTACCCACTAGAGAGGTGTCTCAGTCAGGGACAATAAACTCATCAAATTCCCCTTTTCTTACTCTTAACAAAACTCTCCTTGTTCCGCCCCCAGGGGCTCTGAAAAAGAGATGGAAACTTAGAACCAGTTCGAGGTCCCATGAGTGACCTTGCTGGAGCATAACTGGATTGACCTGAGTTGGGGGTCCAATAAGAGATTGTTTTCATGGGGCCCAAAATGACTAGCTGTGGCCCCTGTCGGCTTCCGTACAAGAATCTCCAATAAAGTTTTTGAATTGGATTGAGACAGCAATGGCAATGGTGTACGATTTACATGTTTTTAGCACCAGCCAGAATTTGTGCCCTCTGCTAACTAACCCATCAGGGTAATAAGGAAAGTAATTAATGAAAACTATTTTTTATTTGTTGAAATGTAACTTTTGGCTCCTGAAGGGCAGAGTGAACCTGAACCATGCCACAAAAATCTACCTCACATCACAATGGAGCCAGCAGAAGCTCATTATGAGAAAAAGCAGTTGACACATTAAGCTTCATTAGACATGGAATCTTGAAAACAGGATAATGAACTTTTAAACTCTTCAGTAGACCGCTGCTTGCACATCCACTTTAATTGCAAATATTAATTTTCTAGCTCAAAAGGCATTTATGCATCGCAAGCCAACAATAGCATCCTTTTCTCTAATGCTCTCCATGGAAGATATGACATGGAATTGCCTGTTTGCGCCTTACATTTACATTTTTAAGCAATGAATTCAAAAGTTCTTTCCTTTTTCGCATCACAACGAAGGAGGATGTATTTTCATCCTCGGATGTCCATAGTTGTCTTTCTCACAGAGCCAAAATCATTTTATCTATTTTTCCGCGAGAAACATCAGCAAACTGCACAGCCACCGCAGCTCTGAAGAATAAACTTATACTAAATATTACTCTGATTTCATCTCTCAACTCCAGCTAACCCAAAGTCATTATCGCAGAACAGTTTCAATAAGACATCGATGAAAAGGACAAAAGGTGAAGTGGGGAAAGTAGCAGGTGCTTGACCTCAGGAGTAAAAAACCACAGACCACGAAATTCAAATGGATCCAATCATTACATCCTTTGAAATCAAAGTTTCCCAGAGCTTCAAAGTTAATAAAACTGATGTGCAAGGGGATTCTGATGTGTGTGACTGCACAAACCACATGGTGAACAAAGCATAAGTATGATTTCCATCCTGTTAGATTACTTAACATTGTGTGCTCTCTATGTTTACATTGACTCATAATTAATAAAGATAGAGTGTGCAGGAATGGCTAAACACTTTGCCATTTCACTGATTTTTTATGTATGTTGCCATGTAGATGAATGTAGGGATCTTCATTTATTAATGTAAAACTATGGACTAAATAAACATCGGACAGCAAAAGCTATATGTAGTTTTATACTGTAATGTACCCCTTCTGACACTGACGCCAGTAAGCAAATACACACCCTTAACATCAACAATGATCTCTGTTTCTTTTTCAGAAGATGTGGTTATACATAATCTATTCAGCAGACCACCTCTGACCTTCGCAGCTCAGACTTCGATCTTCAGGTGGAATTCATATTCTCTTAAAAACTTAGTCTGAGGAAATGACTTCAAACAATGGAGTTACTGTTCAGGAGATGTCCCTCTTCGTAAATACAACAGCAGTGCATTACTCAGAACAGAAACATCAGCACTATCAAAAGTTCAAAGCTCTGTTGGATATAATATTGACTCTGCTGTTCCAGGGACAGAACCCAGAATTACCTCATTCTCTGTAAGGGGGGTTTCCTCTGGGTGTTTCCCCAAGAATTAGGTCATCACATTACTCGTATCACTGAAACATCCTACGGAAAAATTGCAAAACACAGACGCAGCGAGGAACCACTAAGAAACACCCAGCATGTCTGGATACTGTTAGCATTTTGTCAACAAGTGATACTACAGGAATTATTTCTAATCTGGCATCAACTGATTGATACTTTACAAATGTTTTCAGCAAGTACATACTCTAGACACATCATACAAAGAAAACAGTTCTTTTAATCTTTTATTAACCCAAAAAGGTTATATATTAGAGTTCCCATTCTACTTTTATATAACAAATGTAACCAAAATGATTTGATTCACTAGATTCGAAACATATACCTACCAAAAAAACACTATAAACCTACAAAACTAGTAAACTCCGGCCCTGTGTCAGGAGAACATAGTCCCCCACTCTCCCTGTCACCTTCAGTTCCTGTTAATGACCAGTCTGGGGGTATCAAGGCTAGACATGATCATTACAGAAATGCCAGCCAATGAGATGATTTATATAGCAATAATCTCATAAGCCATTCCTAGCCTAGGACCCTAGTCATTAGTTAGCATTGCCAGTAAAAATACAAGCTATGTATTGTTATTATTATTGGTTAAAATCTTATTTCAAAACTTATTTTCCTGTCTGGTGGTTTGAGGAACTGTCTTAAGACTGTCATTTATAGGGCAGCAATCGCCGTGATTCCGTCTCTCAACCACAGTGGGATTATCACGCTTCCTGAGGAAGAAGCGGCTCTCTAGCTCCAGCTACAAATCGGGCAGCTTCTGGTGCTAGCAGGCTAACACTACAGTGCTCGTACACAGCTTGCAGGCAAACACTTGCATCACGAGACACTCACAGTAAGGAGAGAAGGCTTGTGTTAGCTACTGGGGTTCTGTAATATCACACTGGTAGGAAAGGACCTTCTGGGAGGATTTATTAAAACGCACGCTTCATTAAAATTGGAACAGCAGCATTTGTGCAGATTAATATTTATAACTGATATACCCTAAAAGACGTAAAATTAAATGTTCGAAGTACGTAGCAGGTTGATCGGTTTGTGATCACAAAGCATGTGTCCTTCCTGAATGTCATTTTATCAGTCTCCCAGCCAATATTAATTCTAGTTTTTTACATTGCACCATGCATTTCCATGAAATTTATTTAATATAAAGTCAGTCATACTGAAGCAGCAATTTGTATTCACATAGATCACATCAAGGGTCTTCTACGGGCTGGAAGTTTGAAATAATGCTGTTCCACCCATTTGTCACTATTACCAAATGAGAGATGAAAACAACAGTGGTGTGCCAATGGCCGCTAGAATGAGCCGTTGGGAGATTTGACTCTGTCTTACAGGATTTTGTTGACAGCGATGGCTTGTAGGGTACCTCTGTGTCATTTTTTTTGCACCGCCTGTGCATTAGCGAGAGGAGATGTGGGATCCAGACACCACACACACTCTCCGCAATCTGCTTAATTTAGTGCTCTAATTGTGGCAGTTCCCGTTTCCTCCGCTGTTGTTTGTTTCTGCCTGTTCATCTTGACCATTTTTCCCACCGAGCGGTCGTCCCACGACCGGGCTGAAGTCAGTCAGCATCGATTTTGCATGACGACAAGACAGACAAGCATAATGTTTGCTTTCTCTGGTCTGGCCCGAGTGCAAACCCAAGGCTGTAGCCAAAGAAATATTAAGCATGCCATTCAGGGATTTGTTGCTAACCCCAACAGTCTGGCAATCCCGCGGTGCTGCTTGCCAAAACAACCCTTTGGCCTCTGGCCTCCTACGGATAATGCTAATGCCGCTAGCCTTGTGCACTGACGACAATGCCATTGATGCAGAAGCTAATATGATAGATAGTTAGTATTGTGTGTTGGTAAGTATTGGGCAAAGTACAAATGCTCCCCAGGTTATGGTGGTCTGTGTTACGATATTTCGACTTTTACGATTGGTAAATGTTTTTCACTTTCAGTAGATTATTCAATAAATTGCATGAGATATTGAACATTTTATTATAAAATAAACCTTGTGTTAATGATTTTGCTGTAAGCTGATGTTCTAAGCATGTTTAAGGTGGGCTAGGCTATGATGTTTGTTAGGTTAGGGGTACTGTATTTAAATGCATTTTCGCCTTACGATATTTTCACCTTATGATAGGTGTTTTCGTAACGTAGCCCCATTGTAACCCAGGGAGAGGCTGCATTGTGTGTTAGTGTGATTCCACATCTCACCTTTGCAACCTTAATGAAAAGCATCATACATCATGCAAGGGCAAAGCAATCCAGACTGAAGCTCTCCTCTCCATTAAAATCCTCCAACAGTCCTGACAGACATGAACCTAAGCAGGTACCTCTGCACTCTTAGAAATTAAATATAATTCTTATCACACTACTGAGAGCAGACAGCCACACCATAATTTATAAGAACACGAAAGTCATAAGGCTGTTTTCGGTGTTCTTTAAGGTATTTTTTTTTTAATATGTTATTTTATTTTCTTCCGACACTGTTTAATGTGAACCAAAGAACAGCACTACAAAACGATTCTGCCGTGTTTAACATCACCACATTATACGCTGTCTGCTGCGTTTAATACCGAATACAGGTTGTCACCATTAGCAGATAAGGCTGAAGTATATGCTGGTGTTTTGGGGTTGCTGTGTTCGAAATCAGAAAACAAGACAAAAATGGCATTTCACAAACTGTCCGCATTTCACTGAAAACAAAAAAGCAAATGTGGATCAGTGCTTGAATAGGACAAGAATAATAAGCACAACTACAATGAACTCAAAATAGAGGTCAGGGTGGTTTTTCCGAAAGCATACCATAAAATAAACTCACGGACTTAATTTAGCAGCGGCACTGGACAATGCTATGACCATGCTGTGGTCTCCTGTCTCAGTAATATCCTCAGCCATTGGTTTGCATTCTCCAGCAACTCGAACACGCTATACAGACTAAGATCTTCCATGGAGTCCTATGACAGGACGCAGTTGGAGTACTTGCACAACACATAGCAAAAAAAAAATAAAAAAACTATTTTGAAGCAATTGTGGTCTTTGCCAAAATGGGTTGCTGAGCACTGAAATTATCACGAGAGGAAATGGTATTTGTAGGATATACAGCTCTCCGATCGAGTCAGAATCTCATGATAGCATATAGCTTCAAATCTGTATTTATCAATATAGCAGGGTTGCCAACTTCAGTCAGTTGGTTGGAGTGAGATTTTCAATTTGAGACAAGTCTGCATGCACATGGATACGCTTTTATGTAACAGCTTTATTACCTTGTAAATAGTCTGCAGGGTTTGCAAACTACCCCAGCGCTTTTGATGTAGCTAATTGTAGGTTTTTAATGTAATAATACAGATTTGCCATAAGATTTCTTGCGTGAGCGTGAGAGTCTGAAAGCATGAGTGTCAGGCCAGATGCAACCCGGATATAGGGAGGTGCAAAACATATTAATTACACATTCTAAATGTGATTTCCATTTCAGATGTGTTACTAGAGAAAGTTGAAAGGCACCACTGATCATTAAAGAGAGAAATAACCAGTTTTATGTGAAGCAGATAACCAGTGTTATGTCATGCAGACCAGGTAACTTGCCTAGACAGACATTTTGAAATTGCTCATTAACTTTTCCAATGCCTTCGCGCTGAAGTCATTTTGGTTTATACCGTTGTCGTCTGCATAAACAGAGCTCTAAAACAGACAAAGCTAACACAGATTGGGTGGAGACCACAGGTTGAGTAAATATGGTCCTGTCTCCAAGCCATGGCAGGAGAAGAGTAAATCTAGGCAAACAAGCTAGGGCTATTTTTGATAAGGTCTGGTTTATATTGACAGAAACAAAAACAGTAAATTATGCTAATTTGTTGTTTACGTTTTCAGTTTTTTTGGAACGAAGTTGAATTAGAAAAATCTGTAGACGAAGGGGAATTATTACTAATGTCTACTAATATCCCCATTCATGACTCAAATGGTGTCTAGTATTTGAAATAAATCTAATTTTAAGATGGAAACTTTGCCTTTTCCTTCCAAAGGCGAGACATCTGGATTGCGAAAGCAAGACCCCACCTTAAAAAAAACAAGTATTATTAATACTACTCTGAAAAATATGTTGTTTCTGTGTAATCTGTGTGCAGCATGGTAATAATGTTTACTTATCTTTTATGTAGTGTAGATGCCCTAATCTCTATAAAGCTATTATCGGCCCAGATTTATCTATTGAATGAAAGTCATTTATCAACATATGTTGACACATTTTTCAATACTATTGCAAGGCTTTCTCCATCACCAGCTAGTCTTCTGCAGGGATCGTTTATGCCAGAATACCAAAAGAAATCAGTAGTCTTATGTTCGACTAACAGGAAGAATTCATCAGACAAATTCATGTGTATTTCCATTACAAATGCACTCTTCTAGTTAATTTTCAATAAACACAGTGTAAAATGTTCGTTTTCCAAAGGCTTTCCCAGCATCTCAGTGTAGCTTCTCTGTGGTGTTGGTCTTTTCAGTTACAGTGCGTGTCCTACAGCATAACTCAGTGGTGAAACAGGCACCAAATTTTGACCAGTGTTTACCCTTCCTTTCTACACTGACTAGTTTGTTTGGCCACAAGACCACCAACATGTTTCATCCAACCCCCAGTTCTGATTGCAGATCAGCTTCCTCTACCTCTTATTATGATCTCCTTTGTTACATGTTCCACATTTTCCGTAAACTTCATGTTAATTTTAAAGATAGCTGGATGCCAGGTTCGTGAAATGTCCTTGGTAGTTTTCACCTATAGTTTACTTTTGAAGTACCTTATGATAAGATCGCAATGAAGGGAAAAGCCCGACCTTTGAAGCTGTGAATGACTGCTGTGACTTTAAGTCTTTACGTTTTTATGTGTAACCTCAGCATGTTTTTGGACTGTGTGGGGAAGCCAGAGTACCTAGAGGAAACCCCACAATGACGCAAGGAGAACATGCAAACTCCACACACGTGGAGCCATGACGGAGACTCGAATCCTGGTCCTAGACGTATGAGGCAGCAGGACTAACCGCTGCCCCACCATGCACGCCCCAATGTAACATTTCTCCCTACAATATTATACAAAATGATCAATGTTCTCAAACTAATCCTGCCCTATCCTGGGAAATTAATGAAAGATCTGTTTATATACATCAGCGTTTATTTATTTGACAGAGACGTTTGTCCAAAGGTGAGCTTGATAACACCTAAGAATCATACAGCTGTCAAGGAGTCAACTTAAGTACTAAGAACTGCTAGGCGAAGTTTCCATTGATTGACTAGGGTAATTGTGGCAAAAAAGAGGTATATGATGCTACTTAACAACCCTTCTTGAAATATGCGAACAGCAATGCTGTAAGCTGACAGAATCAACACACTACACTCTTTTATACTACAGTCTTTTACAAGTACTTGCAAATCACTGTGTACTATGTACTTTACTATTGTACTATCATATTTTACTATTTATTACTGTACTGTTTTGCTTCTTTATTTTGTTCTCTTTAGTCTTTGTCTTTGTTTAGTCTAGTCTTTGTTTGTTTGTTTTGTTTGTTTTTACTGTTAAGTGTTATTTTAGTGTGCACACTATACAGGTAATGATGCTACAGTGTTATCTGTATATGACAATAAACTTGAAACTTACTGTAAATATCCCCAAGAATCAAGAAAGTGCAAAGCAGAAGGGCATCCCATGATCATATGTAAACATACAAGCTGATGTTCCTTTTCAATGGGAAAGGTATAAATAAGACCGTAAATCATGAACAAGGTTTTGGTTTCGCAGACTAACCAGTTTTTACGCCATTTTGGCCATCTGTTCGAGGTAACGTGCATGAACACTGATTCTTCCCATATAATCCTTCAATTTTTTTTCAAACCAACCGCTGCTGTCTTAGTGACGTCACCGAATGACAAAGGACATGCCCAGTGTGGCTGGGGTTATTAGCTGAATCACTCTGCAGTTACTTAGGCCAAGTCTAATGTGATGTTAAGGCAACGCTACCCGTAGGCTACATGTTCAGGGCTTGATGCCCTCAACATAATGGATTTTAACACACTTCTGACACCCTGTGTTGTTTTTTTCTGCTCTCTCATAAGCTTACCTACTTGATAGATATTTACCCATGTGTCATTTGCTGTAATTCAAGCAACTGTAGTGGCTAATTACAGACATGTAACAACCACTTATTAAACCAGAAAAAGTATATACACTTCAGCGTCTTATCTTGGCATTCTTATGTGGGAAAAAAACATATGCTGAGGACAAGAACAAACTGGCCATATCTGTCCACCACATACAAAATCACACACAATTCAGAGACCACATTTCATCTATCCACATTTTGGCTTAACCTGTGTAAAGGTACAAACTGTAGATCCTAGACATATGATACAGTCCATAAGAAGAACATGGGATGCCTGTCGATTTAATAGCTACTTATATAAACTAATGCCCACAAAATTCTTCAGATTCTTATCTTTATTTGCATGTATAAAAGTGTGTATTGGTATTGTGTCAATGTTTATCTTATCTATGAATGGAGGATCATCATTTAAAATAAATACAGCTAAAATAGTTATAATCCATTTAGGTAATAAAAACAAAATATTACCGATATGCTAACTGCCACTTTAATAGAAAACAACTAAATATTAGAGCAAGCCATCTTAGCATGGAAGTTTGCTGTGAATGTGTGCTGTTGGCATCCATCTTCATGTTTAACAGACTGCATGTGAGAGAAGCTGAAGAATATTACAGATTTAGATTTATGTGTGAAGGAGCAAGAAAATCAACAAAATTTTCCACATTATGTTGACTCACTTGGACCCATTCAGCTCCAGAAATTAACTTTGAGAACTGCTGCAGCAATAATGTAGTGAAAACAGTTTACGTCATTCTGTGCAATGCGAAAACAGCCGATGTATGTGATGAAGTGTTGAAGCTTCTTGAACACATATGGTATTGTGGGCTGTGGCAACTCACAGATCGCCTTAAAGGAGCCTTCTCTAAATCAGCATTAGATCCAGGTGTTTGTAGAGTCAGAGAATTCTAAGGCTGTGTTGTGGTTTTCCACATGTGTGGCACAACAGTTTTTAATCTTGTGCTGACTGTTGATGTCATTTATGTCTTTCTTGCATGCCACCCGAAAAGCCTGTTAATCGCCACTTGACTGTATGTCCAGGTGCCAAGTGCTGAGCACTCCTTCATCCTGCGGTAGGATCATCTCACTCACCTGATGCAATTATTCCTTTCACATTATATTTGCTGCTCAGTAAAAGCCCATACAAAAACAGCACTTGAAAAAATGAGTCTGCACCGCAAGAGATTGTAAAACAGATCTTCCGCCATACCAATTTTTGGAATTCTGAACTCTTGCTGGATTTCACATTTGCATTTATTGAAATTGGTTGATTATTTCCCCAAAATAAGAAAAAATGTAGAATGCAGCAAATTAATTGAATGTTAAAATGCACATCAGCACACACTTTTAATTAGTAACTGCAATGCATACTTCTGATTTAATACATACAGTGGTTAGGAAGAGCAATTGTTCCCCATAGTCTTTGGGGGGGGTTGTTATTTCATGCCACTGTATACCTGTATATAGATGGTATGACAATAAAGCCCACTTGACTTGACTTGATGTGATAAAGAATGATAGATTACTGCTTTTGAAGTATAATGAAAGTTACTGTGTGCGAAGAGTGAAGGCTAGCCTGTCTGATCCGATTCCACAGGAGAGCTGCTGTACAGCTAATTGCTGAAAAAGTTCATGCTGGTTATGATAGAAAGGTGCCAGAACACACAGTGCATCGCAGCTTGTTGACCCCTGTCCACCACCAAAAGCACCTACAATGGTCATGAGAACATCAGATCTGGACCTTGGAGCAATAGAAGAAGGTAGGCTGGTCTGATGAGTCACGTTTTCCATTATGTCATGTGGATAGCCTGGTATGTGGGTGTTGTTTGAAAGCTTGGGTACTGGATTTCATGTGGATGTTACTGTGCCACCTACCTTAACATCGTTGCAGGCCAAGTGCACCCCTCTATGGCGACAGTCTTCACCAATGTCGGTGGCCTCTTTAAGCAGAATAGTGCATCCTGCCACACTGCAAAAAATTGTTCAAGAATGGATTGAACTGGAGGAACATGACCGAGTTCAAGACAGAACTACATAATATTACAGAGGGGTGTTTTAATGATTGGTGCGGAGTGCAGTCAAAAGTCTAAATGCACTGGTCTCCAAAGGCTTCAAGGAAATTAAGTATCCAATATTGTAATGACTAAGAGAAGTTATCAACATCTCAATATTTTCTCAAATTTTGGACTCTTCAGAATACCCCCTTTTGATTTGAAGATGCGGCTAACATTGTACTGCAGGCTGTGTTTAATTGCCATTCTCCTTACCAGCTTCCAGATGTAGCCACAAGTTCTGGGCAGAAGTTGGCTACCTTGTTACTCTTTGATCCAGCTCATCCCAAACCAACTGTATATAGTTTTGGTTGGGGGTCAGAGCACTCCATCTCTTTCCTTGTTTATATACTTACTAAATATTCTTGCGGTTTTTATGCACACACACACACACACACACACACACACACAAACACACACATATAGATAGATAGATAGATAGATAGATAGATAGATAGATAGATAGATAGATAGATAGATAGAAACATATAGAACATATAGAGATATAGAAACAAATAATCACCCAGAACACCTATTTTGGCAGGATGACAATAAGGAAGTTCTCAACTAAGCTGCCTCAGAACCACCATGGAAGTAGGGTGACCAGAAAATCCATGTCAGGGGGATGTGAGGTCAGGGTTTGTAAGCTACCATTTCAATTAAAAAGACCTGGATTTCACTTGAGCACTGAGTTCTTGCTGTGTGCTGATCGTTCAGTCTCCGATAATCACGCATGTGTCATTAATGTTAATGTGAAACAGCTGGATGAGTCTTTCAACCAAGGAAACAAACCAGTAAAAGCACAAGAATATTTGAACTAATTAGCCAAACACATAAGCCTTTCACTTTTAAAGTAGCTTGTAAGAGCTGAAGTAGCTCATAGTGTCCCTCCTGACATGGATTATGTCACCCTGCATGGAAGTTACAATAAAGCACCTTAGTTATGTGATAGAAATGGAGCAAAAGTTATTGTGGTCAGATGAGAAACTGCTTGCTGGTTTATACAGTCTGTAAGAACCATGTAGTCAAGTGTGGTGGTAGCTAAAGTTGTGGTTTGCAATGCTTTTCTGCAGCAGGGACGAGAAAGCCTTATAAGATTTAAAAGACTGCTGATCAAAGTAAAATACAGGCGCAAACTGTGGGGAAAATGCCATGTAGTGCTGCAGGTTGTGGCCTTGCAGCCTTCCGTGTGCTGGTCGGCAGTCTGAATGTCACCTTTGCCGTGTGTGTGGATTATGTTTATATTACATTGTGGGGTCCAAATGTCCCCCACATTGTGATAAAAACCTGTTATTTTGACATAATGTCGACCATTTTTCAGGTCCCAACAAAGATCTATGAATGCAATCAAAAATCTAAAAATGCCAAAAGTCTCATGTTTTGTTTGGTTGCTTATGGTTATTGTTAGGGCTGGGTAGGGGTTAAGGTCGTCAGGTTGGGATTAGAGGTTTCCACTTAGAAATGAATGGAGAGTCCCCACAAAGATATAATGACAAACCTCTGTGTGTGTGTGTGTGTGTGTGTGTGTGTGTGTGTGTGTGTGTGTGTGTGTGTGTGTGTGTGTGTGAGTGCGTATACCTATCCTTATGGGGACACAATGTCCTTATAACGTGATAAATATGCATTTTTTTCCCTTATGGGAACCAGATGAAAAAACTAAAAATGCAATAACTCTTGTATTTTTGTTTGGTTACTTATGGTTATGGTTAGGGCAGGGTGGGGGTTAAGGTTGTCATAGTTAGCGTTAGCATTTTTCCCATTGAAATGAATGAGCGGTCCCCATAAGGATATGTTTACCCTACGTGTGTGTGTGTGTGTGTGCGCGCAGTTTGCAAGTTCCCCCATGTTGCATGAGATTTCTCTATATACTCCTTCAAGTTCCTTCTGAGGTTCAATAATGTGCAATTAAGTATACTGGCATTTCTACATTGCACACTGCATGCATATGCCTTGCAAGGAACTGGTTCCCTGTCCAGGGTGAAACCCGATATATGGCTCAAGGCTCCAGCAAACCTGTACTATAATTAATGCAGGTTACGGTAAGCAGTACTTTGAATATTAAATATAGTATGCATGACTCATTTCATTGCAAGTCGGATTACCTTTGATGCACTGTAATTAGAAGTATTGAGCAATAAACATTTGATTCCTAAAACATTTAGGGAAGTGAATAAATTTAAGGAACTAAAAAAATATTGCATTCAGTCTGCAGTAACATAGATGTAGCATTTGTCAATAAATAAACAGAAACTAGCCCCACCCTCTCACACAGTTATCCATTTCATTCAAAGCTCATTATTTGCATGTGGGGTTGGATGTTTGACAGTCCAGATCTGTACCCAGTGGAGGTTACACTGTGTCCTGCGGGCGGCTCTCTGCTGTAACAGCCAACACACATCTCAGGCCTTTTGTTGAACACACAATAGTGATGCCAGACTGTGAAATGACTTGGAAACCACAACTGCAAACACTGATTCAGAAATAATTTTATGTGGATTACGTTTTATTAAGCCATTCAAAGACTCGTCAATTCAAGTGCAATGACCCATCATCATATTGTAAATCACTGCTGTGTGTAGCGTGACGTATGTGTTCCTTATTGCATATGCATACATTTAAAAATATATTTGCTAGTTTATTGATTTGATTGCCCCTAAAAGGCAGCTAAACTTGCAGAATGATTTTTATCTTAAACACTAAGCCAAGGGCTTGGTCATTTTGCGCATCACTGGATCCCAGACTCAGATTACTGGTAACACAAGTTTGTTTCTCAGCTAATATGTAAGACTACACCCGAGGCAACAGTCAAGTCTAAACCAGTCATCTAAAACCAGACACCTGCTCCAACTACCAGAGAAAAAAAAGATCTACAAATGTCATAAAAAATTGTACATTGATCATAAAACCATAAAATTGTGTTGCATTCTAGACATAATGCTTTTAGGGTGAACTGTCTCCAGGATGTCTTTCCAAAAACTGTTTTACTGGGATATTATTATTTACGAAGTCACTGGCAGTTTATTACTTGTTTTCCTTTAATGAGCTATGCCTTAAGCTTGGCTTTGCTCAGTAGAGTTTAAACCTAAGAATTTATTTTGTTAGTACTGAAGGGCTGGCTGCCTTGTGCTTTCTGAAGCTGCCTTATTTTGTTTATCTACCAAAGCAAGTTTAGCGGCGTAGATAACGATCACACATGATGCCTTGCAAGAAAACCTGCAACAAATCGTGCTCTACTTAGAAATGCCATAGAAGGTCACAGCTATGGATATGAATCTAGATATCTGACCGGCAATGCGTCTTTTCAACCGCTTTATATAGAATTTCTATGATATTCAAAAGTAACACAAATGAAATTATCATCAAGGAAGGACCAAGTGTCCATGGGATGTGTTATGTATCACAATAGTGTATTGTAAAATAACAAAGTTCAATATAAGGTCATGCAATTTATTCTCCACCAGTGGAAGTGTTCTATTACAATGACTGTGTGTAAAAGCCAGATTACAGACAAAGGTCAGATTATATGTACTGAAAACATGTGGTTGTCTCCAGATTCCAATATGTTTGGCCATTGTTTCTACAACAGAGATTTGAGGACAGTGGGCACAAACAGAACTTCAAAAAAGATTCAATAAACACCATATTCCTGAATCAAAATCCCTCCTACCCACACACTCCAGGGAGCAGAAGAAAATGGAGACCATATGATTCTCACACTGCATATTCGTGTGTGCCTGTGTTTGTGAATGTGGATGCGTGTGTGTGAGTGAGTGTGAATGTGGATGTGTGTGTGCTTGTGTGAGTGTGTGTGAGTGTGAATGCGGATGCCTCTGTGAGTGTAAATGTGGATGCGTGTGCGAGTGTGTGTGTGTGAATGTGGATGCGTGTGAGTGTGTGCCTGTGAATGTGGATGCGTGTGTGTGTGAGTGTGAATGTGGATGCGTGTGTGCTTGTGTGAGTGTGTGAGTGTGAATGTGGATGCCTGTGTGAGTGTGAATGTGGATGAGTGTGTGTGTGTGAATGTGGATGCGTGTGTGAGTGTGCTTGTGTGAGTGTGTGTGTGCTTGTGTGAATGTGTGTGAGTGTGAATGCGGATGCCAGTGTGAGTGTGTGCCTGTGAGTGTCAGTGTGAGTGCCAGTGTGAGTGTGTGCCTGTGAGTGTGAGTGCCAGTGCGAG
>JAODJW010000001.1:43769271-43780530 GCA_026777045.1 Hyperopisus bebe | reverse complement strand
CAGTGCGAGTGCCAGTGTGAGTGTGTGCCTGTGAGTCTGAGTGCCAGTGTGAGTGTGTGCCTGTGAGTGTCAGTGTGAGTGTGTGCCTGTGAGTGTCAGTGTGAGTGTGTGCCTGTGAGTGTCAGTGTGAGTGCCAGTGTGAGTGTGTGCCTGTGAGTGTCAGTGTGAGTGTGTGCCTGTGAGTGTTAGTGTGAGTGCCAGTGTGAGTGTGTGCCTGTGAGTGCCAGTGTGAGTGTGTGCCTGTGAGTGTCAGTGTGAGTGCCAGTGTGAGTGTGTGTGTGTGCTTGTGTGAATGTGTGTGAGTGTGAATGCGGATGCCTGTGTGAGTGTGTGCCTGTGAGTGTCAGTGTGAGTGCCAGTGTGAGTGTGTGCCTGTGAGTGTGTGTGTGAGTGCCAGTGTGAGTGTGTGCCTGTGAGTGTCAGTGTGAGTGCCAGTGTGAGTGTGTGCCTGTGAGTGTGGCTCGTATTTTTGCCAGTTTCGTAGGTCTGAGACTCTCTGGGACTTTTGTTCTGTGTTGTGGTCTGTCAAGGGTGACACATTAAGAACTTCTGTATGAGACATTAAGGATATTACCTTATAATATATGTATCACACAAGATATGTTAATCAAAATTTTGGCTAAATTTAAATTGCAAAACCATTCCTTATTCTTTGCTATTGTCAGAGATACTTATAATTATTTATTAAGTTATATATATAAATACAACGTTTGTATTTCAGGTGTTTCACGTAAAGACACCCATGCTTTTATGAATGATTTATTCTTGAATGTTCACAAGAAAGTCGTTTTAATCCAAAATGTAGGTTCTATTTACCAGGAATGGAGCCAAACAGGAACACTATATATCCTCTTTGTATTTGCCAAGGTAACAATGTGTCTAATATGACATGTTTGTCTCGCTCGTTTTGCTGTCCCACCAAGGCAAGATTATGCTACATTGCCAGCCTCTCCCTTCCCAGTACCAGGATAACGTAGTATACACACTGACAGATTCTTGCGTAACACATTCTATGTGTTTCCTGAATGTTTTCATTCCTTGGAAATGATCTCCACCCTCATCAAAAGTACTGAGTATGGACCAGTCAGTTACCCCTGCTGTGCATCATACGAATTTAAGAGCGCAAAAACACTATACCACAATCACATAATCCTTAAATCGCTAGCAATTTTGAGCTATAAAACTGCATTAATCCTTGTCATGCATCATAATTATGGAAATTTGTGGATAAACACTGTCAATCATTTGCACTGTTGTCAGTTTTGTTTGCACCATCGTAGGTGTACCTTTAACTAATACATATTTTTCTGCAACATTCCTTTTGAAATGCAGAAATATAGCCCAAAGGTAATTTTGTTTTCAGGAATCAGTTTAGCATCTTTGGCAGAAACACTTAAATGGTTAATGTGGAGTTTGAGATTTGTTAATGCTGCCTGCTTCTCTGCCATCATCATTAGCTCCTGCATGACAGGCCACATAAAGGTTATCAGGTGAATCTGAATGTTGTTTGGTCTATCTGTATATGACCTGTCAATCTGTTTAAACTGCAGTGGCTGAAGTACGTTTGTAGAATCACTAAACAAAAATTAATATTGAGTAACGTTTAATGCGTTGATCCTGTCTTTCCTAAAGTTGTTCAACGTCTTCGTCCCACCACAAGAACAGCAATGCTATGCTTGTAGCAAAGAAACATGAAGCGTTTTCTAGGGAATACTATTTTGTTACAGTATTTGCATTTTTTAATGCAAATGAGAAGAAACCCAATCCAGAAGGAAATAAATCATGTAGCAAGTATCCCTTACAACAGACATGTGTGTCAAAAGGTTTTTAAAGGTGAAACTTAATATGTAAATGAATGATAGACGGGCCTACCTCTCTTCTGATGTCAATAATGGGCCATGATCAGAGGACAATCAGTTCAAATACCGTCGATGGCAGAGTGATGTCACCATTGACCCATTGCTCCAGGAAACATCTTATCCCCATTCTTTGAAGTCTCTGTGGGCAAAAGCACATGTAAAAATTGTAAGTATATTTAATATATCTAAGAAGTAAAAACAATGAGATAGATAGACAGACAGATAGATAGATAGACAGACAGACAGACAGACAGATAGATAGATAGATAGATAGATAGATAGATAGATAATTAAGATATTTCAGCGTGATGATGGTGTGATTGCGAAGCACATAGAGTAGGCACCAAACTTTGAATTTTGATCTATTCCTGGACTAGTGAGAAAACTGCTGCTAGAGATTCCTGGCCCCATGAAAGCATACACTGGATCCCCAATCTAAACCAATCCAGTTATGTTTCAAACTTTTTTTAGGGCCCTTGTCATTCACAGAGCCTTGGAATCATCCTAACTTTCCTCCCCTTTACGGCGCCCCCAGCTAACGTGATGCCGTACGATACTTTTTACTGATTGCGGGGGATGGCAGGATCCACATGCTTTCAGCCTCTACCGTGATTGTGAGCGTAAACATCTCATGCAGTGCTTAACACTGTATTATTTGGTATTTCTTTCCGTTTAGCCAAATTTTCCCAAGGTCTTTATGTGTCGTAAACATCAAAGTGTGCCATATCATATCATAGTCATATTTGGTGATATTTTCAACTTACGATTGGTTCATCGGAACATAACCTGATGAGGAACACACCGCACCAGACACGCCAAGCTGCCTACGTAGGAGAGTGATAGAGTGTCACATCACATGTCCTGGCCACTAGACCTAAACACAGTATAAATGATTTTAGGGAAGATTGAGAGAGAGAATGAAGGAAAAGTGGCCAATGAGTTCTCAGCATATATGTGGGACCTCCACCATATATGTGGGACAGCTGGAAAAGCATCCCAGGAGGCCACCTCATGAAACTGGCATAAAGGAGACTGTAGGTTCAGCCAGTCCCTGGAGCAATTGGGGTTTAGGGCCTTGCTCAAGGGCCCAATGGTGGGATATATATATAGTGCTTTTTTGGTCAATGCATAATTCCATATATGTTGTTTGACCCCTACCCAGCCATAACCATAAGTAACCAAGCAAAATACAAGAGTTTTTGTATTTTTAGTTTATTCATTGCAGTCATGGATTTTAATAAAATAGAGTTTTCCCATATGGTCCCCATACCTGGACCACACACACACACACACACACACACAGACACACAGATCACACATACAATTTGCATGACTGAGACGTTCATATTTCCAGCTTTTCTTATTTCAGTGCTCTTCAAGCTCTTCCCCTCAGGGTTTTACAGGTACATACCAGTATATAACATCATTCACAAAGGCCTATTTCTCATTTACAGTAAAGGAACAACTGAACATACTAGACGTGCAGTTATCAGACAGCTTTTGTTCAAATGAGACAGTGTATAACAATATTCATCCGTCCACACATTTTCCAACCGTTTGGTAGCCTATCACAGCGAGGAAGCTGCCTACAGCCAATCAGGTTCTTGGGGACCCACAGACAGTCTGTGTTTTGGCTCGTCTACTGGCAGCTGGGATGGTGCAAAAACACGGACCGACTGTGGGTCCCCGAGGACCAGGTTGGGAAACGGTGCAATAGAGCACAAGGCAGCGGTAAGCCCTGGTGGGGATGCCAGTTCATTGAAGGGCACATACAGACACATTCTAACTATAGGCAATTTACAGATCATATTTCACCTAACTGCATGTCTTTGGACTGCATGAAGAAACCAGAGCACCCAGAGTAAACGGCACAACACAAAGAACATATCCAGAGCATACCTTTTCATCCAGATTTCTATTTTACTCAAGGAAAGGAAATTGCATTTTGTGGAATATTACAGCACAAATATGAGCCGTGGTGACACAGCAGTTCGGAATGCTTTCACGCTACTAAAGCTCACCAAGACTTTTTAATGAGGTGGTGAATCCTTATTATTATTACCGTGTTGCTTAGCAGACGTTTTCTCTACAGCGTGTTACTCAGCTTAAAATTTAATCCATTTAAAATTGTGGATATTTCACTGAGGCATGTGCCTTCTGTGATGAGCAAGTACTTTCTTTAGGAGGCAACAGTTGGATCACTACTGAGTTTAACATCTACAGAACTGAATTCTGTATGTAGTTCTTTGGTTATCCCACCCACTTCCCTGGATCCTCATCTGAAGAATCTAGTCAGGGTTTGTTTGTGAGCAAAGTGTCTTCACAAGGACCTGGTTTCCAGAAACCAAAAATTGAGTAACAATTAAGACAGCAACACAGAGATCAGGCGAAGCGTCATCCGTTTATTGTCCAGTCATCACCCATGATGGGTTCCCACAATCTGTGTAACGCTGTCCGTGGTGCTGAAGTTCCAGGAAACTATGGCTTAATATGAGGTCAGACAGAGAGGACAGGATGCTATGGAACGGTCATTCACATTGATGACAAGTGTACACCTTAATACCTGGTTTATCCTCTGATAAACTCCACTAAGGATGCAATAGCAAGTCGTGAAGTCATAGTTGAGGGTGCCAACGTGCTGATCAAACATATAGCAATATACCAAGCACAATACAGCTTTTTGGTCACAAAGTATTTTTATGACAAAACTATATAAGAGTTATACAAGTCAGTTCTGATCTAAGAGGTCAAATTACAGTTCTGCCTATCTGTGTTTCTGCAGCTTTAGTTGGTATTAATATTAGGCCCCATTTTTTCTCTTGGCAAGAATTTCCAGTTGCCTATAGTTTCTCCTTACCTGACCCTTATGTGCACTGACATTACCGACTGTTTCCTGATCTAAACCCATACTCTCAGATTATACGCTGTCAAAAGCTATTACCATAAAAATAACTTGCAGAAATTCTATATTTGATTAGTGGCATACTTAGTTGCAAAATATCCACACCCAGTGCAAGTCATTCAATTCCAGAGCAGCACGGTACTATGAATTGTACAAGTGAGGTGTACGGAACACATGTGTTTGTGATGATGCAGAGCCTGCATGGACTGATTAACACTCTGGTATATTGTTCTGGTATGCTGGTATGGGATTTTCTCCAAACAGGAAGCTTTCCTATTCATGCTTGCCAAACAAATGACTGCACCTTTCATCTTCTGGATGGTGAGCCCAAGACATAGTTCTGTATATCCATTTTGGGTTGTGCCATGCCGGATTATGTGGCATTATGGTGCCCCTGATGATACATCCACCAGTGAACACCACACCCAAGTCTGACTCCGGGGGTGGGTTGCGGTGACCCTATTCCATTATTTATGATAGACACAAACTTCATGGACAGGATATTAAGGTCCAACCCTGACTTGATGACCACCTGCATAGACAACTAGAAGCAACATCATGCTATTTGCGAAACATGCTGTGGTTTTGTACTCAATTGACTGGGAGCTCCAGGAAGAACCAGAATGGTTCAGTGTTAGGGGTGAAAGGGTAGAGATGAGAACCATCACCTCTAAATCGGAGAAAGGCGTAGATTGCTCGGGTAATGGAGGTGGGTCTGCCCTTTAGTGAGCACGTTGAAGTACCTTGAGATCTTGTTTTTGAGGAAGGGTGTGTAGAATGAGGAGATGACGGGGGGGGGGGTTGGTTCGGTAGCTGTAGTTTGTCGGGGAATGGGCAGGTCTGTGGTGGTTAATTGGGAATTTAAAGGCTTGCAGTTTTTTAATCAGTCTAACTCCCTATCTTTGCCTATGGTTATGAAGACCAAAAGGACAAGGTCATGAGTATAAGTGGTCAAAATCAAGTTTCTCTGCAGGGTTTCTGGGGTCACTATTCATGACAGGGCAAGGGATCCAGAGAGACAGAATCACTGCTCCTTGGGATGGAGAATCAGCCGTGGTGTTCTGGCCGTAATATAAGGGTTCCACGTAGCAGGGTTCCGAAAGAGCGATTCCAGATGTGGAGGCCCCAGCACAGAACCAGGAACTTCTGGCGGGGTCGTATCTCCCAAATGGCTTTCAGACATCTTGGAATCCCCCAGCATGAGCTGGACTCCGTGGCCTTGGAAGGAAAGGAACCACAGCAGCGCTTACCAGGAGGAGCTGTACGAACACGAGCTGACAGGGGCCATTTGCATTATGCAGGGATTGTTCTAGCCTGACAAGAGAGTCTTGTCTCTTGAACGCTTGAACTGCTCCACTTCAAGGGAGACATGAGGTCATTGACTGTTTTAGGAGGATCCCGTATTTCATTTTCTCCACTTATAATACTACAGCTCTATACCAGTTTACTGAGGCTGACTACAGCTACAGTATGTGGTACAAAAGGAGCTTCTACCACAACCAACTCAACTTCAACAATAAAACTGTATCATTTCCTAACAAATACTTGCTACTGACATTTATTTTCAACGTTGGCAATCTTGTCGACATGACTGAACTGTGAGCAATTACAGTTAAATTTGCCACCTTGTAAAAATAGTCAGCAAATGTTGGTCAGTATAAGAATGGGTGAGCGTGAAAATAGCTAAGCCATATAATGCGGAAAACAACACTCCTGGAGGCTTTCCCTGCGAACCACATGATATCACAAAATAAGGCGAACAGAGTTTACCCATGTGTTGGATCTCAGCTAAGTTAAATGCCCTCAGTTGAGAAATAATAGGCCATTCATTCTTTTAAATAATTTCTTCATTTAAAAACTGCAATTTAATATGTTAGAATACTATTACATATACTTCTTAGAAGCCAATGTCTGAGTTACTGGTAGCTTGTTGCACAATAAATATAAAAATATGTGTCATTTTTGTGTAATGACAGGTCCACAGCATCGACTGCGCATCTACAGAATATATATTTTAACTCTTTATTTAGAACATTATATTGAGAGTTACAATAATTCTGGCTTGAAACATTAATCTTCCAGCAAAGTTCTTTCTTTGTGTTCCAACCAATCATTTTATAAATATGCAGTAGGCCATGTTCTGACAACGGATTGTACTCATGTGACTGAAATGTGCTGCCAACTGCTTATCGAGTTCAGGGTCACTGGGGGGCCTGCAGCCAGTCCCAGGCAACATAGGGCACGAGGTGGGGGGTGCCAGTCCATCACAGGACACTCACTAGCCCGCACGCCCGCATTCTCTTATTAGACACCTTTTCTTCTAACTGCATTTCTTTGGACAGCAGAAGGAAGCTAGAATACCCAGAGGATTCCTGGACGATGTTGGCGCAAACCCACACACATACAGCGGGGGTGGAATTCAAACACGAAACTTCGGAGGGGTGCGGCAGTGCGACGCACTGAACCGAACCGCAATGCCATGCCCTAATAAAAGGCAGCTTATGTTAATTATAAAAATACTTGGTGGACTGGGCTGAAGAAACAACTCTCCATTGTGGATTTAAATACTGAGGATAATGTGCCTGAGATTGGCGTCAGGCTCCCAAAATAACTGCAGCTGGGAGACTGATAGGTGAATCTGCACTCAAACAGGGCCTCGGAAACTCACAATAATGACAAGTGGTTGATTGCGACCTGTTAAGCTGAAAATACTTTAAGTTCACGTAAGCAGACCTTTCAAATGTGAAGCCACCTTCAGATCTAGGGTTTGTGACGTATTGCCAAGATGAACAGTAACAGCTTGGAAGACATAAAACAGGATCCTTCACCTTGAGAAACAGAGACGCATAAAGGAGCCTTATGTCCTGATGTTATCCTTAAATGATCCATGTGGATGTAGCAAAATGTGCCGGGTAAAGCCTCATTGCTTCCTACGATGCGTGTAATGTGAATGTTTACTTTATTATTTGATTTTTATAGTATGTGATTTTTGTATTATTTCCTGCACACACAATTCGTATTGTTGTTACTAAACCATGAATTTCCCGACCATCAGAAATGAATCGTATCTTAAAGAGCTTGCTATACTTGCTTAGTTGCATTTTTTTCTGCCTCAAAATTATTGTGCTTTGAAAGGCCGTTTATTGCTACATAATCAGTTACTAAGTGCAAAATACATGGGTGATTGCTGATGGATTACTGATGAATTATTTAAATGGTACAAGAAAGACGAAAAATATCCATTATAAAAAGCTCTTACACAAAGTTAAACGTTCACGCTAAAGTTTAACAGCTTTGCCAATGATAACAACAGCATTTGTTCTAGACTGTTCACCATTGTAAAACTTCCTTTCAGGTAATGGCATCTCATTGTGGGAGCACGTGTTATTTTCACATTTGTGAGCAATAAAATGTTTTAACAAGCTCTACAACCTAAGCCAAAAACCCTCTTCATATATCCACTCACCATACCTTAAAGGGGATGCACAGACAATATGAGACTGACACGGCCTCTCACAGTTTCAGATTTTGAAAAATTTTGCCTTTCTAACAAAGTAAATTGTGTAATAACTTCTTTTGCCAAAAAATACATAATACTTAAAGTAAACAAAATAGATTTTACTTTGCAACTTTGTATAGTTCCCATGAAATTGCTACAGCATTTAAGGTTTTATGTTTATGTATGTTTATATCTGTCAAATGAACTTAAAAGTCTAGATACTGGGTTTTAAACCTATGTTCTGTTGCATATTTTCGGCCACACATTTGAAAATTCTTTCCTCTGGAAAACTGTTTCTGGATTTTATCACTTTGTCTGAAACAATTTTGATATTAAACCAGAAATTAACTCCATGTGGATCCATCTCTTTTCCCCCCACAAACCAGAGCACTCTACTTGAAGAGAATGCTGCACACAAGAGGGCAAATACATTAGAGGTTAGTGTCACTCTAGTAATTGGTTCTCATAAAAATTCACTTTCATGTAGCTGCCATTGAGTCATTGTCTGCTAAAGGGCATCGTCTACACCCTGAAAGCCTTTAATAAATTATCTCATGGTTCAGTCTGCTTCCATGCAGTTTCCAAGAGACTCAGAAGTCTATGTATCTGGACTGAGTTAGAAGTTAAATCATCACAGCCATTTGTGGGCGGCTGCATTATGTGACTGTGGCTGTCTGGTCAAGTCCAGCTCAAGTCAGTCAAAATCGAATAGCAAAACATAACTACGCCTCTATTATGAAGCAGAAAAATTAAATTATGTTTAATTCACAATCTTACTTACTGAGAAGACGTCCGTGCAAGGATGTGGTACCTAATCTGATCATGTTTGGGTTTCCGTACATTTTTGTTATATTTTTTTGCTAAACAGAACAGGATTTGTAAGGGTACAATTCAGTGTTTGTAGGAGTATGGAAACATGAATTCACTTGCAGCTGTGTCTTTATTGATTTATGTTTTATTATCTTTATATTACAGAAATGTTTTCTTTATGCAATTGGAATGAAGTTTATAATAAATGTATGCCGATTTAAGAAATGCAATAAAACTGCAATTATTTTGTCACATCCAGTCCAAATCCCGCTTCACTGCTTACCACCTGCCAACTCCAGATGGTTTACCTCAGCAATCACTCACACCTAGTTAATCTGGCAATTTATTAATCTATTTTAGATCATTTGTGGTCAGTGCTTCCTTACCCTAGTCTTGGGTTTGATCATTTTCACCTATTGGGTCTTGGTATGGTGGTCTCTTGGTCTGGCTTTTGATCTGTTTGTGGTCTCTCAGTTTCCTGGATCTATTTGGATTGGACTGTCTAGCTTGTTGCTTGTCTGACCCTTCTTCGAACTATGATGCTGTCTATGGTGATTCCCTTTAAATCTGGCACAAGTACAGCCCAGATACGTCATCTGTACAACTTGTAGTCAGAGGCCCCAATCCCATGATCACAGTGTACTTGGACGCCAAGTTGTTGAAGAGGACAAGGCCAGTGGGCAGAAGACTTAGCTTTGGGTGTGTCCTTTTGTTGGTGATTCATTCTGAACTTTATAAATAAAGTTCAATTTCTTAAAATTCTGGCTAAGAGACCTCTCTATATATTTTTGTTAAAAATCTGCATTTTAAATCTTGGTTTAATCCTACACTGTTTATATATATACTTCTGCCTGCCATGTCCACTTGACCCTTGTTTCCAGCCTAGCATGACCCTAAAACCATGCCCATCACTCATTTATCTTGCCTCTCATTCCTACCCTCATGGTAATCGCTCCAGCTGCCTCTCATTAGCTCCCTTGTAATGTGTAAAAGTACTTCCCAGTCCTGTCTTCTTCCTGGCATCATTCTCCTGTTGCCTGTGCCTTACCTTTTGCTAGCCTTCCTGTTTTGACCCCTTGTGGTCTTGCTTTGTTTTACAGTTCCTGTTATATAATCCCAATAAAGTCCCATTTTGTATTTTGTTTGCCTCACACCTGTCCCCGAGTTGCTCCCTTCCAAAGCGTGACACGGACACACACACACACACACACACACACACACACACACACACACGTGTCATATGTAAACCATTTATGCTTAAAAAAAAGGTAGAAAAAAACAACAGCCACAAATATTTAGAAAAGTATTTATTTTGTTACTTTAAGAGATATAAATAACAAATATTATAAAACACATTTTATTGAGTTATTTTACATAACTATTTTATGCTTTGGCGTCTCAGGCATTTGCACACAGAATTGTCTATTTGGAAAAAAAAAAAACAAAGGAATTCAGGAGTTAGTTTTCAGAGAAACTAACCTGTTTCATGTAAGAGAAAAGCACCTTTGATTAAAAGCTAACTACAACAAAGCTACTCTTAAGTGCTGTCAATATTCCTAAAACTACAAAACAAATGAATGCAAACACAGGTACATTCATTTTTCAATAGACAGAACATTCTAGAGTGAACTGTCAGTGAATTATTACTATTGTCCATAACCAAATAAATAAATACAATTAAGTGCATTTCCTCTACGCCCTCCTTTGAGGGGAACACAAAAAAGATTGTTGTTTTTAATTTATAAATGATGTACCAAAGTCAATTTGGTCTCACCACAATCTTGCTTAAGACTTTCAGTTCTCAAAATGACAGGCAGACAGTCCAGCTATCTTTAGTTCATGCTTTTTTTTTTTTTAATTGTCTGTGTATTTTGCTTTTCGTCCAAAACCTATTTATTTTCACAACCCATTTAGAGCCATGCACATAACGCTGGGGACTGCAGACCACGGCTCACTGAAGCCGCAGCGCATGAAGTGACCAAAGGTGCAGAACCCAGGCCTCAGTGAGGAAGGCAGCCCTACGCTGCACCTCACAGATGTCAAAATCGCTTCCTGGAGGCTACAGCGTATGTAAGTCTTTGTTTCAGACTCACCACTTTTGTGGCCAAACTGGTCTAAACATCAGCTGTGGTATTTTTAGCTATTGACAGCTGTAGCATTGTTCTTGCACCAATGCATGTACATATATA
>JAODJW010000001.1:43735983-43751037 GCA_026777045.1 Hyperopisus bebe | reverse complement strand
TACCGAACTGATAAACCGAGAACTGTCCGTCAGCGCCGTTATACCGAACTGATAAACCGAGAACTGTCCGTCAGCGCCGTTATACCGAACTGATAAACCGAGAACTGTCCGTCAGCGCTGTTATACCGAACCTGAGAATGTTGCTGGAAATGCATCCAACGCACTACACATCACGAGTGTCTGAATGACCGGAGCAAAGCAGAAAACATGGCATTTAAAGAAATTCAGCTGCAGACAGGTGATCTTACTTGGCAGTAGAGAACATGGAGTTTAGTTCATTATGATTGTTATGATGTTATGTTTTCAATTTGTAAATTGTATACATTTTTTTTTTACAAAGTGAAAATAAGCATTTGCTATTCAGAAATGTCATTGGAGGCATTACCTTTGCTTCCTTACTTTTCCTAATAGTGTTTGTAGTTTTAATAATAAATAATCTCTGAACAAATTCTGTTTCCCTTGCTGCACTGAATTATGAACCCAAAACTGAGGTTTGTACTGAACCATGAATTTAGTTTTCTGTTGCACCCATCATGCAAAGCAAAAAAAAAAAAAGTGAAAAATGGCTGTTTCGTTTACAACCAATTCTTTCGTTTTTCTTGTTGTTTTACATTTTAATTAATAACTGAGGCACACAACACTGCAGCATATTGGCTTGTGCCTGGGTTGCCCCAGAAACAACCTTGTCACGCAATTCGAACATTGTGACTTAACAAGCGACAAATGACATCCCATATCACAGATATTCTCTAAAGTCTCTCTAAAGACGTGTTTCAGAACTGAAGGGTAGGGGAGTGTGTGAATAAAAATATATGGTCCAAAATTAAAAAAGAATTAGGTCCTGACTTAATGACCAAGGAAAATGTAGGTCCTGATGCTAAACCAGTCTAGAGGCACTGATCTAAAGCAACCCTTTGAAGTTAACTGCCAGTAAAAGCAAGAACGTAATTCCTGGGGGAACAGCTCAAGGCAAACAACTGTCCCTTACGGAATTAACCAAACAATTACTGTGTCACCTTTGAATTTACTTTCCTGGTCAAGTGACCAGATTCATGATGTAAAGAATGAACTATAATAATGATTAAGTCATTTTAATAACTCAAATCATGTCTGGAAGTTGTTTGAGAGGCAGGGTAAGAGGCATCCCCTCATTGCTCACTCGTAGCACAGACAAGAAGTTTCCAGAACCAGTGCTTCACAACACGCTAGTGGAATGAATGAACAACTACCCCCCCACCCCCAAGTCCTCCCGTCCCTAGCATTTCTTATGCCCACACAGAGAAATTCCATTAACCAATTCCTTTTGTATGACCGCAAAGTAAGGGCTAACAAAGAAGTGCTGTGTTCCATGGCTGTTTTTGACAGATAGAAGCTACCAAAGTCAAAGGACACCATCTCAGTTCTTGGTGTTCAAAGCTCTGAGATCATGCAGTGTTATTTCTAATATCATTATCATTATTACTCAATCTACAAAATATGTTTCGGAAGACTCCTGGGTTGACAAACCTGTCTGATGGGGAAAAAGACAAATGTTCCTCATAAATCTCTCCTTCCAACCCGAGACTGCTCCAGCTACTGCTGTTCCCGTTACTGCCAGAGGAGAAAAGAGGGCATAAGGGCTTCATGTTCACAGCCTGGAACAATCTGGTCCAGTCCTACAGGGCAAATTCTACTTCAACTTTTTTGACCTACAGAGGTGTAACCCTACTTTCATAGACCATCATATGACTCTCACTCTCCTTCACCTGTCACTCAGGTGCAGGAAGCTGCTGCTTTCGTCCGGATGCTCCTCCTCAAAGCTGAGGTTGGACCAGCTGCCAATACTGTCATCACCCACGCTTAGACAAAGCTGTTGGCTAGCAGTAGACTCCGAAGTCTGCATCCCCTCTTTCCCTGGGCTACTAGAACACAGGGAGGAGCACAATGGAAGAAGAAACTAGCGTTGGTACTAGTTTTTGTCTGTACTGTAGCCTTGCCTATGTTTGGCTGTAATCATACATAGAAAATGTATAGAGGCCTACAATTATTTATTAGCTCAAGAAAGTTTTATACATACAGTAGTATGTTTGTGATGCAATATCTCATTTTAAGTTTCATCACCTAAGAGAATCGCCATTATTGTGTAACTTAACATGACTTGACATAGTGAATTTGTCACTGACAAGTGGTACGTTACCTAAGGTTTATGGTCTGGCAGACGTTTGAAATTGCTGAGGTCATGATCTCTGTGGTGAGGCTCTCAGCAAAGCTTGCGCCATCGTGCCCAATCCCGCTGTCTGCATTCAGGCTGGCGTTGCTCAGCTCCCTCTTGGCTTTCTCAATAGCAGATGACACCATCTCCTCAGCGTACGCAGCCCTCTTCTCTAAGTCAATGTGAATTTTTGGAATTTCAAGGCCACACACCCGAGGCCCTTTGCAGCCGGTGCCTGCCACAGCCTCAAAATCCTGCCTCTGTCTGCTGAGGCCGTCCTGGAAATGTTGTCTGCTAGCATTCCTACACAACGAACGCTCCCTGACAGTGCAGTACCGACATGCCTTGTCAGCCAGTGCAGAGCTCATTGCTGTTTTTGTCAGCTTCTCTGCATATGAATTTTGGTCCAGTAGGCCTCTGTCTTCAGAAGCCTGTGGCATAGCTGATGCTAGTGTAATCTCCAAGGTATCATCAACTATTTTCCTAGCATAGTGTTCTATTACTTGCATGACACTGTCACTGTAGTTCTGGTCATTTAAGCTGCCAGTGCTATGATATTGTTTGGTCTTCTCTTTAAAAGGCAGTAAGGAACATGAAAAATGACTTTTTATAGGGCTGCCTGTCACATCATCTAGTTTGGACTTTTTGTATAGACAGGAATCGGTCAGAGATTTCGGTAGTCGAACCGATGACAGTTGGAGCTTTCTCGTGACATCACATGTGATGTTATATGCTAAAGACTCCGCAAAGTTTACAAGTTCCAGGTACTCTTTCCTGTTCAAGTCGTCTGGGTTCTGACAAGTACATCGGACAGCCTCATCAGAGGACAACGCTTTCCTGTTATCGTCCACAGAAGACGCCTCTGGCATTAAACCCCTCCAGACTTCATGGGTTCCATCACAAAGTGGCCTCCTGCTAGGGTGAAGCTTAAGGTTCGACCTTTGCTTGATCTTCTTGGCTGCATGTGCTAGACCTGACTTAATGGAGCGGTAAGCAAGGCGGCTGGCATACTGATCTAAAATAAGCTCCCTGCTGCCGCCTTCTTTTTTTAAAACTTTGATGATGTACCCACTATATTCATCAGTTACACTCTCACAGCTAGGATATTTGGAGGATAGCCCACCTGACCCACTAATTTGAAAGTTAGGACCTTGGACCATGAAATCACTTTGAAAATGGTTGGCTAGACTCCCAAATTGGTTACTTTTACAACTAACGGGTTGATTCTGCTGACTGTCAGCAACCACATCCTTGTTACTCATGACGGCTTTACGTCTATACTGACTAGAACTAATCATCTTCTTGACGTCACTGATGACCTCTCCCGCAATCTCCCCAGCGTAGGTCCATAAAGAATTCAGAGTCTGCTCTGAGAACTTGGCACTATGTAAGGTATGGTTCTCTGTGCATGGCTTATCTTCAGATTTCCAGCCATGTGGCAGTGCCAGAGTGTCCATCTCAGTAGCCATAGAAACAATGTGGCATGCTAAACGCTCTGCATAATGAAAAGCTCCCTTTTCTACCACCTTATTGTCAGTTTCTACTGGTAGATTTTGATCTGCCTGAGCTCCAGCCAGTGCTCCTATACGGGAATTATCATATTGCCGATCCTCTCTATCTTCATTATTCTCAGCCTCTTCGGAAAGAGACCTCATGAGCTTCAGCAAGAAGTCGGCATTCTCAGAATCAGCGTTAGCTTCAACGAGACCTAGGGCAGGCTGATAATGTGGGGTGGATGGAGGTGTGGCAGGAGAAAATTCCTTGGCAAGCTTGCCTTTTAATTTTTTGGAAAACTGTTTGAAATGTTTCTCCTGTGAGACTGGAAGGGGCAGCTGTGGAGTTGATGGTGGAGTTCCTGGCACTCCATGCGTTTTCCTCCCAGATGTACATGGAATCTCTTCAGCTGACATCTTCTTGCCACTTCGGTTAGGTGCCTCAAAACTTGGCACCTCTAAAGTATCCTTCATCAATGAGGACCGCATTTCAGAAGCTGTCTCCGTGACCTGACCTATGTTCCTGAGGTCTGATCCATAAGTGTCTCTACACATTCCTCTGGACCCAGAATTAGGTATCAGGGATGATGGGACTGGGTGATCAGAACCATCTACCCTCTTTTGACAACCTGTGCTTTTAGGCTTGTTATATTTATCATAAAATCCTGAACAATGGCTCATGGAGTCCTGAAGTCTTAAGTGCATTCCATGCTGATCTGTCCTGTCTTTTTTGTTCATTAGAAAAAAATCAGCCTCGGTAGGTATGGAAAAATGTGAAGTTCCTTTGATGGCTGGATGCGTTGAAGTGGAATTGGTAACATTTTCACTGACCAAATTTTGAGGCATGAACTTATCTGAAGAAGGTATCTGGCTTCCAATAGTTCTGTTCAGGCTGTCAGCACAGTTCTCTGATTTCTTCACTTTGGAAGCAGTCATGAGCTCATAAGCTTCACTCACAATCATATCAGCCATGTTTCCAGAATAGTTCTGCAAATCAGACTTATTAGAAATCTGGTTTCCAGCGACAGTTTCAGGGGAACCTATACTCACCACTGGTTCAGTGGTGCATGTCTCATTGTAAACACTTTGAGAGGCAAAGGGAACTAAGTCAGTTTGTGTTGCTGTGGATATCTCAGAGACAGATGTTGTCACCAGTCTTCCTTCCAAACAGCTGCTTTTTTTAGGACTAGTTTGTGATGTTTGGCAAATACTGGACTTGTACTGACAAGTATCTACTGGGCCCTGAAATTGGGAGATTGCTTTCCCAGCCACAGGCACTGGAACACAACTGGCAATCCCAGACATGCAGAATAAAGCTTTTCTCACAGTGCAGTCACTTTCTGTTGATTCTAGTACCTCAGTTGTACACGTCGATCCTACATAATGAGAGGTAGCATTACAGGTCTTTGTGGTTTCTGCAGCATCCTCTGAGCTGACATAACGGATATTGTCAAGCGAGACACTGATGGCAGCCTGGGTAGTGAAGGTCACATCAGCCTGTGATAACTCTATGAATGCTTCCTGAAGCACAGACTCAGAGAGGTCTGAGGCATAAGAAGAAACTACTTCCTCCTCCTGTTCGAAGGACCAATCACTTGGTGTCAAAGGTGTAGAAGGATGTGAAAACTGACAGACTTCCATTATACCTTCAAACACCAACTCCTCTGCCAGTTCTGCAGCAAACCTGGCAACCGTGTTGTTGAAAATCTGCTTTTTTACAAAGTGAAACTCCTTGAGAGCACCGGATACTGCTTCCTTAACTAAGAAGCTTGCTAAGCCATTAATAGCACGTTCTTTTAAAACATATGCATGCCTCATACCGATCTCATGAAAAGCCATCTGAAACACCGAAGAAGTCAATCTTGCAGCTAAATGACAAAGTGTAGTGGTACAAGAAGATACCCCTTTCTGCAGGTCTCTGAAGGCACTCCCAAGGCTCATTTCTACAAGATCGGTAGCAAATTTCTGTATGCCTTCCTTCAGTGTTTGTGATTTCTGAGATTTTGATATGGTGACTGTCTCCTGAATATCAGACAATTTCATGAGGTGTCCGCTGCTGTTTTTGAATTCTTTATGGCACACACAGCTCAAGTTCTTGTTGACGTTCATATCAACAGGAGTCGAATATCCACAAACTGATCTGAGAATTTCCGTCGACATATTATTGGCGAAATCTGAGTATGTTTTATAGAGAGTGCAGAGATCCTGAGGTTTGCGCAATTCTCCATCTCCATCTGGTTTCCAAAAATACTCTAAGGTGCTGCCTTCTCCCAAAGGACTAAATGCTGAAGATCGAACTGGACTGAAGAGCACCCCAGTTTCATCAGTTATAGTCCTCACTGGTCGTGGAGAATCAGGAATATCAGAGTGGGAGCCACAAAGTGATGCTGGCTTGAGTGGAGTAGGTTTCTTTATGTTGGCAGGAAGAGTTGGGTGGTCAAATCGATGGGGGTTCATTGCTTTTGAAGAGAAGCCTCGAGACATACATTTGGAGTCCTCTGCGTATACGTTTCTCTGTGTTTGGCTGGCAGCTGCTGGCTCTTTGAGGAACTTGGAGCTGCTCTCAAGAGCTTGGTCCAGATCATCAAACTGGTCAAAACTATCAAAAAACTCACTGACTTCTGAATCAGAGTCTTCAATCCCATCTTTGAAAACAGGGATTTTAGGAATGTCAAGCTTTGCTTTTAAACTTTTCTGGTAGCTAACTTCATCCAAGAAGATTATCGGACTTGGACTTGAGCAGTCAGACTCATCTGACTCTGTGGCAGATGCAGCAGTAACGGGTCCTTTTGTCAAACATCCGGGTGTGTAGAAATCCCATTGGCTCGCTTCCCCTGGGTTCCATGCCGGTCCAGAACTTGACAAAGTTTTAGGGCAAGAGGATTTCTTTGCCGAAAGCTTCTTGGAAAATGAGCTAATAATCAAGCGGGAGCCTGAGAGGTCCTTAGAGTGGGATGGAACCGTCTGAGAGGCCACATCACGCTGGTTCCGTTGGTTATGAGAAGCTATAAAATGAAATAAAATTCTAGTAATGGTCTTCAAACAACAAGAACTTGTTCAGTGATTATCCATCTCAAAGCATAAATCTCAGCAATTAAAAAGGACATTTTGACCAGAGCTGTCTAACAGTGTTAGGGAACATTATGTGCAGCTAAATGAATGAAAATAAATCTTCCACTGCCATCTAGCAGTGATATCAGGCAATTTCAACTTCTGATAGGCAGCTCCAAGGCAAAGACAATTCAGATTAAATAAATAAAAACGAATATAACAAACTTTTAAAACTACCACATAATGCAAGTACTCCTCAATTTCTTCCAAAAGTTGTGCTTTAAGCTTATATTGCGCTGAGCTGAACGGTGTTGACAGCCTGATCTGAAATCAGCTGAACAGATTTATTTCCCATCAAATGACACAACAGCCCATAATGACCGAAATGAAAAATTTTTGTAATTATTTCAATTTTATTAAATACTAAAATCTCACATTTATATAAGTATTCAGACCCATTGATTCAGTACTTTGTTCAAGCATTCTAAGCAGTGTAATTAGAGGTGCACTAATCCGATATTCGGATCGGTATCATTACCGATCCAGACCTATTAGACGGATCGGGTTTTGGCCATATATGACCGATCCACGTCCGATACTTACTTATTTAGCTTTTGGCAGTCTGTAAGAAGATAACTCCTATTTCTTCTAAATTAATTTATACAATCAATTGCACAACAGCTCTTCCCTATTTGGATTTTTTGTGGCATTCAAGCTGAACGCCACCACTCAGTGGGTGTGAGTGCTGTGACTTCCGCCTGCTCTGACGTCATGCGCAAACCCTTCACAGTAGGGGGAGGGTAGAAACCTCAGATAAGAGGGTGTCTATCTGGGAGTATTTCATGCTTTTAACAGCAACTGGTGGCACAGCGATTTCCAATCTTTCTAAAAATAATTCTGAGAGGTGGAGAAAGCATTTAATGGAAAATCCCACTGAAAAATAGCACACACAACTCTACGAGAACATGAGTAATATGAAAAAAGCAACAGATGATTTGGGAGTTGCGAGTTTGGGCTGTTTTGTGCACTTGCTTCAGCTTGTGATACACGAGGGGCTGCTGTCTCTAGGAAGTGTAAGTGACGCTGTTGCCAGTATGTGAGAAGTTGTGGGGTATGTTAAGCATTTGCCACTTGCATATCCTCGATTGGAAGATATTCAAATTGTCTGAAAGTGCCTCAAAAACACTTAAAACAAGATGTACATACAAGGTAGAAAAGTAACTTATGCATGTTACCAGTAGTGTAATTAAAGAATTTTTGTCATACATTTTTTACATGATCAAAATAAATAGATTGCATCCAAGTTTAATTTTGAGTAGAGATGCACCTATTGTGTGGGCTATCAGTATCGGCCGATACAGTAACATATTAATAAATGCATTTTTTATCTTTCAGTATCAGCCAGAAACTTCCTCATTGAGTGTCATATTGAAGCGTCTTAATATACATTTCAGGTTTTAATAAATATTACAACATGGAAAAAATCATTATGGGCCAACTGTGTCAACTGATGCCCATTTTGAATGATATCTACAGGACAACAAAATTTGGAAAATCTGGGGCCTGTATCAAAAAGCAAGATTTACCGTTTAGCTAGATAACTTATCTGATTTAGGGTGGACTTTTTCACTCAGTTACATTCAGCCCAAACTTATCTTGCTAACACAAAAATCCACCTTTGTGATACTGGCCCCTGTGGGGGATTTCTGATGGAACCGTATCGTCACAACAATCATATAGGCCAAAAACTTATGACAAAATGTTAACTTATCGTCTTATTACTGTAAAATTCTCTGTCAAAATACCATACATTACTAGAACATAAATAATGAATGATATTTGTAAATGATTACTGGGGCCTTTTTCGCATGATTAATTTGCTCAAAAATTACAGAAAGGCTTCTAATTAATTAAATCTTTTAGGTTGCCATTCAAAATAAAGGGAAACATACAGTAAACATTTGCAATGTAATATTTCCAGTGCAATAAACAGTGAAGGGTTGGTAGTGACTGTTATGTTTCAGGTACTCCTGTCCACTACTTACACAAGTTGTCAGCCACCTCTTCTTCCTCTAGGTGCTCGAACGCAGTAACAAAGTCATCTTCGATGGACGAGACGGACTGGTTAGTGTCATCGTCCTCGAGCGGGCAGGCGTCAGACATGCCCTTCTGCAGACACTGCAGTTCCAGAGCATACTTCATTCCCGCCACGTACCGCGTCAGCAGGGCTGACATGGTTCCCACAATGCCCTGTGGACTCCGGCAGTGCCGAAACACACAGATGGCCTTTGAAGACATAGCCTGGGACCACAGAACGGGCAAAAGAAATGCAACTCCGTAAACAATCAGCACAGGGAGATAAACAAAAGGGAAATGCATGAAGGTTGAAAACTCTGAAGCACTGCTTCTGAACTACTCGTGATTCAATACAACCACTCCTCATTTAGTGACCAACGACTAGGTCCTTCAGAAAAATGGCTACCCAGTGGAACTCATGGCTGCCTAGGCGTGATCGTGACTGTGCTTACATCCTTACTTAATTACAGCCTTCCATAACAGTGTCTTTTATTCTTCATGAGTGAACATTTTGAACATTTCAATTTAAAGGTCACTCTCACCGGTCATCATCAGGCATACAAAATGTGGCCATAATAGCAAACACTAGTCTAAAAATAATTTTTATTACCGTTGTGCTTGTGAATGGTTGCTAACTGACGAGTGGTTGTACTATTCAGGTACACTGGATTTAACAGCTTTTGGGGTGACACTACCAAGGGATCAGATCTCAGATGACATTTCATTAGCAAGGAGACGTTAAGTATCTCTGTTCTTGCAAGAACGATAAATCATTTTGAAATGAAAAGCTCAGTTGCAACTAATAAACCTGAAGCTGAAACAACAGGAAGTATAGCATATGCAAATACTACCTCTTAAGTTCTGGAATTTTAGGACTTATTTAGGATTATGTGTTAAGAAGGTATTACGTCGGTAATCTGTGTGATTCATTAGACTGTAGATCAACAACAAAGCATGACTTACTGCCACTGTCTTACCACAGCCAAAACTGTCAATCACAGCGGATCATGCTGCTACAGAACCAGACAAAGTATGCAAGGCAAAAACACAAAGGAGGGAAGCTGACTGGAGTTTGCTGAATCTCCTTCTGTGGCCCACCTGGGAAACACTGTCTTTATTTTCCAGAAGTTTCCTAGTATCTTTGAGGAGCAACACCTCTTCATCCTTCAGACTCTGGGCATGTAGTGATCTAAGCAACTCCAAAACGTCAACAGGGACGGCCGGCAAAGCCTGGCAACAACATTTATAACAAGTTAGCAGAAATCAACTATTTTGAAATAATTTAAATTACCGACTTATAAAAATGATTGAAAGTTTTCAAAAATATCCCTGCAGTTTTGACAAGATGTAATGTGATACATTTTATCCTGAGAAACATCAGTTCTATTTAAAAGGCACTAGAATTACAATATAGAGCAGGGACCCTCTTACCTGTGACAGTAAGTCCTCTACTTCAGAATGACTAGGTAAACCTACAAAATGGATCTGAAAGTCGAAGAAAAGATTCACTGAAAACAATCATTCAGACATCAGCTAATGAACAAACTGTGAATCCTAACGGATACAGAACTGTTCAGTATTTGACACAGCTTTTATGGTTAACAAAACATACATTATACATATGAATACACACATATTCAACTTCCGCTCTTGTACATATCAGTTTATTACGGTCAGGGCTGCACTATTTCACCTTATATGGAATAACTTGAGTTGAACTTAAGTTGAAGGAGCCTTTGACCTATACCTACACTGCAGTTACCACAAGGAATAAACATTAGTTGTGTACAGTGCGATGGCCTTCAAGACTAAGACTCAAGAGTTCTTTATTGTCAACACATCCATGTGTAAGTACACAGAGTGTTGAAATATGGTTTCCCTTGGCCCCCCCATGATGATACACATTACTACAAATACAATAAATAAATGTATAAGATCAACAATATAATACAGTAAACACAATATAAATGAAAAAGTATTCAAAACTGTGCTCGATTCTGTGCGTCCGTGCAGTGTAGTGCAAATAGGCGTAGTAGTGCAATTAAAGAATGTGCAAATGTAATAAAAGAAAAGGCAGGCCGATAACAAGTAGCAGCATCACTGAAGGGTGGGGGGGGGGTCAGGGAAGGTAGGTTGCGGGGGTTGCTGAAGTATTGTGGTTTGTGAATGCAGTCTAAGTTACCACTTTCGCTTAGAAAACAGGTCAAAGCAAGACTTTCGGTATGAGTAGTATAGTAACGAAAAGGTCAGAACCCATATACCAGCATGGGGAAACATATGCATCTATCAAGCTGTGGTAAAAACCAGAAACAGATTTCCATTCCGACAACCGATGCCACAGGCTTGTGGTCTGTCACCTTGTGAATTAGACCAGGCAGGCAGCCCAGGGCATTTTCGGTTATGTAAGTGTTGACAATACCCAGCGACAACACTGTTAACAAAAACCAAGCTAACTAGTATAACAGCCTTTTCCATCAATTAGAGCACTATTAAAGAAGATTACCTTCCTGGAAAATTTTATGGAAAGATTTAGCTGGACTAAGCACTGCATTTGCTCTGGACTAAGCACTGCATTTGCTCTGGACTAAGCACTGGACTAAGTTCCAATTAGCTGATGAACTCAGTTTATTGTGTTCATTACTTGTTCCTTCAAAAAAAGAATGGGTTTAACTGCAAGGTAACACTTCACTTGAGAGGGCATAAATAATGATCTGATCTCACATTTGTTCATCATTAATGAATGGTGACATGTTTTATCTCAAGCAGTTACTTAATTTGTTACTATTTCGGTTATAACGTAAACCTTTGTGAACTATTGAAGGAACTACTGAAGGAACAAGTAATGATTAACACATGTTAAATACTGATCTCGCGTTTATTCATCAGTAATTCATCATTAATGAACGGTGACATGCTTTATCCTAAGCAGTTATTATATTGGTTAATTCTGTAAATCTTTGTAAACTACTGAAGGAATACAACTGAAGTACTGAAAAGTCTACAGAAACAACAAGGGTGCAACTTTACAACAAGGCTACCCATATAAAGCATTTATGAATGGTTTATAATCTGGTTATTACTTAGGTTGTAACACTTTGTAAATTATCAATAGACAATTTTAAACAAGTTATAACACAGTTTTCTTTTTATTAATGAGTTACTACCATTTACAATTGGCAAAAGGGAGCCTTATTGTAAAGTGGTACCAGAACAAGTAATGAACACAATAAACTGAATTACCACTAAGTATTTGTGTCCCCTCAATTAAAATGTACCAACACCAAATACTTATATCGTTTCCAATAGAATGTAGAATTCCAATGAAACTCTCAGGAAACTGCTGTGTCCAGAAGGCACTCGACTTTGACACACACCTCAGTCGACCATGGCAGATCTCCAGAGTGCAGGCCCACGCTGACAGCACTAAGCTCCTTCCGGCTTTTCAGCAGGCTCTTCAGGAGAGGGACGGAGCCGTCACGGATGGCCTGGACAGAGGAGCCAAGGAGAGATTCTACCTTTTCACACATTCTTCATTATGTCACAACACAGAGTAAAAGACCTGAGGCCTGTTTCACGAAGCTGGATTTCTTGCTTAGCAGGAAAACTTGTCAGATTTAAGATTGTAGTCTGAGCCAAATGGACTTTAGCTTTGTTCACTTACATTTAATCCAGACCACCTTAATTAAATCCAACAAGTTATCTGGCTAAGTAATAGATCCTGCTTTGTGAAACACGGCCATGCACTGAATGGCTTAAAATGTTCCCATCCTGTGATATAATTCAGATATGTGCAAAATATACCACACATATTATTTTATTTTATTATTTTATTTTATATTGTTTTGTGTCTCTGTGTCTGTGTGTGTTGCGGCAGTCATCACATAAGCAATTTCCTACGGGATTAATAAAGTTTTCTGATTCTGATTCTGATATGATTAGAAAATATCTTTAAAGGGAAATAAATACAAAACTCAATGTACTCAACACTGATGAAACTTGTTAATAAGCTCATCAACAACATTAGGGGTGTAACAATTGAATTTTAATCGATGTATCAATTGTTAAAGCCAGGGTACGATTTAATCAAAGCATTTAAGAAATATCAATTCATATCATTAAACTATGATGATATGCTGAAACACAACCAAAAAAAAAAACCCATGAAAAAAATCTCTCACATAAAGTAACCCACTGACTCACCTTAGAAGAGAATATAGACCAATGCGCTACACTATATTTTATGTAATTTAGTACACTTGTGTTCCTATGTTTAACCAATACATATCCAGAAATTGTTTTTCTTGTTAAAGTATAAGTACAAGACAGCATTTTTCTTGTGCAGACATTGTGTTTTTGAAACTTTTATTGTTTAATACGTTGTTAAACCAATTAGTATAGTTTTCCCACCATATTCTGTTGTTAAAATGATAAACATTTTTTGAATGTATATAAATTCCACTAAAATCAGCTCATATTTCACTGCATTGAAAACATCATTGATTTGAATCATCTCTCAGTAACATTTTAAATAAAGCCAGATATTGAAATGCTGCCTTGCAAAATCAAAGTCGATTTGTATCATGCCAAAGCTTACGATTTACACCCCTAAAACAACAGATTGTTATTAAATGTAAACATCATGGAAATTTGATAATTTCAACTATGCCGTTATATTTATATTAAACAGCCAATAGTGCCTAGTTTTTTTTCAGTGGGGTTTCCTAAGCAACTTGTTTTACGTGGCGTTGGACAGAAAACCTTCAGTTATACATGTTAAAGATATAAATACGAATCAGAAGTACACCGGGAATTTACAGTTTTCTTTTTCGTTGAGGTACCAGATTGTAAGATAACATAATGCTTTATATAACATGGTACACATATCACAAGTAAATACAATAATTTTTGAGTGAACTGTTTTAGTAAGATCTATATTAATTGTGTATTATTAAAAAATGATCCTTTTATCTAGATATCCAAGAAGGGTTGATCCAGGAGTTACGGCAGTACATACATTTCGAAAGCTTCTAAATTTCAGCTCATCAGGTAGATGTAACCTACAGTACCAGTCAGAAGTCTCACGCAGCTGATTTTCATGCATTTGCCTCTATTTTGCCTTTGCGATTAACCTCATAGGACATGGATTCAAGGCAGTGAAGAAATATATATCAAATACTGCAATGACCCAGGAAGTGCTAAACATCTCAAAAGCTTCTGTAACTTTAGATTCTTCAAAACAGCCCCCTTCTGACAGCACTGCAGACCCTTGGCATTCTCTGAACCAGCTTCCAGATGTAGCCACCTGGAATGCTTCTCCAACAGTCGTGAAGGAGCTTCCACAAGTTCTGGGTGAATGTTGGCTACCTGCCTGTTACTCTTCGACCCAATTGATCCCAAACCAGCTCTATAGGGTTTAGGTTGGAGGATGGTGAGGGCCAGGACATCTACTGTAGCATCTCTTTCCTTGTTCACAATATAATGCCACATAACCTCGAGGCGTGCTTAGTGCCACGATCTTGTTGAAAAGCAAATGGTTTTCAGTAGGTGTGTCCAGACGTCCGGGTCTGTCCTAAATACAGTTAAAAGTTATGAGTAATTATAGACAGATAAGAAGCGTATAGCAGGCCTGACCTCCTTCCTAATGGCCGCACGGGTCTTTAATGGGACTCCTCGAATGCGTGCACAGGTGTCCATGGCTGAGCAGGACTGCAGACCACACACCTGCAGCAGAAAGAACAGTGAAATTCACAGATGGTCACAAACGGTTCAGTGACTAATGCATGGGAAGAAACACAAGTGAACTGTCTATGGGAAGGCAAGGTTTAACTATAACGTTTTAAAAAAGAAACAATTGACACATTAGGTTGGGAGACTGAACTCTTAACCAAAAATTTAGTTGAGGTGGACTGAAATGGCCTATGTGTTTGAGTTTAATGCATCCTGTCCAGAGCATCCACACAAAACATATCACAGCAATCATAAATGCACATGCAGTTATTTAAGAAATGATGGATTTCCAACAGATGATTTCCCTGTTTGAGAACAGATTTAAACAAACTGGTTGAGCCTTGATTTTTTTGTTGTATGTAGTCTTTGTGTTGGCGCCAAAATACAACTAATACTAAAACAGAACTAATACAGAGCATCGATAAGTCATCTTATTTGGGAGTTAATGAATTAAGACTGACAATGCAGAAATGTATAGAACACAGATGGGGGACGGGGCGGGGGGGGGGGGGGGGT
>JAODJW010000001.1:43725250-43735883 GCA_026777045.1 Hyperopisus bebe | reverse complement strand
GGGGGGGGGGGGGGGGGGGGGGGGGGGGGGGGGGGATTGCCGGTAAATCGTAAAAAAAAGAAAACAGAGAAAAAAATACTGCTGTGCAAACAACCAATAAAACCACGTGCACAAGAGGCTCCACTAATGAGAGTGCAGCTAGAAAAAAAGCTTTCGGCAATTATCATTTATCAAATAAGCGGACAGCAAGCCTGTTGAACCAAGTGTTAGTATCACATTAAAAAAACACCTTGACACAGCACATTTACAAGAATGCCTTCACCGCATACCTGCTATGTGTGTTGGGGTTTACCAGAAGCATTAAAAATGTGAGAAACTGAGGAAACAGATCCAGTAAGCCCTCCTCTCTGGTCATTAACACAATGACGACAACAACAACAACAACAACGAGGAAAATCACATTTTTCAACTATGTGCACTTTGGGTAACACATAGTGCTTGTTTTTTCATCTCATTACCCTCAAGTGATTTAGTGAAGTTACAAGACACAAAACCTTAAAGAGAAATCAAGTTCTAGTATTTAAAAATATGTTATTTAGCCCATTAAGACAACTGTGTTTGCCAGATCATTTAGCCACAGGCATAAAACACTTATAACATAAAGTCACAAACTCTGTGTGAACCGTTTTCTGTGTTCAAGGGAACATCAAACAATAATTTGTAGTCTAGAGAGACTTTCACTTGATTAGTTCATTACATGTTTATTCTTAATCTTCTGATGTGTTACTCCAATATAGGACCTTCAACTAATGTGCTGACACTGGCAACTAAGAAGCAGACCCTTCAATGTATCCTGACAGCTTATACAGTACAGGGTCTCAGAGGGGAGGGGGGTCCTAAGCCAATGTGAGGGGGCACAAGGCAGGGGCAGAGGCTGGACAGAAGGCCAGTCCATATATTCACACACCATAGACAGTTTAGATGCCAAATGCTGTATCTGCATGCTTTTGGACAGCAAAAGGGAACCAGTGTACCCAGAGAACACAGAGACAACATCGGAAGACCACAAAAGCCCCCTTAGTAGGGTTGGGATTCACACCCCCCTGCCCCCCACTGGTGTCCTTTCTCCTCTACATGGCTTTTCAGGGTGCAATGTAAAAAAAAATTCAACTGAGATTGATAAATGATGAAAATGGTGCTGAATGTTGAGGTGTCCATGCCATTTCACCCACTCTAAAGGTATATTCAACTCATGATAACTTTAAAAATGTCTCTATGCGCATGACAGAGTCTAGTCTATATACAGAAAGTCTCTATAAATATGACAGAAAATACATCATGCAATTAATAAGGTTAAGCAGCATAAGAGCCAGTCAAACATAACAAAACACACATGACTTGTGAATGCTTGGGGGGAATTCCAGCACTATGAATGTGACATTAAGACTCAAACTGACAAATAAAATGCCTCAGGGCAGGGATAAGCTTAGTATTAATGAGTCAATTTCCATATATTTTCATGTAACCGCATTCTTCAAAATGAATATAATCATTTACAGGATAGAAATACATGGCATTTTATGAACGATATGGAAGGGACAATCTGTGTGAATATGTGTGAATGTGTGTGTGTGTAGATTTACATTCCATCAATAAAAAAATACCATAAATGGCTTTTTATGTTACCATAATATTCGTCTTATATTGATGTCAGTGACATGCTGAAGTATAAGAGTGAGACGTGCTAGGCCAAAGATAATGACTTAACAATGTGTGACTTTGCAGTTTAGAACCATGTGACTGATCAGAAGGTCACCGTTTCAAATCCCAGTTGGGCCCTTTTAACCCCAAACCCTTTCTAAAAAAAGTATGTTGCTTTGAACAAAAGTATCTGCTAAATAAACCAAATGTAAATAAAACAAACCAACATCATCTTCAATATGATCATACCAACACTGAAGCATGAAATAAGCCTTGCCGTTAAAATACGGTTTCAAAAGATAACTGTAAATCATGGATAGGAAAATACTGCTAAATGCTCATCTTCTCGGATTTTATAAGCAGTTTAAGAGAGGTGGGAATAGTATCTAGGGATAGAAGATTTTCAGTGTTAACAACAAGTCGTGCTTTAAATCATCCTTAAACAGTACGAAGGTATAGTTAAGATAAGCAGAAGGAAGGATTTCCTTTCTTCTCCTGCAAAGACTGCGTAACAGTGCTGCATCAACAACAACAACAACAGATATTAGCAACAAAACTAAAAAGCTAAGCCTACTGATAAAGCATTGAAACATTTCTCCCCCTTTTCAAAAAGCTACGTAAAATTATTGAAACAACAAACGGGACTTGTGGGAAATTCTGCTCACATGTACCCAAATACACAAATAGAATTTTTTTTAAGCAAAACAATTTCCATACAGATACATTGGCCGAAAACGCAATAAATAAATTAGTGAGCTGTAAACGAAATAAACATTAGCTTAAACTAAAATAACAGCATTATATATTGTAACATGAAGATAGCCAGTTGACGTGATTCGCATCCACGATTGCGATCATGCCAGCTGTTTAAATTAATTTTGGGAAATAATCTCTACTAAAGCACAAGAGACCGAATATTAAAGGTTTATATGAACTGCAACAGCTAACTAGCTAACTGCCATAATAACCGACTCAAAGTCCCCGTGTGAATCAGGCAGTGTCGCATTTTCTTGATTCGAGTAAGTACCTGGTTATCGTTCGAACAACATTCAAACAAATTGACACACGTAGGCCAAACGACTTAAAACATTTATGAAAAGAGCCGTGTATAATGTTATTACTACGTTAAACGTAACACTCGCTGTCAACATTAACAAGCCTCCGAATATTTTTCCAATTAGCTGGGCCGCGGCCTGATATCGCCGAACACATCACTGAATATCTTCCTGTGCGTTTCCTTTGATAACAGCTACAGCGTGTTATTTCAAGATCGATGTCGAGCACAGGACATGATATAGCTGTGAAAACATGCGAGCTTCCCTCAAGTGATTTATGATTATTCTCACCGTTTGCCGTCAGACCCGCGGATGCTCCCTGTCAAATCATTTCACAAAACAAGGTAAATCCAGGCAAGGGTAATCAACTCCGAACAAGACTCCCTCTGGATACAGGCTTTCATCAGAGCTCCGAAACAACGATTGAGGGCTGACTACATGCGCGAATGGGTAGAGGTCTGAGCAGAATAGAAGCAAATTTAATTAATGCAACTCATTATACTTGAATATTAAATTATTTTCTTATAGCAAGAAAGAAAACACGCAGTTATATGTTGCTGTGAAGTTTGCATTGCTCGTTAAAGTAGGGTGACCATATTTTGCTTTGCAAAAAAAGAGGACACCGGGGACAGGACTTAAAGAAAGGCGTCAACGCAGAATGCACAGAGAAAATACTCTGATTGTAGAAGGTAAATGTCAACATGAAATAAAGCTAAATCCCGGACAATGCGGGTGTTTTTACGTCCAAAAAAGAGGTTAAGACTAGGAAAAAGTGGACATATGGTCACCCAGGCAAATAACTGTGACCCCACGATCCTTGTCTATTGGAATGGAATGTGTACACGAATCGTGAAACATTGGCTATGTTCAAAGTTTGCTTGCTTGAATATCAGACAGATTTGATTACCCCTCATTACTCATTATTACCCTTATTCTGATTGAATTTTACATTTGTTTGGGGGTGGGTGAGTATTTAACTGCATTACTCTCAAATATGTGTTAATACGAGTTACCTGTATTTCAGCTACCAAGTCGCGGAGAGTACTTAATTAATCAAAAGGATTCAAGATATTTGAAGTAGCTCTATTGATTTCAAGTGAAATTTCCAGAAGTGGTTAGATTAGACCAGAATTCCTGTGGCTGTCAGTTATAAATAATCCTTCTAAACTGAAGTGTGAGTGTGTCTCATTTTAGCCATGTTAGCAAAGATCTTACAACATGCAGGACTCAGGCCTGGTTCTCCAACTGAGAAAATGGTGGTTAAAACGTCTTAGCTAAACAAATCATTCAGGGCTTTGTTTGGATTCATTCATTTTACTGACGTCTCGGCCCTTTAGAGGGGAAGGATAAATGCCAGCATGTGTGTTCTGAGTGATCCTGTTCATCCGGTGGTGCAGCATCGCAATCATAATTGCAGTGGAGTCTTTCCCAATGACAGTGTCACCATGCATGGGACAAAAAAGGTTATTACGTCATTAAGTGGTTTGCTGATCATGAGAGTGCTACGCCAGTCATAGAGACGCAGTCAACCTAAACACCCATGGAAGGTTTGAGAAACCACCTTTCCTGCCACCACAAAAATCCCAGATGAAATGTGTCATGGAATAATGGTTGTATCTCTACAAACCAGTCACACACATACAGACACGTCTAAAATGTATTTCAAAGTGCATTGAAGCTGTTAATGTCTTGCTTGTGGTGTCCCAGCCTGTATACCGACACCTTTTGTTAGCTTCATTTATCTACAGTGCTTATACAGTTTTGACTTCTGTCATCCATGATCTCTGTCTTTTCCATGACCCAGTGTTCTGCTGCAGGTGTGACATTTCACACTTTCTGACTCTCACACTTACGGCAAATCTATATTATTCCATTATAAACCTAAAACTAGCAACATCAAAAGCATTAGGGCAGTTTGCAAACCCTACAGACTATTTACAGTACAAGATAATAAAACTGTTATATACTGGTGTAAATGCGTGTGCAGACTTGTCTCAAACTGAAAATCTCATGCCCCCAGCTGACCAAACTTGACAACTCTGTACTGTAACGCATACAAGGTTTTAAGGTTTTTAATAACTGACATGTTGAAAATGCACTTGTGGAACCGTCAGCACAGTCACAGTCAATATACATTACCAGGAGTGGAAATAGAACTCTTGAGTGTGAAAACTTTATTCATTTTAAGAAATGTGATTTTAGAAAGGTGATGAACTTTCCATATAGACTGGTTTGTTGTTGTAGTATTACAGACAGTAAAGATACATTTTGTGCTTAAAAAAAACCAAATATATGGGGGTGTGTGGCCTAGTAGGTTAGCTTGTTGTGCCCGCAACTGGAAGGTCATCGGTTCAGATCCCATGGTTGGCAGAGTAATTTCACCAGCAGGCTCTTGAGCTCAGCCCTTAATCACAGTTGATCCAGGGACTGACTGACTGTGCTGTATAAATTGTATGTCACTTTGGATTAAAGTGTCTAATAAATAAACAAATGTTAACAATGGATTAATGAATAACTTATTCAGATAAATAGAAATGACCATTCTGTAGATATGGATGACAGGACATGTCATGCAGCATAAAGAAATGCAAGACAGAGATAAAACATCTTTCATGACTTTAGGTTTATTGATGTAGGAAGATATTAAGTATTCGCCTTTAAGGCATCTCAAAATGTACAACAAAGTTTACCCATTAATTTTAGCAGAATACAAAAATACACATCTCAGTGACTTCCATATTGTAATAAATAGTTAACCATGCATTCTACAATAAAAAGGCACAAAAAACAGTCACTTAGTAGTCATAAAAATTACTAACTACTTTACCAAAACCACCCATATATCTATACAATAAATGTAACATTATATTCCAAAGGTGAAAACACATTACACATTGGTTAAATCTTAGGCAATAAATACGCAAATGTTGTGTATACCTATTTATATACCTATATGATATATAATATATTATACAAACAAATATAATATATTATATATGATTAATTTAGACATTATAAAATGTTAAAAATGAAACTGTGCCATTGTAAACAGAATGTAAACAAATGAAATTCTCCTTCACCTTGTTGGAAACCAAGTTAGAGATTTGTTAGCATCCTCTACACGGTTCTACACAATGTGGTGGTTTTAAAACCAGGTAGTTTGCAACTTATTCTCACTACTCAGGTAAAGCTGATATTTGGTATACATTTGCGTCAGTTTCCTTATTAAATGCACTGTACTTCCTTCTCAGTGGGGACAAAGTCTTAGGGAGGACTTCATATAAAATATGAAAATTTCATAATGAAAAATCAGTCCGTTGTAAAATTGCAAATTTATACACCAAACCTGATTTTACAGGGCCTTTGGGAGAGTGGCAATAAAACAAGGAAAAAAAATAGGTGCATTATACATCATCCCATGTTATCAAGTTGAAGAAGATATGATCTGTTACAGGAATATCATTAGGTCACCTAAGACCATCCACTTTCCTGGGCTTTTCTGTCCAAATATGTGGTTAAAGAGTGGAAGCCACGCCTTGTTTGAATAAGGCACTGTGTGCTGTCATTAACTCAGCTATCTTAATATCAAATGCGGTAAATGTTTCATACTTGCAGATCGAAAAGCTGTCCAAATGACCTCATATCACGTGTGCCACAGGATGTATGCAAACAAAAGTGGAAGCCATTAAACAAAACCATGGTCAATAAAACGTAACACATAGTTTCCTATTGACTCCTTTATCACCTACAAAAGCTTAGCTATTGAATACGTTTAGCTGAATTGTTTTTAACTCATTTTACAAGCATTTTTGTTTTTCATTTTATTTCACGGATTAGACTGAATTATTAAGGTACATATTATGTTGCCAATATACAAAAAAAAAATTCAGAATTAGATAATAAATAGACATAATACATTTTGCAAATTATTTTGGCATCAGTTCTTTTTCAAAACATTACTCTCTCGTAATGGAATTTAGTTATCATTGTAAACATGTAGTGTTTTATAGTATTTGCTGAAGTCTAAGCTCAGATATGAATATCTAAGGGAAACCTCAGTATGTCTGGCAATGCTAGTGCACAGTGTCCAGCTTTATTTTATGACAGGACCCAAGTTCTGTTCTTGCACAGTAAAATAACATGAACCGCTTGCCTCTCCCAAACACCATATTTGCACCCCCTACTTCATACTTGTGGTTCACTTGTTTATATTAAACTGAGTGCCGCAAAGGTCAAATTAACTATTAAGCAAAAGACGCAACAAACGTCTGGAAACCTTAAAGGGGACACATTGTTTTAACAGTGGAGCAAAAGTGTTTTGGATAGTGCAGTTGCAGAATCTTCAGCTATACAAATAAATTTGGCCAGTAACTACTGGAGGCAGAAAAAAACTTTCAACAGCCCAGGTCCAAAAAAAACGAAGAATTTAAAAACTAAAATATAACCAATTCCGTCTAAAATGTTACTTAAACCTAAGCTGTAAGCACCATTTAATAACAGGGATCAAGAAACAGATTAATACCTAGTTACCTGATCATGTATCTTTATGGAATAAATCTCATCTTAATGATGGGAGGAATCAATCTTTTTTGGACATTCAGAGAATAAACCGTGTAGAGTAACAATAACCTACATTTACTTTATTTGTACTTCAGGTATACACTGAATACTAATTTCTATTAATATATTTCCTGATACCTGTCAAAAAATGCAGCATGAAGCATAAATGAAACCATTTGATTGTCCACAGAAGTAGCGGTGGTATCGAGTCCCATAATTTCAGTGCATGTTTTCAATTTTGTTAGCAGTTAAGAAATTATTGAAATTGAATTTATTTCTGTGTCCCTCCAATGGGAACGATTCCCTCGTTCACTTCCCAAGAAACTGTTCTACAAAGGAAAATTAGGGGGCTAATGTCAGTCTTAGAGCTTTTGCAATGATTTGGACGTTTTGCAATAATTCAAAGGCCTACAAACTAAAACATGTAAAGGTTAGAAAAAAAAGTGAGATCTGTATAAACGAGTATCGTACTTTCTCCACCTAGTGGGGAATTGCTGTAATGAATAATTTTACTGAGGAAGTAATCAAAGATGATTTGCCACTCTACTATATACTATTACTCTGATTGAAGTATATTTAAAATGGCTGCTTTTATGTAATGTGACAACCAACATGTAACTTGCACAAGGGATTTTCCAGACACACTCTGCTTAAATCATCCAGGAAGCACAGTGGAACATGAGAAATAACCAGTTGCTGGAAGCACTTTGGACAGTCCGAAGCCATTTGATTTTACAGTTGGGCTACCTAAAGGTCCACCTTTTTCTAGGAACCAAGGAGAGAAGTTAATGAAACACTCTTTTTAGTTTCCAAAACAAAACCAAACTCAATCACATTTTATAGCTTCAAAATACAATCAACAGTATCAAAATAAGTACAATATTGCACCTTCATTAAAGTACAACAGCATATAAAAATATGAGTCCACTAAACTATCATTAACATTGGGGTTCTGGTGCAAAACACACATTTAAATGTGTGAGCTGTCTTTTATAAGCAATCTACAAAGGCCTATAACTATTACCATATAGATTTAAGTCTTCTATTATATATACACACAACTGAACAATTTCATATAGAAGTATAACCTGTAATGCCCTCATCTATAACAATTTAAAATGAAGTCCTACAAACTTATCTCACACTGGTTGCAGGAAACTTACAGCTCACAGTAAGTTTTGCACCAAGTGTTAAAATAATATTCCTAACCTGATAAAGCATTATGTTACAGCCAGAGACTGATGCACTGGCTTTTGAAAGTTGAACCTAAACACAGAGTCTAACAATCACCAAGAGCTGTTTATCAAGTAGATTATTTCTTGCCGAGTAAACAGCGAGAAAGTACCTATCAACAACCCCAAAAGAACTTAACTAAACTTAAGAAATATTAACGTTGTTGGCAAATGACTTTTTACGATTCATTCTAAAGCAACTCCTGATAGTGTTTAAATGTTGAAGTGCCATTTTGGTGCAATAATTACTTTTTAATAGGCAAAGAAGAACAAATGCTTACAAAATACTGTCTTCCCTTTGGTACTAGTGTTCATACTTATACCTGGGCTTGCGCGGTAAGTAGTTTTTCATACCGTCATACCGTCCAGACATTATACTGCAGTATAAGGTATTTTGACGGTATTTTCAAAAGCAACGCTATTCTGGTATTTTGAAATCTTGGCAATAAAAATTCATCGGCTAACTTTATCGCCTGATCCTCAGCTAATTTTGAAGCGTGAAATACTGTGGTATACTGTAATACCGCTCAAACCTGGCTATACCTGTGTGAAACACTGCATTCCAACTAACAGTTCATAAGGTCCTTGGTATTTCAAAAATCTGTTTGTATGAACTAGGATAACCGACTTATAAGGTACGCAAAACAGTTAATAACCCTGAAAAAAAATATGGCACGCGACTGCTAAAGGACACAGCTTCTTTACGCATAGCTTCCATGCTAAAAATCGAATTACGAAACCTAGAGGCAAAGGGTTACTTCAGACTTCAGTAGTAACAAATGGCATAATATTAAATCGATATAAAACTCGTTCAAGTGTTCTTTGTGTATGTTAAAAAAATCTGACATTAATCATGCAATAAAATACATTTCCAAACCAAGCAGACGTACCATGCATTACTTCACTGTTTTAGGAGACTCCAAAGTAATTTTTTGTCCTTGGTCCCAAACCCATTACAGCTGAACTACCATTCATTTTCAATGCCTGCTGTCTCCTCCCTGCCAACCTAAAATGTAAACAATGCTGTTGAAAGCATGATATTTCAGACATAAATGTCTCCCTCCTGATACTAGCATCAATGATAAAGCCAATGTGTCAGTTAGCATTAAGAAGCCATAAACACAACCCACAGTACACGCTTCATGGAAGTTCTGTTTTGCTACTTGCCAGACCCCCTCCCCCCACCCTGGAGGCCAGAGACTGTTCCTTAAATGTTGATTGTTGCATACCTGGCTTTGCCCGGAGTGGAGCACATTAAAATGGCATTTTTGAGTCTACCCACCTACAGCTGTCGTTCTAGAACATTTGGCACTGCTACCATCTTAAAAAAAACACCTCAGCAGTTGTCATTAAGAGGGACTTCCTCCCAGTCCTTGCAGAGCTCTGCCCTCTGTACCAAGCTCTCTCATAAAATGAAGCTCTGTGGAACACTGCAGAATCTCGTCCATCTTAGAGGTCTGTCAGGTTGCTCTTGGCCAGCTCCTTAGTTCCCTGTAGAATTCTCTTCATATGGCCCACCTTCGATATCCCCAGATCCTGTTAGAACGAAGCCTGTTAGACCATGTCAGACTGACCAACGACAGCAGAACACGTGCCTGAAGGATATATAACAAAAAGGAAGACTTCAGCAAGTACTGTCAGCAGTGGGTGCCTTGGACACAATCAAGGTATTGCAGAACGGGCTTTGTTAGGAGAGCAATGCAGCGTTCACCTCAAAGACCATCAAAAGACCTGTCCAATTACACATGGAAAACAATATACAATACTATGCCCAGTGATTACAAATCATAAACGCACTGTCCCAGAAACACATCTGACCATTTCAATAACATTACAGAATCATGTTCTCGTTCAGTGTACTGCACTTTCACATTTTGATATATTTATAATACTGTTATAAAAAGAGTTATGAAGTTATAATTGTAGGCATACAGTTTTATTTTACAGTACTGATTGGGTCAGCTTTAGTTTCTTAGGCATTCAGAATGTTCTCCGTTAATGTTGATACATTCCTGGAGCCTGTCCCTGGTGCTATGACAAACTTTAGCACACAAATCCCAGTTACCATCAATGGGCCTCATTCACCAACCGTTCTTACGAACAAATTTGTTCTTAAACCCCACGTACACACTTTTTTACGAAGAT
>JAODJW010000001.1:43705540-43725150 GCA_026777045.1 Hyperopisus bebe | reverse complement strand
CTTACCCCAAAACAGAAAAATAATTTTCAAGGCAACTCAAATTGTTGGAGACATTGTGGCTCACAGGATGCTAACCACTTTCACATATTTTGGGGATGTCCTAAAATTAAATGTTTTTGGAAAGATATACATAAGGTATTAGAAAGTATTTTAAACATTAAAATTGATTTCAGCTTTGAGGTACTTAATATGGGCACAGTGTCAATGGTTTAATGGGAAGGGAAAAACAAATATATGTATAGAATAATTCTTGCTTCAAGTAAAAAAGCCATTACTAGATGTTGGTACAAACCTAATCTGCCACAAATACAGGACTGGATTGATATTGTAAAAAGTATGTTTATAATGGAGAAAATTACTTTCTGTATGAATAACCAAAAAGATATGTTTGCTGATTTTTGGTCCAGGTGGATCGAGTACATAACTCCTATTGAACCAAATGTTTTTTTGTTAAAGAATCTATGTTTTATGTATGGGTATTATCTATACATCCCCTTTCTTTTGTAAATAGTTTTTTGTATAATTGAGAAATAACCCAAAGAGATATATTGATCTGTTATATGCCATGAAGAGCTTTTTGATAATATACAAGCTATAAATGTTGTAAACGTGGCAAAAGTCATAAACAGATGTATTGGACTGTATCTCTTTTCAATAAAAACTTAAATTAAAAAAAAAAACGTGTGTACGTGTGGTTTAAGAACAAATTTGTTCGTAAGAATGGTTGGTGAATGAGGCCCAATGTCCACAAATGCTCGCGAGATGAATTCCTTCAATTCATTCACTGTTTGGGGCTTCATCTCAAAAACCTTCTCCTTTACTATGCAAAAAAAAAACAGTCCATGGGGGTCTGGATGCCTGAACGTGGGGGCCAGTCGATGCCGCCCGATCCAATGCTGTGGGAAGGTGTTATCAAGGTAGCGGAAGTGTGTCACAGTGTCAGGAACAGGGTGCAGGAATGTACCAACATTGATGGAGGACATTTCGAATATCTAAGAGACTACACATGACCCAAAGTACTGAAAAATAAAAACTGTACACCTACTTTTAAAATAAAAACTTTATTTTATAAAACAGAACCTTTGTAAAATAAAAACCTCTAAACACTGTTGAATGATCTTGATATCTGTTTATATCTTGATGTTCTTGATAAATGGCTGGTTACTTCATCCTAGTAAAGCAGTTCCATAAACAGAAACTGTTACTTGTCACTGTATGTGGGACTAAGGATTGTTATACTGTTGATGCGTGTTAGTCAATCACAAAGGAAGTATGTATCAGACAAAAAGAGGCTCGGATTTTAGGGATTTTATGTCTAGCGGCGGGTGTCCCTGCAAGTAGACATGTACTTTTCTCAAAGACACCAGGACAGCCCAGAGGGCACAATGAGTTTCCACAAGCGTTTTCCGTTCAATGAGAGGGACAGAGGTTTGGTATGACGGGACGGGACAGAAAGGAATCGGCACAGTTCATGGTACAGAGTGTCAGCTGACCTGTGGGGCTTCTCAGCAACCTCCTCACTCTCGATGAAACAAAATCAATTCTTTCAACCTTACACATTGCTCCCGTTAAGATCACATATCATAAATGATAATGAAAGTCTCATGATGGTTTTCAAATACACACATCTTCAGGGTTACGATAATACAGTGGAACAAAGCTGTTTAGATAAGGGCAGATAAGAGGATATTCTCATAAAAATGATGAACCCGGACCAAATATGGAAACATTTACTGTTCACCCTACTGAGGAGACGCTGTGATGGTTTCATGCTGTATGCCTGAATCCCAGTAACTGATATTTCCTGAAGTTTCCAAGGCCAGTCAGAAGACGGTTTTCTCTTCCTCTCAAACACATCCACTACAGAAAAGCCAGTTTCACATCTTAATATTTCACATGTATATTGCACCATGCGTCAGAGCAGCCCCGCCAGTCGGCAAATGTCCGAAACGCTAAGATCCCCCCCCCCCCCCCCCATCTGACCTGCCGTTAACATTTTTTTTCCTAGCAGTCACCCCCACTCCTCCTAACACCAAAACACACACATGCACAGGGGCTTACATCTGCAACGCTCCGTCACCAACAGTCGGGGATGCCCATATATGGGAAGGGGGGAGCAGGGCGGGGTTGGGTGGGTGGAGTTAGTACACGTTTCGTCTTAAAACCAACTTGCACACAAGAAGCCGAGCAGGGCAGTGCAACACACAAGGGCAAAAAGGGAGAAATAGAGGAGGGAGGGAAAGAGGGAGAGAGAGCTATTGTGCATATGTGTGTGAGAGTGAGAGAGAGAGATAGAGAGAAAGCACGAGAGAGAGCTAGAGCGCAAGTCTGGTTGAAGCACAAAGGGGTTGCGTATACCTTGAGGTCTCTCCTCTCCAGGTGAAGGAGCTCGGAGCCGCGGATGTCGTGGCGGATGAAGGTGTCTTTGTATTCCCCCAAGCTGAGCTGCTCCAACCAGGCGGCCACCTCCTCAGTACCCCACTTCTGAACTACACAGGTCAAGAGCAAGAAGCCCTCTTTCAGTCTCCGCCCCCTCAGACGCATGACACAAGCAAACAGGGTCAGGCCAAAAGGAAAAGTCCGGCACAAATAAAATGAGAAAGAGAGAGAGAGAGAGATAGAGGAGAAGAGAGAAGAAGTGGTGGGAGCAGCTAGCAAAACGAGGGTTAGGAGGCTGTTTTGGTTCAGGCCTCTGGTCTTGGGTGCACCAGAGTCTGGCATGCGGGTTATTGTAGTGGGACGTCCACCATTCCAGAGGCACACAGGACATAGGAAGGAGCGGGAGGCTAAAGCCTGGGCAACCTGAAGTCCGAATCCGTCCCCCACGTCGCCCCCTGGTGGGCGGGGCTAAACCAGCCCCACCACACCCCACCCGAACCTCCAGCGACGGATCTGGGCTACCCCACCCATGCTGCCCACACTTGCGTCCAGTCAAACGCAGGGATATCCATCGCAGTGCAAGAAAACGCACAACCTCGACAGCAGGAAGTCCGTTGGCTGGGTGCCCGTGGATAAGGATGGTAGATACCCTTTGGCGACGAACAGGTCGCAGAGTATGACTATGAGCAAGCGGGCAGGGCCAAATGAATAACCAGTGGCTTGAAATCAAAGCGTGAAGAGGTCATTATATGGTCTTACATTTAATTGTGTAGGAGTCATAATTAATAAAGGTGCAAATGTTTCTGGCACAATCATTTTCCTGTTGACCAAATGGTGAGATGATTTCTAACCATCAAACGCCAGCAGTACCCCTCACGGTCAGCAGAGGGCAACCAAACAGCAACCTAGTAAATCCATGTCTGCGAGCTTTGGTTTGTGTCTGCTGACAGGCGCCTGAACACAACAACCCTCCTCGAGGGTACTAGACAACACCACGAACAGAGAGACTGGGCATGGATACTCATGGATGGTCAGGCTGGACTGATGACTGGATGACGGCACAAAACAGACACTAAATTAGCTTCTGGCAAGACGTCCGCCGAACGCTATTCTTGTGTGGCTGAGTTATCACTTGCTCATTGGGGTCCACATGAGCTTGGGTATTTGCAAGCATTGAATGCAGTCAGACATATCTATGGGTGTTATAAATAAAACCAACGTGTAGCAATGCCATACTCATGGGCTGTTTTACAGAGTAGGTACAAATCCATCCATCAGAGGGCGCAATAACACATTTCATACCACTGTATAGAATTTCACAAAAAAAAATCTATACAGATTAATCAATTTTGTCAATTCTCAGAACGAAGAAAATCAAAAAAAATTTCTAAAAGCCTCTAAAATGGAAATGCAATATTTCTCTTTAGTATTCGGTATTGGAAATAGCATACTCAGAGGCAGCTAATACAACATATATATTACGTACAACATATTCATACAACTACATGTAGGCACAGATATATATGTATTCCTACATATAAAACACAAACATCTCATTTAGTCACTGTATAACACTTACACAGTATTTAATACAGATATGGTATTCAAATTATAGTGGTATTTTTGGCTATAGAACAGTTTCACCTCATAACTAAGACTTATGTTAATAGTAGTTCTGATCTGATACAGGATTGCTCAGAATTCTCACCCAATCATATTAATGGTTACGGCAACTCAAGTCTCACACTTATACCTGGTGTTTAAATCTCATTCTGAATGAGATCCATAAACGGATCGCAGTAGGAAGCAGTTGTACAGACGCTCCTCCACTTACGAACTTTCAACTTACGAACTTTCAGAAATACGACCAAAGAGGACTGTAAGTGCAAACTGTGTTCATTGGGCTCCCGTTTCCTGTTCACAACATCAGTTTTTTTTTCTGTGCGCCAATTCCGCTTAGTACGACTTCTGGTCACTACTCCCGCCGCGCAGCAGCGTAGCGTGCGTACTCCCAGCATCCTAGTTCTTTGTACTTGCGTATACCATTAAAATGTTGAATAACGACTTACGAACATTTCAAGTTATGAACGGCCGTTCGGAACGTATCTCGTTCGCAAGTAGAGGAGCGTCTGTACTTCCCACAATAAACATTTGTACATTCACACCCTGCATCTGGACACACTTCAGTAAAATAACCATAAACCACACAGATGTATAAATAAGCTGCAAATCATTGATTCATATGTAGAAGCTGGCCTGTAATTGGGAGGTACTTACCTGGCTGGGAGGTGCCCTTCTTCAGGACCTTCTCTTTCTTGAACTTTGGCACGATGCGGAACATGGAACTGCGGCTATTCCTCTTGCCATACTCCAGGGAGGGGTCCTGGAACGCGGAAAGGCTGTCAAACCACCCAATCACTGGCAGAGGCACCCTTGGTGGGCGGGGCTAAGTGCTGACTGCCTATTGGCTAGGGACTCTTCCTTTGGAGGCAGAGGAGACGTGTCAAACTGCTTCTATTATAACAAGTAAGGCTTTCGACCGGGAAAAGCCCAAGCAATTCTAAAGCGATTAGGCAGTACAAACAGTAACCAGATCCAAGCCACTGTGCTGAATGTCTGCATTTTTACAGGGTCGGATCATCTATGTCTGGCGTTAAATGGCAAGCAGCTTCCACAATTTCTAAAATGCAATCAAAATCAAAGTCAGTAGTGTAAATATTTGTGAGAGTGGTGTGGGGGGGGGGCTTACCTCCTCATCGTCGGGCTGCAGGATGTGGTACAGCCACGGGATCTCAGCCAGCTTCCCCAGCTCCACCTCGACGCTCTGCAGCGCGTTCGACAGCAGCTCTTCGTGAGGGGGGTCCAGTTGCTTTTTGGTCAAACACAAGACCAAGTAAGAGGGGAAAACTCACTCCTTCACACAGGGGAACAAGCTAAGGGGATCTGTGCAGAGAACAAGCACAAGGACCTCAACACCCATCCAATGCAGTGGTCACCAGCCGGCGGACTCCGGACCAAAACTGAACTGAAACCGAACTGAGCGATCAACACCCCCCCCCTCCCCCCACACGTCGGAAAATTTTATCACTGGGAAACAAACCCTTCCCCCGAGTCAGCAAACTGGAACACCAGAGGACGTCCCACTTAGCTGTCAAATGTTTTTGGACTCAGTGGAACTTGGGTTGTGTTGCTGATGGAATCTGGCCCTCTGGGAAAAATAGCTGGAGAGCCCTGATCTAATGTGGCAATAACTATATGTTGCATGCATACACAAACAAACAAATAAATAAATACACCCCCCCCCCCAAGTACAGCAATCTACATGATGGTACAAATAAATGACTATGGTGGAACCGGCAATATTATTCACTGCAACTTCTTCAGCACGGCGTCATTGATGTTGCAAAGAGATTAAATTCCTTTAATTCAAGCAGAGTGGTGGATCTAGTTGCACAGCACAATTTCTCAGCACACATTCAGTGCATCGTTTTCGGTTTGTTACACACAATGAAATGAATGAATACATTTACTGACACAGGCGGAACCTAAATTCACATGTAGATGTTCAACATAGAAAACATTACGCTAATTGTGGTTATGAGTTTGTAACAGATAATGCTAGTCAGTCAGCGGTAATCAGCATTTTGGGATCCTTTTGGTTTCCTGATAAATTGCACCAACACTGGCGAGAGAGTACAGTAGTTGATATGACCAGGACTATCCATCGACATACGGAATTTGGATACGTTGCTTAAAACACAAGCAGACATGCAAACTCTACTGAGGTGACATCATCTGGGTGTGTGTACAACTGGAGCAGAGCATAAACAGCCTCTGCAAGTTAGTCTCCCTGTGGCAATTAAGCTAATTTAGCTACAGATAGGAGACCATACTCACCTGTAGAGAGCCTAATATTTAGTACATTATGATTCTGTTGTTTAATTCTTATATTTTCGATTTTTAAATTTATTTTATATTTATATACTTCTGTATAAGGGTGGCATAGTGATTAGCACTGTTGCCTCACTTCTCTTGGACCAGGGCTCCAGTCCCTGCCAGTGTTCCGTGTGTGTTCTTCCTGTGGGGTTCCTCCAGTCTCCCTCCAAAGTCCAAAAACATGCTGATGTTACTTGAAGTTACAAAATTGCTAACAGGTGTGCATATGTGAGTGAACAGTGTGTGAATGTGCCCTGCAATGGGTTGGCACCCCATCCTGAGCTCCTCTCTGCTCTAGAGACCCCCCCAGCAACCCAGTATAGGGGTTACAGAAGATGATTTTTTTTTAACGATATGAAAAGAAATAGGTGTTTTTAATCAGACACGTTAACAGACGCATTGCCTTTGTTTACAACTTAAGCCTAATTACAGCCTAATTTTGTTTAATAACAAATAAATTCTGTTTTCTGAAACTGCACAGAACCGTGACCCCAAAACTGAGGTTTGTTGTTGTTGGCTATTTAGTTTACATCCAATTCTATATTATTATTTTTTTTTTGGTTCAGGTTGATTTAAAACACTGAGACATACTGGCTGGCACCTGGGTTCGGAAAACAGCATTGTCACGTGATTTAAACATCATGACGTAACAAGTGGATAAAGTAGTAACTTATCTGATATGATCTTATCTCATTACATCTATTTGCTGACAATAAGTATTTCTCATTTGATAATGCCCTGCATTTCATGTTAGTTTTGGAAAAGGTCAAATGTTGAGAGTGTCATCTGCAATTTGGCTGAAGATGGTGCAATGTGGCTTGCTGGCCCAGTGGAGGCAGCAGAGAGCAGACCGGACTCACCAGTGACACCCGGCCCACCAGCAGCGATTCTGTCTCATTGTGCAGGGCCTTGACATTACTGGCCACCTCGATGGCAGTGTTCCTGGTCAGGCTCTGAAGAGAACGACAAAAAACAAAACAATCAACCAATTACGCCATCCCAGCATAGACCTCAGAAGATCTCCACGATGTCATAAAATCCCCATAAAGATAAAGAGGCATCCAGGGGTAATACCCGAAAAGATACCGATTCAGGCTTGGCCTCCACGTAAGGCCTCACCTCAGGGAACTTGGGGTGCGTCTTGTTGAGGGCGTGTGAGCAGGCGTTGACGGCGTGGGCCAGCTCCTGTTCCAGGAGCCCATTGGTCTTGGCAGCCTCACAGATCCTGCCGGCGGGAATGAACACATTTGGGGTCAGAGAACATTCTAGTTGCCACGCCCACACAAAGACACGAACCTCTCATCAGCAGACGAAGAGGGAACGATCGACTGGCGGCAAGTCATCGTGCAGACCAGGAGGCTCGACGGCGTACGCCGGTTATTATGGGATGTAGGGGCGTTACCTGGTGATGAGTTCCTCAGCAGCACGGGCGCACATCTGGATGAGCGCGGCTTCCTCTTCGGTTGCCAGGTCGACAGACTGCTGGGGGTAGAGGTGCGGCCGCAGGGGGGGCTTATCGTACTTGAGCTTATCCTCCCAGGACTTGAGGGTGTTCTCAAAGGCCTGTGAACACACACACGCTCACAGGAGGAGGTACACTACGCGCATACAGGCAGACACACAAAAACAGCCCTCACCCATAGAGGGAGCCCTAGAGCATCGCTTACTCTGTCCCGCGTCAACATTTGGGCCCGGTTTTTGTGCTGGATCTTTATAACCCCAGGGGGCTGGATCCAGGCCTCACCATCCACCTGGATGGGCACACCTTCATCTCCTAGGATGGTGATCTTCACCGTGCGGCACTTGGAGGGCAGGGTGGGCAAGACGTTAGCACCGTCGACACAGCAATGCTGAGTGAAGAGGACGGGCGGGAGCTTACCTGGGCGATCCGGTGATGCTGGAGTTTGATGACTCTGGAGACGGCCATCTGCATGCTACCGAATACGGCCACCACCTCCAAGATCTTATCGTCAAACGAGGGCGCACAGAAGATCTGAGAAAAGGAGCGAAACCCGCAGTGTAGGTGTCAGTGGTAAAACAACTACAGCGTAAGCGTGTACACAAGTCACTAATTTCAATGCCAGCAGTCATCCTTCCTTGATGTTTTTCTACACAGTTGATGGCTTCAGATGAGATTTCTTAATTTAGTCTTAATGACCCAGAGTGTATGCTGCGTTCTCTTCCAGCTAAAGGTAATTGTTTAATTAGTCTTGATTGAGCTCTCGATTGAAAGGCACGATTCAAATTATGCCAACATTAAGGCTTGATTAATGAATACTTTTTCAACTGCATCCACCCAAATTGAGGAACAACCTATCATGGAAGGTAATGGAAAATCCTTTATTTGATCATTTGAAGAATAAACAATGTTACTGCAATCTTAAGTTAAATTAATAAAACCCTTACTTAATTATACATAATCTTCCTTTTTTTCCTTTAGTACAATTATAATCTTTCCATTTATTCAATCAACAGATAAGTAAGAGAATGATTGGGAATTCTATTATGAGGTGTCCACTAGAGGGCACAAGAAGGGCATTTATTTAATGTTGTTTAATGTTTGTTCTAGTACCCTGTTGTTCTTAGGACAGAATAAATGGTCTCCAACCACAGATAGACTGTCCTGTTAAACATATGAATTTGTTTATCTGTAATACCCAATGGAGGCTGTAAATCCCAAAAATTGCTCTAGGGGGCGCTGGATAAATGGCTGACTTGCACTTATACCCAAACTTCAGTCTCACCTGCTTCAGTGTGTCTCATAGGAGGGCAAGAACGAATATGCGAAAACTAGCAGACTCCTGTCTATCTGTATTTTTTCCATGTAAAATGGCCAAATAAAGTGTCGTTTCACTTCATATGCCCTTTGCTATCATGCAGCACTGAGACAGGAGTCCTTCCCTTAAAGCACCAGATTTATGCACTTAGCAACACGGACAGAGGAGGCAGACGAAATACCCTCTACTATGGCATCACACAGAACAGCGAAGCGAACACTGGAGTAACAATATGGATTTTACATCCAGCTGTTACTATTGTGCGACTCTTCATTTGTACAATGGGTATTGACTGGGTGAATAGACAATTGTTGGCTCTGGGGCACAATAGAAAAGCTCAAGGGATCTGGATCAACAGGCCTTTGGCTACAAATGTGTTTAACCGGCATGTTACGTCGCTGGCGAGCAGAGGTTCCCAGCCACCTGGCACGTCAGACTCCGCCAGGAAGCACAGCCAGCCTGCCCGCCTGACCTTGACATTCCTGGTTGGCGCGGGGCGGGGAGGAAACAACGGTGCCTGGCCCCGAAATGCAATATGAGCCATGTGGCTCAGCTCGAGCCGTGGAAGATCAGTTTATTCCAGATGAGCCACCGGAGTCCTTACATAAACACCCTGCAGCAAGCCTGGTCCCTCACACTCAACCGCGAGGCGTCCCACTAGGTTCAGTCAAGGCCTCGAAACAGAAGCCTAGTATTTGAGAAAAGGCAGTGCACCACTGGTCTCCAGTAAGAAATGCTGTGTTTATAAATGAAGAGCAACAAAAATCAAAGACCCCTGTGAGATGTTTAATGAAACTGACTCTAGCAAATAAACTCGAACGCGGAATGGCTCGAGATTCTAAATTTCTAGATCCGTCAGCTTGAAGGCACCACAGGAAACAGAGGGGCTGCGAACAAGGCTGCCAGGCTTTCAAACGCACACTTACGTCGTCCTCTTTGGTCCCACCCCAGAAGTTAGTGCCGCCAGCGTAACTGGGAATATTCAACACGGCGATTCCCTGGAGACTGGGGAGGGGGATGTACTGGCCATCGCACTGAAAAACAGCAGCGGCAGAGAAACACTGAGCACCTGACATCACTGTTGGGCAAGCATGGCAGATGGGATTGGACGGCCTCCATCGTCCACCCACTGGCAGACGCCAATGCCTTTGATCACTGTGTGTTTTTTTTTCCAAATGCTATTAAGCTCATCGGTCACAAATGAGCTGTTCCTGGCTCCGCCTTCACCTGGATTAACACGACATGTTACAGGGAGCCATAGGAAGTGTAGCGGACCGTAAAACCGAATCCACATCTCACCTCCAGCTGGACCTTCTGCTCCAGATTCTTGTAGGTCCTCTGGAGCAGTTCTTTGGTGCCCAGCACCCCATACCACATCATGTTCTTGGTACGGCTCCTAGGCAAAGGAAAATTCCGGAATAACTACATCCCATTTTCACATGCCCACTTTCACATACTCTTGAAATCCAGAAAAAGATTTTTTCTTTTGCCATCTTAAAGTCCTAACTTTCCTCCTTAAGGAACAACAGGACATTATATAGAGTGGGACGTATAGTGCGAGAGATATGAGCAAAAACATGTCCTGTACAGAGGACAGAAATGAACTGCTGGATCTCCGGAGGATATTTATTCAGTCCAAATGCTGGATAAATGGAACAACTAAAGCCAGATGAAATCTGAAATCAGCCTCTGTGATCAGTATCCGCGCAGTATTACGTTCACAAAAATGGGAAAGCAAAGCTAAATGTCGCCACACCTGCACTTCTCAGGATGCTCCTCCCGCTTATTGTTGAACTCCAGGGAGATCTTGGCGTCTAGTCCGATGCCAAAGTAATTGTTCATGACACACTTCTCCAGGTAGCCGTCCCTGAGTGAGATAAGGTAGCATGGATACTCTTAACACTTCAGTTCTTAATGGCTTATGAGAAAAGGGACAAACGGAGGAGAAGACATTCAACCATAAAATGACCAAACGTTTTGTACGGAATCAATTACATTACTCTTCTTTAGCTAAGCATGAGAACGCCACATTTGCCACAAGGCAATATCATTCCATCGCTGATGTCATCAAGGCTTTACGCATACATACACACATTACACTGTAAAGTTTCTTACATAGAGTCAAGATCTGGGTCAATGAATGGTGTAGCTCCAAACGGGTCTATGTTGGCCAGGAGCATCTTGCTGATGATCGAGCTCCCGGCGATGGATGCAGCTAGACCAGCCCGCAGGCCTGCCGGCAAAGGGACCCAAACCGACGTCAAGCCGGCAGACGTCCAACTAGAGACTCATGGACCCTCGATAACCAGAGGGTCATGCACTGCATGTTCATGAAGGTCATTAATTACCGCTATTATCGTGTATTATCGACACCTATTAAAAAGTAATTAGAAAAGTTCTTAATGTAGCTACTGTAGCTAAATATGCAAAAGAAATAATTTAGCTAGCTGAGTTCAGCTCAATAATACTGATCATAATTAATGGCTTTTGATTACGAAAATGAATAGAAGACAATGAATAAAGATGTATCACCTTATCGTGCAGTGCAGACATGCCATTTTAAGTGAATAGCTGCAGCTTGAAGCAGAAGATTTGTGTGTGTGTGTGTGTGTGTGTGTGGTCCAAATACACATTACATTGGGGGGACCAAATGTCTCCACAATATGATAAAACCTTCTTATTTTTATATTTTGGGGCCCATTTTATCGGTCCCCACAAGGGGAAATTTGAGCACACTATTGTCTCTGGGCAGGCGGGTGTTAGGAGTGTGTCGGCGTGTGTGTTGCGGTACCAGGGCAGATGATGCGTGTGTTGAGCACAGGTAGATTCTCCTTGCTGGTGGTGAAGGGGGGCATGGAGAAGGAGCCGCAAGATTGGGTGCTCCGGCTCAGCCTTCTCTCCGGGGGGGAGCACGGTGTCGTCGTCTTAGCTGGTTGGGGGTGGGGTGGAAACATGATCATCAGCACCTTACAGAAGATCAAAGCAGCATCATATAGAAGATATTCGTGAGCAGCATTCCAAAAAGTCCGTGAGAACTTACATACATCAGCTTACAGTTCCATCATTGTGCTTTTACCCATAGAAACTCCAATATACAGGCCTTTGTATTTCAATATCAAGTTCTTTCCTACACTTCTGGACACAGGCCTACACCTAAGGCTTACCCACTCAGTTTAACAAACCCTCCTGACTTTCACTTTCAGCCTTGATCACATCAGGTAGGGCTGACCCTTCACATTAAGTGAGATTAAGACTGAGATCTTTAGGGTTAAATGGAGCATCTGCTGCAGTCATGGATGGTCAACCTAAACCACGAACTGCCATGAACTGGCACAGCTGAAATTCGATTCTCGTTCCCTCGGTCCACAGGGCAGAAACAAAGCGAAGAAGCAGAAAGAGACTCAACAGCTGCCCGAAATTAAGCGGGAATAGCCAGGGACACCACCAGGCTGCAAAAACAGCCTTTGCTTCTCCTCTGGGGGGACGGGGGAGGAAGCAGGAAACTACATAAACAGGAAGTACCACTGCAACACATACAATGCCACGTTCTATAAATGAAAACAGGCGGTCGCTGACTCAGAACACCAACTCATATTTAGATATGCTGTAAATCACGTCCGACTCGAGAAGCGAAGGTAACTGGTGCCGTAAATCAAACCAACACATGTCAACACTGACACCCGATGTCTATGAAGGTATCTGAAAGTGTTCGAATCAGCATCACGTACAGGACACTTGCGAGATCTAGCAAAGACTGACGTCGCTGTGGTATTTTCTGAGACCGCCATAAATTAAAGAGCATTTTTCCCCTCCACACAAATAGCTCATTAACGAAATGACTGAAGTACAAAGCAAACCATCGCTACAGGAAGCAGAAGCTCAGAGGTGAATATGTAAATGGCATACAGTCTTTTATCTCAAAAATGTGCAGACCATTCACATTTTGACTAAATTTTAAAGTCAAAATAACTTAAAATCACATTCGCATGCTGTGGTTGATTCATCTGGGCTGTTGGGACTCTGGAAGCACTGCGCACTCCTTGAAATCAAGAAGTCAAAGGTACACGACCAAGCAACCTACAGGTTATGACTTGGTGTCCTGCATCCCTGTGCACCTTCACGAGAGGTCCCGATCACAAAAAGCACTGGCCCAAGACAAACACAAGAACCGGGGCTTTGAACCTGCATCCCTACACCTAGCGGAGTCACCATACAGCCCTTGTCTTTATTGTTTTGCATGATTAATATAAAAGTATAATGTCATGTGCCTGTTTTTATTTTAGCGCTTTACTTCAGGAATACCAGCAGGTGGCAGTAGCTGTTATAAAACATGGCATGATACCTATTCGCTGTAAATGACAGAGTGCGGTAAGTTTATCGGTCATCTACATCACTGCTCTGGTGGACTTAATCCATCTCTCCTTTATAAGGTAGTGTTTTTGTGCCCATGATGAGGTACCAGAAGGGGGGGCTTACAGGACTGAGATTCCAGCTCTTTGGTGTCCTCATCCTTTTCGTTGTCTTTGTCCTCCTCCTCGCTCTCCTTCCGGAAATCCGCCGGGGACTGAGGCTCCTGCAGCTCCTCAGTGTGAGCGTTCTGCTCATCCACGACTGTGGGGGGGGAGCACACCGTAGCTGAACCGCTTAGCCAGCCCTCAACACGTCCGCTGACTCAGTGGCTGCGTGAGTCCAGAACAGGACGTCATCGTTTCAGAAACACCATCACTACTTTCCATTTTCTTTCGGACTTCATGGCACTTTCGTTATCCCTTCGTAAAAATGGCATTTGTCCTAAAAGACAGGTTTGGTGCTTCCAGATCCGATGGAACAGCCTTTTTTCAAAGGGACTAAGTGCACCTTAAGGTAAATGTTACCCATCCTGACACTCACTCTCACTCTCCCCCCCCCCTCCCGCCCCCCCGGGCTGCAGAAACGTGGAGGAGTTTCTCCAAAATCCTGCTAGGTTAGATTCACATGCCTCCCACAGCCTGGCCCATTACTGTCATGCTGCAAATGCATTTTGAGATGTTTTTTTCTTTCCCCCAGGAAAATATTGTCTCTGTCTTCCTGACCCCTATAAGGGTAAATGGCGCCGGCCCCTCTTGGAACGTCCTAAATGTCACACGGTTCGGGGGGAGGAGGAGGGGGCTGCAAATCTGGGCCGCAACATTTTTTCTGGCACAGCGTGCTGGCAGCTTTCTTTACGCCTCCTGGCATCGCTCGCACCTCACCCACGCCGCTGAGAACCACAGAGCCAATGTGACTGAAACCACCCGGCGTTTTGGCCAATTACCATGTTTCAGTAATAATTTCATGTATTAGACTGAAACTTTCAGGCAGCTGCCCTGTCCCTTATTTTAGTCCTGTGATCTGTGTGAGACAGAGGTGCTTTGGGGATGCAACGCTAATAAATCAGAGCAGATAACCTGATTTCTGTTTAAGGAGGCGGCTAGACCTATCAGGGCCCGCTGGGTGGTGTGGGGGGAAAATCCAGGGAAGCTGAGGAGTGATGTCAGGCCGACAGCGGCAGCGATTTCAATGTCATGGCGGTACGGTTTTGAAGCCCAAGCAGCAGGGTGTTGTGTGGGTCAGCGGATTAAGATGCTTTGGTAATTGAAAGGTTGTGGGTTCAGGTCCCACTTGCTTCAGAAGTCATCTGACCCTGTCCTCATAAAAATGTGTACTGCTTTGGGTAAAGGTGCCTGTTAAATAAAGGATTTGAAGTTGTTCAGTAGGTCTTTTCCCACCTTTGTCCTGAACATGTGATAAGCCCCTCCCCCACACCCCACCACACATTTCCTCATCGAACTCAATCCCGATACGCAAACCCCATCGCCTACTGGTGCCGCCGCTCACCTTTCTCTGCCTGCTCGACGATCTGCCTCACCGCCTTCTTCAAGCTATTGGCCCGAAGCATGAGCTGCTCTTTGGCTTTGAAGATCTTGTGTGGGGATCCCTTCTCCATGCCGCTGTCCCCCAGCTTCTCCTTCAGCTCCGTCAGGAACTCCTCGCTGTGGTCCTCCAGCTCCTCCACCTCCTCTGGGTCCTCCTCCACGATGGGCGGCGTGCCGCGCAGGACCGTGGCCTGAGCCTCCACTTGGAGGGTGTGGAGGAGCGAGTCCAGCTTCTCGTTGAGGATGGCACACTGTGGAGAACCAAGGATGCGTCACGCCAAAGCGGGCCATACAGCCTTAGCAGGCGCAGAACAAAAATATAAGAATGTAAGAATAAAACAGGAAACTAACATTTAAAATAAACAAGCCTTAGTGCCAAATATTGTTCCATAACACAGAGCACTGTCAAGCCTCCATGTTGTAACACAATCGCTCCTTGTTAGAGACTGAGATCCGTCCCAACAGCCACGTCATTAAGCAAAATGGTCACTATGTGTTAATCATGGTCGCCTAGGAGTGACCGTGACTGTGCTTACGACTCTACTTCAGCTTTTTATACTCAGTTTCTTTATGAAGTGGACATTTTTACCAACATTTTGTACATTCTACTTCAAAGATCTCTCTCACGCCAGCGTGCGTCGTTGCCAAGCGTCCAAAATTTTCGCAGGCAATAAAAAATTTTATTACCGTCATATTGCCAAATGGTACCTAACTGAAGAAGTCACTAAATAAGAAGAGCGTCTGTTCCACGATTGTTTATCATTATCATTGTTATGATGATGACATTATAACTATTGCTATCATTAGTAGTAATGACGATTATAGCAGCAATTTTCCAAAACTGCTTAGCTGACTTTGACTTGCAAGTGATTGTCTGAATATTAATACAGGAGTAACTCAGGTTTCATACGTTGCTTGGATCTCAGTTGCAGCACTAATGAACCAAGAACCTTCTGGTTCCAAGTCTGTGTCTTTAGCTGCTATACTACTGGCTAATATCTGGGACGCCACCCTCACCTTCACAGACATGCTCTCGGCCTCGTCTGTATTCTCCGTGGCTTTCTCGTACGACTTGCCGACTTTGGCAACGAAGTCCTTGACCGTCTCACAAAGCACCCTTAGAGTAAAGGAGCAGAGAGCGGGTGAGCTGGCACACCTCCCCCCCCCCCACAGCCCAGGGCACTTTCCGTCGGCGTGATCGCGAAGGACCCACTTGGCGGAGGAGATGACGACGGAATGCTGGTCCGAGTTGAGGATCTTGGTGAGATGGGCAGCGACTGAATCCTCGTAAGCGGATATCTGGACCTGCTGGAGCACACGAGAGGGAGGGGGCCGTCACGGCACAGGGATATGAGCGGCTAAGAAAACACACCCAGTGATTAAGGAATTCATAGAGACTAAACACCTAATACTTAGAACAACCGTATTCTGAAAGCTACATAACTGCATATTTTATTGAAATTGAGTTATAATCAAAATCTGGTTGCTAAGGCTCTGTTTTATCTCATGACAAAATACCTTGGTTCAGCTATGGGAGGTGCTGAGGAAGAGAGTAACTTAAGAAAATTCACACTAAAATCAAGACAAAACAGCCTTTTCCTCAGCTTCAGTGTTGCCCTTCTTACTGTCTTTTGTGGGGCAGAGCAGTTTTCAATTTTTTTTAAACCAGGGACCCCCCCCACCACAAATGGTGACAGCTAGACAGCTACTTGAAATGATCACATAAGAAGCTGGGGGGGGGGGGATTCCACCCAGGAATGGCCCCCCTTGGTATTTTTGGCTCTGATCATGGGTGGGCTCCTCTAGCCTGGTTACATTGCATAAATTAGATGATGATAGCCCAGATGATGATAGCCCAGGTGATGATAGCCCAGATGATGATAGCCCAGATGATGATAGCCCAAGTGATGATAGCCCAGATGATGATAGCCCAGGTGATGATAGCCCAGATGATGATAGCCCAGATGATGATAGCCCAGGTGATGATAGCCCAGACACAGGTTTTGGTGATGATACCTGGCTCTCCTCCGTGTCCTCCGGAGTGGCGGGGCAGCTGTGTTTGGGAGGTATCTTAATCTCGTAGGTCATTATGCTCCACCTGCAAATGAGGAGAGAACTGTCGGCACCAACAGCTGCATCCACGGCTAATGCTGGTGGAGGAACCTGGGCCTGGTATTACTCTAGGCAACCCGGATTTTACACTGCTGGTATCAAGACCAGCAACACCTCACATGCAGCACTGAGGAACTGGGGTATAGTATGGGGGAAGCTGGTGTCATAGCAAACTAGCTGCTCATGGGTCAGCTGACTAAATGCAGTGCTGGGGAAGGCAGGAATGGAACCGGTGTTGTACCTTTGAACAGTTCAATACAGGGTTTTTCTGGCTATCCAATTACAGGAATAGGTAGAATATGTAGGTGCGTATGTTGCTTTAGATAAACCAAAAAAACAAACAAATAGGTACTGAATAAACGGAACAATTTTATAGCGGTTGGGCTGCCGCTGATCTCCTGCAGATCAGGTTTAGATTAAATTAGATTCCACTTTCCTGTCAGGTACAGAGCCAATGAAATGCAGTTAGCATCTAGCCAGGTGCAAATAAAATACAATAAATTATAAATAAAGTATAAATCACATATCAAAACGTTTAATAATTGTGTGCAAAAGTTTGCATGAGGCAGGCCACAATGGCGCAGCGGAATATTTCCCTTCCTATTCTGCGCCAGGCAAACATACCGGTCGAGCATCTTGGTGCTGGCCCTCTCCAGCTTCTCCAGGATCTGCGGCAGCTGTGCGTCATCGTCACAAGACGGCCCCCAGCCCAGCACCCGTGCCAGGTCATTCCCCGTCCCCAGGGGCAGCACCCCCAGCTGGCACTGCAATGGGCGAGAGCACGTGAAGCCGACTCAAGCGACGGCCTCAACGTCGCCCCCAACAGGCGGCTCGGCGGCCCCGGAGCAGCGGACCCCCTACCTGTTTGTGAAGGCTGAGCTTGTCGATTTCGGACAGGACCCAGCCCACGCTGCCGTCTCCTCCACACACGAGGATCCGGAAGTTGTCGAACTTCTGGAACAGACGCAGGCTGAGAAAGAAGAAAAGATCAGTGAAAATTTGAGTATTTATGTATAACAATACCCAACTGTTTCTAAGCAATGAATTAAGAATGATCATGTATTATTCAAGTAAGGGTTAATGCACAACAAGACGTACATTATATCTTTCTAAACACAGAGTTGCGGAGGCAAAGATCCACCAACGTGTTTAAAAATGTATAAAGCACCGCTTGGAGTGAATTTACCCATGTATACTACGAATAGAGGTAGAACTACTTTCTTCCACCAATGATTAAACATTTCAGTTTATTTACCGTTAATTTCAAATTGTGTTTTATGTCTGGAATTTTAATTAGAATTAAATATTATAATAGCCTATTATAAGGGACCACTGTGATTCACCTAGCTGGCATTACATGTGTGCATATAGAAAATTAATCAACACTCTTCTGACCAAATGGATTTGCAAGTTCAACAGCGTCACATTTCTGAACACAAATAAAGCTTTATTTGTTTTAAACTGGAGGATCGGTGGAGCGGGTAGTGAAAGCCTTGGAGTTCAGCCCGACCCCATCGCCGTCTTTCTGCTCACCCTAGGTGAGGGCCGCCGTTGACCAGGTCAAAGACCTGAGCAGGGTTGAGGAGCTGTTTGAAACGCCGCAGGAACTTAACCCCCTGGTTGTCGCCGCTCTTGGAGTTGACGAAGACCAGGAGTGGGCTGGCACAGGAAGGAGGACAGGTGGCCTTCCAGAAGCCTGCGGGAAATTTGAACTCTTAGCAAATAATAGAAATTAAAAAAGGCAGTTCCCCACACTGATGAGTGACATCAGGGCCGAATTTCTAAGAAATGTCCACCTTCAAGCAGCCTTTAATTTAAGGGATTAATGAGTGGAAATGTCACGGATCGCATTTACTGCACCAGGTGCTGTACAGGATAATCTGACACACATGCGAGCGTAATGCGTAACAGAGCAGCGCCGTAAAGAACAGAGCATTTAGCGCTGGGCTGAACGTGCAGTTTATTGATGGCTGTTTTGCTAAGCTCAGCCTGCCTCGGGCGACGGCAGCCCGTGAGCGAGACGAGACGTTTCGGTAATTTAATAGCTCCTTCAGACACTCATAATTAATGGGAGACATGTTAATGAGGCTTTTGTGCAGCCGGGTTCTCAATATGAGAACCTATTCGACACGAAATACGCCACTAAAGTGCTGCATTGTGGCAAAAAAAAAGGCAGAAAAATGGAAGGAGGAATGAAACAGCAAAGTATGACAAACACACCCATGACAAATTAACATGGGAAATTATTGCTAATTAACCAACGTTCTCCCCTCTGTAATGAAAGACAAATCTTTTTACTACCAATGGACAGAAAATGAAAAGAAAATCAAAGTGTTGATGAGCACACATATGGTCTGTAACTATGTGCATTTTTCATTCAGAAATATGAGCTTTTCCTGCATGAATGTGCCAAACACACCTTTGCCTCTGTACGTCAGTTTTTATAGGTAAATGATTGATATTTCTCAGGGTATCAAAGAGCATGTTTTGTAGGGAGGGGGCAGCATGTTTT
>JAODJW010000001.1:43675203-43689266 GCA_026777045.1 Hyperopisus bebe | reverse complement strand
GGGGGGGGGGGGGGGGGGGGGGGGGGAGAGGGCGATGCCAGCCGTGGACTTGAAGCGACGTGGTGAGGATAAGCAGATGCCCCCCCCCGAAGCCTGACGGCGGGACTCCCCCGCTGCCGGTACGGCCGCTGCTGCTGACCCGGCCTGTTACCAAACCTTCCTCTGATCCACCGGCGCCCAGAGAGGGGGGGGCACGGCGGGGCCCGGTCCAGCACATGGAGAGCGCCCTCCAGAATACCCTGCTCCGGGACGCCCGGTGCGCTCTCTCCTGCCAACGGGCCAGCACGCCACCCCCCTGCGACAGTGCAAGTACATGGTGGGGGCGTTAGGGCCGGCGCAGTACTCGGGGCTCGTCCCTAGATGGCAGTGTCCGAAGAAGCCGCCCCCTCTCCCCTTACTGCGCTCTCCATGGGAGCAGAGGCTGCGCTTCACGGAAACCATGACGTTAAAACTCCGTCGTGGGACTCTGTATCGGGCGGTACGAGTTCTACGAGCCAGCCGGGCTCATCGACACCATCGACGGCGGCGGTACCCGCCAGCGACCAGAATTCCCTAGCTGCCTCTACCCGGCCCTGCCCTCAGCTCCACCCCCTTGCCCTCCCCCCACACCCAGACTGGCTTACCTTGGCATCCTTGGCATAGTACAGCGTCCTCCCCCGCAGCTTAAAATATCGTTTCTTCCACCGCTGGAAGGAGCTGGTCTGTTTTAGCAGTAGCCCTTCCTTTATGCTTGTCTGCAAGGAAGACAGAACGTGGCGTAATTACCAGGGTAACTATCCAGGTCACCAAGCGGGCAGGTGATGCAGTGGCCTATAAGACCCGTCCTGCCACACAAATCCGCCGCCTGAACTCATGTGGACGTTCCCCGTATTCATTAAATTTATCGTTTCAGTTTGCACCTTATTTATGAGTACAGTGCCATGTGTTGACATTTCTTGCGCACTCCTCGGCCGTGACCTCGTTGGGTTTTGTTTCAAGTTTTATTTGCGCGACTCTGTGCGCAAGTTTTTTGACTCGCTCGCGTTGACCAAATGCCGAGTGATGTGTGCAATAAAGCGATTAGCACAGGGATTTGATGTGATTTAGACATTATCATTCTGCCGCGAATCCCTGCAACTGGGGACGGACTAAGGGACGCGGTTTGGTATAAGGCTGGGGACCGAGGGCCCAATGAATCAGAATGTGTTGACTGTGAATAGTATGTGGGATCCCCCCCTGAAAGGTGAGGCTGAGATTATATGGGCGGTGTTGCTCATGTGGTAAAACACTGTGGTTGTAGTGAGGTCACAGGTTCAAGTGCCAGGGTTGGCAGAACAAGCCAGCAAGCCCTAAATCCCCAGTTGGTCCAGGCACTATATGATCCTGCTTTCTCCAAAAAAAATCATAAAAACATATGCTACTTTGGATAAAAGAATCTGCTAAACAAATTAAATGTTGAGGCTCATGAAAGACTGCAGCTCAAGCCAGATTCAAGACACACAGATGTGCCATCAACGTTTTCTCCATCTGTCGACTGGCCACTGTCAAGCACTACAGACTCTCCAGCCAATAAGAAATGACGAGACAACCAATCAGAAACATGCAATTTGCTGAGTGAATGTCATGCCTCCAATGACATCTCAGCATGAGTGTGACAGATGTGCTGCATCTGAGCCCCATTTCAGTGATGCACAGTTACACACATCAGTCGCTATGGATAATTTATAGATGACAAATCAGGATATTCTATTTACAAAACCCTTGACATATTAAATGCACAAATATTTGCAGGTAAAATGAACAGTGAGCTGGGTTAGACCCAAAAATGATTGGTGATTTTTACAGAACACACATAACAGTCAAACCATGCAACAAAATAAATGTCATGCTCTGAGGAGTGACAAAATGGATGATGGAATATTTTTCTATTTGTAATTAGTATCTGTTTTCTTTGTTGTTATGTTGTTAGCAAAGGCTATGCAAGTCACAACCAGATTTTCCTAGTGGGGGAGGCAGCGTTGCGGTGTTAAAACGCGTTAAAACGTGTCAGCCATGGGCACATCACATTCCCCACTCCTCAACACTGCCCCCCCCCACGTTAATCTACAGGAAGCTCTGCCAAGATCAACTGCGCCCCAGCGACAATTTCACGCTCGGGAGAAGGGAGAGAAGGTAAATGGTGAGGCAAGAGAGGAAGTCCATTACCGAGGATCGCACACGCAGCTGCCACAAACAGCCATTTCAAAGTCCACCATTTTCCCAAAAACTGAGAATCCCCCAATGAGGACTGGGCACAAACAGAGACAATGGAGCCAGGTGGACGGGGCGGGCAGGGGGGTGCGTACCCCTTAATAACCAATTTGGATTTATTCATCCCGCTAATATCAAACTCTTTCCCAAGTCATTGGATCATTGTTGAAACACATATACAGAGCATACACACGTCACGTAAACGATCATGTGATAACTCCCACAAGAAGGCGGTCAACACCTTCTGATCAAACACAGAGGGAGCGACGTTCCAATTACATGGAATCGTTAGAGAACTCCTGCACTCGAAGACATGTGGATGGTAGCTTGACTCACTTCGTTGTACAAATAAGCAGTTCTATATTTGCCGGGTAGCCCTAACTGCAAAAGAACCCAACAAAATCTAAGCCAGACTGTCCAGTAGGACCGAACACAAACCTGGAGCTAAAACGGGCCGAGAGGCTCTGATGGTAAACAAGAAACAGGAGCGCATTTTCCTTCCATCCCATTCATCTACAAATATAGCATGAGCATGGAAGCGCTGCTTAGAACAACAGGAACACAGAGGCCCTATAGCTGGCCTATTTTTAGCAGAGGAAATATGCGCTCTGGAGGCAGAACTGCAAACAGAAAGGCAGGCTTCGATCTAACATCCTGCCGCACAGCTGTGTCAACTTAAACAGTGGCAGCAGCTCTCTCTGGGTCTGCTTCCTCATTCTACCGTTGCTCCTCAGGCAACTAAGACTCAAATACATACTTTTCCAGCTGGTCATTAATACAACGTCAGGGCTCTAATTACAAGGTGACACGTCGCGCTAAGAACAAGGCAGGACGTGAACTGGAAACCCTCTTTGCACGGATTTTTCATAAGTCTCAGAGGCTGCTACAATGTGGCATGTGACTTTTCTTATATCTTCCATGATATTTCACACCAACACCTGACAGAAGATCGGCAGTAGATCTTCCATGGGTTTACCACGGGTCTATTTAAGGATAAGTGGTTGGTTTCAAACTCTATTGGGAAAACATGATCCGGGAAAGACAGCAGCTTATGACCAGACTAACAGACTGAACACAGCTTCGCTTAATCCAAGGAAAACTACAAAAATCGTTATTTGGGCAGTTTAAGCACTAGTTTCTCTGGAAGATGCACCGATTGCGATTTTCATGGCCGATTCAGATTTCCGATTTTTTTTTTTTGCAAGTGTGACCCCGGCTCATTCCAATTTTTTGCTGATTGCGATTTTCTTTCTTACAAATACAATTGACAGCATATACAAACAAAAATCAACTTTTCTTCAATGCAGAATGTTATTTTCACAATAAAAGAAATTGTTAGACGACTTTCCTCAAACTGCACTAAGTCACAGGATCTGTTCTCACTTAAATCTCAAAATAAAAGTGCTCTGTGATTGGAAAGAGGTACCAATAACAATTAACAGAAAATGAGCTGCTGTACACCCAACTTTAAGTGACGTATTCTACTTTACCAAACAAGAGCAGGTGCAACACATTTAATTAACAAAACAAATGTAAGTTACTTGTGTCATTTTCCAGTACGTTTAAATTCACCAGAAAACACAACACTGACCTTCACTTCTTAAAACAAAAAAATCCATAGGTTACAAACATCCAAATAAAACTGAAGTGTACCATACATACTATATTATGCACATACAATTCTTACATCACTAGTAAACTAGATCAGTTTTTTTCATACCTTCATACTTTATAACGCAGACATTATAACGCAGGCGGTTAAAGTTTCGCTAAGATGTTTTTACTGTCGTAGAAAAAAATCTTAGCTGGGTTTGCAATTTTAATGATCATTCCTTTTCAGGGTTTAATAATCAGTTTAATCAGTTTAAAGTTTACCTCCGGTGTTTCACCACATTTTCGTGGTGGTTCCCTCACAGTTTACTACGGCTTTACGTTCATTACAAATTGCAGTCTTTGTGTCGTCTTCACTCGGTGAAGAATTTCTACGCTAATGATTTGTTAGCGTGCGGCTGTGAAGCTATCGCCCGCAATGTTGTGCCTATAACTTGTCATGTATGCGTAAAATGGATCGGTTCAGTATTGGACATACATGAGACTGACTGGCTGGTCTCCGGTCCAAGCCGAGCATGCCGAAAATCAGCCGATTCTGGTCCCTGGCTGACAGATTGGTGCATCTCTAATTTCCTTCAATTTGCGTGGCAAAGTTTGGGTCTCACTTTAACCAAATTTAATACCACCAGGGTCTTCGATATGAAGACACAATGCCAGCTTGGGTGGTATTTCGGTAATACCACAGAAATTTTATATATCTCGCTGACAAAATTAGCCAAGTGGGGGGAAGGGGGGTACACGTCTTCCTCATATAACACTGTGGTTGAAACAGATCAGACGTAAGTAGCTAAGTAACTCAGTATATTATTGGTAAGATTTCACAATGCAGGATTAGTGCTGTTTTCGGAGATACCGTCAAAATACTGCAAACCCGCAGAATCATGTCTGGACAGTATGACGGTATGAAAAATTAGATACCGGCCAAGCCCAGCACAACGTAATATCAACGTAATCGCAGCCAAAACTCCACATGCATCCCGTTTGGGCATTAAACCAGGTTATTAAATGGGGGGAGGGGTAGCGTAGGGTGCTTAGACATGAGGAGCTCTCGCCACAGAGACGTCACGACTGCAGCCCACCTCTCCATGGCCGGTTACCATGGTGAAGCCGCCGGCGCCTTATGGAGTGCCACAGTTGAGGACGCCGTGGACGGAAGGCTGCAGTGCTTTAGTTTGATGTTCTGCTTCTACACTCTGACCTCCTCGCTTCCTCACTATTTTACTTTTTTTCCCTCTTTGGTTCCCAGTCTGTTGCCAAGTGGGACAAGAAGCAGCCTATTAATAGATTTTCTTGCCCCCTAAATTGCAAAATGAGGAGCAGCTCTTTTTAAGACATTTGCTAAAACCACTGCCCACACACAAACAACACTATGCTTACTGTCTGAAACACAGAGAGACACTCAATAGCAGCTGGATGCACGGAATCAGATGCGGGTGACTAACACACACACAGTGAAACACACACACTCTCTAATCCCATGACGGCCTAACCCTTAACCATAAGTAACCAATCAAAATACTAGTCTTTTGACATTTTTAGTTTTTTGATTGCAGGTACAGATCAAAAAAATGAATTTCCTCTCATGGGGATTGAAAAAATGGTCCCCACAACATTAAAATAACAGGTTTTTATCACATTTGTAATATACATCTCACACACACCCACACACACGCACATGTCGGATATACCTATCCTTACGGGGACCGCTCGTTCACTTCTATGAGAAAAATGCTAACGCTAACTATGACAACCTTAACCCCCACCCTGCCCTAACCATAACCATAAGTAACCAAACGAAATACAGGAGTTTTTGCATTTTTAGTTTTTTCATAGCAGTCACCGATTTTTATAAAATTGAGTTTTCCCTTACGGGGACTAAGAAACCAGTCCCCATAAGGGAAAAAAAATGGATATTTATCACGTTATGGGGACAGTGTGTTCCCATAAAGATAGGTATACCCGCTGACACACACCCACATACAAACACACACACACACTAACACTCGTGCGGGATTGGATAGCAGCAGGGCCCCAGAGAGTGTAAAGTAGCTTCTTACAAAAGCAAGGGGGGGGCACTCCTCCTGTCCCTGAGGATATCCAGAGCCCCCTCAACCACGCACTGCTCCGGATATGACCGCACCACCCCCCGGCCGTTTCTCATCCGAATTCTGTCACACCCCCAGAATACACTGCTCACTTCACTCTGACTCAACTTCGAACGGGCGAGACAGTCAAAAAAATATCTAAAAATGCGAAATGCGTAATAGATTTACTTCTAGGGCCACTAATTAAACAGAAGGCAGCAGGCGGTACTTTTCGATGCCTTACCTAAAGTCCCCTCAGAAAAGGTCATTACGCTCTGACCATTACCAGGCCAAATTACCGACAAATAACAGTAATACAATTTGAACAGTCCAGACATCGTACATTAGGTTGGCAAACACTTTACATTCTGTCATCCAGTCTTCGTCCTCCAGGGAAACTCTCCATTCTCCCCTCTTCCACCCAGTAAGAGGATCAGCTCCAAGCAAGATGGAAGCCCGCTGCTTCATGTCCACCTTGAATTGAACCTTGCAGATGCTGTCTGTGATAGTGGAAGGAGAGCAGTGCCACTATATTTCCCACAGTAAAAGGTGGGATGATTCTGCACAGAAGAGGAATGGTGTCCATCCCTGACACAGCTCTGCATAAATGGGTCCTTTTGCACGTTAACTGTAGACACTTCAGTACAGCTGAACCACTCCAGTCTGTCACCATTCCTGACTCTCACTGCTCCAGTTTTTTTGTTGTTCATGCTCTGGAAATAAATACAGGTAACCCAGGTTATGGTGGGGTTACGTTCCAATTAACTTATCGCGAGGAAAAATTAATTTTAATACAGTACAACCTAACAAACATCATAGCCTAGCCTATAGCCTGCCTTAAACATGCTTAGAACACTTACAGTTGGGCAAAATTCATTAACACAAAGCTTATTTTAGAATAAAATGTGGAATATCCCATGCAATTTGTTGAATAATGTACTGAAATGAAAAACATTTACCCATCGTTAAGTCGAAATATCGTAACACAGACCACCATAACCTGGGGAGCGTTTGCATGGGTCAAAAATCAACATTAAATACAAAATTTTGCACAACGTGTACTTGCTTTCAAAAAATAATATAAAAAAAAATGTTTTTAAATGGTATAGCAAAGTGCCAAAATATCTCACTGGGCATCCAGGCAGACATCTAACCATAAAAAACAATGACGACTGTCCCACTCTTCAAATTCCGCCAAAAACAAGTCAGTTCGACTCACTGTAGAAAATGCCCGATCGGCTTGACGCTGAGAACAGCAGCGGCGAACGGAACAGGAGCCACGCGGAGGAAGGAATTTTTTGGAAAGTTTGGCGGCAAATAGGCCACACCCTCTGTAAGGTGGCCTCAGGCACCACAAAACGAGTCCCCACATGGAATGCCTGGAGGGTGTAGACGGCCATGAAACACCTGGCACTACGACCCGTAGACAGACGCCAAGAGGATGGGCCACATTTGGAGACAACTGGAGAGACTGGCCAGGGAACGAGACGCCTTGGCAGCTTATGGCCTGGGATGGGTACTGGGCCTAATTAAGTAAGTTTAATCCTTATGGCGCGGCATGGTGCCCTTATAAAGACATCAATCAAGCTGGCACCATCTGCTGGGACCCGTCCGCGCAGGTGTCTCTCGGGTGACGTTAGGGAAGTTCTAGTTTGGGAACGTGTCCCAATCGAGGTTTAGATCCAGACTGTGGAGCCTGCAGTGCTTTGCCTTAGAAGGGAGCAGAGCTCTTTTGACTGTCTGGGGGACTCTCACAGTGAGGGATTACGCGGAGACGTGCACGGTTACCCGAGGTCTGCTCCCTCCCCGGCGTAATCTCCAATCAGGCAGCTTTTAACGGCCTCCGGATGAGGAGCATTCCATGACGCCCTCATGACATGCCGGAGAAGTACCTGTTACACAGTCGTCAGTCTCACACCTAAATGAATAGCGTCGTAAAGCGGGGGGGGGCAGCAAACAGCATCCCTTAAAACACCATTTGCATCACATTCGATTGGGTCACAGTAAATGTGCTTTGACGTTTCTAATTCCTGAGGTCGTTCTTGGGGTCAGACTATAGCCCTTTGTGGCTTGACGTACAGACGAAACAAGCATACAGGATTCGGCTACACTCCTTTGACGAAAACCACCGGACGCTAGAGAAAATACAACGTACGTCTTTCTCCCAGAAACCAGCAAAGACTCTGACGGCGACACAGGGATTTAATTTGATACAGGCATATCCGCAGGACGGTCTGAAATTAACCCACATGGAAGAGCATTTCTTAGGTTATTCATAGAATGAATAGGGCAGGACTTTTTTCAACTAAAACTGTGTACAAATTTCATTGAAGGACAAAACCAACAGCAGAAATTTTAAAGATATGCATATATAAATATCCCTCTGAGCCAGATGCACCAGAGTTTGAGCTTTGTTATATAAGCCATTTTTAGCATTGCATAGTACAGTCCTTCGAAGCAAGAGTGATCTCGATAAACGAAGCAATCGTATTGGAGGAAGCAGACGTACTTCGCATTAACATAAAAATAGGGAAATGAGTTCACACTTAAACCCACTGCACTTAACAGATATCACTTCCACGGAAAGTTTACCACAAAGCTGCAACTGGCTGAATGATTATACCTTGTCAGCAGTTCGTACGCAATTTTCCCATCTCCGAGGACACGGAGTCTTTGTTTCCGGGGATGGCAGGGAATAAGGTGGTAATTATCTTTGTCAGCAGGGTTTAGGGCAAAGGCAGGAGGGGTGACATGAGTCTTAACTGACAGATAATCAGTAGTGGAGGGGTGGTCATTTAAAATACTGCTGTTTGTTAATAATTTTTTTGTTGACAGGAACAGTGCACAATGATATAAATGAGGTCCATCAGTTGCCCCTGGGCAGGATTTTACAAAAGGGAGAGATTAACAGGAAATGTTAGTGCTACATTTAGACGAATGTCCACCCGGCATTCGCTGGGAGAACACCAATCAGCTTTGGGGGGCATCAGACAATCACTTGACCATCAGCTGTGCACCAATGAGGAGGAAGATGAGAATGGGATAGATCTTAATGTCCTTACATTAGGTAATGTAACTAACACAAAACGCTCAGCACGGTATTCTGCAGAACGTTATCTAATACCCTTTCAACTCTCCATTGAAGAGAGGGCTATCAAATCGTTTAACAAGGGCGGTGCTTCACACCATCGTCCTGATGGTGACATGTCGCATTTTTACTAAAAGCAAGAGGAAGTGCTCGCCAAGTCTAGGGGAGGGACACCCACAGATCTGCGTGCTGACATCCGCCTCAGCTCGTTCCACTGAAGGGCGCAATCCATACCCCAGCATGGTGGAACAGGCCAGGGCAGCCAGTGCAGACAGAGGCACTGGGGGATTCCCCTGGCTGCAGACTTGGGGGGGGGCACCACTGCCTGGAAATGCTAAAGACATCGGGGATGATGCCTTGATAATGTGATCTGATTGAAGGTCTATTGATTAAGGGGGACCATCTGAAGCCAAATTAAATACTGGGGGGGGGGGGCAAATTAAATACTGGGGGGTACACATCACTCCATTCCGCCCAGTTCCTATGCCACTGGTTTCAGAAACTGGCAGCATAAGAATAGTAAAAAAAAGTTATTTATGAGACCACTCCATCTAAATAAAAAATAAATAAATTATGTTTTATTTGCTATTTGCATTGGAATGCTTCTTTTCACATAACCCATCTTTCTGTCCTTTAAGTCACACACACACACACACACACACACAGGTTTGTAATTATATCTTTGTGGGGACTCTCCATTCATTTCTATAAGAAAAGTTTTATAACAAGAACCATTACTTTATTCATCCATCCACTTTCTGTAACCACTTATCCCATTTAGGGTCATGTGGAGTCCAGAGCCTATCCTGGGGGCTATGGGCACAAGGTGGGGAAAAACCCAGGAGGGGGCACCAACCCATCACAGGGCACACTCACACCTAGGAGCAATTTTGGTAACTCCAGTCAGCCTCAGTATGTTTTTTGACTGTGGGGGGGACTGAAGAACCTGGGGGAAACTCTACGACTTCATGGGGAGAACATACATGGAACCCTAGCAGAGACTCGAACCCGGGTCCCAAAGGAGTGTGGCGACAGGCCTAACCACTGCACCACCACGTCACCCCCACTTCAGTCACTTGTTTACTATGCAGGGGTTTGAGGGGAGCATGAATGCGGGGGGCATCGGGGGTGATTCCCATCCTGGTCCTCAGGGAGCCCAAGACGGCCCACATTTCTGCCCCCACCCTTTGCGAAAACGCGGCCCTGCCTGAGAGACCCCGAGCACTGGGTGGGAGACGCTGACCTGGAGCCCAGAGCCTCCTCTGCACTCATGCTGCTCCTTAATTTTATCATCAGGGGATTATTAGACCCACCCATGCATTAGCGGGGGGCTAACACAGAATGCAAAGTTCCAGAGCTGAGAGGCATGTTTAATGTTATGTTTAATTTAATAAAAGCCACTCTCTGACATCCCTTCGATTCCCTCCACTGATGTTATCACCGCTGTCCCCCTACCTTATCGAAACTGCCAGCTGCCCATACTGGCAAAAAAGCCCATTTTACATTCAGACCAGAGGCGGAAAAATATCATTAGGTGGATTATACAGCCCACGACGGGTGTCCTGTGGCCATGCTGAATCTTCAGAGAGAGTTTAAGCAAAAGATATTTGTCATTATGGTAATATTGTCACAGTCTTGGGTAGGAGAGCTGGGTGACTATAATGGTCATTACCAGTTTTAATTCTAAGTCTCGTTCCTGGTGTTTATATACTGACGTTTTCTGGTTTTCTCTCACCGAGACCCAAATGTCCAAGCAGCGACATTCTTATGATTCCTCGCTTTTCCCTCTTCATGCACCGAAGCAGAAATTCATTGTTTGTTTAGTAACAAAGTTACCCGCTCAATGCCTACTCCTGGCCAACCCTGAAAGGGAATCGCCCAATGAAACAGCAATCCCTAGGTCACATGATTCGGCAAGCCAAACCGCCCAGACTTTCCCCATAGTGCTTCAACGACTTTTATTGATAGCCAGTATATTAGACGTTTTTTCCTGGGATGAAGCTACATCTTGAGTGCTAATGCTATATTTGTTAGTTAAGCTTATTTTCTCCATCTGCAGTGACCTTCACAATTAAGAAACCATTTTTATAATGTGCATTTCTTAAATTTTATTTACCTGTGTGAATATCAGAAAAGCAGATATACTGTCTAGAGGGGTTTTTGCATTTTGGAAATACTGTTTCCAACATCAAATGGCTAGTCAGATAGTGACCAGCTACGCCTAGCGACCAATCAAAATGGTTTGATTCGTTCTATAAAATAATTATGAAAAATGTGCATACTACCATTCCTCATCTGGTATTCACTCTGATCTGAGTTTAATTTTGCACATATAAGGTAATATACAGCAGAGAGAAATATTTGCCATCTATGTACAGCTGTTATTTGAGTGCCTTTAAATCTGCCTCGTTCTGCGTGGAGCCTCTGATGGCCTGGTTTCAGAACACTGCCAGCTGTATAAAGTTGTTTTATATCTGAATTTATATCTCAGTACAGAGATAAATGATAATATTGTTCTTTACAAAACATGTGTGCAGGTATTTATAGACTTAAGGTCCTCTGAGGATCAACGGTTCAAAAATTTCAGGGCAATCTAATATCGCTAACGTAACAACAGTTACCATAAAGTTAATTAGGGGTACACTGTGAGCTAAAGTATCTAAGCGTTTACTTTTTATGCATTAATGTTAGCTACAATAATGGTTAACATGCATATTTATAAATAGCATTTCCTGTGTATGCAATGTCTCTCTGCTTTTGTACCGAGGAATGAGGACTGACAGCCGTATACATTAATAAAAACTGTATCCTCCAATATATCAACAGTTAGGTAACATCGATGGGCTTTTTAAGGGAGAGGTGCTGATACCATGGGACTGAACGCTTATTCTCAGCTAACTTTCATCTCCCCAGACATTTTCACTGGTCATATGACGTAGGGGAACAACCTACGTCCCCAGCTTCCTTGGCTGAGGGCCCGGGTTCTGAAAGGTTCTGATCTCCCACCCTTCGCCGCTCCCAGCGAATGTTTTCTGATCACGCATTCCCAGGAGAAACCAAAGCGGTGATAAAGGATGGAGGCACTTTCCGACAGCAGATCTTTGAGACGACCATCAGGACGTCTAGACTTGTGATGATTAATGTTTTACAAGCTCTCTAACAGGGTGATCAGATCCTTCCCTTGCTTGGCATAATCGTATCGCAGCAATAAACTAGGAGACAGTTGCGTTACCCTATATGCACAGCACATTACAATTAGGAAAACCGATACGGAATAGAACTTCAACTGTCTGGATATTTATTAAGCAAATCTCTAGATAATTGAATCACCAAAAACATTAATTCTTTACACAACATAGAGGTGCTATCCCCGCTTCAGACATTTTGTTCTCAAAGAAATATTGTTGCCTTAATTAAATAATGTAATAGAACCAAATCCATACTGAGAAAAATGAGTGAAAATTTGCATCAGATTCACTGGTAAAAGGAGCATATGGAATATTCATAAATCTACACATGGTGCTTTGTTTGTTTGTACCAAGGATAGCAAAAACTGAAATGGAAAACTGAACATGACTGTCGACTTCCCAGACCATGATAACAGCCATTTTAAAACAAATTAGAGGATCTTACGAATTACACTGAACTACAGGTGTCAGACCATGAGGTACGTTGTTTGCGGTCTGACAGAGCACTTTATTAACTATTATGTTTTAACTAAGCTGCTGCCTAAATGGATTATGTGATTAAAATCAGAGAAGAAATATGTTGATTGATTAGTTTCTATCATTTGCTTGAAACCAAATTTGTGTATCTAATTAAACTTTTATAGCAACTGCATTAATAAAGTTCTCTTAAGTTGAGTGATTGAGAAAGTAAACTAGTTTCAAACTTAATATATCTACAACTGATTAATCTATGTAAATTATAACATAAGAAGGTCTAATTAATATAAAATTAGTAAAAAAAAAAAAACAACAAGAACATTGTGCATCTATGGGGGAAGTGGCCTATATTCACCAAGTACCGTTACATACATTAATCAAGTTTCATTAGAACTGTAGAAACAGGGAGTCCCCAGAAAGCACATTCGGTTCAGAAGGTTAGTTGGAATTAAACCCAACAAGCCCTATAATCCATGAGGAATAGAGTCTGATACCCATAAATTAAGCCAAGCATCTTGTATTTGCTCATAAACAATACTGGTCCAAATCACAGATGGCGTCTTGATGAATGATGTATAGTGAAACCATGATGTTCCCTTTTTGGATGGAGAAACAATCCAAAAGTGCCATAAGGAGAGCTATTTCAATCTCGGGGTTTTCATACAAACCTTACAGATCACACCAACTAAAAAAACAAAGCGAAAATATTGAAATTAGCCATCTTTCACCATCTAGCCCACAATAAGGACTATATAACTCTAACCAGGTTTTTTCCCCCTGTACCATATACCCATTTAAGAATATCTTTGGGGGGGGGGCATGCATGGGTAATTCAAAAAAGTCACAAAAAGCCCTCCTTCATTCACATTTTTCCCAGTAATGGGTTTTTTTAATATAAATGTCAAATATGCATCAAAAGCCCTTTGCCTAAAAGGAGCTAGTGACGTCATGGACGTGTCTGGGCTCTTTTCACACAGAACGCCTTATTGATGAAAAGGCCAAGCCCACAAAAACTAAAGACTGGGCAAGCAGTAAACGTTTCATCTGGGGGAATATGCTGAACTGGTTCTGGGGAGATAGAGTTTTTCCGTGATACAGTATGTCTGTACACTGTTAAAGGATGTTCTGTTCCCTAGCAACAGTGCTCTAGAACCTTAAAACCACTGAACTGAAAGGGTTCAATGGTTGGAGAACTGAATCTCATGCCTCTACGTCCGATTCCGATCAACAGCAGGTCCTGTGAGTAGCTGCTGTGCATCAATTTTAAACCAGGTGATTTCTGGATTGTACAGTATTATAGCACATCCAACCATCCATCCATCCATCCATTTTCCAACCCGCTTTATCCTATTGGGTCGCGGGGGGTCCGGAGCCTATCCCGGAAGC
>JAODJW010000001.1:43652900-43669097 GCA_026777045.1 Hyperopisus bebe | reverse complement strand
TATATATGCTGATATATAATGGTGTCAGTAACAGAAATAATCGGTAAGAAAATATTCATGGTATAAACGTGTTTTTGGCGGTGCAGAGTCATGGAACCCCCCAGCATTCCATAAATCTAACAATAAAGACGGACCGTACGTATCCCTAAATTAAACTGTCTTCTTTAAATATCTTGTTCACAGCCCTAAAGACTGAATCCTTGTCTGAGAAACCGGTTTAGAATTGGTTTTGTCCGCCTACCCCTCTATAAATTAGGTAATTTTTAATTAAGGAGACGAAAATATTACTCTCTATTCAAATACACCATGAAAGATGAGTGAACGTGACACCACTTAGTTTACAGACTGATCTTGCTACATTGTTCACTGCGTCCAATACTAAGTGTCCAGTGGATTCGCACGTTTCCGATTTCAGAAATCAGAAAAAAAGACTAACAAAACAAACTTTTAATCTTTAATTTAATTATGTATAGTTCTTAGTGCCGTTCAAAGGGAGGTTCTTCGCTGTTGAACACTATGAAAGAAATGTAATATACCCCGCAGGTTAGCCTATAAGACTATAAGGTCTTGTATTGCAATCGTTTTCAGATACAAAGACGCAATGGATCAAATTTACTTCCTTTTAGTACAAAATAAAACATACTGACCAGTTCCTCCCAGACGGGGCTTCGAGTGTATCGGTGGGCATCTTCCATAATTGCTATCCGATCTGTCAGGCTTCTTGTGGAGATCGGCGAGTTTCGATGATATTTACTACTGGCGTCTAAGCATAAAGCCGCACGCGGCGTGGCGTTTTAAACCGAGTGTGTATTTCGCTTCCCTCCTTTTCCCCGCATCGTCGCTTCCCCTCCGCGCGGCTCTTCCAAGGGTTGAGCTTCTCCGCCACGTGATAAATGTCATCCTGTATAAGGGGCAGAAGGCAATGCTGCTGATGTCATCTCGATGCAGGAACACTTGCTTACTCCTTCTTCTTTTTAAGGACAATACAATAAACACAAAACTGTTCAGTGCTTTGACGCTCCAAGTTCTCATTTAACGTCGGTATTTAAAGAAGACGTCTAAAACTGACTGTTAAACAGAAACAGACCCAAGTAACAACGAGGTCTGCTTTTAGACTCACAAGAAATATATCACAACGTACATATTGCTCCATTTAGATGTGTAATGGGCCTAATATTAAAATTACCTACGTGTGCAGCAACAAGTAATTGTCATCAGTTAAGTCGCAGCTTGGGTTGAGCATGAAGCTAAAATTGCATGTCTTATGCGTGATTTCATACATAACAAAAGGGAAAAATGCTTAATTTGATCTGAGGGTCCCCAGAATAAAACGTCCAATAATCGAAATAATATAATTTAAAATAGTAATTAATGTTATATATAGACTATTTTTCTTGATGTAATTTCAAATTAATTGCTGCCTATATATAAATATTGTAAATTATAGGCCATACAGTAGCCTATATCGCGTTATATAATTTTTACAAATTAGTAGCTGTTGAAAATTACCAAGTCCAATTTCTGACAGAATAAAATTTTGGTATGGATTTCACCTTCGGAAAAAACTAATCAATATTTGTTTGTTGGTTTGTTTTTTGTTTGTTGATTTATTGATGCCGAGATTAATGAATAATGACAGCAGAATTAATGGCTGGAATATCTTTACTCTACAAGGGTCTACATGGTTATGCAGTATAAAAGTCTGTAAATGTATATTAATGTTTTTTTTTATTTTAAGTTGTGGGTTTACTGTTTATAATTAGATTTTATCATATTATTTTGAGGTAGGCTTATTTTAATATCCTCTCAACGTCTCCCACGTTATACATAAATTCACGCGTTATAAACTTTGTTGATTATAGTGATTTGAACCCGCACACGCCCAGATACATATTTTTATGGTAGTATGTCACAATGTTTCCTTTATCCTTAACATATCCCGATTTTTTTTAACATTGCCTGTTGTGTCTGGCAGTCGGAACTCAAATTGCCTTGGGTAGGCGGTTCGACGGAAAGTTTGCGGTCGGACCACTTCTGTTCTGCATTTATTATCGTCCACTTACACTGGGGAAGTGGGGCTTATGTACAATTATGAAAACAACATGGACATAGCAAAATAGGAGCATTAATTGAATACTATCTGTCTTTAGATTGTTATTCAAAGATGAAGTCACGGATTTTGTGCAATGGCACAGTCGCCGCTGTTGCCGCCAGAAGATTGCGAAACATTTTGGGGACTGTCATGGGAAAAGGAGGCTGGAGATGCAGCGCACATGAGGTCAAACTCCTTAACACGTCGTCAGGTGAACGTTTACTTGATGTCATCCCTTATTTTGCAAATATATATATTACGCAATTGTGTCCCTTAGTTGGCTATACGTGCTTTCTACAATCTGTATGTTATATGTTGTGCTAGTTAAAAAACATAGCAAATTAGGTCCCAGTGCTTACGTCATTGCCCTGAGTTGCTGGCAAGTACCCTTGACCCACTAAATGTAATTTCCTTATGTCAGCCACGTTCAGTTGAAATTCGACTTAATTAATATGTAAATATATGAAGATTGTTTAAGACTCGTTCATCACAATTTAAAGTATTCTCTTTTACAAATAAGCTCTTGCTTCGTTGATTTTAATCACTGACGTGTTCTTTTGTTGTCGCATGGAATTCAGGAAAAATTAATTTTGTTGTTTTCATTTTTCAACCAGGTGGTACGGTGAAAATCGGCGAAATCTCATTTCAGTTGAAAGCGCCCAGAAACCCAGAACTTGTGCCAGTCAACCACAGTATGTCACGTCATGCATATTTATTGTTTATAAGAACTTTTATTAAGTGCTGAAGGCTATTTCAGGTTCTTGCTATAATAAAATGGATTCCAAAAAGTCTTTACATTTTGAAGCTCTGTATTATTAGGTAAAGGAGAGTATGGTGATTCAGATCGAGCCGCTGTCATTCCTGTTTACCTACTGTCTGTGTGCCGCGGTGTTAAACCGCTTTTTTGTGAATGTCTGGTAGGGGTTATTGACTGGAGTACAGTGTAGAGTTTCTGGCAGCAGACCTCTTCCCTGCTGGAATCTTGGGATGTTAATCATAAGTATCTTACTGTGACAGTGACAGAGTCAATATCGCCGACTGTGGTTCAGCATCTCCGCTGGATCATGCAGAAGGACCTTCTGGGCCAGGATGTGTTTCTCATTGGGCCACCTGGTCCTCTTCGTCGCTCCATTGCCATGCAGTATCTGGTATGATACTGCTATCGTGCTGACCTTTTTAAAGATCTTCCTCACATTGTTCTAATGTGGAACAGTTGCATAAACTTCCTTGCTGTCTGATATCCTAGCTATGTGTAACCTGTTCTGTTTGCTTACTGTAAGTTAATAAATTGTTAGCATAATGATGATTCATTAAATAGCAGCGTAGCCTTACGGTTCCAGGGTTGTAGGCACGAGTTTGTCAACTTTTGGGACTCTATTGCTGTGTCTGGAAGGTTGCAGGTTCAAATCCCATGGCCTGCAGAGTAATTATATCACTGTTGCACCCTTGAACAAGACCCTTAACCTCAACTCCTCAGGGATGCCAGCTGAACTGCCCCTGTGCCCTGACCCCAAATCTCCCTCTCACCTGTATATGTCAGGTGTCTCATAGGAGAGTAAAATGCAAATATTTGGAGATTGAATTTCTACCTGTATGATGACAACACAGGAATTCTATTCTGTTCTAAATCTATTAATTTATTGTAATTTTAACCGTACACAGTTAGTGCAGTACACAATTAAAAACAAAACAGCATTTCCCTGGGACCAAGGTGCTACATAGATTAACAGAAGACTAACATGTAACAACCTGACAAGACAGAGTGCATAGTGTGCAATCTGTGCAAACACTGCAGGACAGCTGACACCGTGAAAAGGACAAACAGCACAGTAAAGCCAGTATTGATAAGATGTAGTTTGGCTGTGCAATGCAGTAGCAGTAACTTAAAAAGTAGTTATAAACATTTCACAGGGAGAGACAATGTGAGAAATACAGGAGAAACGCAATATCAATGTACAATGAGGTATCAATAAGATAATATATAGCAGTAAACATAATAAATAGTAGTGTGGGCATGTGGCTGAGCCTCTGTACCTCTGATCACATGGTTACTGGTTTGAGCCTGACCTCGGCACATCTGCCAGTCCTTGAGCAAGACCCTTAACCCCTAGCTCCCTGGGTGCTGCTATGGGTGGCTGCCCTTCGTGGCCAGCTTGCTCTCACCTACAGAGGCATAAAGAAAAATTTCCCATGGGGATCAATAAAGTACCTGTTATTATTAAACATAATAAATAGCAGCAAACATATTGCAGTGGGGGAATAATGGTGATCAGTATTGTGTTAATGTGTGTGTGTGTAGTATCAGATCTTGTGTTTGGTATCAGATCAGTCCCTGAGGGATCAGTAGTCTGACAGCATTGGCATAATTTATTCTATATATCCTTTTTGTAATCTCTTTTGCTGGTAAATGTCATAAGCGGGTTAATATATTATAATAAATAAATATACACATGAACACATACCAGGGGTACAATGCATAAAAGACTTGTGACATTGTTATTCCCAGTACTGACCATATGCTGAAATTCAGTGCTGGTGACACATTGCCTCATGCCAGATTGTTCAGGTGGTTGTTATCCATCTGTGTATACTTTTACTGAAATTCTTTTGCATTGCTGTTAGTTGTTATGAATAATGTTTTATTTATAAGCAGTTTTCTCCATGACAATAAAAGTATTCAGATTCTGATTATTAATGGTCAGCATTTATCCCTATACAGATTTCACTTTTAATGGTATTTGTTTGATAGGTTGCATACCAAAAATGTTGTTTTATGTATGTCTGTATAATTTGTGAGTAACTAAATTGCATCCACATGAGACAAAATGCACCAGTGATTAAATAAATCTCTCTTGTGCAAATCCCATAAAGGAACAAAGGACAATTCAGTTTTCTGGGATTTCCTCTAGGAGCTGACCAAAAGGGAAGTGGAGTACGTGGCCCTATCTCGTGACACAACAGAAACGGACCTGAAACAGCGCCGGGAGATTCGGGCCGGAACCGCATTTTACATCGACCAGGCAAGTCAGCGAGTCACCTGCCGTGTCCAGGGGTTAGACATGGCTGGCTTTTCTCTGTTCTAAAAAATAAGGCCCGGTACTCTTTTGCCCGTGAGTACGAGACGTCTGCGAGAGATGGCAGGGTGGGTTGCATGTGATCCTGTCAGGCCCCCGGCAGCGGAACCCCATCCACTTAATTAACACTAACCAACGGTGGACCCAGCAGTCACCTTGGAAGTCGAACACCTGCATGGCGCAGACGTCTGTGAAGATCTGCAGCTCAGCAAGGACCTGTGAGATTCTTAATTATCAGATTTGCGAATCGAAATGGCCTCCCAGCGGAGATCTCCCACAATCCTACAGTCTGTTAGGTGCTGCTTTTAACAATACCATCCTTAGGTCTGTCATACACCGTCGATGTTTCGGCAGGAATCCAGAGACGTATACACCTTGAATCTATCTTTGCGTTGCTTCTGTAGCTGTCAATACGCAAAATATCCGAAACATACGTTTTGGTACATGTTGATGGTGTCAGATCTGGCTGCTTTTGAGAATTTCAAGGACACCGGAGAACTTGAAGTGTTTGTGACGAAGGACGATTGCACACACAAAGCCTTTTAAAAATAAACTCTTCAGCTGATTATAGCCTAATCTCAAAGAACGCAAACGGGTCGCCACGGCAAACAAGAGAAACCCAGGTGACCGGTGTTTCCATGGAAACCAACACATAGTAGTCACACTAATTACCGATCGTGTTAATTAAAACATGGAATGACATATGGTTCTTTCACTCTTTTTTTTTATTTTATATGGAACTGAAGTTGAATTCTGGTAATTAACTGGCCTACAAGGATTTTTTTATGAATTTGATTTTATTGACATTTGAATTATAGAAAATAGCCTGCAGAGTACATAGAGGCATAATATACTGTATTTTAGCCCCCAGGAACATTGATTTTTTTTTTAATTACAATATGATGGAAAGGGGATTAGCGCAGTCAGCAGAATGGTACACGGATCTATAAAGAAGGATAAATATTATGAGTTTTCTAGCTGCAATCTGCTAGGCCTCAGCGTGATTAAATTGAGATCCCCTCAGAGTGTGTTTCTCTCAGGGTTGCCCATCGTCTCGCCGGGGTTTGAGTATTGCCTTGTTATGAAAGGTGATTCTCGTTTCCTCAGCATAGTTTGAGAGTGATCCATGTGTTATTTTTTTTAAATATTATTTGTTTGGGTACTTTGAGCCACGCCGTCTGTATTATGAAAGTAGAGTGTCAGAGTAGGATACAGAAATACCATGAACTCTTGCGTCTACGCGCGACACTACTGTATTATTAGCGTAGTTATTTTTTTTTCCACGTGGTTACGTTTTCAGTGACGAAAGTGGAAAGTGTTTTCAACCTTGGTGCGTGTGTCCTAAAAACATTTCCGCTTAGCTTAAAGTGCTCGAAACACTCTCCGCTGGAATGTTCCACCGAACAGATACTTCATAGCTGTCAAGGAAGTCCACGATCACATGAGATTTGTGTGTGTAGCTTTATTTCCACATGCACACTGCCTGATTTATTTGTTTGTTCTCCTTACCGTATTATACACTCCCCAGGCAAAGGAGCCATCTCTAAAATCCAACTTGAATTCTAAAACTGCACAGTTTCACCAACAACTACCAAAGTGTACAGTCTATTACATTTATTTCTTCATGTTAAATCAGTTTAACCGCAAATTTGTTTATGTAAATATTCGTTAATGTCTCTACTAAATCAGGCTTGTGCTGTAGCCAGCTTCGCCCTGAACATTTTTAGATACATGCTGGATAATTGATGGTGTGTGCCCGTCCCTGCATGAATATTTATAGATACCAGCTAGAGTCACAGTTGGCATCTTTGAGCGTAGAATGAGACCCATCTGAGTGTTTGTCTGGTGGCACAGTGGTACACCGGACAAAGAAGAAAAAAAACGATGAATGCGCAGAAATAAAACTGGCTGGTTGAAAACTTGCCCCACTACAAAGAATTCAAAAACAAGGGCGAAAAGTATGAAATCATTGGTTTATTTATATTTTATTATATATAACCCGTGACTCTGTAGAACAGACTGCTACAGGCATTGTCATCCAGACAACCTCTTTCACTAGAATGACACATGCCTGCATTTACCTTATCAGTCGTTACAGTCAGGCATTGAGTATTTGTCACCTAGGGAGAATGGCCATTGACAAATAAACAATTAGTAAATTACCAGTTGTTTTAGATTTACTGGTCGGTTTATGCTGCAATATCTATTCACCCGTCTTCTGTAGTTAGTTCTGTAGGGTTGTTGTAGTTCTGCTACATGTGAAATACGATACAAATTTCCTAAAGATTATGATTTTCCACACTTTCACTGAACTGGAAGCGACATATATACACTAAGTAGTTCATTAACCAACCAGATAATATATTAACAGGTAATGTGTGCCAACTTGTAATATATCGGTATTTATTGAACATCTCAATATGAAATTTGTAAAAAGGGAGCAGGATGAGAGCAGTGAAGTGCACCCTGTATATGTTTATGTTTGCTGCGGCCAATAGAAGTGCTTGTAACTGCCCGAGGCACCTGATTGGCTAAAATTGAGAGCAGCAGAAGGGCTCCTGGGAGTGAGCTGCCTCTTGGAGCAGCTTGCAGTGGGAGGAGCCTGTCTTCCAGGTCATCTGACTGTTCCTCCGGGACCTGGGCTCATTCGGAGACCTACATTCTCAGCTTAGTGTGTCAGCCTTGCCGGATATTAATTGAGATTAAAGTTATTGTGGGTGCAGTGTGCAGTTCCTGCTTGACTTCCTTCAGTATCCAGGAGATGCAGGGACACATATTTTCCAACTTTCTGAAATTGATCTTAAAACAGCAGTATTGTATTGTGTTTGCTTGCACCAAATTCCTGCTTAATTACACTCATTCACCAGCTGAATAAAAGCAAAATAAATGTGTTTATGGTGGGGGTGGAGCCAATCCTAGGCACTATAGGGCAGAAGGACTGGGGTACACCCAGGACAGGGTCCGTCACCAGTCCGTCACAGGGCACGTATGTTTGCAGTTTATACAATTGATGTCATTTAGGCTGAATGAGTATCTTTACATGTGGCTGAAAGCTCCTGTAATAGAAGGAGAAAAGGCAAATGCATGCATGGTGCAAAAGCAGGATTGGAACCACCAGGCCTACAAGCATCTTCCACGGTGCCGCCCTCCGTCTCGAAGATGTTTCAAAGAAAAGGGAGAAAACTGGACAGAGCTGCTCACTTCTCCTGCAGTTAACGTGGAATAGCAGGAGAAGCGAGAGGGCGTGCTTACTTAATGAAGCACGCATGCAGCCTGTTGGTTAATTTAATTACAGGAAGGGCTCCATGAATTCAGGATGCAGTGAAACTGGAGTAGGAGTCACGCGATGCGAAAACACTGTGGCAGTGCGTCTTCGTTCTTCGGTTTTCCACTGCGTTTTCCGTGCTGGGAACTATCCTGAAGAGGGTGACTGCTAAGCTGTCTGTGTGGTAGGCTCTTCCTAGACTGAAATGGTATAGATTCATTCGATAACCGGGCATTAACAGATACTTGGCTATTGAACGACCTATACCATCTGAGGTCTGTCGTTCTCCAAATAGTGCAAACAGAGCATAAATCCAGCGGGATGTAATCTATGGTATGCTAAGTGAACACATCAGTATAGACACATGGCCAAGTGCAACCCAGCCAATCAACTGCCATCAAATCCTTTTAGATCGGCAGATGATTGGCTGCTCACTGTTGGTCCCGCCCACCACAGCTTTGTATCCACATGAGCGGAACTGTTGATGCACAGTATGCTTACTCTCCTTTAATTGTCGAGGGGAATCATCATTTTAGAGCTTCACTTATCCATGCTGCTGTTGCGCTTTCACCGACTAATTCTTCCAAGTGTTTTTTATGATGTCTTCCCTTTTTAAGGAATTTCACCACGTCTGCATCACTGCCCTTTAAAATAATTATGTGATTACAGTGTCTGTGACAAAAATGTATTTGGAGTTAAGTTTAGAACATCTGGCTGCACTTTAACTGGGTTTCTTCCCATAGAGGCAAGCCTATATTTTTATGTAAACCAAAACCTAATTACATGGCAACTGTCATTTTGGTTGCCAGAGTAGTTGAGAATTTCCTCTCATTGACGTCAGTATCATTTGATTTTTTTAATTTTATGTCGTTTGATTATTTTTTTGCACTTATGCTTGCGATGTCAGTGCTTTTCATGCTTGATTTTTTATGAACAAAATTAGTTAAATAGAACTTGAATCTCAGATTTTATGGGTAAAATATACTCCTGAAAATTCCACAAACAGCCAAGCGGTCATTGCTTTTTTGAAAATAATTTCAAGCAAGTTCACATATCTCCTGGTGATGTAAATGATCTGTTTATCATAAAGAAACATTGGTTAAGTCAGTCTACGTTTTGAAGGTCCATAAATCATTGTTTTCACTTACAACTATCTAAATCTAACAAGAAATTATTACTTTAATTACTATTTTTTTTCTATTACTTTCTATGTTTGGCTGATCAGTTTGGTTGGGTATCATTCATCCATATTCCAGCCTCTGGTGGGGTGTAGATGGGGTGGGGGGGCTTAGTTTTTATAACAATGCAAAGTGGGGGGGGGGTGATATTGCTTCTGTAATATTTCCATATTCCTGCCATATGGGAGTTCGTGTTCAGTGACGCGCTTTCGGTCGAGTCGAGCAGAGGCCAACCGGGGAGATAAACGCTATCCCCCCCCCCCCAGTGTGCGGTGCGAGCCGCAACTCAGGGCCGCATCCTGGTCTTGGAGGGGCTGGAGAAGGCTGAGCGCAACGTGCTGCCGGTGCTGAACAACCTGCTGGAGAACAGGGAGATGCAGCTGGAGGACGGCCGCTTCCTCATGTCCGCGCAGCGCTACGACAAGCTACTGCAGGTGAGCGGGCCGGTGCCCGTAGGGGCGGGGCCTATAGCCCTACTAAGGCTAAGTTGGGGCCATAGTCAGAAAGCTGTGGTTTTGGCTGTGAAGCAAATGTCAGTATTGAGTAGAAGACCAAAGTCAATAGTATAGATAGATGGATGGATGGATCTCCAAGGAAATTGCAGAAAGGAGAGGAAGTACTGTAAATGGCGCTTTTCCACTGCCACCAAGAACCGTGCTGGAGCCGTACTGCGAACTTGCTACTTTCCATTGTAAAGTATGTGAGCTGTACCTGAACTGTAACCGTGCTGACATGGCCCTGCTTACTAGCATGACCAAATCAAGCTGGTTGTTCTGCACATGGATTACCTGAAAGAAAGCATATATTCCATATATAATTTATTATTAGTAGTATTGCACATCGCAATGTATTGATGCATTCCCAGAAACTCGGAACATGAATATTTCTAACCTTCTACTTAAAAAAGTACTATAGAACCGCTGGATGGAATGGATTTGTTCATGTAAAATTACGCAACCGAATGCTAATTCTGCTAGAGTTTGATACTCGCATGTCACAGCGATTCCACAGACGTGCTAGTAGAAATTAGCACACAGAATAAATTATAATAATTGCACATAATAAATCATGCTGTACACTCTGTGGACAGTATATATGAGTCTCTTTGGTTTTACATCACTGTCGCTCTCCAAACCCGGCAATGCCTTTACTGAGCCGACCCTTCTGCAGTGGAACTAGTGTCTCTTTGCGTTGTGGTTCAGGTACGAGTCGGTTCCTGTATGCCAGTGGAAAAGCGCCAAAAGCGACATCATCAGTGATGTCATCAACATGAGCTCATTGTCATACGTTAGCATAGACAGGACAGAAGGCATCACATGGATACATCTGATTATACTAAACTGCATGCCCAGGGGGGTCTGTGTGACTCACGGGTTTTGGATACTGTGCATGTGATTGGAAGGTCGCTGGTTTAAATCTCAGGGTCGGCGGTAATTTTGCTGACGGGCCCTTGAGCAAGGACCTTGGCTCCCGATTGCTCGGTCAGCTGGCCGACCCTGCGTTCTCAACTGAACGTCGCTTGCGGTGAAAGCGTGAGCCAAATAACAAAAAAACAAGCGAATCCCCTGTTGGCCGGAGTCTCTCGTGTGAAGTGGACGACCGGCCCATTAGTGTCTGTGGCTGAAGCAGCCGCCTTCACACGTGTGCCCGTGGCTGTGGTGGTGTTTACTGCCTATGTCAGCCCGTTTCGACATTTCAGAAGCACAAGCCTGAACCTGAACCCAGGAGAACTCTTACCAACCACCCTCCCTTGCATAACGCCTCATAGTTTAAGGCATCCCGTGATTGTCTAATTCCCCACCCAGTTTTACTCAAAGTTCATTCAGAATTTGGCAAATTTAATTAGCTGCTAGGAGGCTGCTTTGTTTAACAGGAGAACTTACATTCATACCTGCACATACAGTAGTGCTTATGTGGGTGGTGTAGCCCAGGGTATGAAAAGCTGTAGTTTGCCGTAATGTGCTGCTTATTATTGAGGAGATTTTATTCTGTGCTTTTGCATGTTCATGTAGGGGTAGAGCCAGATAGTGAGACAGGCAGACAGATAGCTAAAGCATTATTGTCATTGCATGATTATAGGTATACGTTTATGTATCACTCAGTGGTTGGCAGTCAGTAAACTTAATTTTCATTCAAACAATAAGCTAGCATCTGTCAGTCTGTTCACTCTCAAGGCCCAATTTAGGGGTTGGGTGGCCCCTAAGTTATTATTGGGGCCCAACCTACAGCATAAAATGCTGTTGAAACAACTAGAAAAATAACTGGGGCCCCCAACAATTTGGGGCCCTGGGCTGCAGCTCGTGTTTAAGCCTGGCCTTGGATGTATTTTGACGTTCCCCGTTGAGAATAAGGGAGTTTTTTTATGCCGCTGTTTTGCTGCTAAATTTGGCCCCGGTTTTTGTCACGTTGTGGCCTGTGTGGCTCAGGAGCACCCGAAGGAGGAGCTGGATGCGTGGAAGATCGTGCGCGTGAGTGAGGACTTCCGCGTCATCGCCCTGGGGCTTCCCGTCCCACGGTACACCGGGAACCCCCTCGATCCGCCGCTGCGATCCCGTTTCCAGGCCAGAGACATCTACTACCTTCCCTTCAAGGTCAGGACTCTTAATGGCCTCCTTTCTCTGCGGGTAGCCCTGCATCTGCTTCCGGAAGCCTCTCCTTTAGCATGCTGTCATAACTAGACACTTTGAAGTTTACTTATTTTCATGTTTTGTTTTGTTTGTTTGTTTTTTAAGGATCAGCTAGAAATTCTGTACAGTGTCGGACCAAATGTCACCACGGATAAGTAAGTTGCTAACGTTTATATTTACGCAGTTTACATTTAAATACGCTTTTCGTAGTTTTGGATCACTACTTGTGTGCAAGTACTGTGGCCTGACAGATGTCAGAATGATGCTTTCTGTTCTGGCTCATCTAGAGTCTCACAGCTCCTGTCCGTTGCCACCACCCTCTGCTCACAAGAATCATCCAACCTGGGTCTTCCCGACTTCCCTGTGGACAACCTACCTTCCGCCATTAAAGTCCTCGTAAGCAATTGGGAAGCCCCCTATTTCCCGCCTTAGGAGTTTAATCTTAACATCTCTGATCTTTTTATACCTCTGCAGGACCTCTGCAATTTCGGTTATTGGTTCGTGACTGTTATACCACAGATTCTCTTGTTTACAGCTATTGACGCAAATGGATCTTGAAAGGATTAGGTGCATAATGGCTGCCCTGCCCTGCATTGAGGAATCTGGTGTCTCTGCTCACAGGACCTGTTCCCCATGATGTCTTGCCAGCAGCTGATCCAACGACTCTACCCATATGAGGTCATGTTGGGCAAGGAGGGCCGCAGCGCAGTGGAGGGGGTACTCAGTGTAAGGCAGTCATCCTCGAGTCTCCGGTCTCCACACCAAAGGCATTCATCAGTCAGACTGGCTTACAGACGTGATGCTGCTCTGTTTGAAATGCCAGTATTAACTATTGTTCGATGTTTGCAGATGGTTTCTTCTCATCGATCCGGCCTTTTGTGTAGACCTTACATTCTCCCCTTTCTCTCTTGACTCTCTCAGTCACTCAAGGTTTATTTCCTCCCAAAATCCCCCAAAAAATTCAGGGGAAACTTTGAGTCAGAATTGGCCTGTAAATTGTCCTGACTACATGCACTACAGTTGACAGATATTTTGTCCAGGTGATTCTCTGCCTGTCCTTCCCAGCACCGGTTCCTGACAGTGCAGATTCCAGCCAGACAAGCAGATAATGGAAGAACTGGATGCTTTTTGTCGTGAGATTAAACACCTTTCCCCCGCTATCCTTCCAGCTGCAGAGCTGACTGGAACACCTCTATATCCTTCCCGCAGCGCTTTGAACTCCTTGACTCCAGACAGCAGCCCAGTCCCACCAGGGTGGTAAGCGTGGAGCCCTTAAACCGGGACCAGACTGGCTACGCAGCTGTCACCCTGCGTGTGTCTGACAAGGACGTCACCCTCCAGGTGAGGTGCCATCATGGGGTCACCGTGGCCACTTATTCTTAGCACCCGAGGCCTACAGAAGATGAGCAGTGTTGCCATGGTGATATTTTAGCCGAAATGCTGGAACCCAGGTGCACTATGGGATAGGTTTGGTCTGTTTAGAGGGATTTAATTGAACAGCAGTGGTGCCTGTTTTTTCTTATGGAAGCCTGATTAAATCCTCTCTGTCCATGTGAGCTCTTGCTGCCCCTATAATGTGCTGCTCTTCCCCGGCCACAGGTTCCGTCAGGATCCCATCAACCTCGCACCCTCGACCACAGCCCCAGCTTCATCAGCACCCCCACCCACGCCCGCCTTCTAGCTGAGATGATGCAGTCCCACATGGTCAAGGATATGTGCCTTATGGGGGCCAAGGTGTAAAATCAAGGCCGAACAATGCCCGTGGTCCATATTTCATACTTCAATGTGTAGAGTAAAACCTTCGGGAAATGTTAATTACATTTAAACCATATAGTTATCTGAGATGATTCTAGGTATGCCTTACTGGTTCGTTTAAGTGGTCCAAAAATAGAAATAATTTAAAACAGAATATGTAGAGTATCTTAAGACAGAATTTCCCAACCCAGTCCTTGGGGACCCCACAGCCGGTCCACGTTTTTGCTCCCTCCCAGCTCCCTACCAGAAAGTCCAAATTTTTGCTCCCTAAAGGGAGCTGGGAGGGAGCGAAAACATGGACTGTCTTCAGGTCCCCATGGACCGAATTGAGAAACACTTCCTTAGGGCATATACCTGAAAATTATTTGCGCTTGTCTGTGATGGAAAAACGACTTATTAATTGTCCTTCTGAATATGATCTTTCCAGGGTTGTGGCAAGTCTGTCATCGCCAAGGAATTTGCTGAGATGCTGGGGTACAGCACTGAACCTGTGATGCTGTATCAGGTAACGAGGCTTGCATTTTGTGTGCATATCAACTCGGCTCAGGGAGAGAGAGAAGCGACGGACTGTAGTGATACTGAGCATCGTGAGAACAAACCATCGTAGATTGTCAGACGCCCTAGAATTGACTTTGCCTTGATCTGACAGTCTGATAATCTCTTCTTGTTTTTCATTCTTTACTGAGCCAATCTGTATGAAAAATTTTAAAATTCTCTGGCTTGCCGGGGGGGGGGAGGGGGACTTCACAGCATGCTGTATTTGGAAATGCATCTTGCAAGTGAATCTGGCGGCGTGTCAGCCCAGTGAGTCACCACAGGAGAGCCGCAAGATCCGAGTCTGAAACTCCTTCTGGATGGGTTCCTGTAGTTCAACCAATGGAGCTTTGTGCTAGCAAGGCATAGGTTATTGGTTTGAATCCCAGGGAGCACACATAAATTGTGACCCCCCTCCTTCCACCATTTTGAGTCACTTTAGATCATAACTAACTGTTTGGGTTTTTCATTCCCACAATCCTCATTCTTATTGATTTTTAGCTGCATATTGCAAATTGGTAGTATATGCACACCATTTTCAAAAATCATTTCATTCATTCTTTTTCAGTTGAAGAATAAAAGAATGAAAACCATTCTTATAGGAAGAATTGATGCAAAGCATAGCTTCTCCACCTAGCAGGAATTTCTGTCTTGAAAATGTCTTTTTTGTTGAGGTATAAATGTTAAGTACAAGACTTCCATGACCCCTCATGATTTGAATTGCACGGAGATAGTAAATAATTAGCTTCATTTTTGAGGAGCTACGTTCCATTATAGTTTCAATGCATAACACTTATACAGTGGAGTGCCAGTCCTATGAAATTTAATGGGCACAAAGCCTTTCCTATATAGCTACTATGTATTTGTAGCTGGGGAGCTAGGTGGCTGATAAGGGTGGTGCTGGGATGCCGAAGGTTCCGGGTGAGTCTGGGGCCCGATAAGTCGCACCTCTGTTGTGAGGTGGTATGTGCCGCAGTGCCTGTGATCGTGAGGTTATCAGTTCAAATCCCGCTGTCAGCAGAGTGATGTTACTATTGGGCTACTGAGCAGAGCCTCTAACCCTAATTGCTCCTGGAACTGCTGTCGGAACGGTCCGTCGCTTCGAATAAAAGCTTCTGCTTGAATAAACGTAACATTTTTATCGAAGTGATACTTATATGAAAGATTAGCTTTCTGTGCTTCTTCAGCACATCTTTTTGGTATTTATTCTGTTTTTAGACATGTGAATTGTGGAGCACCTGCATTTATTTTAATAAGAGATGTTTCCCCCCCCCCCCCCTTGAAAATTGTACAGCTGAAGTTAAAATCACTTTGCCAGCTTATGGCGGATTGTGTTACATTTCACTTCCTATTTTGTCTGTTGCTGCTTGGAAAATGAGTCGATCACATTAGTCAGTGGTATGGCAGCTTTCACCCGGAGTCGGAGTTTTAAGTCTCATGGACCAGTGCCAAAAAAAAACAAAAAGTGTGAAAGGTCGAAAAGCGGGCTGCCAGCCATCGGGGGGATGTGACGCTTGTGAAGCTTGTAACGCCTGTGCTCCCTCGCCCGCAGACAGACGTGACACCTTTAACGATGCTTTTCCAGGTTCTGCTTGGAGTGTCTGTGTTTCATCAGCGGACGGCCTGTGTTTTGAAGCTGCTTAAACAGAGTAATTGAGTTTGGGGGGGGGGG
>JAODJW010000001.1:43630032-43643172 GCA_026777045.1 Hyperopisus bebe | reverse complement strand
GTGCAAATTAAGAGTAACACAATAAAAACTAGTAATAATTTCTTCTGTTTTCTAAAAAGTTACTGATATCTAGTTGGCTGGCTAGATGAACACTGCTTCAGGCCCCAAACTCCTCCTCAGGGGCACCTCAGCCGTTCCATGATTTTGTTCAATTTCACCAACAGCTCAATTAATTAATTAAATAAATTGGTTTAAAAAGTCAGTGACAGATTGACTAGCTGTATGAGGTGCGTTAGTGGCCAAGTCAAAAGATACATGGCTGTACTGGACGGTCGCTGTAAATACTGGGGTGATTTTAGCAGAGGTTCTGAAATGGCTAAGCTGACACACTTTGACAGGAATAATATCATAGTTTTACACCAACACGAGGATAATCTAAACATCAATTTCTTTGCCTGCCTAAGACTTCTGCACAGTATTGTACATGCTCGTTTAGTTTTGTGCACTTTCTTATCCAGTACCGCCGATCATTTTCCAGTTTATGCCATGTCTCTAAGCGTAATGTGCTTCATTATTCAGGAGCTGGACACCTTCCTCATTGAATCAGGTCATGATTCCCCTGTATCTCATACTACAAGCTCTTCCTCAAACTTGATTCTATCTGGATTATTGCTGCATATACGTATAACCAACATATCATTCTTTTAAAGTGACTCTCTGTTATCCCTCAGGCATGTACCTGTGCTGTCTCCTTACACTTGGGTCAGAGATAGAATAGTCCTCTTAGGAACTAAGAGTACCATGGCTTACCTTAAAGCATTTCTTGTAGAGGGAATAAAATAATTGCGCCGTGATGTCATTTCTTGATAACAATTTTATCTTTGTAAAAGACAGGAACTGTCATGTGGTCTAATTCAAGGCTAGCTCATTCAAGGTCACTGGCCAGCAAGACCTCCACCAACCAACCACAGGGCTTGTGTTCTTAGATGAGTCAATGATTCTACTTAAGTTATAGATTGAAGTTATTGAGCAAAACAGATTATATGTTGTTTACTTGTGAACTGGGGGATGCTGATTATTTATTTAGTAGCACCATTATGCTATTGGTTCTGATCACAGGGAATGAGCAGATGTAAGCGAAGCCTAGCTGTAACTGGAGTCTCTGTTGGTGTAAGCGGAATAGCGGTTGGGATAGAGCAGGTTGGCAGCCTCACCTCCTGCCCTTAAATAAAGGCTGACGTGATGAAGTGCGTTTGTTTGCCGATTAAGGATGGCGGCTCAGTGGGTGGCACTTTTGCTTAAACCCTCCAGGGATGGGGGCTTGAATCTTCGAATTCTTTGCGTGGACTCTGTGTATTCTCCTCCAGGTTTTCCCGCTTCCTCTCGCAATCCGGCGATATACAGTTAGGATGGTCGGCTTTTCTAAATTGGCCGTAGTCTATGAGCGTGACGGACTGGCATCCCGTCTACGCGGTACCCCTCATCTGTGCCCCGTGATGCCTGGCCAGGAGAAACAGTTGGAAGATGGATGGATGTTTGCCCACAGCCGTTCGGGCGAGGGCCGCGTCCCAGCGAGTCCTGTGTCCGGCCGCCTGGGGAGGCGCCTCAGCTCCCCCAGGAGCGCTGAGGGTTGAGCTGACCCAGATTCTGCACGTTTTCTGTTCCTCCCTCTGAAGGGGAGGAGGCAGAGGAAGTGGAGGATAAGTCCTTGCTTGGCCCACTTCTGAATGACCTGCTTTTCTTAGGGCACTGCGGGGATTGTAAGCCGGCGTTGGCGATGCACTAATAGGGTGTGAAGAGGAGCTGAGCCACAGAACGAGGGTGGTCTGCTCAGCCATCTTCTGCTCCTCTACATCCCTCGTGTTATAATTGCCTTAAGTGGGGGGGATTGTCAGTATTTTCATCTAATTCAACAAAATGTCTCAAGCTTTATGATAAGTGTTTTTAATGATTCTTACAATTCACCGCTCGTACTATATGAATTATTTCCATCCATCTGTCCTTCCGTCTTCCATAACTGCTCTTTCAGCACACGGTTGCATTGAACTTGTGACCCTAAAAATTCCAAGGGGAACAGATACCCTGGATGGCATCACAGAAACTGCAGCACCTTGTAATACCTTCTGGGCTAAACGGATAGATGGTTATTTGTGAAGGTTTGTTTGCTGGACAGCTGCAGACGCTCCTGCTGTGAGATTCCCTGCCTGCGCTCATTCTGTTCTGGGGGGAGGGAGACTGCACCTGAAATTTGCCGTGAATTTACCGTGTTGCGGTTTGACCTTCCTGTTGCTTGTGCAGCACATGACAGTGATGGAGGACATGCTGAAAGACTTCCTGATGGGGGAACACCTGTTATTGGTCGGGAACCAGGTGAGTGACTCGGGAAGTAAGAACCGCCACGGCAGAGCTGCCCTTGAAAGCAGAGGCCAGCTTGGGTATTTCTTTAGAAGGCCGTGGAACTCAGAAGACTTTGGAACAGATCTCAAGGTTCCTTTTCCCTGCAAATATTAGCATTTGCAATATGAGTCACTGTTTGCTAGTTTTGGATTTAAGTGTTTTGTACACTAAACCGATGCAAATTAAATTTATTTCCTAGGATGTGGTAAAAGCGAAGTTTCCATACTAAAGACTGATGTGTTGTAAGGATCACAGTGTTATCCCCTGTGGGGAGAAGGTCAGTTCCTGTTAGCTTCTCTGAAGCAGAGGCCCCTTTCATAGCTGGGGGGGGCGAAGTGGGAGGGGCAGGCCCGTCAATCGTCCCGATGCGGTCTGACGGGATGCCCCCCCCGCGCTGCTTTTCCTGCTCCCACCAAAGCCCAGGGTTGTTTGGAAAGTGGAGTGCAGCTGTACTGTCAGACTGTCAGATAGGGCGACTGGGACTCTGGTGCTTCTTGAGGAACATGCTTGAAGCCGTGTTAAACTGGAGCTCACGTGGCTGCGTGCAAAGCGGGCAGAGAGATGGGAGGCGGGGAGGCCTATCAGGAAGGCGGGGAGGCCTATCAGGAAGGCGGGGAGGCGTATGAGGAAAGGGCAGTATGTGATCCACTACCAGTCTTCGCCTCTTTTGACAGTGATACTCTGAATAATTGACTTACTCAACATACCCAGATCGGAAGAGGTAGGACTTGAAATTACGAAAATGGCCAGTACAAGATTATAACGTTTTTTTTTGGGTTGCCACTGATTAACATATTAATCCAGACCCTAATTTGTGAAATGATTTAGAATTCATTCATTCAGGTGGTTAAGACTCACATCCCTTACAGTATGTGACTCTAGCATATATTTAATATTTTTCTATGTGTTTGCGTTACATTATGATGCATAAGCAAAAAATAATAGATATTTTGGCCTTAATAAAACACATAATATTAAATGTTCTGGTTATTATAAATGTGGGACTTTTTCATACAACAAAATCAGCAATAGCATCACCTGATAAGGATTCTAAATGTTACATTATGAGTCCCATGTCACGTGTAAACCATGTTGCACCGTGTGTAATGCATTTGTCCAGTGTTAATTCCAGTGAACGCTGTTGGTTGCTGTTTACTTTAGGGTGTTGGGAAGAACAAGATTGTAGACCGATTTCTGCATTTAATGAACCGACCAAGAGAATACGTGCAGCTTCACAGGTAACAAGACCATCTTCATGGCAGCAAAACCATTCATACTTTTACTGTAACTCCTTCTTCCACATAGTTAATGTAGATGCCAGATTGCCAGTATCTTCTTGTAGAATGAACAGCTAAGATCGATGTGCTTTATAATTAAAACTGAGTTATTTTCATTACAGAGTGGAGGTGGTTTTCTGGAATAGATGTTCATAAGTTTCACACATACACTCCCACTGCTTTGTAGTTATATTATAAATTAAATGGAAATAAATGAAATGTTTTTTGAAGGATGGCTTTTAATTAAAGGAGAATAATTCATCCTTTTGAAAAAAGCTGTTCTTTTAACACTTACTCAAGGCCCCTCCCCCGTGAAAACAGCAAGCGGGTGGGTATCACAGTACACAAAAATAGACATATCTATAAAAAAAGATGATAAACTCACCCACATGCAGCTGTGCCTGGGCTTTTGCATTAAAAAAACTCCTTTCTTGTCTTTGCAAGGGTAAAGTGAATTATTTTTGTCCCTAATAAATTAGGACACCTGTCTAGGGGGCAAGGGGAATTGCAACTCTGAAGATGAAGTTCTTTTGTTTTTGAAAGACAGCTATTAATAACTGTAAATTGGTAGGAAAGGCGGCAATTAGAGAAGGCTGGTGTCTGTCTGATTGGCCTTGAACGGAGTATTTGCCCCTCGACATTTTCTGAGATGCACTAAATCCACACTATGTCTATAATAGCTATGTATGCTTATAATTATATACTCTGTTGTAAAGGGTAATTGATTCTTCCCCATGCAGATAGGTGTGCATTTTACTGTGTTTGTTCATATGATTTTGCAGGACAAAATCGTTTGTTTAGAACACTGAGGTCACGACCACATATGTCTGAAAGTTACGACCAATTATCTTAAGTTACTTAGTAAATCGGTTCCTGTAGTACATGGCTGTTAACTGTAAACATACACAGTTTCTCCAAAAGACTCACTAACATGTTATCGCCACTTAATCCTTAGGATAATGGTTTACCTAGACTCTAGTTCTTCAGTGTTGACTGTATCCTAAGATCTTTGATTTTTTTTTTTGTTTGTTTTCGTCTTCACTGCTCGGTGCAGTTTGTGAAGATGGTGTTTCTCTTCAGAAAGAACTGTAAAGTTAGTTCATGCAGTGGTAATTACATTCCTGAGGTCTGCAGTGGGGCTGCTGGCTGCTACTCACCGCTTTTCTGCGAATGCAGTGTGAATGCAGTGTGAATGCAGTGTGAAGCGCGTGGATTGCGAAAGCACATGACGAGTTATCACACATGGATCAAGTGCAATGTTCTTTTCCACCATGAAGTCCTATCACAGTGTTGCAGTGACTGAGTTAAATGAAATATTATTTATTGTATTATTATAGTTGTATTTATTATGTGTTAATTATCTTACTGCAGTGATATTTGTTGAATAATCTGCCTCGGATGACCACTTTGATGAAACTCTCCATAAACTAAAGAATTAACACAGGATGCCCACACATATTTTGACAGTTGGGTCTAGCTGTGTTTAGAATGAAAAATTTGGAGGATTATGGCAGAGGTATGTGTAAACAGGCATCTCCAGGTCCGGCTCTGATATTACAACCCTTGTCATCTCATGAAGGTTATTTTCCACTCCTGAAGGTTTTTTGAAAGTTAAGACCACGTGTTGCTTCGTCCTGGATAGATATGTTAAAAAAATGCCTTAATATCAGGGCTAAAGCAACCACTTCAGGGATTCTCCTAGTTATCAGCCCTACTGAGAGATGGCCGTGTCCGTTAGAATGAATCTGGGTTGTGTTTAATAGATTCATCTCATGGGGCGCTGTCAATACTGGGTCGAAGGTTTAAAGTTCCAGACAGATTTGGAAGGAATCCTATTTAATGTAGTAATTAATACCTTGGCGATGAAGTCGCATGCGTGAGTTTCACTGGTCCGTTTCTTGTCCACCAGAGACACTACTGTTCAGACGCTCTCGCTGCAGCCCTCCGTGCAAGACGGAATAATCATTTATGAAGATTCACCCCTGGTAGGTGGGAAGATTCACCCCTGGTAGGAAGGATCCTTATGTCGTTAACTTTGGCTGTGGCAGGAGTTGCACTTAAGTTGACACCTAAGTTCTTTCAATAAGGCGCAGTTTCTCTCCTGTCAGAAAATGAAATGTCGTGATTACATATCCTTCCTGTTTCCCCGGAGATTATATGTGCTACATTTATTTGGGAAAGAAAACATCGCCAGTCAACTTAAACTAGCTGCTGGCTCCATTATAATAAAACAATGAAATTATTAATAACCCATCTCTGGCCTTTTATATGCCTGTATCTGACTGGTGGTAGAGCACTGATTTTGAACCTAAATACACTCCTATTCACTGATAGTGGCATTTATTACTGATGTTTTAAGACTGGCGAGGTGGGTGTCCTTTCTAAATGCGTTTTAATGATCTTAGCGCCACAAAGACGGTGAGGTGAGATGAAAGCTTCTCCCAAGGCCTCCGTGTTTCACTTCAATTAGCGCCCAGCTGAAGCTCTTTGGGTATTAATAGTGTTGGCTTTGATGCTGGTCGGAAGTCCCTTCTGATTTCGAAGCTCCAGAATGCTCCGGTACTGCAACAGCATCACGACAAAAGATTCATCCTGCTGCTTATGATATTTGCAATATAAATTAGCAATACTGCTTTTTATTACCAGAAAGTCTGCGGCCTGGTTAATGAAGAATGACTAAGAAAGGGAAGCATCTATTTTAAGTTGCATTTCTGTCACTTTCAATGTGGCACCTAGCATTTTTAAATTGATTTTCGTTTGCCATTGACAGAAGCAAACGTAAGGGTCCTTTAATTACGTCACGACCGTAAGTTCTCCGTTATCGTGTTCCTTTCCACCTAGGTGAGAGCCGTAAAGATGGGCCACATCCTGGTTATCGATGAGGCAGACAAAGCGCCAACCAATGTCACCTGCATCCTGAAGACTCTGGTGGAGAACGGAGAGATGATTCTTGCCGACGGCAGGCGAATCATTTCAAGTAAGGCGACTACAATCCTGCAGTCATTTTCTCTCGTTATGTTACGCTGCCGATCAAGGAAAACTTTGAGTGCAAAAACATCTTTTAAATAGTTATATTGGACGGTCTTTATTTCCAGATCCCAGAGACGCTGAGGGGAGACCCAACATTATTGTGATGCATCCTGATTTCAGGATGATTGTGTTGGCCAACAGACCCGGCTTTCCATTCCTGGGAAACGACTTCTTTGGTGCACTAGGTAATGTGCTTGGAAAAGCACTGCCAGCGTGTCCAGGCTGCCCCTGATGGTCCAGACCCAGGGTTGGCATCTTGGGAGAATGATGGAAGATGAATATTTTTGTCTGGTGGCTGAAGTGTGAAGCTCACCTGTAATTTGGCTTGTTTTCCAGGAGACATCTTCAGCTGCCATGCCGTGGACAACCCCAAACCCCATGCGGAACTAGCTATGCTGAAACAGTATGGGCCCAACGTTCCAGACGCTGTCCTGCAGAAGCTGGTGGCCACCTTTGGAGAGCTGAGGGCGATGGCAGACCAGGGGACCATCACGTACCCTTACTCTACCAGGGAGGTGGTCAACATCGTTAAACATCTGCAGGTAGGATTACAGATGCACAAACCAGGCTGTTGACAGTTCAGTGTTTATTTATTATTATCAGTTATGCAAATTACTGGTAAGCAAGTATGCATGCACCTTTAAAAGCGATCCATGCGGCAGTCGATTGTTGTAGCAGGGCAAATGTGTATGTGCATTTGCACTGTTATGACAAGTAATTATCGTTTAACCTTTATACCGCAAATGAAGTATGAATTAGCATATAACGGTTAAAATGCAGGGTAATTTCTTGTCATAGCAGCACAAATGCACATAAAATGCATATACAGTTGCGCTTTTACAACAATCGATTGCCACAAGTATCACTTTTAATGGTGAATGTGTACTTGCGTATTAGTTATGTGCAGAAGTGGAAAGTTCAGGTCCAGAAAGTCCAGACCAAGATTTTGTCTCAACCAACCAGTTGAGTATAATGAGTCACAGTCACAGAGCACTCAACTGGTTGGTTGAGACAAAATCTTGGTCTGGATTCATACTTTCTGGACCTGAACTTTCCACTTCTGCACATAACTGGTACGCAAGTACACATTCACCTTTAAAAGCGATACTTGTCTCACTGGTTATGTGCATCCCTGATTATTATTTTATTTTTTTTTACTCTGGTATAATTTAATACATAATTTAATGTCTAGCTACATTTCAGGCTTTTTGGAGGTAACTACCCATCAAGAAATTCTGTCCCCGATAAGTCCTTATAAGCAGACAAGCTCAGGCAGTGCTGGACAGTGTGATTCCTGTAAACAAAGCATGCCTTAGTCAGCCCACTCACTGCCCCGATGACACACACAATGCGGGGCTGTCGTTCTTTGCACAGTGTCACTGGAGTGCCCCCCCCCCCAACTTGATTTTACTTAGGGGCCCGCCTCACCCCTCCACGCCAGGGAAGATTTCTGCCAGGCGGCATCTTTGCAAAGCGTATTCACAGACCATCCGTGTAAGACGTGAAGGACAAAAAAAAATTTGTTTGTCAAAGGTGTCTGTGAACCAAGTAACAGCTCATTAAAAACTGATCACAGGCAGTACAGTGCCTAGCACGGTCAGAACGTGGGTTTACAGACATTTTAAAATAATATTAAAAATCCTTAAAATAGGATTTTATGGCAGAATTCTCACTGAAATAACCAATAAACACTAATGTTATTTTTCGGTTGAAAGAAGATTTGTTCTTTGGTCAAATAATCAAGTTGTTAGGACTTCAAACCTTCTGCCTTTTTTATTACAAAAATTTGCAGGTGTTCTGAGGGTAGAAATGGAAAACACTGTGGGCTTTAACACCCATGACTGAAGTTGTGACTTGTTGTATATTTTTAATACATTTTATAACATTTTCTGCTTTTCTGATGAGACGGGTTGGCTTCCCATCCTGGGTGTTACGGCGCAGCATGGCGCAGGAGGGAAAAAGGTGACGATCCACTAGCGGCTCCAAGACAAATTGGGGTTTATTAAGGGAACTAAACACACAGGCGTAAAACTACAAAACAAAAGGGCCACGATGGGGTCAAATAACAAATGGGGAAAACAAGAATGAACTATAAAAGCCCTAAAGTAACCAAACAAGGAAACGGTGTATCACAAGTACCAGGTAGAATCTCAAACACAGAGTAACATCTAACACAGTAACATTCACACAAATGAAGGCTAATCCTAGGAGAGACTAGGAACACAAACACAAGCAGAGCAGAACTGACCCGTATACAAAATAGTATAAACAAAACTAAAACACTAGAAAAAACCAATAAACAATTGAGACTGGCTTCGAACCCAAGACTGCACAGTTGTAGCCTCGGGGCCATACACTAAACCCACTGAGCTAGAAGGCGGCCCACAGACAAGAAAACACACAAGGGTTTGACAAGAAGTGACGGAACGGGATGGCTAGCGACCCCTGCTGGCCAAACGGGGAAGAGACACAAATGGCCGGGTTGGATGGGAGCTGACCCTGACACCTGGGTTATTCCCTGCCATGCACCCATAGGCTCCAGACCTCCCCATAATACTGAATAGGACAAGTAGTTACAGAAGATGGATGGATGGATCTGCATTTCCCTCTTTGCATCCAGCTTACTGAATCACTGAATTCCAATGCTGGGTTGTCAAAGAGTAGTGCAAAAAAATAATGCCCTTTTCTTCTTGTGAGCAGTTGCAGATCACTTTTTTCTACTCTGCGTGAAAGGTTATTTATAAGCAGTTTGTTAAATGCCAGCTTCCTTATTGATGGGTCTGGAGAATCTTGTGAACACAGTTGGTCTCCTGCATAGTCCCTGATCGATATCCACTGAGCCAGAAGAAGAGGTCTCACACCAACCTCTCCTGCTCTCCACTGCGATAGTGACGAAACACGGGAGCTTATTAGTTTTAGCCTCCATGGTGATTGGAAGCTTGATTGGATCCAATATAGAGCTTTGCTGGGAAATAAGGAGATCTGCTCTGCTCGTTGTAGTTTGATTGACAAAATGGCATCTGATTTATTAGCTTATTGTGTGTGTGTGTGTGTGTGTGGTCCAGGTATGCATTGCATTGTGGGGAACAATGTGACAGCAATGTCATAAAAACCTGTTATTTTGATGTTTTTTTGGTCCCCACAAGGGAACATTCAGTTTAATAAAAAACTAAAAATGCTAAAAGACTTGTATTTTGTTTGGGTACTTATGGTTAAGGTTAAGGCTGGGTAGGGGTTAAGGTTGTCATTGTTGGGATTAGGGTTTTGCCCATAGAAATGAACGGACGGTCCTCACCTTGATATGAGAACAGGTCTGTGTGTGTGTGTGTGTGTGTGTGTGTGTGTGTATCCTTTTTTAATAACCAGGAAAGGTTGTGCCTCATTGATATAGAAATTGTGTCGCTGTTATTTATTGTCTGAGTGTTTTTAGGCCAGGATTAGACAACATCAATATTGGTTTAGTCATGTGTATGAATACCAGGATTGTGAATCTTTTACGAACTACAAAAGTCTTCTTCACAGGATGCTCATCACCATGGCAACTGGTCCATGTTGTGGCTGGGGACATTAATCATTACTGGAGATACCACCTGTATTGCCGTCACCCCTTCCCACATCCAAGCAGTATCTGCTTCTGTTATCCCAGCGGAGACTGGAATGAATGAAGAAACCAGCTGTTTCTTTGGGGATTGGGCCTTGCGGCCTGTTTTCCAGGCTTTTTGTTTGCTTGAGAAAGGAGCGATTAACTCAGGGTACAGGGAACAGGACTACGCTGACTTTTATGGAGTCCTGGAGACGTGTGTGATGCTTGATTAAATGTGCATGTGTTCACTGTTTTCAGTTTTCAGTTTTTTTGTCATATGCAAGTTAACACAGGGTCAACATTGCAATGAAATGTGATTGACAAGAATAAACAAGTCTCTCAGCAATATAGTATAGAGAAATAAGGAAGACATCGGTAAAGCATGTAGCCACCAGCGCCTTTCTGCCGGTCAGTTTAACCAAAACCATGTGTTGTCATTCCTCTCTCCCGCAAAAGAAATTTCCAGATGAAGGACTGGCCAACGTGGTGCGCAACGTCTTCGATTTTGACTCTTACAACAAGGAGACGCGGGAGATCCTGATCACAGCCTTACACAAGCACGGCATTCCAGTTGGGGCCAAGCCGACCAGCGTGAACCTGGCTAAGGAGTAAGGGAAACTGGCTTTAGTGCCACGGGCCGATGGGCGAGAGAGAGAGTTTTGGGGGTCAGATATTCAGCACTCCCAAGACTGTTTAAAGGGATTTCTTAAAGGCGTCGTTCGCTGTTTATGTATGGCAGGGCATTTGGATGAGCTAGAGAGGGTACTTGAAAATGCACCATTTTGACAGAAATGTTTACAATGTGTCCCATGGCACGGTCCAATCAGGACACCTGTGACCTCATTATTGGGCTCTTTCCAGCTAATTTGTTGGTCAGCAATAGGAGAAATATAACAATGAAACTGTACTTCCTAATGCATTAAGTACCATTAGCAAGATCTGCTGCTGATACATAAACTCGCATCATTGCTGCTGATTATATGTCAGTGAAACCTGCACAACTTGTTTTATCATGGATTATAGTATGAAAGGTAATATGATGTATTGGATCGGTGCATTTAGTCCTGCGGTGATATACTGTGCTATAAATGGATAATATAAATACTGTTAAGCAGTCCCTTGGGAAATGTTACTTTGTAGGTTGTCCCACTCTGTGTATAAATCACTGTTAGTTACCTAGATTGGAGAAGACAGTGATGAGTGGATCGATGTAAACAGTCCAGAGCCTCCCAGCAGCAATCAGTACAGTATCAACATACACATTCCCTGCTGTCAGTCTACAGCCATGTGCTAAGTATCCAGATGTGAGGTGTCCAGTCTTTTCATTCAGGCAGTAACGTGAACACATTTGCGATAAGCTAACTTTTACCTGCATTGGAATAACATTCTGGATAAAGTCTGGGATGTTGTGGACAAAACACAACTTTATTCCAGAAATTGAACATCATTGCCTTTACTTAAGATTGACATTTTAGTGAAGTTGTTTAAACAGCAATTGTGTGAAGATGCAGGTAACCAATTAGACAGGTGTCTATTACACACTTTATATAGAATAATTATTTTATTTTGCATAACAAGTAGGTTAAGCAAGCCCTTATTGAAGGGTTTGCGTTCATTTCACTGTATAGTTTTCTTTGAATAAAGGAAAATATTTGTTTCTTCAGTCTCCTGTATTTTCTCTGTGATTTGATTGTGTACTGATACATGACATCACTAAAAGTGATATTTTCTTCATTAATCCTTAAGTGTATTTGTAAGAACTAATCAGAAAAGAAACAAGTATTTTCTTTTTTTTTGATGAAGACGCATAAATAAGTTTACTTATGTTCATGATTTTGGTGTGGTGTGTTTGGATTTGGCAAGCAAATTAGTTTAATTTTATTCTTATGTTTTCTAGAAGGGATGGGGGGGGGGTGTGGCTAGACATTCTGGGCCACTTGACAATAAGTCGCCTTTGGCCCCTGCACCCAGTTTTACGTATTCAGGGGCCCCTGATGCATTCTGGGCCCCCTGAATCTGTCAGGGTTTCCATTCCCCCTCTGCGCCCCTGGACAGGGAGACAGGGGTTAAGGATGATCGCCCCGGTAAAATCAGATTAATGAGCAGAAAAGAAAAGCTAACCTGGGTGTGGAATCACCCTCCTTAGGACAGACACATGACAATAAAATAATTACACATTCATGAAATTCCTCTGGGGATCTATCATTGTCCAAATCCTAGGAGGGCTTGACAGTTTTCTAAGGTATATTAAGAACATTAATGCACTCATCAAGACATCGACAGGACAAATTGGAGAAACTATTTTAGTAGGCAGATTTTCCTGTTAACTTTTATTTTGTTAGTTATATCTAGTTTGGGGTAAAGCCAAAAGCAGTTATGGTATTCCTGTTCCTATACTCAGTTATCATTCCTAAGAAAAGCAAGTTTGCTCCTTCTGAAAAAAGAGGGAAAAAAACAGTAAACAGCAATTTAGTCACAATGACTGGAATCAATCCTAAGCTCAGCAAGGGGTGTTTGTTCTGAGCAGAGATCAGGAAAGGCTTACATCTTACTCTGCGGGGGGGGGGCTGCTAGCTTTGGAAGGATTATCTGACATTTTTTTTCATTGCAACGGATCATTATTGTATAATACGGACTGAAAACATCTTACACAGCATATCTTTTCTAATGAACTTGTAATAGATACATTATTTAATCATTATCAGTATCATTGGTCTGTTTTAGATAGATCAGTAAATAAAAGTGAAATTATGTGTATGTATGCATGTGTGCGTGTATATACAAATACGTACGTGTGTATATACTATATGTATATACACATACACACAATATCTTATATGTGCATATATGTTTGTGTACACACACACACACATATACAGTACAGGCCAAAAGTTTGGACACACCTCATTCAAT
>JAODJW010000001.1:43561218-43574824 GCA_026777045.1 Hyperopisus bebe | reverse complement strand
GGGTGGGGTGGGGTGGGGGGGTGTGGAGTCGTGTCTTCCTTCAGGAGGTTGAGCCCCAATAATGGGCAAATCCTAGAATCTCCCCTGGAGTTGCCCCTAGGTGCCAGGAGTCAACAAGACTCTGCTGCTAACTAGCTAGTTAGTGTCTGCTTCACAAGAAAAGCACTGAAATATTACAACCAGTGTGAATAACTGTACTGTCACAGAACCCAACCACTGGCCTTTCCTCTGGTTTTATTCACTCGCTCCTTTGTGTCCCCTAATCAAATTGCACCCTATGCCTGGGGGGGGGGGGGGGAAATGAAGCGATGTTCATGTAGCCGTCCAACAAGGTACGAGCAACTTTTTAAAGCTTTTTTTGTGTGTATTTTCATACAGTCTAACATCAAAGTGTTTTTTTCTGAGCAAATATACAGTTGCCACTCAGATAAATAGCTGGAAACATTTTCTTTGACTGCCTAAGTTGCATATAAATGACTCCTGGTAGAAGCTTCATAGGCAGACGAGCACGACTTCAGATTAATCTGCAGGTATGTTTCACACCCACCCTGCTTTTATGTTCATCAATGAGTTATTCTGACGAGGGGGGGGGCGATTATGACTCGGCACCACACATTCACATCCGGGGCGGGGCGAGCAGGGTGACGGCTGTCCGGGAAACATAACTCGAGATGAGATCACCTCTATGGATGAGTTCACGTCAGGGCTGAAATATCTGGTCTGCCATGACATGCAGCGAAAAGGAAGGAGCTCACAGTGTGATTGTGCAAACATACCAGTTGTTTTCTGACTGGAAGAAGCAGCTTTTAGGGGCCGAGGGAGTGGCTCATCCAAGACAGGGGTGCTAAGGCAGCTGGGTTCATGCTGGGCAACAGAAGCAGGGAGCCCCCTAGGGGTTGGGGCTTAAAATGACCTTCTAACATGATTCAGTTTTACCCTCCCTACGTGTAATCAACAACTTTTACTCCAGATTATTTTCTTTGTCGAAGCGGCTCTCGCTGTAAGATCACAGCCCCTTGTCCTACATTGATGCAAGCTTGTGACACATTCCCGTCATGCTCAGACTGCCCACTAGGGCATCTCCAGAGACCTCTGACACAACTGGAACACTGTTCATTTCCATCCATTTTCTATACCTGCTAGTCCCTATGCTGGGTCGCCAGAGCCTATTCCAAATGTGAGGCAGGGAACAACCCAGGATGGGGTGGCAAACCATTCACCTAAACATGTTTTTGGACTACGTGTGTGTGTACGTGTGTGCGTGTGCGTGTGTGTGTGTGTGCATGTGCGTGATTTTTGTTACCGCTACATTTTTACCTTGTTGGGACATTTTTTCAATCCCCACAAGAATAATCTCAATTTTATAAACATCTGTGACTGCAATCAAAAAACTAAAAATGCCAAAAGTCTTGTATTTTCTTTGGTTACTTATGGTTAAGCTTAGGGCTGGGTAGGGGTTAAGGTCATCATTGTTGGGATTAGGGTTATGTCCATAGGAATGAATGGATGGTCCTTACAAATTATGAACACAAACGTGTGTGTGTGTCTGTGTCTGTGTGTTTGTGTATATATAAACAAGTAGTACTGATTAACCAGACCAGAGCAAAGCACTGCATAACATAAACTCATAGAGGGCACTTGCTTTAATTTATATCCATCCATCCATCCATCCATTTTCTGTAACCACTTAGCCTGTGCAGGGTCACCGGCAGGGGAGGGGGGGGGTTCAGGAGGTAGTGCTATTGTTTGGCAACTGGGGGGGTTGCAGGTTTGAGTCCTGGTTCCTCCTGACCCCATCAAAGTGTCCTTGAGCAAGACACTGAACCCCGAATTGCTTCTGGTGAGCAGGTTGGCACCTTGCATGGCAGCCTTTGCCACTGATGGGTGAATGTGAGGCATGTATTGTAAAGTACTTTAAGTGCTCGTAGGAGTAGAAAAGCACTATATAAATGCAGTCCATTTACCATTTAAGGGGGCACAGGGCAGGGAACAACCCAGGATGGGGTGCCAACCCATTGCAGGGCACCTCACACGGGCAGTAAGGAAACTCCAATGAACCTCAGCATAGACCTCTAATTTATATACCAAATTTAAATAGAAGTAAAGCACTAGCCTCTGCAAATTCTCAGTGACCCCCAGTGGCTGCACATTTTCCAGTTTACCAGAGTGATGGTATTAAAATAATCACCATGGAAGTGTAAGTTACTCCAGTTTTCCAGATTAATCAGTTATAGAGTATAGCACGCCACCAGATGGATACTGAAGTACATAACACTTGCCCAATTTGTATTCCTGGCACATTTATTTTTGGTTTAGTGCATTCGCATTTTTATTTGCTATTTCTGTAGGGCAGCAACTTAACATTTCAAAAGAAAGGAATGAATTCACTCAGGAGCATGCAGTACTTTCAGGAATCAGAATTAATGCAGTGTGTCTTTGTTATTTAGAATGAAATACCAAGGTGTCTACATTTTAAAATTCAGTCAGAATTTTCAGAATATGAGAAGTACACAGAATAAATGATGCATTTCTGATTTTTCCACAAACATTTTAGGTCAAAAGAAATACAAACATCTCAAGGGCCAAACAGTTGGGGGCGCTATAGCTGGTTGACTGTTTTAATTGCAGCTCTGGAGAAGGTCCTGAGCTGGATTCTGAAGGCCACAGCCCCTCTTTGCTCCAAATATGAGTCACGTGTTTGGGGTTTGGACGTGACCTGGCCTGGTTAGGAACCACAAGTGATGTTAAACTTCAGTGCCAGGGAATACTGGAAACCCTTCTCCTACCCTCCTGCCAAATTTTTACTGCAGTCATTAGAAACATTTAACACCTTTTTAAATGTTATCAGCAAACAGTTTCCATGCATTATACCCAGCTGTACCGAGAAACATCATCATATTTTGCAGCCACAAGTTCGGACCCAGTTTACCTTTTGGCTTTAAATAAGGTTTAGATCATTTCAAATAAATGTCTACTAAATCTAGAATGAACAATACGTCCACCACAGTGGTAGAACTAGGTCCCAGTAGTCCAGGGCCCACCCATTCAGTGTTTACAGTGAGCGATACAGTACGATAGAACGATTGTCTGACAGGTCATGTGTGTATGTGCTTAGATCAATTGGAGGAAATGTGCTGTTGAGAAGCAAATACATTTTTCTCTCTGTCGATTTGGTCTCAGTAATACTACGGGCCATTTAAAGACTAATAAAAATATCTAGCTGAGTCTGTAGTGTGATCTTGTCGCCAAGTGAATTGTTATAGGACCGGCCCATCTGATTTTCTGCCAGCCCACCCACGCTATGATTTTTGGCTCCGCTATTGCAATACATGCGAAAGATGTCAGTGGATGTTCGAGAACCTGAACTGCAAGTACCCTGGTGCTGATTGGATTGGGAACGAGGGCCATGAGAAGAGCTGGTCTCAGCTTTGCTGGTAGTCATTTTCAGACGGTAGCTTTTCTGCTTTTCTGAACACCTGCCTAATGAGCTTCCAGAAAAAACAGACCTTCATCATTTTTATAGACCTGCTTCTACATCTCTCAATGAGTTTTCCCCCAACCTGGTCTGTTCTGTCCATTTTCCCTTTAATACTGATGTTTGCCAGTCATGCTGAAAGAACCACGTACTTTGCAGAGTCCGCAACGAAACACTAAAAGTATCTGGGGACTGTATCCCAGAAGCACTGACCAGACACAGGCCTCTTTAATAAAGGCTTCGTTTGTGCCACCCTGCTCTGCATGCAGAATGCTCCCCTTCAGACTGCGAAGGCCTTTGCTTAGTTGAACCTCTTATTTAGTTTTGTCCACACCTGGCTGCTTAGTTTGAAAAAAAAAAACAGGTAATTATAGCCACTATATGGTGCCAAATCGGTCTTAGTCCTTAAATCTCAACGGAAGACATATTACTGCTAGCAACTCAACACTTAACACACAGTAACTTTGCTGGTGGTGCTGCTGTAGATGCCATGTTTATCTATTGTCCATTAATGGGTCTGTGTATGTTCTGATTGCCCATGCTCTCTGGGTGCCTTCCCACATGTCCGGGTGGTGCCCGTGTTGGTGCCCGTGGTGGTGCCCGTGGTGGTTTTATTTCTCCCTACTTGGAAGTTTTTGGTTCTTCTCCTCTGTTGTAATCTGGGGATCTTCCTTTAATTTCTGTGTCTTCCTTTTTCAGTTTTTTAATTATTAGGTATAAATGATGCATGAACGTATCACAACACAGCCATGTGAAATGTTTCGGAGCCTCTCTGCTGTGAATAAAAAAACGTATATAAAAGTACGTCAAATTGAACGGAATATATATCGGAAATACGGGAAATAAGTGGGCACGTTTTCGCAATCATCCAGATCCAGATGAGTTGCCTTTTGTTTCATCTGCTTGGCAGTTGCTTAGCAACATTGCTCAAAAAGGTGCCTTGTGTATCAACACCTTTACACCTAAAAGAATCATTACATAGTTGGTCAATAAATGACACATAAATCTGGTAATGGGCAAAAAAAGAGAAAAAGATCATCGGAAAGGCCTCAAATCAAAGTTTTTAAAAAGATTTGTTGTGATTACTGCTAAGATGAAAATGTTCTGTGGTATGAATCGACATTAGTTCTCATAAAGGGTGTAGGTCTGGTTTCAGCATTGGAAGGGACCAATTCAGCCCTTAAACACAAATGGTGTTCCTACAAACAGGTAGGGACACTGGAAGGATGCACAGAGTGAGGGGCAGATATGAACCGCCACAAAGTTAATCCCAGAGCCCATAATGCACAACGGGCGAATATTTATACATGTTCAAATAAAAGGCCAGGAAGTGACACAATAATACAGATAGGTTTTTTTTTTAACCAGATATGCAGTGCTAGTAGTTTTAAACATATTTCCTCAGCAAACATGCAGGTGCTAACTGCTTAGGCATATAGTCTCTATCTCGGCTGGAAATGTACCACTGTGCCCAGTTTTAGTTTGTTTATTTAAGGTTTTAAAATGACCACCTATTATAGACCACACACACACAAACGAAAGTAATTCAAAATGATACAAAGGCCAAAATGGTCTATGTAGAAAATAATTTATTACAGCATTACAGATATTGGCATAATTTTACAGTGAAACATTTCCTTGAACTCCAAATGCATTTAGTGAAAAAAGTAACACACAAGGCAGGGGTGGCTAACTTACAAGCGAGTTCTTTTACAACCCATTAAAAAAATGAAGCACTCAGAGAAAAATAATCTGTTTAAACCATCTGACAATGTAACCAACACGACAGGTCATATGACAGTTCAAAATTAAGGGTGGGAGTGATTTTTTACATTTATTTATTTATCCATTAAAGCAGTGCTTCCCAACCTGGTCCTTGGGGAGCCCAAGCCGGTCCATGTTTTTGCTCCCTCCTAGCAGTCCGCATTCATGATGAGGGAGCAAAAACGTGGACTGGCTGGGGGTCTCCGAGGACCAGGCTGACAAATACTGCAACTTTCACTTTCCCGCATGATAATGCAGTTGGAGCAAACTAAGAGAGCTTAAAGCAAACAACAGTAAAGCATCCTCATCTAGTCACATTACTCGAACAGTACCAAAAATATGCTGGATTTCACTTTTCATAAAAATTACAAACCCCCAAACACAACACTAACGTTCCGGATCCGGCTTCCACAATTAAACACTCTGTGCGAGATGATGCGTCAATTGTTGGGGAAAATACAGTTTTAAAACTGTGCAAGATACATAAGACCAAAACAGCACATTTACTTTTATTTTCAATTAAAAAGAACAGAGTCTGCTTCCATGATGCGTAAGGCATATTTTGTATCGTTTCCTTGGTGCTATGGACATGCCTGTAAACTATACTACGATATAAAATTTACCAAGCCCCTTGCTCTAGAAAATTCAGCTGACAAACACAATTCTACACCCAGGGTTGTTGAATGAGGAATCATAACATCTCATGCTAGTGAGTCACTACTGATTGGAAATGTTGTAATTAGACCTTTACATTAAAAATGTGGAGATGGAAATATGCAATCCTTGCCGCCGCACGGAAACATATCGCTGCGCCGTTTCTCATGACTCTCATTTCTGTTTTCCACTAACGTATCCCAAGGCAGATTTTGGTACACATTTGTTACAACAGACAACGCACCACGAAACCCCCAGCTACCGTTTAACCCTGACAACACTAGAGGACAGAGAATGTATGGCAGCATTTTCAAAACAAAAATAAGTTAATACTATCAACAGAAGTGGTGTCCCCCCCCCCCCCCAGGCCTCACAGCCCCACCAAGGCTCAGCCACAGTGAATTCTTCCTCTCAGGGACGAGGGCCACCCATAAACATTGGCTTCCAGCAGTTTGGTTGTGCCACAGAAGGTCAACAGCAAGGCGGAGCTCTCAGATCTCATTAGCTAGCATATCGTGGTTAATGGTGCTGTTGTTTCTCGAGGCGAAGCCCTTGTCGTCCTCCGTGACTGGGGGCGTGAAGGCAGTCGCAAGAGGGAAAAGTCTGTGGCAGGCTTTGCGGTACTCCTCAACCTGGAGAGGACAGCTTCCAAAGCCTCCGTCCAGCAAGGTCTCCAGCACCTTAGTGCAAGACTAAAACAAGAGACAAAAGCCCTTCTAATCTGCTCTCTGATTTGTTACATCTGCTGCCTTGTTTATTTTGACAAACACACAAAGTGAAAGTGAAATTACCTTGACATTTCGGTCCAAAAGCTCATCGCCTAACCGTGTAGCTATAGCGAGGGCCTTCTCTTGCCTTGAGTTATCCAAGAAATACATCATCCTTGCACCTACGTCAACATCAATTTAAGACCAATTAAATACGATCATGCATAAAAGACATCAAAGTAAAAAGTAAAACAATACAACACTTTATAGAAGTGTACCTGAAAGGAGGCGTTCGACAGAGTTGGAATTGTCTTTTAGGAATCTGTCATTGAAGGTGTCGTAATTCTGGTTGCCAAAGATTTTCATCATTTCCGAAGACAGGACCTTATAGACGACTTCGTTAAGGTTGCTTTGATCGGAAACTACAAAGGGGAGGAATTGGGGACGCCATTTAATACTGTCAGCAAAGAGATCGCTGGCAGAAGCAGTGGATACATCCAATGGACTAATCATAAATTTATTAAAAAAAAAACAATTTACATCGAGCCAAAAAATATGAATGCGGTCTTCCAAACAGATGTTTAAATGTAAAAAAAAGGAATGAGTGAATGAAAGAAAAAGAAAAGAGAATAGAAACATACCAGCCTTAGAGAACCTAATCAAACATTCATGAAGCCAGGGGTGGTCTGGCTGAAGAGCGAAGGCTCTCTTTACAGACTGTAACATTAGAAGAAACTTTCCTGGAAGGAGGAGAAACACAGAGACTCTTAATTACTCCTCAATGCAGAAAGAAATCTCAAAGTTTTATCTTCTGACTTCCGCCCGCAGGTAAATCTCAGTTATTCACAGCATAACAAGCAAGCAGAGATCAATGTAAAGATCCTAATAAAATACATTTTAAAGTCCATAAAAAGTACTAAAAGAACTAACACATACAAACTATATATAATCATACCTTTTCTGAGATAGATTTCAAAAGCTAGAAGATGTGTATCTATACAGTCAGCAACAAGGTTTTTCAGAGGTGTCAGGAACTTAATTGCCTCTTCTAAGGGATTTTCAACCTGTAGCAACAGGAAAAAGTGAGTAAGTTTAAACGATTTGGATGTAACAGCACGACAGTACAGAAACAGACTCAAGTGAAGTCAAGTCAGAAAATGTAGAAACGCTGAAATTGGCACATCTACACCTCCGATGCTGCAGACGAAAGGTTGCTATGGCGACGGGACACCCTGGCTCTCTCTACCTGGATGTTAGGATGGAGGGATCCCAGCATCACTCATGCGAGGAATCTCACCTTCTCCAGTTTCTCTGGCAGGAGCTCCTCCCTAGGCCCACTGATCTCCTCCTCATCCTCATCTCTCCTCTTCTTCTGGTTCTTCTGCTGGCGCTCCTTCTCGGCATGCCGACGTTCTTCCTCCAGCTTGGCCTTCTTCTGCGCTCTCCTCTGCTTGCTCAGTAGCTTCTTCAGCTCCTTGGCGGACAGGTTCTCTGTGCGTGTGAAGCGGGCGGGGAGCCAGTCAGGCCTCAGCCGCCTTCCCGGGCCTCCCACGTGCGGCTCCACACCGCCGCGCACGCACTCACCTGCGTTCACCTCCTGCTGCTTGCTTTCGTCGGTCAGGGGGTTGTCGTGGAGTTTCAGGTAGATCTCTATGGCGCAGCGTGCGGCTTTGAAGTAGAAGGAATGCCTCCGCAAGACGTCCTCAAGCTTCAGGAGCTCCACGTAGGCCCGCAGCGTCATCTTTCTCATGCAGTATGTGTGAAAGTCAAACTGGTCATCAGTGATCTCAAAAAAGTGCTGTGGAGGACACAGAAGTCAGTCACCAGAGGTCGGCACGCTCGAAAACCATGAGGGCTTGCCGCAGACTTCCAAAATGGCACATAACTACCAATCAGACAATGTCACCACCGTCAAGGGCATGCAGAGTGGGGTTTGCGCACATTTTTCCAGTCCGCATCTCCTCATGTGTATTTGGCTCCCACATTTTCCACCAGCAGTTCTCAGGTGACTCTGGTGGCTTTAGTGCACTGGGCAGTATGAAGATCTACTGCCATTATTCATACATGTATAGACTATTATCATGTACTCATCACTTTGCAAAATCCATATTCTTAATAATAATAGCAATGAACACATGCTGCACTGCACAAGCTTCCATCTTGGCTACGCGGACTCACCCTCTCTATCTCGTGACATTTTTTAAGAGCATCCCCGTACTTTCCTAAATTCCGGTAGGCGGCAGCGCATTCCGTTTGGAACCACATGCACTGCATCTCATTGAGGTTCTCCATGGATGACGTCCCCTCCTGCACAACACACACGCAACTTTCACTGACACAGCCTCTAAAAACAAATCACTCATTTTACCATGTTGGTTGAAAAGGCTGCGACAATTCTTTAAGGGAAAAATAAAATTTGTCTCAAACTCTGCTTAATGGGAAATGACTGCAGCATAGTCCACAAATCTGGAACCACACCTGCCATATGAATCTCACTGAATGAGTAGCCCCGCCCACTGCCTCATCCACAGCCCCGCCCACTGCCTCATCCACAGCCCCGCCCACTGCCTCATCCACAGCCCCGCCCGTACCCGTGTGAATTTGGAGCACATGTCCTCGGCTTCCTTCACCATCCCGGCACGCAGCATGTACTTGGCGCATTTGGAGTTAATGAAGCGGTCGGCCGTGTCCAGGGACTGTGCCTCATCCATCCACCGTGCCGCCTCCCGCAAATTCCCAGCGTGCTGTGGGGGTGGACAGGATGGACATACAGACACACACACATACACTCAGCTCGATGTGCTACACAAATCTTTACTGCAGTGTTTCCCAACCCGGTCCTTGGGGACCACCAGACGGTCCACGTTTTCGCTCTCTCCCACTCCCCCTGGAACAAAAAATGTGAACTGTCTAGCAGGGAGCTGGGAGAGAGCAAAAACATGGTCCCCCAAGACTGGGTTGGGAAACAATGCTTCACTGATTAGCTTCCTGGAGGGTTATGCCAAATAAATTCCAAATACAAAACAAAAGTGTCAAGTTCACCCAGTTAAATTCACATTTTCACCTGGAATGTCTGTCCAGTAAAGGCAGTGATCTATATTTTATAGCTATTAAAAATCACTGTTTTAACTATAAAGAATACTGCCATATACAGTACAGTAGTATTCTTTATAGTGGTACTACCTTTAACAGTATTTTTATAGCAGTAAGAGGGATAATTGTTGATTCGAAACTGGTTAATCTGTGTACTTTTAGTAGGAGGCGTTTCATAAGCATCAGGCTGTTGTAGGAGCTTTAAGCCAGAGTGACATGTTGCTGGGTTAGTTGCTGCAGCGCATTACAAGTTTGTTCAACAACTGACCCCAGTCACCCATGCAAAAGCTAAGGAAGAGACCAGAGATCAAAAGGTGGTAGGTCAAAGTCCAACAAAATTATGTGCAATGACGTATTCTGCTGTGGTAAAGCCTCAAATGGATCCAGCACCTTGTAGATTTTGGCCTTGACGTAGAAGAGCTCAATGAGAGTAGGGGTGCTCTCGATGGCAGCGTTGATGTACTCCAGCGCCGTCGCCTTCCTGTCCATCCTGTCGAAGTGCTGAGCGAGGAAGTACTGGACCCAGAGGAGAGTGGTGGGCGGTTCCCTTTCAGTGCTTCCTACAGCGGGGAGACAGGACACCGACAGTCACTCCTTCCTCTCTCATCCAGCCACACCAATCAAGGCGCAGCTGTGGAGCCATCATTTGTTATAGCCGACAAGGCTGGGAAGCTCTGCTGGATGCATCGCCCAGGCAGCATGTGGGGAGAGGAGGGGCGCTGGTACTGTACCGTTCGGACTGAACAAGCCACGCGTGCGGAGGGAGGCCTCATACCCAGTGACCAGTTCATGAATTACAGAGACCTGTTAAACAAAAGTGAAACAAAAGCGAAACAAAACCGCTAATCACTTAAGACACAAACATTAACAGCCGTAGGAACGCACACCAATCAACATGCACTTCGGTTTATAATGATAAAATCTGCATTTAACTCCCCACAGCATTAAGGACTCCCTGAGACTTACTAGCCAGAACACAACAGTAGGGAACCCTGCCATTTAACATAATTACTATATCAATGGAATTATGCATTAAAAAGCTAAACCCATCAATACACTTAAGAAAAATAGAAGTACTATGACTACTAATAGTGGGCACAAATTTTGCATACCCTTACTAGAGATGCAACGTGGCAGGAAAACATTTATTAAAATTAACACTAGATGGCGCAATAGGTATAATCTCAGATTTGTTTTGAGATTTTATTTTTGCATTTTGCCCTGGAGTCTGCGGAAGAGGAAAAAGATTTTGTAAATGTAGATGCCTAAAAAGGAAAAAGAATAAGAACGATGACGTCTAAGCTTGTTTTCAGTCTAATCTTGTTAAATATATTGTGAGTGGATCAAACCGTGAGTCCTGAATCATCTATTGAACAGAATCGTCAGTAGTCTGTATAGTTACACTCCTAACTCCTGCAACGCAAACAGTAACCATTTACATGGGTCATGCTGTAGGGTGAAGTGTTTGAAAAGAAAGAGCGAGATCTTTGTTTTTGACATCATTCCATTTAGAGTAACAAGACACTGAAAATTATTCAAACCACTACTTAGCTGGTTTGTATATCTGTTAGCTACTCACCATATACACAGTAAACCATATATAATAATGCAACCCAACCACATTCGTGACAACGACCAATAAAGGCAAGAAAATATGCAAGGGTATTAGCTGTCCATTTATCTATTGTGGAGATTTCATAACAATAGTAGCATTCAAACTACCAGGCTAGTTATTAAGGCAGATCAATTTAAACATTAGCATGTGCCAATACAGCATTGAAGCAAGCAAAATTACGCAAAGGTGGGTTTCCAGAAAGTATACCGACAGACTGACATCCTACACAATACATCATGGCACCTGATCATTTTATTTAAGTGGAAGGGAGTAATTTCACTAGACAAGTTGGCATTCAAATGTACACACAAACACAGAACTAAAAACAGTACGTCTGAATAATTTTCAGCTCTTACCTTTCCAGGATCATTGTAGAGAGACTTCAAGGTGGTAAACAATGGAGGACAGCCTTTGCTGAAATTTGTTCTTAAGTACTTGTCAATTCTGTCCTTGAATATTTCACCTGGAAAAAAAAACGTATTTATGATAATTAAGTTGATGATCGTTAGGTCAATGCTACAAAACATCCAGAGGAGCAGAAAAAGAAAAAATGTGACCTGTCAGGAAACTGAGTGGGAGTCTCTTCAAGGAGATAGTCTTTGGATGTCTGCTACCCACGTCTTCATATATCTGTAATCTCTTCTCCATTGTGCCTGGATCCAGGGGAGATAAATGTCATTGGTCACAGGAAGAAAAGAAGTGGGGAATCTTCCCAACCGGTTCATTTTTTTAATGAGTAGATAATGTGCTTCCTTTCTGAAGAAAAATGTATTACTATTCCCTTACACAGAGACTGTGCAATTTTGATTTCCATTTTCAATTTCTGGTAATTACAATCTGACAGTTCTGCTGCAGCCTGCATCAAACATGAATGGTGAATTTTATCCAACACCCACAACATGCATCCCAGAGCATCAAAAATCCTATACCTGAAATGGAGGAGAGAAAGCGAATAGGGACATTCTAACGTTCAGCTTACCATGATACTGCGTCACAAAAATGTATAGATGTAAAGCAACATGCTCGATGGGTAATTCAGGAAGCAGGGAAATGTCTGTTAGCAACTTTCAGGAAATGAAAGTAGAAAGTGCTAAGATTATTGCTCATGTAAATGAAAGGGTGCAGATAGTTCATACGGTAAAATGTGACAATCCTTGATAAAGCATCACATTTTGGAGAAAGTCTTCGTTAAGGCTCAATTTATACTTCAGTCACAGACAGAAGCTGCACATATCGTCTACATGAGACTACAGATGGGCGAGGTGCCCATAAAACCTTAAGGTTGTGCATTTTCATTGGGCGAAACTTCAGTCACTCATTCAGATGGTCACTGCATGACCTCATACAACCAATAGCAAGTGATCAAATGAATCAAATATAGGTGCAAGGTGCTCGTATCTTATCCATATGATACAGGGACGAGGGAGTAATCAATTTTAACATACATTTAGACATCCTTTGCTGTAAAAATGTGGGTATTTCCAGCAGTTTTCCAACCAATATTTTCAACCTTGTCCGACTCGAGATGAAGACGAAAGCGTAGGGGAACAGGACGCACTCACGTGGCTGCAGAGCCTTCTCCAGTCCAGCGTAATATGACCAGTTCTCTGTGTTGCGGTCAATCAGATGTCTGTAGACTCCCGCAGCCTCCGTCAGCTTACCCAACTTCAGCAGCATCTCACCTGAAGAATCATAAATACACAGCTTCCTGGAACATCTAGCAGGAAAGGTCCTGAAAGACTGAAAGTTTTTAAAATACGCAGAATGCATATTTTCCTAATAATCTCTTACTTGCCTCTCTGGTAACGCAGTTTAAAATGACATATTTCCAAATATCTGCATTAAAAGTAACATAATACTGAGCTCTGGTAACAATCGAAATAAACAAAGGCAACGAAAATCCACCAGACCTACATTCCGCATATAGAAGTATGCCCCCAAATTATTGTGAATTAAGCACGTTTTCATAAAACCTGTTATAAAAGACTCACTCGTACCTTTGATCTCTTCTACCATAAGCTGATCACAAATTTGCTTCTCATATGTTTCAATATGTTTCAAGGACTCTTCAAACAAATTCGCCTCCCTCATTACTGTATTCTGGTATAGCAGCAACTCACTGTACTCATAGTCAATTTTATTAGGTGGAACCTGAAACAGAAGAAGTTACAATACGATGTTACCTCAGAAATCACTCAAGGGTCAAGAATTTAAATGAATGTACAGTACAGGCCAAAAGTTTGGACACACCTTCTCATTCAATGTGTTTTCTTTATTTTCATGACCATTGGTAGATTC
>JAODJW010000001.1:43544978-43561118 GCA_026777045.1 Hyperopisus bebe | reverse complement strand
CCTTCAGTGAGAATCTACCAATGGTCATGAAAATAAAGAAAACACATTGAATGAGAAGGTGTGTCCAAACTTTTGGCTTGTACTGTATTCCCCAAAGTATTTAAATACCAAATTACACTGGGGGGGAAAGTGTTAAACAGCGTGCTTATGTAGATCCTTCTAGATGGTATAGTTTATAAGACACTATTATAAAAGGTTATGAAAGACTGCAGAAACTATTTTTAAATTTAACATTTTCATTATGAAATGGGGGGAAAAACTGACAGCATTCAGTATCTGGCTGGAAAGGTCTCAAACCAAACCATCACAAAATTCTCTCTCAATAAATTGACATATCCAGCTTTACACAGGCCATAATAGTATTTTATAAAAAATATTATTCTCTACCATCAGAATGAATCATGCAGATATAAAGCAAAGTGGCTTCTAGTCTAATAACCATGCTGACCAATTTTACTTAAGCATTTGCCTTTAGCATAGGTAAAAATACGGTAATAAATATCATTCGTAAATGAAACTAGTAACAAAAAAAAACAATAACACAAAAATAACACCTTTGAAATTGTCCTACACTTTATTACAGATTAACTGCCAATGAGATTCAAAACATCCCCCCCCCTCCAAAGAGAGAATCGCTCAGACCTGCTGTGTTTTGCGGAATTCTTCCAACAGTCTTAAGGCTGTATCATAATCCTTCAGTAGATGGTAGGCAATGGCATAACCAATCCAGGAAGCTCTCTGCGTCGGCCGCAACTGCAGCAGTTGATACCTAGTTTCCTGAATAAGAGCAACACACATCCTTATTTCCTGCTTCGCAATCCTACAACCATTCATGCAGAGCTCAAAAGCAAGTCCTGGCTTCACAGCCCGCGACCAATAACTACATCACATTTTCACTATTCCCCAAAACTGTGGTTTGAAATATTCTTAGTTTCAACATTGGTCAGACAAGCGAGAAGTTCTTATAAAACCTGAAGACTCAATCTGCTCTCTTTCCTACCAGTATACCAACCTGCTTCTCATAGCTGAATAACATATCTGAATTACATTCAATTATTTACTCAAAAAGCCGTAAATGCTACAACCCTGAATAAGCTTTTGAGATATGCAACAGTGCATGCTCTGGCAACATACCCTATAACCTTCGAGGTCCCTCATCTGGATTTGTAGCAAAGATAAGTCCCGCAGGATCTGCAGATTGTCCTTATCGAGCTTCAAGGCATTGCGGTAGCACTTGATGGCCTCGTCGTACTTCTTGTCCGACCTCTGGAGGAGGCCATAGACGTGCCAGCCTGGCAACCGATTAAGGAAACCTGTGGTTTTATACTCAGTGAACACGAGTAAGCACACATGGTTCCGGAACAGACAACTACAGTGAAAAGATACTGTCACAGTAAACAGACAGCGAAGACATCATTCTTCCGTTACACAGACAAACCAGAAATGCACCACAAGATATGAATTTTTCAATCAATATTCCTCCCCTATGACACACCACTCAAAGTAGGGTAGATCTAACAGCAAAATTCCAAGAATTATGGTCCATCAATTGAGCTAAACGACTAGGTATCTCGCTCTAAGCGCTCCACATCAATGCTGACTGTAGACTGGGCAACCCACAAGACTGTAAAGGGAGGAGTGCTCTCCTTCAAGTATGATATATCACTCATTCAAGCCTATAGGCGAAGGGAATTTGAGGGCTGGCATAGTCTGGAGAAAGGGTACTCACCCCTCCTAAGCTGACAGGAGTGCCATGCACTGAGAGAGTAGACCTGCAGTGGGATTAACCACACATTCCATACCGAGTATTAAATGGGGCTAAATGGGTACCACTGTAAGGGTGATGATGGTCAGGGCAACTTTCTGAGCAATGTTACCAGACAGTGTTGCTGACCGTGCTGCTCAGGCACTTTCCTATTGATGTTGGGCAACAAATTTCTATTTGAAAATCTATAGTTAGCAGTGGGCAACTTTTTGCGATCATGCAGATCAAGATGAGTTGCCCTTTGTCTCACCTTGTTGCTCAAAAAGTTGCCCCGTCTATTATCATGCAAACTCAGGATGCACTGATCGATCGCCTAAGGACCAGATGATCAGCCAACTGCCTAAATGTGGCCAGATTCATGAGTCGATCAATTAGTTTAGCAACTAATTAAACCATTTCTTTCAATTACTGATGTGCGACATGACGATATTTTATTGTACCGCGATACATATTTCAGAGGTATAGTCAGAATCGCGATACAGCACTACATTTACATTTACTTAGCAGATGGTTTTAACCAAAGCAAAAGAATTAAGGCAAACAGAACAATACAAACATATGTTATGTCAAGGAATTCACTAAGCATAAGTGTGTCTAAGCTGAGCTTCCAGTGAACGCCCAGTTACAAGTGCACTACTTAACACTGTTATTATAACATCAGAAGAAGAAACAGATGTCAAAATCACAGCAAGACATGAACTAAAAGTTATCCATGGAGGAACTACCCCAAAAACATTTGGAACAACCAATTTACTTTGACATTTTTATTTGAAAAGGTTATTTTAAATATTCTGCCTGCAGAAGGTCAAGTTCATTTAACACGTTAAAGAAATGTTTAGTCTGTTAATTACTATTAAACTAAGAAATTGGAATTGGGCAGAATCGGTATCATGGGTCAGGGCTTAAAACAAACAAACAAACAAATAAATAAATAATAATTTTTAAAAAAACGGTAATCGGGATTGGCCAAAAAAAAAAATAACTAAATCGGTGCATACCTAATGCTAACAATTAATAGCACTGGTGACACAAAGCAATGATAAAAGCCATTTCCAAAGAGCCGGATAGACTTGAGCATAGCGAGTTAGCTGAACTTCAAGGTGGGAAAGGAAAACAGACAAAGGATACAAACGTGGCTTTTCAGATCATTTCGCAGACCCCGTCGCACAAACTCATAGGCTTCCTCCTTCTTCCCCAGGCAATTCAATGTAAGCCCTTTCATAGCTAAGGTCTCTGAAAAACAAGAAATCCGTGCTAAATTTTCACAGCAATTCAACCGTTCTATAAAGCATACAATTTAATTAATATTACTGGAAGTGTCAGTGTTTTTTTCTGTTTTACATGCATTATATTTGAATACTTAATGGGTAATTTCCTTAAGAGAATTATGTTTTTCTCCCCAAAATTTGGTCAAATGACATCTTATATTACATGTTAATAAATTTATTTTAAACTTTCTTTTGCATTTCAGGAGCACAAGTCTGAAGAACTACTACTTGTTAAGCTAACAATGCTCCTGAACACTTCCTGATCATCAATCCAATTTCCAAGTGTGTAATAACCATTCTAATAAAGTATGTCAGCATGACATTTACAACACCTGGATCTTAAAATCTAATTTTATCCAGTCTTTATGAGACTTTACATACTGTCTAGGGGGTCCAGGGACCATGAATCAGGAATAAAAGACCCATATTCAAAGATCCTTTGGGAAACACCTACTTAATAACAAAACTGCAGCTCACCCGATGATACACACCTAACGTAAAAATAGCTTCTTGCCGTAACAGTGACGTCACATTAATGCCAAGGTAAACTTCCATATAAAAAAACATTCACTGTACAATGCACCTCAATATTTAATTTAATCCTTTAAAAAGTGATGTTAGACTTTTCAACAGATTTCGTGATGTACTCATAATCCCTAATAATAATCCCAGTTCTTAGTAATGGACGTACCTCCATGTTCTGCAAATTTTGGATTGGTCAGGATCATCTTGCAGAACTTTAGGCCATTCTTGTATTGTTTCTGTTCGTAACATTTCTAAAGGGGGCGCAAAAAACAAAAGCAAAAAGGCGTCTGAAAGTCATTAGGAGATTAAAAAAAATCCCCCATCCAGCGTCTCTTAAACAAACAAAAACGTCAATCCATGTGAAGGACAAGATCGGAGATGTGGGCGGCGGTTTAATGACCAATATGGATGGAGACATAAAAACACGACTTCAATGGTGCAGGACACTTGGGATCACTTTGTGAGGAGGGGGGTCACCGCCTTTCGGGATTAGCGAGGAAACCTCAGTGGGAGGCCCGCGTTACACTCCCATTGTGCCCCCCCCCCTCTCCAAGGTGCAGCAAAAAAACCCTTAAGTGTAGAAAAAAACAAACACGCACTCTCTTTACGCTACTGATGCATTACACCCCCCTCCCCTTCCCAGAAACCACTGTTAATAACAGCACAGAAAAGACAGGACAATATCACGGTAAGATACAAAGCGAGGCGCAACCACGCACCAAAGGCTGCCAATGCGGACAAACACTCACAAAGAAAGTTTATTAATCGTTGCTGTACAATGCAACTAAATCAGCGACGGGGTTACAAAAGAGCACTTCATCATCAATATCCGAAGTGTTAAACAGCGCAGTTAGCGCTGAAACCTCACCCCCGATCACCACGTTAATATAGCGCCCTGGCAATAATCAATAACTTACGTTAATAAAGTTTCTATCTAGCTATACGTCTTAATTGTCACAGAAACTGGCCCGACAGTGCGTCCGTCCAAGCCTTTGTGCTGCACACAACTCCTGACAGCCCCTTACAACCTCAACTATGGATACAAACTTCAGACTAAAACACGCAAAGAAACAAAATCCAAGACGCGGTTACTTTGGGAAATAACCGCAAAAGAGTCTCGGTCGGAGCAGGCATGCGTTCCCCCAAGGGGTAAAATAAGATGATCACCTCAGCTGGATATTTCACGAGTTTTTTCCCCCTGATTACTTCACTCCTGCATTTCTAACTTACCAGAATACGCTTAAAAAGGTTACTCTCCTTAGGAGGCAAATGGTTTGACGGCATGACACTGCAGCGCTACCACCGTAGCAGGGATCAGACCCGACGCTTCCCACTTTCACTTTATTTTTTGTTGTATCGATTGCACTAATTCATTGGCGTCTTTGCATTTATTTATTTTTTTGCTGGGCTGCACAGGCGTTTCAGTCCGATCGCCAAGATGGCAGCCGGTGGAGCTGCACTAGTGAGTTTGCGCAGGCTTTCCTCCTTAAAGGGAGCACACGCGTCGCAGCCTTTGAGATTTAACAGTCAGCTCTATGTATTATACATATCTTACCCGTTGCCGTTTATAAATCACGCCAAATGAAAATTATCCATATTGCTATATATATATATATATGTGTTTATTGCATGTTATAATTATGAGTACAGTAATGATCCTGAAATATGTTTAAATGGAAACAGCAGTTTTGTTTTATTACAAATATGTTTGTTTCATCACTCAGTGAAAAATCAAATCTGTCCTTTGTCCACCTGTCATATGTTGTAATTTATCTATTCTAATTGGTTGGCAGTTATGTAAACCTTGAGCTTATTTTCTGTTACCTTCAACAGAAATTCTCATGTAGTTCCTTGGCTTGTCTTTATCATGTTTCCGTAGCAAAACCATCAACCTCGAAAAAGGCTCATTCGTACAGAAGATTTTGAATTACTGCGGTGTGCGACTCTGACAGTAACACAGACAGTGTAATAATTGTAATTTCATAACAGGTTTTGTCCTATGCCTAAATCCAAATGACGGTTGACTTCAAAGTGGAACCATTTGCTATTAAACTCTACAACAAGCACATTATGCGGACTGATCAGTCTTTTTAGATTGTCCTTTGTTAGCTACATTGTATGCATTTCTATCTCACGTCCAGCAGGTGTCACAATTATCCCTGTAAACTACAAGTAAAACTTAGTAACAGTTACACCGATTTACGCAACGTTTCAGTTTTGTGGGCTATAGAGAATATTAAGCCGCCGAAGAAATGAAGTACACATTAAGTAAAAATACGTCCAATATGATTTAGCTTATTGATAGCATGTGATTTGCAAATAATGTTGTCACTTCTCACAAAATATGATTAGGCTATGAGATATTATTATGAAGTCACAGTGTGATCGGAACATGCAAGTGCATTGCGTTAAAAACATCCACGCGCCAGCGTAACAAACAAAAATCAAATTTGTCAAATATGAATGCAGCCTACTGTGAAAATATGCCCTCTGGTGTAAATCTCAGCATGAACACGGATGGCCATGACGGGATTTGGTAATGCTCTACACTACAGACTGCAAGCACATACTGAGCCTGCAAATGCCTCTTTTTCTTTGTAATTTCTTAGCGATTGAACGCACACTGTGCCACAGTCTTAAGGACCCAGTTGATTTTGCCTAAAACGACTCCCTCCCCCAATTTCCACTCCAATTTACTGTTATATTCAGGCGAGATCAACTATACTCGTAACTGGGTAATTTAACGGGTTAATGACTTTTTATGTAACTATGCAATTTAGAATTTGTTTAAACAAAGAACAAGCATAACTATGGAATAAATCGATTTTTAAATGACAAAAATAAATTACTAAGCTGTATATGCATCTTAGGTAGACGTGATATAAAATGCATAAAGAAAGCCTGTATCAAACTGTAACCTTGAAGTTTACAAAGGTGTGTTTTGCTTGAACGCTTAAAGTCATTTATATGTATTGAATCCGTAATCATTGCAAGTTGAACAATATTTTGAACTCTGGATGCTGGACCTGATCAATGTTCATTTCTTTCCCGACCATTGAAAAATTTAGATATGAATGAGTGTTTTATTGATTGATCTAATTAATTCATTAATTTTAATGAACATGCAGCTACCGACAGATGTCACTTTATAAGGCATACAATTTATAAAGCGTCACTATTTAGCTTCACATATATGATGGCCACTGTTAGCATTATACATAAAATGGTAACATGCCTTATGTGCAGATATATATTGTTTGTTGCTGTTACCCACCCTTTGCTCCATGCTACAGTTTCTGAACCTGTTGTTGACACAGTGCCTATTCTGCTATCCCTGCTGACACCTCTCTATATTGTCTTTCGTTTATTATTTATTTAACTCTGCAAAAACACTGATTTGTACACCAAGTGCAAAGAGACAGTAATTTTCATTAGAGGCACATTTGAATAAGTATGGAATTTTTTACTTATTGTTTTGTTTATAATATATTGGATTATTTTTGGCTAGAGAAAATAAAATCAAATAAGTTTTCTTCTTGAAATTAAATATTATTGAATGATTAATGCTGTTCGGTAACAATAGTGTGTTTCGTGGTGTTTTGATCATGACCCTAACCCTACAATTAGTACAAAGCAGATAAATACGATCACTCTGTAGTAGCTAGCCTTCATTTAGTCATATATATCATAAAGTATGATGTTATGAGAATAGCGAACTGTTTTATCGAGAAATAGATTATTTGAAATTGACAGCTTTGCGAAAAAGAAATGGTGGTATTTTTGCATCAGAATAGCTAAGTGTATCTTCGATTGAGGTCGTTAATTCGGAGGAGAGCCTGGCGGTTGTCTATGGTCCTGTGGACGGTGATCAGGAAGGGAAAGGCAGAGGGAAGCTCCACCCTGGTGCTCAGCTTCTGATGGCCCCAGTGCAGACATCTCAGGTGGTCAGCAAGGTCCTTGCGGCCTGCACGCTCAAGAGCATCCTGCAGGATCTTGGTCTTGTTAAGTTTGTCCCATGTTCTTTCGTACCTAGATCGATGAGTTGAAAAATAATAAAAATGTACTGTTCTTCATATCTACTCTGTGCCACCGTGATCTACCAACGTTCACTTGATTGCAACAAAATAATGTCAAAGAATTTCCATGGGAAATATCATATCAATATCAATGTGGTTTAACACATGCCTGGCTATTTAAAGTCTAGACATGGAACTGATGATTGTATCCCTGACATGCTTACATCTCAAAGTTTTAATGAAACAAAAATACCCAAACAAGCATTGATTTGCAAACAACTCAGTCCTAAAATGGTCCTCATTATATTCCAGTTAGCCAGGTTCATTACTCAAATATTACTCATTCTCTGTGAGCTGATCAGGGTCTTTAGTTTGGCAGCCTAATCCAAAGGTTCATTGTTGTTGTACACGTGTTGCAGCTACACCAATATAACTCAAGGTGGCACATGCCCCACCTTAAAATGTAATTAGTCATTTACTTTTCAGTTATTTCCCACTAATTAAATAAAATCCGAATACTGTCTGAAGTACAGATCACTAAAGTTTCATAGCAATATCAAAAACATCTACAGAGGATATAGTACATTTACTATCAAAGGTGCTACATTGTATGGAGCACTAAGCTCACCAGCACTCCAACATCTTCTTGGCTTGGGCTCTCTTCTCTGCTGCAGTTATGTGGAACTGTCTGACTTCAGGTCTGGTAAAACCCAACTCATATGCCAGGATGGTCCACTCAAATCCCAGGTGTTTGGAAAGGTCCTGGACAGACTTAAGATTGATCACTGCATCCTATAACAAAAAGGTTTCAAGATCCTGAAATTGCCAATAGAAGCCATGGGCATATGTGTGTCTATATAAGCATGTCATGTATTTAAATGACACATATTCCATGGTTTTCCATCTTCACACATTTTCTGACAATTCATTCCAATATCTTACCTCTTGAGCTCTATTTGGCATTTTGGTGTCTTTCCCACAAAATTTCCTTCTACTTTAGATGGTTTGGCTAAAATCAAAAAGCAAGATACTTTGTATCACGCTACTTGTAATTACACAATTATGCGTGAAATAAATCTGAATTGCACTAGCAAAGATACATATTTTCCATTAATTTATACAAATATTTTGTTCTAGTAAAGTAGACTACTCACCACTTTGGCACTGTGTGAGGACCACCCCTAAGTCAGCACTGACAGCTCATACGTGAAATGTTACCATAGAGATTAATCAACAAAAGACTGCCTTGTTAAAAATTAAAAAACAGTGGTAAAGCGTTGAATTCATCCAGTCACACTACCTGCTTCAGCACAATGTTTTCTGCTCAAGTTTAAGTTGTGACCATCTGTCAACAATAAAATATACAACAACAAAGCAGACTGATCAAATTTTAAAAACACCTTGTTTAGGTATTGTAAATGTACGAATAATGTTTACTGTAACCAATTTGTACTTAACATTGTTCCTTTATGGCCAAATGTATTACCCTGCAATACCAGGGTGTTAAACTCCTTTATTTCCTGTGCTGCTTCGAACAGTCTTCAGGAATAAAGTCGCATGACAGGTAAACATTGTCACACTGGCTTCCTTAAAGGCAGAATGATCAGGATTTGTGGCAATAAAATGTTTTCTAATAGGCCTATTAAATGTTGCATGAGTTACATTCAAGGTAAGGCAACTTCATTCACATGACCCGGCGGGTAAAGTCAAAGTAGTTCATTCACTGAGAGAGCAGAGGGATATGGTGACACCTTGTATAATGTTTACGATGCAGGTCATTGGCATGAGGTCTGGCAGTATGAGTAATTAACCAAGTCCACTCTTGCAAAATAAAATTATATAGGTGTGATGTCTATCTGTGAATCGGAGCCAGATCTCACCCTATGATTATCCTAGGAATTATGTCGCAGATAGTCCTAGTAACCCCCACCCCCTAAGAAAAAAAAGAACAATAAAAGGAGCAGAGGAGGTACGACTCTCTTCAAAGAGCTGTTATTCTTATCACTTGTCTGGAGATTTAGCCTGTCGATGGTCAAATTAATTTGCATTAAAAGCACATTAACGACTCTCCTGCCCCACCCGTTATACTTCTTCATATGACAAAAATGCATCCTTGGTGATAATTATAGCTTGGAATTTTGACACATTTTGATTGCTAATTTGGTGAATTTAAGTCTAGGTTCATATAAAAAACATGTCTGTGGCCTCAAGCGACAATCATTACAGAAATGGGATTCTTAAAGTTCATTTAACATTATAACACTCATAATTCTTAACGTGATTTTACTATAGGTTGTGGTTTTGTCATGCAAGTTAAGTAGGCCTATTCAAATTTTACTTTGAAACGGTCGTCAATAGCGGAAGAGCGACACCTGATGGCTGGTTGGGATAAAAGCTCTTAGCGTGTTTGTCGCGTTAGTGAAACCTGGGACAGTATATTTAACAATGGGGACAAGAAGCAGGTGAACCGAACATTTTGAACTAAAATAAATTAAAACATAACTTACAATATAATACAATATAATACTTATTAACAATACAATATAATTGATTAAAAAGATTGAACTTTTAAACTGTTTTGTAGCATTGACAGGAATTCAATACTTGTATTAATTAATTATATTTCTTAATTAATCACATCACATTTCTTAGCCTTTAATAACTGAACACGCAATCGTTTTATGTTTATACGTCAAACGCATTTCAGTAGATTATCCGACGGAGATTTTTTTTATCAACTAGTCTATTTTCTGTTAGATGCAAAGCCAACAGCGCTATTATTTGTAACACAAACGCTTCTACAGTACGTCGATTTATGGATCAAATATGGAAGTTAAACAAGGAAACTAAACAGTTAAATGCTAAAATTTAGTATTACTTGCTGAGTCATGATTTGAGGCCTTCATTCATATTAATCAACGTTGTCCTAATACATAAATACACCTTAGAATATAAACTTTACTACTAGTTATTTCATTTATCGCACAGCTCAATCTTCAAAGCGCAATAACAATCCAAATGGGGTTAAATACAGTACAATTAAAGAAGTACACAAGCGTCCCATATGGTCTAGCGGTTAGGATTCCTGGTTTTCACCCAGGCGGCCCGGGTTCGACTCCCGGTATGGGAATGACGTTTTGATAAATTGGTCTTTCGGTTATTTTATGAGAATAAAGCTCCAGTGTCTTCATTGGTAAAAGCACGACACTGAAGGGTCGTATGTGAGCGTGCGCGGTTCAGGGACGGCATTGGCAGCCTTTGAGTGAGCTGGTGTTTAGCCCCTGTGAATTGTTGGTTGAATGCCCACCCATTACCGCAATCGCTGTAATCGTATTATGCCAGACCACACCACTGCCAAGGTCAACAAGTTCTTTTCAAAGTGTGCAAGTCATTAACTCCTATTATTAACCCTATATTCAGATTTTATTCTGTTGTTTTGCATTTTGATAAACTACCTTTGTGATATGTCTAACAAATGTTTTATTATTTTAATTTTATATTTCAGTTTCATTTTATCATTGCTTGGTTTACCAAATTCTCCAGTTACATGTGGAATTATTTACACAAATATCACATAACTCTACTGGCACTCAGAGTTAGTAGCATAACAATATGAACTCACAATTGCTTACATACTCTGCATTGGAAAAGTGTTCCTGAACAGCCCACAAAGCTAATACAATACTTCCCCCAAAATTTGTACTAAGAATATTTTTTAAACAAAACTACAAAGTTATTCTAAGTTTCAGTGTTCAGATATAAAAATATGATACAGAACCAATTTTCAGCATAGAATGTGAAATTCAGTAAAATGAGTTAATTGGCCTCAGATCTTAAGAAGGCACAGTGTATCAGTTGTTAGAATAACTATATTCAGTTGGCATTCAGGTGGTGCAGTGGATAAACTTCTGAGATTTTCACCTGCGTTGCTTGGTCAATGTTTTGACATTTTTACTCTGAACTGGGACCCAGTAAAAAAACTCAAATAATTACATCAATTCTCTTCAAATCCACAAACACAAAACATTATGTAAAACCTTTTATTTCCATTTTAAAATACAGTGATTCCCAAACAACAAATTATTTTAGAAAAAGAAACCGCTTTATCAGATCTGTGCAAGAGTACAGCAAGTTTTTTTTTTGTTAAATATATATAAACATAAAGGAGCAACAAATGCATTAGAACAAGATAAGCTAAACTTAAAAGAACCAGTGACAGTACAACTATATTGCTAACTTTGCGTATTTAACAAACAAATCAAATAAACTTAAGTGAAACTAGTTCTTTCTATTACAGTGAAATAACAGTGAAGGTGCAGCAAAGATCCAGAGTAAATAAAACACAAAATCAGAACTGAAACACTTTTACAATAGGTACCACAACTGTACAAAGATTTTACATATTTCATTTAGTCCTCTGATAAGGTCAGACATTCACTTTTCAGTCTCCATCGTTTAAAAAACTGCAAAATTGAATTGATTCCGTAAGTATGGTTTTGTAAACAGTTTTAAATGTTAAGATGTAGTTTGACTTTTTGGCTAGGATACAACTTTAAAAATCAATATTGCAACAACAGCATCCTTGCAATGCATAAAATTTCACCTCAGTTCAAACGCGATTCTGGCTGGGGCGTCATCTTCCCCATTTGCATTTCCATGCTGCTGCTCAGAGTACGTTCTGCTTCAGCAGTACTTCAAAGGCAAAGCAGACAGGCCCAGCCTGCTGGGCCCAAACGCCGCCGGGGCTCCCGGCTCTCCGGTACAGCCTGACTAGCATTAGTAGCATCCGTCTCTCCAGCTTCCATCCCGGAGAGCGCTGAGCGCAGCCAGGCTTTTTGGGGGCGTGAGTAAGCTGGAAGAGAATTGAGGAATTAAACCCTCATATTGAAAATAAAGCCTTACAAGTATAATTCATGATGCACTGGAGTGTAATTAGCTACTTAAGTAGGTGATGATGCCTCCCTACATCGTACATTACTGTAGATAGACATTTCAAATGTTCCAGGACCTGTATTGCTCTCCAACGGCATTGGATAGTGTTTGATGCTGAGGGACACAACTTACTTTATTTAACTTTATGAATGAAGCCATATATTCAATTCAATTCAATTCAATTCAATTGTATTCTATTCTATTTGTATAGTGCATTTTCATGACATTACATTGTATCACATTATATTACATTGTCTTCCCCGCCCAAAGCCCCCCATTGAGCAAGCTGAGGTGATAGTGGCAAGGAAAAACTCCCTAGAAGGAAGAAACCTTGGGAGGAACCAGACTCAAAGGGGGAGCCCATCCTCTAGGGGCTGCCAGAGGAAGTCAAATGAGCAAGATGGCAAAGTCCCAATTCACACTGTCCAAATCTTAAGAATACTAAGGGGTTACGTCCCTCCTGTCCCTCTGGTTCCTACACCCCTGCTGCTCCGCTTGGCTCACTTACCTGCGTGCAGGCTGAGCTATTTTACTGCGGGGAATGGCACTGGTCCCGTTGATGGATGCTGGCCTCGGGAGGGCGCTGCGACCCGGAATGGATGAGGCGCCGGGTTTGTTGGGGAGGGGGATGCCACTGCCAGAGCCTGAGTGCAAACTGGTGTAGGAGGAGGGGGCAGCGGAGCCTTGTACTGTGGGGCTGACGTAGGCGGTGGCCTTGGTGGGAGGTCGGGACAAGGCGGAGAAGTTGCCCACGCTCTGTACACGGTGCTGGAGCTGCCCTGGGGAGGGGACTTAGCGGGAAACAGGATGTCAGTCAGGTGGGTGGGGGCATTCAGGTCAGGGCAAGGTGATGTGCGATACGCAAATCTCTCTAAAATTACACGAATACTCTACTCTAGACTGGCATCAATTAAGTTGGTTCAAATGCCATAAATTGAATGTAATTCAAGCAGACCTTAAAATAATTTTAGGGATATAGCCCCTCTACCACATCAATGCCACATCAAATAAGCTACTATGCAACAGATCAGTCACCAATAGTATTTTTTTGCATAAAACTTCTTAGACTAAAATAATGTGCCTATTTAGACCTGAACAAAAATGTAAATGGTAACACAGACATCCCACTTTATGCATACTGATTTCAGGGAGGCGGATGGGAGACAGCTGAAAGGGGGGTGTTGGTTAGGCATGGGCGGTATAATGGTGATTGCCCAATCCTCCCCGCAAATTTTAATGGGAAATACCAGTAGAGTGTTGCGTGTTTTTGTTGTTTTTTTTAAGTTGTCAGAATAATGCAGTTTAATTGGCTAGCTAAGACGATGTCGGACCGCCAGCAGAAAAATTTTCCATCCCATGTGTGGCAGGGTTTCATCAATACAACTTCTTGCCAGCTAATTCTGCTGCCGCTGAATAGCATAATGACGGATTTCTGGCACATCGTGCATTGTTCCCGGCTGCCAGGCAGCTGCCGGCGATTTACGGGAGATTCCAGGAACTGCCGGCAGAGGCGGGATGTCTGTCGACGTGAACTGCGGCTAGAGCGATGTCACAGCTTAGGGAACACAGGGATAGAGGCCGGCGCTCGTACTTGAGGATTGCATCCTGGACAGCACGTTCGAGGAGTCGAAGCTTTGGCTGTTGCGGAGGGATGGGGAGCTGGTCTGCCCGACGGGGCCGGGGAGGCCGGGAATGCTGGGAAGGCCGGGAACGCTCGGCATGCTGGGAGCCCGCACCAGATTGGGCATGCTTCTCCTCAGCTTATCTGCAAAGTAACACGGCTTCAGAAACACCACAAATGCACACACATCACACACTGCATAGCATACGAGTGCCTTACGCACCAACTGCCGACCTATCAGGACAGTAACTGCCTGCAACATGAGTGCTAGTTACTGTGATTAATGCAGTCTGATTGGCAGATCAGGTAAAGGGGGAAAGTGATGGGGAAAAAAACAGCCACATCTGGCTCGACGTTAGAGAGCAATCCAAAACACACAGCAAACAGGATGCTACGCTTCAATTAATAGAACATATTTATAAGTCATTCTAACCAAGTTTAGAGGGGAAACACTGTTCTTTTGTTTCCATTTTTCCAATGTTTGTTCCTCTGAGTGTATAGCCAAACACCGCCAGAAAAGTGCAATGTGCTGCAACAGCTTTTACTTTGCAAACAAACAACCTTCAGATGCACTGGCAGCAGGACCCAAAAGTGCCTACCTACCAAGCCTTTATATTACTAATTATTATTATTATTTATTATTGGCAATCCCCAGGTTAAGAACGTCTGACTAACTTACGATCGGATTGCCATAAAGCCTATTACATAAAAAACTGTTAAATACAGTGATTCCCAACAACAAATTACTTCTGATGCTCATGAAAACATCGCACGGCTTCAAAGGTTCAACTCATAGTACAGTGCAGTAGCATATGTAGTTACTTTTATTATTAGTGTGCTATTATTAGTAGTGGTATTACTAGTATTATGCACTGTATTATTATTACTATTGCTATTAGTATTATGCACTGTATTATTATTATTACTACTGCTATTAGTATTATGCACTGTATTATTATTATTATTATTATTATTATTATTATTATTATTATTATTATTATTATTCGCTGTATTATTACTTTTCTAATTTACCTACAAATTCAACTTAAAGACAGACTTAGGAAATACATCTGATCGATAGTCTGATCAACATCTGCTCATTATTTCTCAAAGTTCTGAATTTTATTACTAGAATAAGACATTTCTAAAAGCTTCAGGGCACTTATGCAGAAATAATAACCCTGAAGAACCACATCGGTTCCCAAGTTGCTCACAATCGTTCCGTTTCTTTGAAGGAGAAAAAAATCATAAACTTACTCTCGTGTTCAACTTGACTCCAGGAAGGAGAGCCTAGTTTTCCCAAAATTTAGACATTAACGAGACAGACAAGGGAGACAAGCACAAATGCACACACACACAAACACACAAAAATGTGTGTTAATGTTTGACGTGTTCGTTGCTGTACGTTAGGTCATCCACATACATCTTCCTGTCTTAATAAGGGCCTAACAAAGTAATCGATTTCCTGCACAAAATCTCTGCGAACATTTTGTCATACTGGAGGTAAATACGCATATGCCGGTATCCGTGTTTTAATGGCTTTGTAGAAAATGCAGATAGCCTCCCAAACATTTGAGTTTGGACTATTTTCATTATTTTTATGAGGAAAATTCTAATTTGTTCCAGGTCCATCCAAGAAACCCCAATTCATTTCCTGCAAAATACCCCTAACAGTGAAAAACAACCACTGTAGCCCGACATTAGCTAACCGGCAAGCAGCTAATGAGGTAATAAATATGGATTTGTATGTTGATATATGGACATTTTTTGCAGTACCATGTTACACTTCATAATAAATGAATTTTACAGTGTTATGTAAAAAATAAAAGAAAACTATATAAAACAATAAAAATGATAATGGGTGGTCTTTGCAATTATTTGTTACTGGGAATTTGTACTTGTGTGAATTTCAAATATTACTCTGTTATTGCACCAGGATTTTCTGGCCCGTAGCCAGAAATAAATTTCGGGGGTGGGATGAGCGGGGGGGGGGGGGGGGGGGGTTCAACCCCC
>JAODJW010000001.1:43499586-43512183 GCA_026777045.1 Hyperopisus bebe | reverse complement strand
ACTTTTGGATGGGGGGGGGGGCAGGGGATTGAGGTGAACATGCAAACTCCACACACAGAACCCTCACAAAGATTTGAACCCAGGTCTGAAACAACAGTGATAACCACTGCACCACATTAGTCACCAAAGGTCAAACAAACCAGTTGGTGATTTTGGAATTTTCCATCAAAAAATCATGAACTTTTTTGTACATTCTCGTTTGCAGAATTCATGCCAAGGTGCCTCAGAATTGGTCTGGCAGCTCGTGGAGGACCAATGTCCCTTTAAGGCATTTGAATAGCCATTTTCATTACTTTGTATATGTGTGTGCATGATTAAATGTGTATGTCAACAGCCCAAATACTACTTACTAAACCATTTAGTGTAATTCAACAAGGCATTATAAAACCACATTAATTTCTGCCTTCAAATAGTTTAGTTTCTGGTAGAAGATGATAAATAACTGCAATATTTTTGTTCGTAGTCCGGTTATTTCTATTTGCCTCAGAAATTAAGGTAATTTAATAAGTGCTCACTATTATATTGTCTAACCTCCATACACTGCTTTTTATACGTTAATTTAGTATATGGTACATAAAAAATAATATACATGCCATAAATTAAAAAAACCTGCTATGGCAATTTTACATTTCTTATTAATTTGTTTTTAGTAAATTGGAAATGCGGGCAAACGGATGTAGGGGGAAACCTCAGGATTATTTTATTTGCCATGTCCAAGCTAGCATATGCGGCTAAAAAGCTAAATCCTAAGCGGGTTACGCAAGCCGAGAGGGGCGAAGCTGTCCGAATAGCGTTACGAGCAGAGCGGGCGCTGTGGGGACGCACGCGGCGTATCCCGGCATGCCTGACAGCGACAGCGGCTCGCGGACGAGGATGAAGCTAAGATGGCAGCGTTAGCGATACTGCGGCTCGTTCGGGCTCCAGCCAAACGCCAGCGACGGGCGCTGCCAGCCGACACCGCGGCCCAGCTCTGAAGGAAAGCCGTACATGTCGTTCGCCAACATGCGACATTATGCCCGGGAATGTCATATTTAATCGGGCATTGATTGAAATTACCGCGCTGAAAAGGAGCGCCGCTTCGGATTCGTACCACGGAGTGTATTTTATGTCGTTTCAGTTCTAATCGGGTGCATGGAATTTTATTTTTTTCTGCATTCGAAGGACAGCTAGATTTAATGTATAAGGTCTTTTTTAATGACGAATGTTAGTGACTGCTAAAAGTGAGATTTTAACTAAATGTCTCTGATGTAACATACGAATCGTTCCACAAAATAATGATGTGCGCCGCCGCTGCTGCGGCGGCGGCTGCAGGAGGGATCCTCTCGTCGCCTCCCACCGTGGGCTTGGGTGTCAAAGTCTTTTCAGCAGCCGGGACAGATTTTCCTTGTACGGGATTAGCTATGGGTTCGTGTCCCGGCCCGGGGGCTCAGTCAGACTGCCGGAGCCGGTATCAGCTTCTGCTCTCAGGGAGAGCTTTGGGGGACATATATCGGAGGATTTACACCACAGCCATAAGCGACAAAGAGCAAGGGATTTCACAGAGCAGGTAGGTCAAAACAAATCAGAAATGCACGCTGCACTGTTAACCTAGCACTGTACATTTTTACTTCTGTCTGAAAAATAATCAGTTGACTACCTAGAAGGCTGACGAGAACGAACCTTGGCTATCTAGCTACACCCCTTCGTTAGCTATCCGGCTAGCTGCTGTACTACAATGGCTAGGGAAGTCCGTGCTGGCTAGCCTGCGAGCTAGCTGTCATAGCTGGCGTTTGTTTGGCTTATCTAGCTACATTTAGCTGGATTTAGCTTTACATAGCTTGGTGCCTATATATTTGACGAATATACCTTTCTTATGCGTCTATTTGTTTCTCTTATTTGGCTCTTACGTGTGCCCACTCGACCGATCGTCATTTATTAGCTACCCGGGGCAGATCTGCGGCATGCACCCTGGGTCTGTTAAGGGCAAAATGCAAAAGAAACGTTGCTCTTCATTGGAGACACATTTAGCTCATTCAGAATTACATATGCAGTGTGTTTGGTTATCAAAAGGGGTCTCGATTTGCTTGGGGTTCATAGGGAAGTTATCGGGTTAGATGTGGGTGTTTGAGGCAATGACAGCCCGCGCTGCGACGCGGGGCTCCGTTGACCAGCCCTTCCTTTCACCGGTTCAAGATCAGTATAGATGTATCAGGATATATCAGATTTTTTTGTCCAGGAAATGACCGTGCGCCCGTGTGCGTTGAAATGCAAATAAATAGCGGGTGTTGATGCGCTTCCTATGTCCACAGCGCCGAGTTTCGGAGTTCAGTCCGTCCGTTAAACCACGTTTCGCTGACAAGCCAGCCGTGATTCATCCATGCCTGTTAAACGGGTTTATAGTTGCTTATAAACATCCCGGATCTCATCCTAGCGGTCATCTAATGTTCAAATTACTTAGTACGACAAAGCCAAAGACAATCTGTGTTTATTTGTCCTGCGTCACTAGCTGAAATTGTATCACTGATACCGAATTAAGGCAGCTAATAGTGTGATGGCTTTTCGAGCTTATTAAACTGCTGTCCTCCATTAAAGCGTGCAAGGTGGTACTTCTTTAGCAAACCCCAATTAATAAAAAGAAAAAAGACAGTTAGACCAGTGTCTTGAAATAGGTGTCTCTCCCAAACGTTTTGTGCTTTGAGGTGTTATAACGGTTTTGATGTGTCGTTACCCAATTTAAGAAATAGATCGGTACTTTGCCATCAACTGCTGTCAGAACTAAAATTGAAAGTGAAAGTATCGAAATGTGTCTCTTTTTTATCACAAATTGAGTAATTTTTTTGTAGACTGTGACAATGGGGTTGCAAACCATTGTAAAATGGAATTTCTTGTGTGCTTTAGTTGTCCAGTTGTATCTTCTTAAGTTGCACATCATATTTTTGGATTTGTTGAAAAGGGTGTAGTGCTCCCGTTATCCTCCTGAAAACAGGTTCTGTTTAATACACTTCTCTAATTACTCAGGAGACGCCTTCAAAGACAGAATTTGCTACCTAAAATGTTCCGTCATCTGTACACTCAGCTCTGATGATGATGGCCAAGCAGAATCAGAATCCTTTTATTGACCATGTACAAAAAGTACAATGAGTGTGTTTTGCTGGTGGCATGAGTATACTTATAATTAAAACAGCTCAAACATTTAAGTGTAAACTTAGGTAAGTGTACATGCAAATTTAATATTAATTGTTCATTTTAAAATATGAAATTAGGAAAATGGTTTATTTTTGCCAGATATTTAGCTGTGCCTCTCTATATTTGCACTCCAGGTATATCTGCATCATTGCACACAGGTATAGTGTGTCATCAGTGCAATAAAAAGCACATTCTTCTATACTGCCAAATCACATACCTCTAAGCAATGGGGTATTTTTCTTTGATATTTTTGAATAATATTTAGAAACTTACTGGAAGTTGAACAGCTACAGAAAGTATGTGCCAGGTGCAAACATTCGCCATTGAATAGCAGGTAACATAGTGGTTAAAAAAAGTGTGCTTGTGATGATAATCTAGTTATACTGCTTAGGATTAGGCATTTCTGTTGTTAGTGTGCCGGTCAGTCAATATGTTCTATTTTTCTGACATGCTGTCTGGCAAGCCCTTTGTGAAATTGCAACCGGTATGGTGTTTCTGTTTGCCTTCTGGTTAAAGGTACTCTCTGGACAATAATGCACATTGTTAGTGTTCAATACTACCTAACCATCCCAAGTTATTCCCCAGATAAGCCTTACTTTACAATATTCATCCCCTTTCTGTAACCGCTTGTCCTGTTCAGGGTTGCAGGTGGTCTATAGCCTATCCCAGAGGCTCCTGGCACAAGGCGGGGAACAACCCAGGATGGGGCACCAACCCATCACAGGGCACACTCACACGTCATTCAGTCACATATGCACACCTATGGGGAGTTTGGTAACTCCAGTTAACCTCAGCATGTTTTTGGACCATGGGAGGAAACTGGAGTACGCAAAGGAAATGCCATGACGATGCAGAGAGTATATGCAAACTCCACGCATAGACCCCTGGCAGAGAGAGAAACCCTGGTTCTAAAGCTGCGGGACAATAGTGCTAAGCACTGTGCCACCATGTCGCTGAATTACAGTACAAGCGATCTCCAGGTTACAAACAAGATCTGTTACCTAAGTCTGTCTTTAAGACAAATTTATTGGTGTTGGAAAAATAATAATATGGTAGTAATAATGAATAAAGAATTCTACAGTAATGATAAAAGTAACTACTTAATGTACTGCATCTCAAATCGATGAATGGCTAAAGCCACAAACATTTCATGGATGTCACAAAGTGTGTCCATTCATTATTATACACCATTGCATTTAGCTTACATTCTTTATCTAATGGGCTTAATGGCAGTGCATTTGTAAGTTTGAGTTGTCCGTAAGTCGGACGTTCTTAACCCAGGGACTGCCTGTATCCTTTCTGAATATATTTTTTTTATTTTACAGAAGTATTAGTGTGTTGTCATTGTTATGAAACCTTGTTGTATTGACTCATTGATCATATGGAGACCATTTTGTGCTGCACTGGAAAACAATGCTGTTAATGTGTAACTGCAGAGTTTTTGTTGCATTACATTGCACTATTGTCTTTTGTTATTTAGACTTGGGTAGCTTACTGCTGGAATCTTAATATTTTTATAAAACTGAATTGTCTTGTGTTAAGAGTTTGGATTGAATAACAACAAAAGAGTCAAGGTGACAGTGTATTTTTTATTTTGGGTTGGCTGTTTCAGTTATATAGGGCCTCGATAGATAGCTGACCTGAAATTTTCACTGATTGGTCTGTGAATCGTTCATCAAGCAGCCTGTCGAAAGTAGCATATACTGCAGACTCCTAATGTGGTCTACGGGATTGCAGAAACAGAGCTCTGCTGTTTCCTTCTGCTTTTTCCAGAGTGGAAATCATTGGGCATAACTGGATCATCTTGTGCCATCAGTTTGAAGTCTATAGTGTTGTTTTAAAAATGAAGGTTACTAATGGACTGCGCCTTCATAAAGTCACCACTAAGTGTTTTCATATGAAGTCATGTTGTTGTGAGTGTGATCTTTATTTGCACTGAATAGAATCAATATGTCAGCTTAAGGCCAATTGTTAATGTAGCCTTCCTGAATTTGATTTAGGTGGCATGTTCCCTTGGGTGTTGGTGTACTTTTTTAAATGAATTTCCTGTTAAAGTTTTTTCTGTGTGTTGCATGTCCCTGAAAACAGCTATAGTCTTGTTATTATGGAGATATGTTCCTCCTAGGGATTTCATTCACTTTTCCCTTTCATACAATATCAATATAAATGTGTGGTACAGTTGTTTGCCGAAGTTTGGTCTGTCAATTTATTTTAAATGTTGGCCCAGGCTGTTTTCAGAGGATTTTATGTCAGGGGTTTATTCATTTTTAAAAATCTGTACCCCTCCTAGGGCTGGGCGATATATGGATATTATATCACGCAATAATCACCGCCCTGGTCAGGTGACAGACTAAGCATTTGGCCGGACGCCAGCTTTTCGGTGCTATGCGGGCATTAGTTTATGCCCATGATTTGGTAAGAGGATTAGTAGTATGGCTTAAATGTTAATGAGATGCGTTTTGTGATACCCAAAAGTTAGTAATCTGTATAAACTTTATGTTTTTTAAATTCGATTAGTGGGGCACCCCACATAATACTGTTTTGCTATACTTTGGTTTGGTATACCTGAAGTCGTGGTGAATAAGAGCAGCCAAGGCATCTTCTAAAAGAGGAGATCTTGTGGATAAGCAACGTAAAAAGACGTCGGTGGTGTGGTGGTACTTTTTGCAGTTCAAAGTCTGTCACATTTATTAAACATAATATTTATTCATAATAATCATTAATATTTTAGCCATACTACTAAACTGCTTAAATTGTGGGCATAAATAAATGTCCGTATAGCACAGAAAAGCTGGCACATGGCCAAATGTTGCGCCAGTCATCTGAAGTCCTAGTGATTATTGCGCATGCTCGCTATAATATCGATATATCGCCCAACCCTAGCCCCTCCTACTAACCACCCTTTGAAGTTGACATGTGGTACAGTGAAAGGGCTTTTACTGATAGGCTTTCTTTATGTACAAGAGAAAAATAATCTTTGAAAGAATCTAAGTATATATTCCAACCACACATTAATTTGAGAGGAATACAGCTGTTTTGGTGTAAACTGGCACTTCATATGCTGTTATTGTAGATGATTTGTAGTAATACGAGCAAAGCAGAATTGTGAACAATATTATATTCTATTTATTCATTAACATTAGCCTGCTGGATAAATGGGTGTTTCACTTAGTGAAAATAGTGGCACTGATTGGTAAGTGTTGCAGTGGATAAGGAGATTGGCATAGACTGTTTAATGTTTAATCGTTTTCCTTTAAGTTGGTTCTTGCACTCTTTGGATTAAGCTCAGCCTACATGCACGTAACGGTTGTTTCTTTCAGTAATAGTTTAGCTTTTTGGCTGGCCTGTTGTCATCCTAATCTAAAAATTTTTTTGTCCCTTATTAGCAATGAAATTAGATCTGAAAAAAAACAACCATGAGTTGGATTAATGTATCTTAAATGGAATTTGCTGTGTAGGTAGGACTACCAGTTAACATCCTGGTTGTCATGGCAATACTGCAGATTCTGATCAGTCAACCAACTAGAGTGGTGTCACCATGGGTTTTACTAAATGAAAATTTGTTGAAATTATATTAGTGCAGTTGAGCATAATTGCAGTGGCAATATGCTGGTCTTGGTGCAGTGGATGGCCACTGCTTCTCATACGCTCCATTCTGCCTCTGTGCTTATTTTTTTTGGTCACCAGTTTGGCTGTGTCATCCTTTGGATTTTTTTGTGCTAGTGCTTACTACCAGCTGACTGGCTGACCAGGGGTAGAATGTATGTGAAAGCTTTTTGAAAAGTGCAGGTGATTGTAGCAGGGAGAGTGTCACAGGCCTTAAAAATGTCACAGGCCTTAAAAAGCCATCCAAAGCAGTGGTTCTCAAACATTTCACACTGCGCATGTTACCTTGCTTTGTGTCTGGCCACTTCGTCAATGAAGGCGATAATCGAAGGTTAGTCACTGTCGGATACCGACACCAGGTTCCTTGCCTGATATCGTTTATTAACCAAGATCATCATCCTCATCATCATCATATTGCACAAGCTTACTGTGCTGCATTGTTTACTGTAGGTACACTTTATGGCCAGAAGTATCTGGATAGTGACTTCCCCAACATCTCGTTCCGAAACCACGGGTATTATGCTGTGTTCCATTTACCTCGGAGGTCGGGAGTCGGTGCTGCGTATGATGTCACACTTGAGTTAACCACGTTTCGGTACAAATTGGAAAACCATTTAGCAATACCAGGCACCTGTTTCATGAAGCAGGAGTTCTTGCTTAGCCAGACAACTTGTCAGATTTAAGGTACCCTAGTTGAAATGGCATTGATCTTTGTTCACTTACATTTAACCTAGACTCCCTTAAATCCTAGAAATTATTTGGCTAAGCAAGATCCTGGTTTCTGAAACAGTCCCCAATTCTAACCAGGTTCATTGTTAGCCATTGTTAGCAATACCAGTTGATGACAACACATTACACAGTATTTTGAGTTTAAAAACACTATAGCAACATGGCCACAGATAGCGGTTCAACAGTTTCATGTGTGCTGCCAATTTAATGAGCCATAAATAAGACGTAAGTGCTAATAAACAGTATAACACTACAGCTTTAACTTATGTTGATAAAGGGCGCAGCCATCTTGGATTCTGAAGTTGGGGTTTTGTAGATTCCTGTGACTTTCCGAGTAATAATTCCAACTTCAGGGGGCATTCCAGTTGAAATTTCTGACTAGGAACTTGGGATTTCCGAGTTATGTGTTCAAATGGAACACAGCATTAATGTGAAGTTGGTTGGCTCATTGTTGATGCAATGATATTTGCTCTTCTGGGAAGGCTTCCCATTAGATGTTGGAACGTTACTGGTGGGATTTGCTGCCATTCAAGTTGGGTATTGGTGTTGAGTGATAAGGTCCCTTTCTGTGAGCTTCTGTGTCCAAACACTTCACAACTGAACTTGCCCCGAGGCATTTTGACCTTTACTTTCACTTCACTTGCAGTATGATACAGCAGGACTAGAAGCAAAACAACACAGACAAATGACACACCAAGATGACGCACAACGAGGAGGATGACAAAGTACAATTTAAAAGTTGTACTAACAGACAAGTTGAACTGACAGACAAATGTTTTGTTACATGTTCAATCGACATGGACAGTGCACATATCAACATTTTTGGCACTAATGGAACCCCGTGCATATGAACGGCATGGCAATCTGACGACTTGGAAAGTTGTGTAGTGTGAACTTAGCATTACTAACATGAACGCCAGCTAGCATTTCTTCTCATCCAAGCAAGGCCAAAGTAATGGAGTGCAGATCAGCAAAATCACACTGGCCAATAGGGCTTTAGAAAAAGGGTTAGAGCTGTCCACCTTGTTTACATAAAGATGAATAAAAAAAATCAAAATAAAACTTTGGAATAAAAAAAAAATATTTTCCTACAAATCTTTGCAATAGAAAATTAAATAAATGATTTGATTTATTAATGATTATGTCATGTGTCGTCCTCCATATTAGCAGGGCAGAATTGTGGCTTATTGGAAAGATGGTGTCCTATGATGCCAAGTGGAAAGTCCAGAACCTCTTCTGTACAGCCACTCATTCTGCTGCTAATGTTTGTTGCAGGAGATTGTGTGGCTTTGTGCTTAGTTATACACCTGTGTTGGAAATGGATGTGGGGTAATTAGAAAATGACTCTAATTAATAATGGTGTCCACTTACCTTTGGCTATATTGTGTACCTTAATTTTATATTCATGTTTTATCATTTTTTTTTCATGTATCGATATCTTTTATGTAACTCTTAATTCACAGTAATTAACCGTCACAATAAGGAAAATCATAGTTGCCTTGTTTGCTAAAAAGCATAATGCTTTATTATTTATTATTTTTAAAATTATTTCCCTTCCCCCCCAGAGAAAGAATCTTAAAATTAATGCACCCCCTCACCTGGTCTGCTTTATGAATGGTTTTGAAGAGTAAGCCAAAGCATGATATCTTCTGAAAATCTTCTGACTGTAGCTGTTTAAATTTTGGAGGAAACAGTGGACCCTAACATCTGTAGTCTTTTTATTAGTTGCAGTTAGAGTTGCTGTTCTTTGTTTAGTTAGTTTCAGAGCATATTGGGGTTATTGGTGATATAGGAATTGGTAGCTGCTACTCTGCTTTTAAAAATACAGTGTTTCAAAATGCTCAGTCAGAATTTTAAGATGATAATCACTGGCTGTTTTTCCTATTTGACTTTGGTACTTTTTTTGCAGGGGAAAGAAGACTTTGAACAAGAAGAAGCTGAAAAGGCGACAGAAGGTCAAATCAAAAGTAAAAATTAGAACAAAGGTAACTGGCTTTCATTTTGGCGATCCTTGCCCTCCATTTTGGCCTGTCTTCTTTTGGTGTTATCCGTTTTTGTCTAGTCTGTCTGGTTTTTGTGAGTGTGTGTGATTTTGAAGACTTGTATGAGTTTTTGTGTGTGATTTTGACTTTTAAAAATATATTTGTCTAAGTCTGATTAAGGAGGTAATGGATGAGGTCTGGGTGGTTTCCTTTAGTATTGCTTGATTGTGGATGATCAGAACTCTCAAAAAGGTATGCATGCTAATTAGATAGCTTTGACCATGGCTGGTCAAAATCATTAGTTGTCCAAATGCATTGATGTGGAGCGCTGTTTTTAAAATGTCAATATTGTTAAAGTAAGATCGTTACGACCTTAATGAAGAGGCTTCCCTCTGATCTCAAGATCTGTTGCTAGGAGTACAGTTTAAATGAGTTACAGCTGGGCAATAGCCAGTAAACAAGGTTTTCTGGAAAAGATGTGTAAGATACTGTGGCAGTTCACTCTGTTGCCAGGTGATGTAGTGTCACCTGTTGCCCTGGCAACCATGTCCTCCATCCGGTTGTCATGCAGTCAGCAATGCAGTATAGCCGTGTTGCGTGTCTGCTTATGGGTGTGTTGGGGAACAAATGGCTTCATTTCCAAATACCATATGATGTGGTGTTAGACAATCCTTTTGGGATGTGTTCTTTTGTGTGGTTTTGTTTTCCTTCATAAAGGTCGGCTCTTCGTGGAAGGAGCTAAGAGAATCTTAAAAATGAGCAAAAGAATAGCATGCCCCCTCCTCCCAACTCTGGACCGCATTAGAATAAAGTTAAGCCCCTTTCATTCTGCAGCTTGTTCCGTTATATATGCATAGGTGTTGGGTTCAGAGGTTGGCACAGTCTGTAAGGGGCACACTTGAATGATGACCCAGGTGCATTGTTATGTGGTAAGCATTAAGTGGTAAGCATTTTGGTGATCTGAGGGGTGTATTTTGCTACATATGCAGTGAATTGTGCTTGGAATTAGCTCTTTGTGTTGTTTGAATTTCCCTCAGAGTGATTTTTGGTGCTGACTTATGCTCTTGTGTCTGTCACCTGCACTTGGAAGAATGATTTTGTTTTCTGTGTTGGATTCATGACACATCACTAGCTGAGCATTTGCTAGCGGAGTTGCATATTGACCAGGTGTCTGTCATGTGATTCAGTTTCTGACATAAAATGGTGAAGAGCTGCAGTAGAGCTTGGAAGCTCAGGCCTTATAAGGAATTTCGATTTATGGCATGAAGATCGATCTTCAGTGTTCCCAGATGTAATGTGAACTAATTAATGAGGGTGTCACATCTGTTGGAACGTTTTATATACATATATACATTTATATACAAGTTACTATATCTTATTACATTTGTCATCACACATTGTACAATTATATATTGAAAACACCCAAAATATTTCCAGTATAGAAGCTAAACAGACCATACAACCAAAACAAACATGTTTGTCCTGTCTTTATTCAGTACCTTGTAAATGGTCTGAAAACGTCAAACACAAGGTCACAATAAAAACTTGGCATTTTTAGGTTTTGCAGGTGGTTAATGTGTGTGTGTTTAGCAGGGTGTTCATGTGCGTGTGTGTGTGTGTGTGTGTTAGAGATGCACTGATTGCAATTTTCTGGGCCGATTTCAGATTTCTGATTTTATTTTTTTTTTAATTGTGACCTGCTACAGAATTTCACTGATTCTAATTTCCTTTCAGAGAACTATAATTGACAGCATATACAAACAAAAATCATCAAATGCAATTTCCCTCAAACTGCACCAGTTTTTTTTCCAGTATGTTTAAATTCACCAGATAAAAAAGAATAATAATTTTATTAATACCAGCATCACATGTTATGCACATACAATTCTTACATCGCTAGTCAGATTAAGATCAGGCTTTTTCATTAAATCCAGTGGATAGTCATGCCAATAAATTTAACATGCATCATGTTTTGTGTAATTTGGCATGGGGACAGTGTACTGATCCTTCAAAGTTCTTGCCTACCGTACTTGTGTATATTTTTACTGCATGTGTGCGTGCACATTTCATTATACATATACTGTTCCTCACATCTACATTAGGAAAATGCATATGTACTTTGTTAGTTAAAAATGCTATGCAAATCACGGTTACCGTGCACTTTATACCACCACGACTGCATTAACGTCGCACTGTAGCTTTGAAAATTATGGCTGAGTGGAACTTGTCCCCATTATAGCTGGTGGTGCGTGAAAAGATTATTTAGACTCATTGCATGTGAGTAATGCCCCTGCGTTATTGGTGATCACTTCTGAAGTCACAGCAGTTTGGACTGGTGTCAAAGCAAAGCTGTGGGTTTCATTTTTCATATAAATGTATTTGTGCTATTATGCGTATTATTCCATCTGGATTAGTCGGTTCGCTTAGCGATACGGCAGAACGTGGATCATGCCTCTCTGGGCTTTTATTGGGAGTCAGCAGAGCTGCTAGGAGCCTGAATCACAGCAGACTAAGAAACATATGAGATGCAGTCCAAAGGTTTAGTGTTACTTAACATAACCAACGGGCATAAGTTTTAAATGTGGCATGGACAGGTTAGAGTCTCTAATGGATTCTGGGACATAATGGTCACATTCATGGAATTAAGGTTTTGAATGGTGACATTTTTATGCACACTGGAAATTTATTTTTTGCTTTGTATTGTAGGATTACCCAGTTTCACTTGGTGTCTGGTTTTTGTCATGCATCCTTGCTCTTAGGTAGTGCACATTAGTAGTAGTAACATTCAGTAATGGGCTTCCATTACTGAATACTGGTGACGCCAGGAAAGTTGCAGCCGCAAAGGTCCTCTGAATAAATTTGTTCCCTGATTAGATGCTGACATCCCTGTCTGACTTGCCCTGGTTCTTCTTTTGAGCAAGAGAAATGGGGCCTTGCCGCCCTGCAGGTCTAAATGTGATCCAAATTGCTATAACTGTGGCGGGAAGGCCAGTGCTGTTGCAGAAGCTGGATTGCAAGGCGCGCCTTGCGATTGGCCTGCAGGCCTGTGTGCGGACAGGCGCGCCGTGCGATTGGACTGCAGGCCTGTGGGCGGACAGGCGCGCCGTGCGATTGG
>JAODJW010000001.1:43482475-43499465 GCA_026777045.1 Hyperopisus bebe | reverse complement strand
CGATTGGACTGCAGGCCTGTGTGCGGACAGGCGCGCCGTGCGATTGGACTGCAGGCCTGTGTGCGGACAGGCGCGCCTTGCGATTGGACTGCAGGCCTGTGTGCGGACAGGCGCGCCGTGCGATTGGACTGCAGGGCTGTGGTTTCCTGTCCATCTCCCCGGCCTTGTGGGATGCGCTTCCCAGCAGCGGTGTGTGTGCGCATGCGTGCGTTTGTGTGTGCGGGGGCGGACTGCCCACCCCCCCCCTTTCACTCCCGGCAGGGAAGCCCTGAAGCTCCGGGCCTCTTAGGTGCATTATGTAGCACGGCATCCAATAAGCCTCTGACTCCTCCCTCACTCATGTAGACTGCAGTGGCTTCCCCCTCCCCACATTGTGAAGAGACAGGCCTGTATTCCCACCCGCTGGGTTCAGAGCTATGTACTAGTCTATTCTGAGTAATATGTGTGTGTATGAATTGAGTGTCTATATGTGTGTGTGTTTATATATGTATGTATTTACGTTTGTGTGTTTGTGTATTTATATAATATATATATATTTTAAGATTAAAAATAGTAAAATTGTAGTAGTCTGTACAGTATGAGCATATAGATTCTGCACCAGTGATTAAAATGTCTCATGTCAGTGAATTTTATCATAACTGTTTTTTTTCTGATTTTCTTATTCATAAGGATATTGCAGTTACATTTATTACTGTGCTGCTTTGATGCCAGTTTTTTTTTTTTTTACTGAGACCTGGCCCATCTCTCTCTCTCTCTCTCTCTTTTGTTTTATGCTCATTCTTTTGCGTCGTGTCATAAACATTCATCTTTGTCGCCCTGCCGTCCCTCTCCCAGGCCGACGGCGCGGACGGGATCCTCCCCATCCCGGATGTTAAACTCCATGGCAACCCTTCGGCCTTTAACGTCTACTGCAGCGTGCGCCTCTGCGTGCTGGACTGGCAGCAGAGGGAGGCGTCTCTGGCCCTCGCCTCCCGCAGCTCCGTGCAGAGTGGCGACTCGGACAGCGAGGAAGAGGAGGAGTGCCGCGAGCCGGTGATCAAGCTGCCCAAGGTCAGCGGCGGTGTCCCAGAGGGGGTCGCGAGGCCTGCTTGGCCTGGGGGAATCCATGGGTCCCTCTCCTCATGTTTCTCATGCAGGCCCTTCCTGAGTGTCCGGTCACTGAGGAAGGCCTCTTTCTTTAACTGTTCACCAGCCTTCAACAGAATAATTTATGCTGAATTTCAACGGCATGGAAAATGCAAAATTAAAATATTTCACAGATACAGACTGTTTGACCCAGTAAATATTGTAATTAATTCAGACAAAGGTCGACAGTGGAAAGAATAGAAAGTATACAGCATATAGGGTTTTTTTTTAATGTGGTTGGTAATATAATAAAATATAGGGTGTTATACGCATGCTTCAGTCTAGGCTCTAAGTATGCATTGGGTATACTGAAACGAGAAGATTATTAGTATATATGGAATGAGTGAAAAGATTGGAATTGGCATTTCTACAGCTGGTCTGTATGGCAGATTTATCAGTTAAGCCCCCCACAGCCTGTGTGGAAGCCCAGTGGTGTTGAACCCCCCCCCCCCGCCCCCCCCCTCCAGTGTTCAGAAGCAGGTCACGTCCCTTTTGCATGTGACTTGCTAGGGAGAGTGTGACACTGTGACAGTGTATGTACTTCGCTGTGCTGGCCTGTGGAATGAGTGCACACTCTCCATTGTTCGCTTCGTTATGCTAATTAGACAGGAGGTGCCCCAGCGGGTGGCGTTGTGCTGTAGCCCCGCACCTCTAGGGTTCTGGGTTCCATTCCCGGCCCGGCACCGCATGTGTGAATTTGCATGTTCTGCTCATGATTGTGCTTCCCTCCCACAGTCTGAAGCCAGGTACTTTAGGTAAATCGTTCTCTATATTACTCTTAGTTTGTGTGTGTGTGTGTGTGTGTGTGTGTGTGTGTGTATATGCAATCTCTGTGATCAATTTCTGCCCACAATCTCTGTGATCAGTTTCTAGATCCTGCATATTTATGGAGACAGCTTTAAAACTCAAAGGGCAATGAGCAAGATTTTCTAAGATTTTCTTTTATTTAGCAGGCAGCTTTTTCTGTAGTGGGGTACAAAATATGTGAAATATTGTTACACAATACAGAGGCAAGTCACATGAAACTACTGTAACAATTTGAGATTAGGAAGCCTTTTTTGGTGGGTAGCCACTATAAAAAGTGTCAGTCCCAGTCATTTAGTAATATAACTGCTCTCTTTTTCTGGCCTAATTTCTACATTGTAACTTCGATCACTAAAGCAGTGCTTAGATTCAGGGATATTTGATTGCCCTCCACAAATCAAAGTAGTAAATAACCATCGTGCTTCTATGTTCACGGAAGGTCTGGATTTGAGGATTTCTCTATGTCACAATAGAGAACTGAGCCTCTCCTTTGAATGACATTGGTGTTAGCCTGCACCTTTCGGACTGTCATAGTAATTAAATCAGCAACAAAGTGGCCATACCAAGTCCCTGCCAAAGCATCAAAGCTGGAATGCCGCTAATAGTGACCAGTGTTGCAATCTGCAGTGAAGCATTATGGGAACATGGAGGAACCATTGAATTGGGTTTTACTTATATATGTAGTAGTCTATATGTAAACCTTTAGCAGAGGTGGAGATTTCAGGTCCAGAGAGCACAAATCCAGACCAAGATTTTGTTTCAACCAACCAATTGAGTATAAAGAGTCACAGTCACCGAGTACTCAACTGGTTGGTTGAAACAAAATCTTGGTCTGGATTTGTGCTCTCTAGACCTGAAATCTCCATCTCTGACCTTTAGGCAGAGATGATTTTATTTCTGTTTTCTATCTATCTAAATATCGTTTTATCAGCATAGAGATGGAGAGGTTTTAAATTTTATTTAATTGATTTTTTTTATTGACAGATGCAAAAAATAACCTTTTTCCGTTTTTGTGCCTAAGATGCAGCCGGACGAGACTTGCCAGCTGACTATTTTTTTTTATTCCATTAGACATTAATGCAGTGGTTTGAAAAAAAGCCCTAGTGCCAGTAAGGCTAGTCAGTGGGTCCTGGTGGACTTCCTTCTTAAATCAGGCCCTGTTCATTTAAATCACTGTCAGAAAGTGTAGTCCGAGCCAGTTAAATCAGTGCAACAATCACCATACCTGTGTTAGTTTGGCTGGTTCATAATGGATGTTAAGGTTGCTGTTGATCAGTGTTTCAGTGAGTTGCTGAATCCCAGGATTCACCCGGCTTTTACAAAGGCGCTTCTCGGTGTTACACATCCTGCAAACATCTAACCAAGTCATGTTCCATTAACTGCAGTTGGATTTGCTTTCCATCTGATTGGTTCTTTCATTCCTTCCCTTCAAGGTGAAGAGTGTGCATACTTCATAATAAGGCTTGAGTAGATTCTAGCCACCGATCATTGTTCACCTCACTTGTCCTTATCAAATGTGTGTTCAGTGTAAAAGGCAAGCTCTGCACATATTGTTATATAAAGACAAAAAATTTTCAGAATTTGCAGATGGATTATCTTTTGATACACACCTACACAGATGGGACACTTGGTAGTGAACTGGGTTTATGTCAGTCTTAAGTGGCATTTTAATTTGGAGTAATAAATTTCCTATAAAGATGAAAACTCGGGTCTGGGAATTGAAACTGGTGATAGGATTTTGGATGTTTGCTCTGGAATGAACAGATCTGCTTTTTCTGATTATCGCTGACCAACGATATCGGTAGCGTAGCTTCCGTAAGCGCCGCTGGGCTCTGCCGTAAATGGCAGGTCGGGCCGGCCTTCTCCTGCTTTAGGTGAACCCTGTTTGAAGTTCTGCTCAGAAAACCTCAGCTGGCTTCAAAGCAGTGGGCCAGGCACGGTGCTGAGGATTTTGTATTTTTTTTTGTCTCCTGTCAGATCATCGGCATCGGGCTGCGCGGCGTGTTCGAGCTCATCAAGGAGACGCGCTTCTCGCACCCGTCGCTGTGCCTGCGCAGCCTGCAGGCCCTGCTGGACATGCTGCAGGGGCAGCAGCCTGAGGCCTTCCTCTCAGAGCCCCCTGATGTCCTGGGTAAGTACCGGCATTCAGCCAGAGTTCAGGTCCAGAAAGTACAAATCCAGACCAAGGTTTTGTTTCAACCTACCAGTTGAGCATAAAGAGTCACAGTCACAGAGCACTCAACTAGGTGGTTGGGAAAAAAACGTGGACTGGATTTGTGCTTTTTGGACGTAAACTTTCCACCTCTGCATTCTGCCTGCCTGCACGGTCATGAACATTTAATTAAAAACTCGGCTAACATACCTTATCATATTTAAAGAATAAACACAGGAACAGACCTGCCCTCACTTACCGTCTTTGATTTTTTAAATTTTTTTTTTCCCTGGATCGGCATAGTAACCCGCTGTCAGTATAACCCAATGTATCCCACCCTGGGAGGGAGCAAAAATGTGGACTGTCTGGCAGGGAGCTGGGTGGGAGCAAAAATGTGGACTGACTGTAGGTCCATGTGGACCAGATTGGGGAACACTGATATAACCGATCACACTAGCGCTCTGCCAGCACTGAACCGCGGGTGGCGCTGTCCATTTCTCGACCGCAGAGTCCCTGTTCTACCTGCTGCTGGAGACGACGGTGCGCAGCACGGCCATGAGCGACAAAACGGGTCAGGCGCTGGCAGCGCTGTCCTGCACCTGCCTCTTCAGCTTGGTGGTGTGTTGGGGCGACACAGGGAGGATCCTGCAGGCCGTGTCGGCCATCCTCACCAACAACGGCAGCCACGCCTGCCAGACCATTCAGGTGAGTTACCCCCTTAAAGGGCCCCATGTAGATACACAAGTATGTGGGTTTGTATGGGAAATGAGTCTGAAGTCTGAGACCACTGATGACTGAGAGAGGAATGCGGGGCGCAGGAATGAGGAATGGTTTCCTTTTAAGTGCTGTTCGCTTTGTACCGTGTGAGCTATTTTTGCGGTACGTTTTGAAATTTCTGGTTATTTGTGTTTTTGTGGGTTTAAAGCCTCCGGGTTCGAAGGCAGCAGGAAAACGAAGCCGTCCAGCAGCAAAGGCAGTGATAGCCCAGGGTGTGATTTGTAGCAAAGCTTTGTGAAGAGCTTGGAGGTTCTTTTTCCTTAGTGCAGGAAGTCACATCCGGTTATATTTGGATATAAATGTCACAATGGGTCTAATGTCATAATAAGTGCTTTTGACTTCTATGTTTATTAAAGTGAAGTTTATGTGAGCGTGTTTGGGGATCTTTGCGGTCTGTGATTGGTGCAGCGGTGAGAGCTGACTTCTCGTTGGGGTTCGTGGTCTTCATTTTGGAGCTCTAGAGCTGCCCTACATCCTAAAATTGTATTTTGCCAGTCAGGTTTCAAGAAGGCAAAGAAAGGGCAGAAACTGACCATGCTGTCGCTAAGCAGTCAGGGTGGGGGTGGGAGTGGGTGTAGGGTGAGTCACCAGTGTCTGTGGAGGTGGGGGTACGAGGAGAGGAGCTCTGGAGGAGGGTGGGAGGAGCAGCAGAAGCATCGTTGGCGTTGAGCCAAGCTAATCGGGCAGTGGCGTGTCTCCGGCTCCGGCTCCGGCTCTTGGCGGCTTGGATCCCCTCCAGGAGCTCGCGGATTTATTGAACTTCCGTTTTGTTCGAGAGCTGATGAGTCAACACAAAAGCAAAACTTCGCCCTTCGTCTTAACATCAGTCGCTCAAGACGTCGGTCCATATTACATGAAAGCATAATTGTTTCCATGAAACGAGCAAGAAATAAAATTAGGGTGTTTCTCACTACTAACGGCTAGAGCGGCCTTACTAACTTGCCTCCCAAGAATGAACCTGTACCTTTGATATTTGGGGCAGGGCAAAAACAACATCGAGGGATTTTTACTGTCCTCTGTACTTCTGTTCTTAGTATTGGATCTGATCTTCGCCAGTGGAAGATGGTATAAAACGGGTACACGAGAACACAACTACGGTCAGCTATGCATATTGAGAAGCACCCTTAGTTTCCTTGTTGTCTGTCATCTGCTGATCAGAATGTTATCGATCACCGCGCTGTGGAACCTTCAGGCGTAGAAACAGTCCAGGTGACTTATGAGTGTGAATCGTGAACGTACATTAATGGTTGTGGTGGTTTATGATGGAACATAACTAGGCGACATGCAGGCAGTCATGCTACGTCCTGCCCCACGCCCATCCAGGTACCCACCATCCTGGGAGCGCTGCAGCGCAGTGTTCAGGCCGTCCTGGTGGGCAAGGTGCAGATCCAGGACTGGTTCGGCAGCGGCATCAAGAGAGCAGCACTGATGAACAAGTGGGTGCTGAGGGACGTCACGGTGGACGAGGACGAGCACTGCCTGCTCCAGACCGATGGCTCCTTCCTCTATCTGCTGTGCAAGGATGGGCTCTACAAAGTGGGCTCCGGTTACAGTGGCACTGTGCGGGTATGTCTACGTGTCGCCATCCACGATGGCCTCCATAAGAACAATAAGTACCTTATGTAGTTCCTCAGCACACAGTTAGGTGCCTGATACAGTCTTCGACCAGCTTGCATCAGTCATTTATGCGCTATGCCCTGGGTTTGGTCTAAGCTCTCCTTTATCCGGTAATCCCACTCCCACATCACATCACACGGTTTCACGGGCGCGTGTTAATCACTGTGCTTAGTTACCGAAAGTCCTGTTCACTTCTGCTAGTCACTGGAGGTTTTTGGTCAGTTTATCAGAAGTTTATTCTTTTCGTTACGGTCAGTGTGTACGAACATTTGTCTGCTGTTTGGGGGATTCGAGTGTTTTTCGTAGATCTTGGGGAATGTTTGCAGGGAGTGATTGTGTTTTTCTGAAATGCCGCAGGGTCACGTGTATAACTCGACGTCACGCATCAGGAACCGAGAGGGGAAGAGGTCCTGGCTCGGGTTCGCCCAGGTAGCCCTCCAGATTTCTGGAGTCCGTGTGACGTCACGCATATGTCATATATATACTCATTTCTGTCGGGTGAAATGAACTAAGGCTACATCTCCATGTCTTGCTGTAAATACACTTCATGACCAAAAGCATGTGTACACTTTATGGATTACCTGCACCCCTTTCTGACACAGGTGTATAACTAAGCACACAGTCATACAATCTCCCGTGACAAACATTAGCAGCAAAATGAGTACAGGAGAGGTTAATGACTTCCGATTTGGCACCATCCGATTGCATCATCAATGTTCCAACATCTAATGGAAAGCCTTTCCAGAAGGGCAGAGGCTATTATTGCAACAAAGGGTGGACCAACTTCATATTAATATTCTTGGCTTTAGAAAGAGACTTCGGTTAAGCTTTGATGATTTTCTTAAATTGTTATTTACTGAATGTATGCTTGAATCTATTTCCATGGTTCTTAAGATAATTATGCTCCTGTTTTAATTGTGTTAATTGCCACTGTATATGCATTAGAAATAGTGACTCTGGCACTATTGTGAGTGTAATAATGGCTTTATTGGGATGTGCGTAGGGCTGTCTGCTGTACAGAGATATGAATAGCCAAAACATGACAGCTGTAAGGATCAACCCAGAGACGCTGGAGCAGGAGGGCACCATCACCCTGGCTGGTAGGAATCACCTTTTCTGCCGAAGGCCACCACTGCTAAGGGCGGATGCCACATTTTGTCGAATTTGACTAGTGTGTGGTGCAGCTAAATCTATCGATTGATAAAACCACTATCGGACATTTGCTCGGACCTGTTGCCTTCGTACTGAGAGAATGCAGCCACGACCCTAACAGCTTTATTTTTGTCTTACTTTGTCAAGGTCTGCAAGGGGATGGACAGAACATTTTATTCACTGATGGGGAATACATCAATCAGATTGCAGCCTGCAAAGATGTGAGTAAAACCGTGTAAATATAATTTTTAGTTCTCAGCTGTCAGATTGTATTGTTGATCCCGAAGATGGATAGATCCTGTATTTTCTGTTACCACTGCCCTCTTAGGTTTCTAGCAGTATTAGTTTATCAGTGTGAATGTAAAGTGGTATGTGTTATATTAGTTGGGTTCTAGTTTATTGATTCAGTCATTCGCTGGTGTTCTGAAAGGTTTAGTAGATGATTAAGGACCTGTTGTATAAAGTCATGATAATCCATCCTGTACAATAAGGCGCGGACAGAATAAAAGAGTCCTGTTGTGGTGAGGTTTCGATAACCTGTATTTCCAGTTGAGTTACAGAGTAGGATCTGGTTTTAAAATGAATGCAAGTGCTGTTGGTCCCTCATATTACCATATGTGCTTGTCCCTTTAAAAATGGTGCCGCTGGACCAAAGTAGAGAGACTGGGAATGACATCAACAGTCTGGGATAATTCTCCATGGACCAGTGTCTGTAGCAGTTAATATGCAAGCAGGAGGAGAGATGTGAAATTCATGCATCTGCAGAGGAGTTCAATTTGCATAATCATCTCTGTGTAAACGGGAGGAGGGGTGGATTGGGAAGAAGTCAGTGTGCGACTTCATCCGTCCTTACCGTGGGATGCAGGGAGTCCGCTGTGAACCAGGACCACCCGTAGGGGGCGCAGATCAAAAAAGAAGCCGAACACTACTCGTTTGAGAGCACCTCAGAAGGGCGTCAGCGGCGCTGAATGAATACAGACATCTCACGTTGGCACAGCAGCAATCGAAGCATCACATTGTGTAAAACGGCCCTCCTTTCTCTGCTTCAGCCCACCATTAACACGGAGATCACAGGCTCTCCATTTTTCATCTGATGTCCCCAGTGTCCTTCTATGTCCATAAAGACACAAGGCATCTTCCAAGGCTTTTGTTTGGTGAAGCACCTCCAGCGTTGCCGGGGGACACGCTGCTCGACGACGTGTCGCTGAGTCGATGTCGGGCTGCAGGGGGATGAGTGAGATGGTTCGGCTTGGTGTTGCAGGATGGCTTCGTGGTGCGGATCTACGCCACGAGTGCGGAGCCGGCCCTGCAGCAGGAGCTCCAGCTGAAGCTGGCTCGCAAGTGCTTGCACGCCTGCGGCATTTCCCTGTTTGACCTGGAGAAGGACCTCCACATCATCAGTGAGTTCGGTGCAACACATTGCAGTGCTTGGGGTCGGTAGCAGCTTTGACATCAAAGCTTTGACATTCGGGTTCACGTTTGAGTCTTGTCGTGCAGCCGATTTTCGCCAGTTAATCACATTTAAAGCTTGATGTGTGAATTGCTTGAGGATTGGAGTAATTAATAATGGGAGAAATTAATAATGTAATTAATTACATTTCCTTATTACTCAATTGTAAAAATGAATTAATCACTTCCATATTTTATGTGTTAATAAAATGTGTTAATAGTACAGGTGGGTTAAAAAATCCCTTTATGGCTCAGAACTGATTTTACGCTAATTGATTTAATAAAATTTAATCGGTGTAGGTCGCTTTTGCCTCATTCAGATAAACATAGACAGTGGTCGCTATTGAATTGAAGTAGCAGTTCAATTTTGACATCTGTTAATAAAATATCTGTGTGTTAGTGAGTCTCAGTGCCTGATATAATGTCTGTATCACTGAGACCCTGCAGAAGTGTCACCTCTCAGGTTTGGTGGGTAATTGGGTTTTGCTGTAGGGCTATATATAGATGTGGGAGCTGTGTTTCCCCTGCTATTGTAAAATGTGGGGTGACCTGTCTGGCCGTCTGTCTGTCTCTGTGTCCGGCCGACCCTCTGGCTCCCAAGGCACCGGGTTTGATGAAGAAGCTGCCCTGCTTGGAGCTGGCAGGGAGTTTGCGCTGATGAAGACGGCATCAGGGAAGGTAGGTCTCATTCGTCCTCCATCTTGCTGCAGTACGGACGGGCCCACGCGGTACGTGGATGATGGTGCCGCTATATGACCAAGTCTGTGCCAGAAAATGGCCGTATGGATGCGGTTGCGTGCCTGACACTGAATGCCAATAAGAGTTTCTGGAGTGAATCCAGAGCGCAGGCTTTTAAAATACATTCCACTTCTCACACTGAGGCTATTAGGGCTCCATTAAAATATTGCGCTGCATTTTGTGAGCGGCAAGATTTAAAAATAGTCTACGTTAATTTAACCTCCGTATTTTGAAAACGGACATCTCGTTTCCGTGATTGTCATCGGTAACTATGGCCCATGTTTCCATTTTGCCGACGCATTTTCCTATGAAATGCGATACCTCTTCAACTCAGACCGTAGAGAGGGAGACGATTAGGAGGCGTGATGGTATGCCCCTTCTCTGCGGGTCGCCCGTTTGCAGTAATGCTGGGTGTCGGCCCCCAGTCGTCACTGCATGCGGGGAATTGTAGACAGACAGCCATGAAGCCATCGGCAGTCCTGAGCTGGCTGCGGTCTGCATCACTGGCTGCGGTCTGCATCACTGGCTGCGGTCTGCATCACTGGCTGCTGTAGCTAATTACCCGCTTAAATGGTAATTTGGTTATATCCCCAGTGCCCACTGTGTCGCATGCCACCGCCGCACTCGTAATGGAAACGCAGAACCAATCACAGGTGCCCCATCCCGCGCCCCCCACTTTATTTGTAGCGACTTTGCTGAGTTATTATAATGCTGCTTGGGAGATGCCCATCAGATGGATTTGTATGATCAGAGTGCAGGTGCGTTTACTGAGAGTAGTATGGCTGACAGACGGCACTTGGGCTGCTGTTAAAAAAAAAAAAAAAACAACAAAAAACAGTTGCAGTTCAATGGGTGCACTGGGACTTGGTGATATTGACCAGGGATAATTATGCCACTTGACCTGGTATAAATATTTATATATTCATATAAGGTATTATAGGTGACCTGCAAGATACCTTGTTTCGGATAAGTATGAATTAGAAAAAGACTGATAAAAATAGTTTACCAGACTGTAATAAATGCTGGTTTTAAATTTATTCATCCAGTACAGATGCTTCTGGCTTTACTATAGCTAGACTTACGACATTTTGACTTTGCAATGGTGCGATAGGGATGCACATACCGTAGTAATCTTGAGCTTTGATGTGTTTCCGGGCTAGCACAATGCCATGCGATTTTTTTTATTTTTTATTTTTTTTTCTCCCTGATTGCAAGTGATGGCACCATCCACACAGCCATGCTTCCAGTCTTTATAGTGATCGCAAGCGTAAACATTTCATACATGAACAACATATCGTGGGCGGCGCGGTGGCACAGTGGTTAGCGCTGCTGCCGCTCGGCAAGAAGGTCCTGGGTTCGGTGCCCGCTCCTTTCTGTGTGCAGTTCGCACGCCCTCCCCATGCTCGTGTAGGTTTTTGCTGGGGGCTCCGGTTTCCTCCAGACGGTCCAGAAGCGTGCAGGGCAGGTTGACTGGCAAGTCTAAATTGGCCCTGTAATTGTGTGTGTGTGTGTGTGTGTGCGCGTGCGCGCGCCCTGCGGTGTGTTGGCGCCCGCCCAGGGTTGGATCCCGCCTGCGCCCCTTGTTCCCGGGATAGGCTCTGGCCCCCCCGTGACCCCATTTGGGATTAAGCGGTTACAGTGATGGTTGGATGGATGAACAGCATATCGTATATAGTTTTTTTTTTCTGTTCTCTGTTCTGTGTATTCATTTATTTAGTTTTCACATTTCTGATATTTACTTAGATACTGTAATTGTTTATTTACTGATTCAGTAGTTATATACTATTTTATCATATTCATATTCGACTTAAGACATTTTCCATTTCCGATGGGTTATTCGGAGCATGACCCCATCGTAAGCTGAGGAGTATCTGCACTTCATGAACCTCCCTGCTCTGCAGTATTTTGTTTCAGATGAATGTTGCTCTGCGTCTCCATCACACTGCAGTAGCTGCAGGATGAGGAAGCGCTGCTACTGCCGGCTCTGTCTGCGTTACGGCGCCTCATTGCGGTATTTCCCGTCTCTCAATCCTCTGTCAGATCTACTACACTGGGAAGTATCAGAGCCTGGGCATCAAGCAGGGAGGCCCGTCGGCGGGCAAATGGGTGGAGCTGCCCATCACCAAGTCGCCCAAGATAGTGCAGTTCTCCGTGGGCCACGACGGGTCCCATGCCCTGCTTGTGGCCGAGGACGGCAGCGTCTTCTTCACCGGCTGCGCCAGCAAGGGTGAAGATGGGGAGTCAAGTACGCACGCTAATGCTACCTATCTCAGTGCCTTTCTGTAGATTGGTCTCCTTAGTATCCTTTAGTGACATGTTTCAGTTTCAGAAAAGGAAGTAATCTTTAGTCCTCCTATTTTTTGTCTCCGCCCTCTAAAAAAAATAATTTTTCCAAACCAATTTAGTGATTTGTCCCATATCTTCATATGTATTTCGTATTTAATCATAAAATCAATTAATTAGGGTCAAATCGTAGAATAACCCATGGATTATAACATTTGATGATTTTTTTTAAGTGAAAAATATTCTTATATTAATATATAATTAACATATAGTAGATGTTATTGTTATTAATACGTAAACTTGCTCATATAATGAAATCATCATCTTAGAATTAGTGCTAAACGTTATGTAAGGCCCGCCTCGATTCCGCCGCTCCGTTACCGACACACGTTTGCCGTCCCACGTGTTCTGCAGCAAAAAGCCGGAGACAGCCAAAGCCATACAAGCCCAAGAAGATGATCAAGCTGGAGTCCAAGGTGGCCGTGTGCACCGCCTGCAACAACGGCAGCAGCAGCATCGCGACCAAAGACGGGGAGCTGTACATGTTCGGAAAGGACGCCGTGTACAGCGACAGCACCTGTGAGCGCGTCGCCGCTTCGCTCGCTTTACGTTTATTCTGCAAGACTCTGTCGGGCACCAGGACGTCCAACTTTGCAACAGATTCTTTAACACATTTAGCAAGCAGGACAAAATGTTTCACCACTGTACAGAAATGTTTTTTTTTCATTTTGTTCTTTTAGCACTGAAAAATTCACTTCTGTCCGTTTGCTCTAGCGCCCTTTCTTTGCTTAAACGCTGCATAACCAAGCTGTATACAGGCTTTGATAAATGGCGCTGTCTGTGTTTGAGTGCATGGATTTTATTTATTTATTTATTTCGGCTGAAACAGGTTTTAGCAGCTCTGTGTTGAACTTCTTGTATCAGTTGTAATTCATTTACTCTGAAGAGACGCTCAGTGGTGAACATGGTGGGGATGTACTATATGTGTTGGGGGGGAAAGAACATCACATTAACTGTGGTTGCACGTCTAAAAATAGATGCTAAGGCTCAGAAAGAATAATAGTAACCTATTGCTTTCTGGATGTTCTGGGTATGGAGGATGGAACGTGTTTGCCACCCCAAATGAACCAGATGGGGATTGGGAGCCGCTGATAGCGTAGGAGGGACATGGCACCTGCCCGGACGTGGCACATGCCATGCTAATACTTGATGGATACAGTTCTGTAAATCTGCTAAAAGTGCAGAATAGGGATATGAGGTTAAATTGTTTTAGCCTGCAGTTGCAGAATAGGACCGCAAAGCTTACATTGACTATGTTCTGCTATAGAGTCTTCCTTGGCGATTTTCTTTGAATTGTCAATGGCCGTGCTTCCAAATGCCTTGACGTGACATGTCTTCCCCCTTTCCATCTCCTTCAGGCCAAGTCACAGACCTGAAAGGGCACTTTGTAACTCAGGTAGCCATGGGAAAGGCCCATACCTGTGTGCTGACTAAGAACGGGGAGCTGTGGACTTTTGGGGTGAACAACAAGGGCCAGTGTGGTCGGGACACGGGGGCCATGAGTCAGGCTGGCAAAGGTAGGAGTTTGTTGTAGCATTAGTGCCCTCAACACTGAAACCGGTCCCAGCCAAAATACCTACTAGTATATGGGCCACCTGCACGGCTGCCCTGACTGTAGTTCTGTATTATGCTTCACGATTAAATAATAGTTCATTCAAACATAGTTATTAATTCTCTAAAAGGATGCATTGATATTCACAGAAGATGTGGCATTTACCTGAAATGCTATTGTGCAGGGTGAAGAATAATCGGTACATGTGCAAAAGTGTAATCGGGATTGGAAACAGTGGGGTATCAATTTAACCAATCAGAGGACTAATATCCCAAGCTTGGATGCCTCCCTTATATAAAAGGAACCTTTTCAGTTTCTTGGGACCCATACTGGATACTGTAATACACTGCCCAGTGACCTAATGACACACCAGGAAGCTGTATTTGCTCATTAGCCTGAGAGGGAAGTTATAAAACCATGGCCAAGCATTTTATAATTCATCAGTTCATTGTATGACTAATGTATGTAAATGGAGAATATTTAAGATCATAGTGGCTGTACCTTGAAGTGGACATCCTTCAGAGTGATACCACAGGACATGAAAATGCACCCTCCTGTTCGGCAGCTGATGCCTGTGTTTCTAGCTCAGCTCAGTTCATGGGTAGTTAGCATTAGACCAAAGAGCGGATTAAGAGAACTATGATTTGTATGTTGTAATGGCTGAATCAGATTACTCAACCCAGTGGCAAGCCCTATGGCAACAACTGGAATAACCTGAAATTGCTTATTCAAGACAGTCTGTAGATCTGTACCACGTAAAGTTTTGATTGGTATCTATAAAAAAAGAATGATTTGATGCACTCATGGGGCAATATCATGTGCCTCATCTTGTTGAATCAAAGTTCACTTCCACATGCAGTTTTTCAGTTAATAAATGTTTTATTAATTCAGTATGCACTTTTTTTGCATGCTTGGTATTTAGGTTATTCCCATCAAATACAGAAATGATGAGATTTTTTATGGTGTCCTGTAAGGTATGAAGGATAGAGGGTTCACATTCTTTCAAGCAACACTGTACATTATCAACTGTTTCTCATTGGCTGACCAGTTGTGGCTGTTGTGGACTAGCTTACCGTAAGTGCTGTAATAATCGTCTCTAAAAATAGATGTGGTATAGTCTTTATTTGCATCTCTGTGTCGGCCTAAACACCTCTACAGGCATGTCTCTGTATTCCCTTTGCGGTGTGCCCCTTATCTCCACGCCTTCACTGTCCCGCAGCGGCTTTTGGCGTGGAGAACATGGCCACAGCTATGGACGAGGACCTGGAGGAGGAACTGGACGAGCGAGAGGGGAAATCGCTGATGTGCCAACCGGGCGCTCACAGGTGGAAGCTGGACCAGTGCATGGTGTGCACAGTGTGCGGAGAGTGCACGGGCTATGGGGCGAGCTGCGTGAGCAGTGGGCGGCCAGACCGCGTACCCGGGGGGTGAGTCAACGGGGTGATCAGTTACACACACGCAATGCTGTGCTAAGGCTCTTAGTACACTTACTACCGGGATAGAGTTGGAGAGTTCAGGTCCAGAAAGTAAAAATCCCGACCAAGATTTTGTTTCAACCATCCGGATGAGTATTCAGTGACTGTGACTCTTTATTCTTAACTGGTTGGTTGGAACAAAATCTTGGTTTGGAGTTTTACTTTCTGGACCTGAACTATCCACCTCTAAGTGTATTTGCTCAGAAAAACGAAAGCACTGTTTAATATTGGAACGGATGAAGATGAACAGCAACACAATAAAAACTAAAAAGCATTTCTTCTGTATCCCAAAACAATTCCTGAGATTTTGTTGGATGGCTAGAAGAACACAACTTTGGTTGCCAAACCTCTCCTCAGGGGCACCTCAGCCGTTCCATATATTCATTAAACGTCACTCAATTAATTAATTACCTTAATTAGTTAAATAACTCAATGAGATATCGATTAGCCAAACATGGTATGCTAGTGGTCAGGAATACATTGGTGTATTGGACAGTTGCTGCAAATGCTAGAGACTGGAGCCCAGTAATTGCATACATGCTTCAGTGTGCCAGAGTCAGCTGCACACTGGACAGGTTACCCTGTAAATAATCTTTACTCAGCAGATGGTCATACATCTGACCGTGACTCCCATACATCATCAGACAGCTCTCTGTTACTCAGCTCAACGCAGTCCTGCTACAGCAGAATCACCGTGCGCCTGGATCTATGCTTGGATGGCGTTATATGATTTGCATTTTAGCAGAGTAGAGAATATCGCCGTGTCATCGGAGGTGCTTCCATCTAAGGTTGAATGAGCAAACGTGCTTAAAAGGCGCTTCTAGTTTTTGTTTCCTACAGCAGTGATTTCTCAACCCGGTCCTCGGGGCCCACAGACGGTCCATATTTTTGCTCCCTCCCAGTTCCCGGGAGCAAAAACGTGGGTTGTCTGGGGGCCCCCAAAGACTGGATTGAGAAACACTGTCCTACAGCATGTAGTAAAGACGGGGGTGTATTTTACTACACCTTTGATATGTTATTGGAATTTGTTACAAAACAAACAATATTCTGTAGACATATGATCTTAAAGTGTTGCAGTTGCTACCCCATGCAGAGAATGATGGATCCCAATTCTGCATGTTTCCCAGTGATGGACATTGCTACGGGACATTTCGTTATGGGGTGGAGCCTGTGTCACATGCACACCCCCCCCGTAACACATGCACCTTCTCACCCTTCTGCAGAATCTGTGGCTGCGGCTCAGGGGAGTCCGGCTGCGCCTCCTGCGGCTGCTGCAAGGCCTGCGCTCGTGAGCTGGATGGCCAGGAGGCGAGACAGCGCGGCATCTTCGACGCGGTGAAGGAAATGATCCCCCTGGACCTGCTGTTGGGTACGGAGCCAGCCCGGTCCGGCTTGGCCCAGCTGGCGATGAATCTTAATGCTGGTCGCGAGCCAATTATCCTAAATGACAGATTGCATGGTTATGCAATTTTTTATGCCGTAATACATTTTTCAGATTAAGTACGTCAGGTAAAGCGGATGCATCCGCTACAACATCCTAGTACTTCCGAGTTCTGAATCGTCGTATTTTGAGGCTGTGGTTTGATGTTACATGCTTTATGCCAGAAATAATGTACATGAGTTAGCTGTGCATTATTAATAACTGATAATAATGTACACATGTTAGCTGTGATGCTGCAGCTCTTCCAGACCTTCCAGATCCATGTGCAGCTCTCCCACAATTCCCTGTCACGTTTGTCTTTAAGCCAAGCCATCATTCATCTCACTCTCCTTTTGTTTGTTTGCTTCTTCCCTTTTGCCCCCCTT
>JAODJW010000001.1:43467679-43481465 GCA_026777045.1 Hyperopisus bebe | reverse complement strand
CTCTTTGATCATTTGCCCCCCCCCCCCCCCGTCAGTGAGCTTTCCCCATTGCATGTGAAGGTCTCTCTCTCCCCCCCCAGGCCCCCTTGTATTCCCTGGCCCCATGTTTTTGCACCAGCGAGAGCAGGCGCTAGCCAGGCTAAGACCCCTTCAGGCCCATCTAAAGCATAAGAGGGACAAACACACAGGTACTGCGGCCTTCACTAGGGGGCGCTGCGGCCCGCTCGGCACCCGCCTGTCCCAGCATCTCAGACGTTAAATAAAACAGATCCCCTCTCCCCCGCTGTTAAAGGGATGGCATTTAAAGAGTGTTGTCCCTTTCGCATAAAGAAGGTAATGCCCAAAATGTCATCTTTGTTGTGGTCTTTTCATGTTTTTAACAGAAGCTTATAGTATATTAGCGAATGTCCGGTGTGCAAGGAGCTGTTCATTCTGACGAGTAACCTCACTTTGGCATTTGTCTGGTTCATCCTTGTACACACTGCCTCACATTCACATTGCATGGCATTACGTGTTAAGTAGAGTCTTCGAGTATTGGCCTATTTTATTAGCCCATTTGAAGAATTTATCCATTCTATAAATTGAATTTGATATGGATGGTTCTAGTAGGGGAGTAAAATTGTATTTTTTTTTATGTTTAATTTTCAGCATGTCTCCATGTGGAATTAGAAACTTGACTATCCTTTAATCTAATGTGCACCAACCCCCCCCACCCACCCCCCGTAATGTTCGTCATTAGAATCGTGTCTTAATTGTCTGTTCAGAAATGGTTTGCGTTGGCTTTGCGCAAAGAATGCACATAATCTGACAGCAAAATGGATTGTGGAGGCTGTCTTTACAGCAGTAGCAATGTGCTTTACCTGTTAATTGTTCACAGAGCGAATTTGCCCATAAACATTTTTGTAGCTCTAGGAAGAGGAGTGTGTCACCTGTTCATTTTTCATGGGGGCTAATGATTTTTTTCCCCTCTACTTGGTCTGTTATTGCCTTCATTTTTTAGGGTGGACTTCCTGCTTTTCCCCCCCGCCAGATGGCAGGCCTGCCTTTTGCTAGACCACAGTTCCCTTCCAGGGATCTGAAAAGCTCCTTTCACTGCTACTGAATTCTGTCTTTGTGTTGGCTTCTGGCCAGCACCGTTTGGACCTCAAACCGACCCCTGTGGGACCTTTTTTTAATAGATGGCAGCGGTGACCGCGTGGACAAAGATGCAAGCAAGATCACCACCTACCCCCCTAGCGCGGTGCGTTTCGACTGCGAGCTGCGGGCGTTGCAGGTCAGCTGCGGCTTCCACCACTCCGGTGAGACCCCCTCTCTCTGTGCCTCCACTCAGCCACTTCACCTTTCCCACCCGGCGCCCTCACATCTGCCTTTCCAGTGAGATTCTCTATACGCTGATTACTTAGATGGTTTGTTTTTAATGAGCAGTAGAGTGGAAAATAAACAGAGCACATGCAGTGTCACTCCCTGTGTGGTTTATCTGGATGTGGCCCGTCCTTGCGCTGCAGTGGTATTAATGGAAAACGGGGACGTCTACACCTTTGGCTATGGACAGCACGGCCAGCTTGGTCATGGAGACGTCAACTCCAGGTGAAATGCTGTTCCGAGACCACGCCTGCAATACCCATGTTGAGGGAGTGGGCAGTGGGAAACCTGGTTTGTGGCTAATGGATCTTCACAATGTTCTGTACAGGGGCACTCCTACATTGGTGCAGGGTCTACCTGGGCCTACCGTCCAGGTGACCGCAGGGAGCAACCACACAGCAGTCCTCCTGATGGACGGTCAGGTCTACACCTTTGGCAGTTTTTCGGTATGGAATCCTTGCCAGGAATTTCTCTGTGTCCTCATTGATTTTCTTGGCCCGTTTTGGATTCCTTGGTCCTCAAACCTGTTGTTTTGTTGTTGTGTATTGTGAGGAAAACGGTCTTTTTGTTTGGAAGACGGTCTGGCGTAGGAGCAGTGTTTCTCAATCTTCGAGGACTCCCAGACTTGAACTTTTTTGCTCCTGCTACATTAGAAGCTGGGAGGGACCAAAGACATGGACTCTCTGGGGTCCCCTGAGGATTGGGCTGAAAAACACTGATCTAGACCAGTTTTCAGGGAATCAGAAGCTAATTTGTGAACCCATTTCCAGAAAGGGCAGCTGGGCCGGCCGATTCTGGACATGCCATACTGGAATGCCAAGCCCTCCCCAATGCCTAACATTGGAGCCAAATATGGGCGTAAGGCCACATGGATTGGAGCTAGTGGGGACCAGACCTTCCTCAGGATCGACGAGGCTCTGATCAACTCCCACGTCCTGGCTACCTCGGAGATCTTTGCCAGTCGCCACATCATCGGTGAGGTCTCCCGCTGCCATCTGCCCTCTGCCTTGGCGTTTATACCCATGCGGGATGCGGGAGAGGCTTGTGGGCCGGTGTGATGCTCGTGTGTCTGCTTACTTCCAGGCTTGGTGCCCACCTCTGTGTTTGAGCCCCCGCCCTTTAAATGCCTGCTCATCAATAAGACGGATGGCAGCTGTAGGACGTTCAGTGACTCTGAGCAGGAGGACCTGCAGAGCTTTGGGCTCTGTCTCGACCCCGTCTATGATGTCATCTGGAGGTGAGCCTTTCACTGTTTTTCTTGCACTATGACCCATGAGTCGCACAGCTGAAGTTGACAATATAGATACTTCACTTTGACTTGGAATAAAAATTTGGAAATAATAGAAAACGGTAGGCTCCGGACCCCCCGCGACCCAGTAGGATAAGTGGGTTGGATGATGGATGGATGGATAGAAAACAGTACATTATTCTCTGACGTGGGACTTTCAGAGTTGAGTCCGGCTGTCGTTCTCTCCGTGTCGGGAGCGTCCGTGCTGCTTCTGTCCGCCATGGCCGCCTCCTCTTCCGTTTTGGTCGTGACTCTCTGGATCCACCCACAGATTCCTGCCGGCCACGCGGGAGATGTGGTGCTACCACGCGGTGATGGCTGACGCGCGGCTCTCCCCGACTCCGGGCCCCCAGGTGCGCTGCAGCATTCTGAGCCCCGAGCTGGCTCTGCCATCCGGGCCCCACGCCACCACCACCCGCTCGCACGGAGCCCTGCACGTCCTGGGTAAGCGGCGCCTCGCCTGCACCCGCAGCCCCTGACCCACATTAAAGGGGCAACGTTAATGTGTTGTCCGGACTGAAGGGAGACGTACACTCCTCCTATAGGATGCCTGGACACACTTGCGGCTATGCAGGAGCTGAAGGTGGGCGTGGCCAGCACCGAGGAGGAAACTCAGGCTGTCATGAAGGTCTACTCCAAAGAGGACTACAGTGTGGTCAACCGCTTCGAGAGTGAGCGCATTTCCCATAATCCTCGGCAGCACCGGCTGTATCATGTTAATTCCCCACCACGCGTCCTTACCCCTGACAGACTTGCACTAACGATAATAAAGGGGGTTTGAATGGCAGGGAGCGCACATGAAATATAACCCTTCCTTCTATTGTAATTCATTCCGGATACAAGCGTCAGAGAAATGTAGATGCACACAGACAAATAAATTTTGTGAGAATCTTGGCTCCTGTAACACGGCACCTGGGCGTGGTGGTTCCCTCGTAGGTCATGGCGGTGGCTGGGGATATTCCGCCCATTCAGTGGAGGCCATCCGCTTCTGCGCCGACGCCGACATCCTGCTGGGGGGCCTGGGGCTCTTTGGGGGCCGAGGGGAGTACACGGCCAAGATCAAGGGGAGCTCCGCCCCCCCCTCCCCCCCCGCGAAGCGGCCAAGCGTGTTCCAGAAGCCCTCTCGCCTAGAGGGAATATCAGAGAGACTTACAAATGGGTACAAATCGCAGTATGACCACAGCAAATTAGTACCATCACAGCGTGAATCAGCCGCAGTGGGGGAAATTCAATGTGAAGAGCGAGTGACACATTAATAATGCTCTGAAGCCTCGTCTTACTGTGGTATGAGAATAGAATTAGAATGGCTGTCTGGTCATCTGCTATTTATAAACACATCAGACAGCTGAGACCCCCTTTACGTAAATACTTGTCCGTTTCTGCATAATGCTTCTGTCTGGAACCTCTGTTATTACCAACTTACTTGACACTTGGAAATCTTAGACATGCTTAATGATTACATGGTTTTTAACATTCTCTTTGATCAAAGGCGTCCAAAGGCGACCTGTTCTGTGACAGATTTAATGTAGGGTAGGAACTGCTCTTGAGAATGACAGGGTGTGTTTGGTTGCTATGATAAATGTTTTTGTACTTGGTGACTGACACCTTGCAGTTGTTTGAGCTGGGACCGGACGGGGGTGACCACGAGACCGACGGAGACCTGCTGGCTGAAACGGACGTCCTGGCATACGACTGCGCCGCTAGGTAGACCCGTGGAGGGACTGTTCCTCTTTCCACTAACTGCGGCAGCTGCTAAAAATGTTTCTCTGAGATGTCAGTTTCACATGTCCATCATTGCGTATGGGTGCCTGTCTTCGCTTTGCTTAAGTGCTGCGATGTCGACTCGGTACCAGCGTGAGGAGTGTCTTCGCGAGGATGTACTTGAAGCTCTGTGTTTGTCAGCATTTTTAGCTGAGTAACAGAATTGTGAAAATGACCCGCCTAGAGTTGTGTCTCTCCCTTCTCCTGTTCCACCCATTGTCAAAGCCTCCCAGCCGTGCCCAGTTAGCTCATCCGAATCACCTTGCCCCTTTGCACTGGCGAACGTCTGGTTTGAAAGGCTGACTCCGCCCCTCCGCTCCCTCGTCCTATCAGGGAGAAGTACGCCATGATGTTTGATGAGCCGGTGCTCCTGCAGATGGGCTGGTGGTACGTGGCTTGGGCCAGGGTTTCGGGTCCGAGCAGCGACTGCGGCTCTCACGGTCAAGTCACCATCACGACTGATGACGGGTACCAACTTTCCTTCTCAATTAATTATTTTAAACCTATTAGCTCTAATTTATTTTTTTCCCCACAAAATTATTGCCATGGAGTTTTTACGGTGGATTACCATTGTCCAAGGGTACAACAGCAGTTCTGTTTTGGGGATTAAGATGTTTCATTTATTGTCAACCGATTCCCTGCGTAAGGCTGTGATCCATCCTGGACAGGATACAAGTCCATTGTAGAGTACATACATGCATGCAGGTGCAGGTGCATTTGTGAGTAAAATGCCATTTCCACCTGTTTGCAGCGTGGTCTTCCAGTTTAAGAGCTCCAAGAAGTCCAACAATGGAACTGACGTGAATGCTGGCCAGATACCTCAGCTGCTATACAGGCAAGTCTGACTCTTAGGTCTTTCATTTTTTCTGGCCGGTATTTAGCGGAAATGCACCGAATACTTGACCTTAGAATGTTTTTCCCACCCTCTAGGCTTCCATCAAATGATGGAAACTCATCAAAGGGGAAGCAGCAGACCAGCGAGCCTGTACACATCCTGAAGCGCTCCTTTGCTCGGACTGTTTCAGTGGTTAGTCTGTGTGTGTGTGTGTGTGTGTGTGTGTGTGTGTGTGTATTAATCCTTTATTAAGTAATATGTGTGTGTTTGTGTGTGCGCGTGTGTGTGTGTGTGTGTATGTGTATTGATCCTTTATTAGGTAATATGTGTGTGTGTGTGTATTGATCCTTTGTTAGGTAATATGTGTGTGTGAATTTATTGATCCTTTATTAGCTAATAGTTTTGGAATTCTATCATGTTGAGTGTTACCATTTCTCTAACACTAGTGCCAGACTATCACTTCATAACCTCTTTAATTGCTTTTTTGGTAAAGATATTTGGTAGAGTGTTAAAGGGCTTTCACAGTGTTTAGGTGTTGATAATGTGGTGCCACAAAAATGTGTGTGTGCGCGTCTGTGTCGCTCGTATACGCGTGTAGAACATGGCAGCATTTAGCATAACTTCAGTGTTCCTTCCCAGAATGCTTTTCTGTCAGTTGTCTGCCAGCTTGCTTAATACACAGTGACCGTCAGTACATCATGTTTTTTTTCCCACCCACCGAGAGAGAAAATGAAATGAAAGCAGCTCTCTGCCTTAGCTGTCATCACTCCCGTGTAAGGCTGCATCCATGAGCATTGCCTTGATCCAGACAATTTCAGTTTGAGGTCCGCAGTCTCTTTCAGCCAGGCTGGTTCCCTTTGCAGAGGGCCAGTCCTGGTACTCCAGGCTAGATCCGCAGCAGTCAGCTCTCGTCCTACTGAAAAGGCTGCTGCACACCTGACACATTGATTAAGCTCACTGATCTAAGGGTGATAAGTGTGTACGGCGGTGTACCAGCGGCTGTGCCGGATCACCGAAGTCACCATCGGCAGGAGGCGTCGGAGCCGAACCCTCCAGAGTTTGGGTAGAGGGTCACGGAGGGGGAGCCGATCGCTCCGGTGACTGCATGTAGGGAGACGTAGCGTCGGCGAGGTTAATGAGGGGAAGGCGGCGCTGGAAAGCCTGTCTGATTACCCTTCGGAGTGAGAGGGAGTTGGGGCGGACGGCGTCAGAACGTGAGGCTAATTCACCGCAGGGACCGGCCCTTCGAGCAGTCGACGGCTTTATAAAGATGTCACCTTGGATTCAAGCTCCAAAACAAGATGTGGCCGTACACAGTGTCAGATGTGCCTGGGGGCTGTTTGCACAGTCTAATGCACTGCCTGCCCCCCGCCCACCCAGGAATGCTTCGAGTCCCTGTTGAGTGTGCTGCACTGGAGCTGGAGCACGCTGGTGCTGGGAGCGGAGGAGCTGCGGGCCCTCAAGGGCTTCCAGTACACGGCCACGCTGCTGGATCTGGAGCGACTGCGCTTCGTGGGCGCCTGCTGCCTGCGCCTGCTGCGCGTCTACGTCTGCGAGATCTACCCCGTCTCAGGTGTGCCCACGCCCGTTCATTTCACAGGGGACTGAAATGTTACAGATGCATGTGGCAGACATGGCTGTCTACAGCTGTAGAAATTTTAAGTCCCCGTTGCGGTGGACCTGCGGAATTTATCTAAATGAGAGGAGCGGGGTCCGTTGGTCTGTTTGTGTTTGAGAAACGCCTTTATTTTTTTCGAAGTAGCTTACAGAAGGGGGAAGGGTTGCAGTTGCCCCCTGGACTGTGAACCTACAACGTGCGTTGTTAGTGCAGTGCTGTTAGTGCAGTGCTGTTAGTGCAGTGCTGTTAGTGCAGTGCTGTTAGTGCAGTGCTCAACCTCAGCGGTTGCCAGTCTCAATGAACAAGTCTGACTTCCTAATCGAAGTTGTACTTTTCAGGCTTTAATTAACTAAGTTTTATCAGTTGGCATTAAATTCTTCATAGGTTGTAATGATTGTTCATCACTACATTCTCTGTGATGCTCCTGAAGTCTGTGCTCATGGCCATTACAATCCATACCATGACGCACTGGCATGGGGCATCAGCTGCCAGTCGGAGCCCATAGCTGTAGTATGGCTGCATGGCTGGAAACATTCAGCTTCACAGCACTGCGTTGCAAAATATGAAGGGACAACTTAAATAAAACCAAATAGCCGCAGACAGTGACTCCAAGATCCATGCTGATGCAATCATATGATTACGATGACGACTCTGCAATATTTAATTCATTACAGACTCCATAGGAGTTTAGTGAAATGTTTATAAGCCCAGTGGTTTAGCAGAGGGTGTATTTTGATGAATTCACGACGGAGCAGCAGCCTTTATTGCGGAACCTGTGAATGTTCTCCCATTGGATAAGTTTGATAAAGTTTTATTTTTGTCCTGATGAGCATAATGATTTTGGTGACATATGTACTGAAAATATACGAGGGCTGCAGCAGAAACCATACGATTAGTATTAGTTTCAGAAATTTTAAGTTGTCTTAGATGAAAAATACAAAGGCAAAACACAGTAAATACACTGACAGGAAGACCGAGGAAAGGGCTGTCTCGCCTTGGTTTTAGTGTGGATTTTGTAGTTACTGTAATTTTCATACTTTCTTTTTCTTCAAAGCCGTATTTCAATTTAGATCTTTTGTCACCAGATCAAACAGCCTAAGAAGACCCCTTATTTGATAAGATAAGCCGCTACTGTGCGTTTCCTTTGTAGTAGGCTGGTATGCGTGTCTAATGGATCAGAAGTGATTGGTTAGAGTTTTCTTCCCTGAAATGCCAAAAACACATTGGAGCCACCTGACTCCCGGAAACAGCTGTCTTCCAAAACTGCTTATCCAGGGCAGGCTGGACCGTGATATGTGGTCCAGGGCGGGACCAGGTGCAGGGCGGGGGACACCCTCTGTCACAGAGTGCGCGCTTACATTAAAGTCTGTTTCTCAATCTCCTCGAGGACCTCCAGATGGTCCACATTTTTGCTCCCTCCCAACTCCCTGCCGGAGCAAAAACATGAACAGTCTTGGGGTCCTTGACATTATTCTAGTTAGCCTTTATAAAAATATAAACCTATTCTAAACAACATCCTTGGTAATCGACTTTTAAACTGTATTTTGAAATAGCCTTATGTAAAAGAATTTTTTAGTCCATCGATCAAGTGTATTCAACTGGAATTTATACGTTTTATGAGTTTAGTTTGGTCTGAGTTGTCTGTGACGGTACAAGGGTGTGAAAAATACTTGGCATAGCGACCTAAGGGAGTGGGCGGGCGTGGCCGCCCTTTGTGTTGGGAGGGAAAGTTCCACAGCCCCATTTGGCCCTTGTTTGGAGCGGTTTGTTTATTTTGGTGTATTTTGTTTGTCTCAGTCCCCGTAACCAAGAAACCGGTTTACCAGACCCATGGTCCTTGATCTTATCTCGTGTAACTGTTTTGTCTTCTTATTCCAGGCACATCGGTCTCACATTGGTATCTCATTATTGTTGGTGTTGTTTTGGTAAATTTTTTGTACTTCATGAAAGCAGCTGCTCCTTTTGGTATTTCTGGTTTTGTGTTGCCGGGCCCCAGATTCACCGCATTCCTGGAGCCCTGAATACGCCTCGCCGGCAAGCCAAATCACGTGGCTCTGTTTACCATCGCGAACCGAGGCGTGTCCGTACAGCCACGCTGTTTCGCCGCAGAAATTTCCTGTTTTCAGCCGGACCAATTAAAAATAATGATTTCACTTGCGTTCCGCAGAGGTGTGGTGTAGGGTGGGGTTTCTCAGCCACTGGGCCCAGTTCACTAGTGCCCTCTGGTGGCCAAATGTGGATTTGGGTCTGCAGTAGGTCGCTGCAAGAGCATGAACCTGACCATAGCCAGAAAAAAAATGCACTGGTCATAACCTAGAGGGACCAGCCCCCCTCCCCCCCCTCCCCAATCGATGGCCATTACCAAGGAGCATAATATATAGCCAACCCTTGTTGAGAATGTGATGCAGTGACATGCTTTTGAATAATGTTCTATGACTATTTTAACTGGTGTCCATGCTTTCGTCCATCAGCCAGCACCAAGGCTGTGGTGGAGGAGTCCAGCAGGCTGGCGGAGTGCGTGGGGAAGACACGCGGCCTGCTGAAGAAGATCCTGTCGGAGGGCGTGGATGGGCGTCTGACGCAGCTGGACAACGATCCCCAGGGCTACCTGAGCCAGCCACTGGCTCTGCTGGAAGCCGTGCTCCAGGAGTGTCACAACACCTTCACCGTCTGCTTCCATGCCTTCTACCCCACCCCCGCCCTGCAGTGGGCCTGTCTCTGCGACCTGCTCAACTGCCTCGACCAGGTGGGCACGCTCTGTCCTGACGCGGGTGCAGGCTTTGGTGATGCCGGAGGTGGCTGCAGATATGAGGCCCTGAGCTGTACTTAACTGGGAACGAGCGGCTGGCAGCATCGTGCTTGTGGGTGCAGTTTAGGCCATAGCTCTGTGAAGCTGGTGTGTTGCTCAGTGTGGTGATGTCATTTCCTCTCTGTTGTAGACTTCCCTGTTCAGCAGAACCATTATCACTACATCTCTGTGGTGATGTCATTTCCTCTCACAATCGTAGAATTCCTTCTTTAGGAGAACCATTACCACTACATTTCCTCTTTTCTGTGAGCAAATGTGTGCCTTATAATGAGGCGGGCCAACCAGGCCTGTAGCCAGAAATGAATTTTGAGCTGGCAATCCCCGGTGATTTTGAGAGTAAATTTCTTGGGGGGGGGGGTTCAAATCAAACACACAGAGTTTTGCTAACTAGCTACATACATGCCTGATTGATAGCAAACATTTTTTTTGCCACCAATTTTACTTACCTCTGCGTACTGTGATTTCTGGATTTTCTTCAGTTTAGCATGCTGCTGTATGGATTAGGAATTGGTAAAAAAACTGAGGGTGCAGACATGAGTATGGCAAGTGATTAATTAGATTGAAATGAAAAGCTTGTCTCGGAAAATGGGTTTTCCAGGCTGTCCAGTTCTCCAAACATGGAGCTGATCCTGTCTGTGTTTCGTCTCCCCTAGGACATCCAGGAAGCCAACTTCCGCACGTCCAGCAGCCGCCTCCTGGCTGCCGTCATGTCGGCGCTGTGCAACACCTCGGTGAAGCTGACCTCCATCCTGCCCATCGCGTACGAAGGGGAGGGGCTGCTGCGTACTCTCGCCAAGCAGGTCAGCACGGAGAACGACTCTGCTCTCGCTCACCGCTTCCCCCTGCTGGTGGCTCACATGGAGACGCTCAGCCATGTGAGTATCTGTCTGCACATGAGCCCAGCGCCTCTCTCCGAGTTCACAGCCCCCTTATTCATACATTCACGGAAAGGCTTTTTTAAACCTCATTTCAGTCACTATTTTTGTTTGGGTTCTATGGAGCTATCATATTTACTAATTATAAATATTGGCTAATTTTTTTGTTTATTTCTGAAGAATAAAATTCACTTTTAAAATTTAAAATTACTTACCTGGGCCAAAATTGCTAAACTCTGAATAATAATTGCTTAACTTTTGTATCATTACTGGTAGTTATTGGTATTAATCATAATTCTATAATATAACTGTAAAATTTTATGTCAATGATTTTGTCACAAAGCTCTTGCTGCAGTGCATGTCACTGTTTGCCTTAATGGGGTGTTACCATTTCCATAATACTAGTGCCAGACTATCACTTCAAAACCCCTGTAATCATTTTTAGGTAAAATTGTTTAGTAGAGTGTTAAAGGGCTTTCACTGTGTTTAGGTGTTGATGACGTGCTGCCTACTTAGAGGCCACCCTACAATAATGTGTGTGTGCGTGTGTGCAGAGTGAGGAGAACCTGATGGGTCTGACGAGTTTCCGGGAGGTCTTGGAGAAGATGCTGGTGATCGTGGTGCTGCCGGTGAGGAAGAGCTTACGGAAGGAGCTGGAGCTCTTCTCCCCGCACCTGGTGTCCAACACCTGCAGCTTGCTGGCCAGCATTGTGAACGAGCTGACCGCCTCCGCACTGGGCACCGAGGTACGGCCTCCACCCCGAAAAGCAAAACTGTTAGTCACCCAGATGCAACTGAAGCAAATGCAACACGCCCTGCTTTATGTCTAACCAGTATGATCTGTATACTAGGAATTAGCTGAGTCACGGAAACGGGTCTTGTCGTGGTTATTGGCCTGGCTTATTGATTCTCCTGTAGAAAGCCTCCCACTCATTCCGCAACGCCATTGGCTACTGCCATGGCAACTGTTCTGCAGGCCTTTTTCATCATATAGCTGGAGAGCGGCCATTTTCTCCCCTGGTATTTGCAGAGATGCTGAGGCATTTTTTTTTTTTCCCAACCCTGTGGTTTTTATAAATTCAGCCGAGCTGAATAACATGTTCTCACCACATACTTTTGCAGTTTGTATGTACTTGTAATATTTAATGTCCTTTAGAAACAAGATGCTTTGAATGTAAACCACATTAAGATTTTGAAACTGTCAGGTCATCTCTTTATTGCTGTCTATGTTATTTTTTTTATCTCCCAAAGTTATGGTTTGTTTAATAATTGTTAGCCTTCGTGTATAACCTAGCTTTCACCAATAATAATAAAGCTTTAGGTGCTTACATGGGGTGAAAACTCCAGTAACTAGCCAAACAGATGTTTTGTGACGTATTTATTATAGTTTAATTGCCGTTCAGTTTGTAAGTGTGATTTTATAGGACACGCAGTATAAGTGGGCCGTAAAAACGCGCTCTAACGCGCCCCCCCCCCCCGCTGCCTGTGGTGCAGGTGGACCGCCTGAGCTCTCTGCACTCTGTGAAGTGCACTCCCAGTCGCTTCACCAAGACCAGCCAGGGCCGCAGCTGGAACACGGGCAACGGATCGCCGGACGCCATCTGCTTCGTGGTGGACAAGCCGGGCGTGGTCCTGGTGGGCGTCTGCGTCTACGGCGGCGGTGGCATCCACGAGTACGAGCTGGAGGTGCTCGCAGATGATGTAAGCGTCCGTATCTGCCAGACTCGCATGCCGCTCTTGCTGAAATGCAACTGTGCTGCGCAGCTGGACCCTGTAATTGTTTTGTACAGCTTTATGGTGAGATTTAGATGCCTTGAAGGTTACTTTACCACTAGTGCGTTCATAAAATTTTATGATGATGTGACTCTAGGGGAGGCTGGCACGCTGGCTCAGCGGGGAACGCTGCTGCCTCACATCTCCAGGGTCATGGGTTCGAATCCTGCCCTGTGTGTGTGGAGTTTCATGTTCTCCTGTCATCTTGCGGGTTTCCTCTGGGTACCCCAGTTTCCTCATGCGGTCTGAAGAGTTGCAGTTATGGTGGCGTGTGTGAGATTGTGTGTATGTGCCCCGCGATGGATTGGCATCCTGTCCAGGGTGCTTTGCAGTCTTTTGCCCTGTGCTGCCCGGGATTGGCACTCTATCCATTCATAACTGCTTATCCTAGTCAGGGTCAAAAGGTGGATGGGCAGATGACCTGTAAAAGTTGCATTATTTGCCCCATGTATTTATAATACCTGATGACTCAGTTTAATTTCCTACGGCCTGGAAGGCGGCAGCCTAAGAGCAGCATTTGGTGGTTCTGATGTCTTCCCCGTTTCTCTTCAGGCCCAGACGGAGCACCCGGGAGATTCTGCTCATTCTCACAGGTGGACGTCTCTCGAGCTGGTGAAAGGCACTTATAGCACCGATGACTCGTCGAGCGACATCGCGGAAATCCGTCTGGACAAAGTAGTGCCGTTGAAGGTATCTGTACCCGGTTCCTCCCGACTCTGCACTTGCGCATCCTCTTGCCCCTTAAACCTGACGAACCGTCATGTCTTCCGCAGGAGAATGTCAAGTATGCCGTTCGCCTGCGTAACTACGGCAGTCGCACGGCCAATGGGGATGGGGGCATGACCACGGTCCAGTGCTCCGATGGGGTGACCTTCACGTTCAGCACCTGCAGTCTGAGCAGCAATGGAACCAACCAGACCCGAGGGCAGATTCCCCAGATTCTCTACTACAGGTGTGACATGCCAGCGCCCAACTACCTTGACGGATATTTCATGAGAAATCCTTAGAAATAAAATGAAATTTGTCTGAAGATACATTTCGTTTAGCAGCAATAATACTCAAATAAGTAATCCCGCATTTGTTGGTTTTGGTGCTTACAGGAGTGAGTATGACGGAGATCTGCAGTCCCAATTACTCAGCAAGGCCAACGAAGAGGATAAGAACTGCAGCCGAGCTCTGTCTGTGGTCAGTGCCGTGGTGCGGGCTGCCAAGGACCTGCTGCATAGAGCCTTTGCTGTGGACGGTGAGCACCACCCGAGCGCAGAGAGGCACTCGCAGGCTTCCGCTGGGATCAGCCAGCTATAGGGTCTCTCACTTTATCATCCCTTCCTTCTGCAGCGGATGACATTCCGGAAGTGTTGAGCTCCTCCAGTCTGTTCTCGATGCTGGTTCCCCTTGTCCTGGCCTACATTGGTCCAGTGGCAGCATCTGTTCCCAAGGTGAAGCGATTTGATTGTTTCTAAAT
>JAODJW010000001.1:43428546-43440659 GCA_026777045.1 Hyperopisus bebe | reverse complement strand
GAGACCATCATCGCTCTGACCAAGATGGAGGAGGAGCACCGGTCTCCAGTGCGCTGCATCGCCACCACCAGGGTGAGCCACGAGGCCCTCAGACCATTTTCAGCTCTGAGATCCACCTACACGATGTGGATTTTGAAATCGGACATTTGGCCGTCGGGGCCGAGCGGTCGACTCTGCCAGCTGGCCCCGCCGCCGAGGCACACATTCTGAGAGATCGATGTGTTCTCCCCGCAGCTTTGGCTGGCCCTGGCCTCACTTTGCGTGCTCGACCAAGACCACGTGGACAGGCTGTCTTCTGGCCGCTGGATGGGCAAGGATGGCCAGCAGAAACAGATGGTATGGCAGCCCGGGGTGTGGAGGAGAGGTGTTTGTGTGTGGGTTGTGCCTGATCGTCGTCTTTAAGGAGCTGCTGCTTCTTCTGCGCCTGTTGAAATAAGACTGACGTCATTTCAGGCGTGAGACCAATTAGCTAGAAATGATTTTTTTGTGAATTGAAGATAAATTAACCTGTAGCTTCCAGCCCTTGTGGCCTCGATCAGCAGTTGATAAACAACTTGAAGTGGAGTAAAAAAAAAAATAAAAAAATCTCATCCCAAGTCCCCCTCAACACTGGAGATCCTGATCTTGTAGAGCAAGTCTGCAGAAATCAGCTTTATTTTTTATTTATTTAATTTTCTTGTGGTTTAGCCTGGGTCCCCAAAGTATGGTGAGATAAGAGTGCTAACATGCTGCTCTGGCTCCCCCCACAGCCCATGTGTGATAACCATGACGACGGGGAGACTGCCGCCATCATCCTGTGTAACGTTTGTGGCAATCTGTGCACGGACTGCGACCGCTTCCTGCACTTGCACCGCCGCACGCGCTCGCACCAGAGGCAGGTCTGTGTCCCTGTCGGCTCCGGAGTAACCACTTCTCTCACTCTACAGGGGTTCGTGTTGCCCCAGTGCTGCAAATTCATTATCTACATTCCACTTGATTGCTTACAGGTGTTCAAAGAGGAAGAAGAAGCCATTAAAGTGGACCTTCATGAAGGCTGTGGGAGAACCAAACTCTTCTGGTTGATGGCGCTGGCTGATTCCAAGACCATGAAAGCGATGGTGGAGTTTCGGGAACACACCGGTAATGTTAGAGCAGAGTGACATTGAACATAGGGTCACAAAATTCTGGGAATTTTCTGTTAATTCCCATATATTCCTGGCAATTCCCATGGGAAGTTGGAATATTTCTCCAGCTTAACTTCCCATGGTATGGAAAGTTTCTGAAAAATTTCCAGAAATTTACCACTCCTTTGCAACCCTAATCGAACATTCATCTAATTACAGCTGATCTTCATTTCATTTTTCCGATATAGTTGTCATATTTTATTTTGTAGTTCCGAAGTATGAAGCTTCAATTAGCTGGAGGATAAACTCGGCTTAAAACACAGCCTTTTATTTGTCATTGGTCAGATGAACGGATTTAATGATCCATGTAGGTCTCACCTTAGAAGCTGAGAGTGTTTCTCTTGTTGCCTCCCTCTCTCAGGCAAACCAGCGTCCAGCAGCTCGGAAGCCTGTCGCTTCTGTGGCACCAGGAGCGGCACAGAGCTCTCCGCAGTGGGCAGCGTCTGCTCCGATCCCGACTGCCAGGTGAGAGTGTTACATCTCACTCTGCCTCCTGCAGGCTGCTGGGGGAAGTCGTTTATATTTAATATGTCTACATCAACACTATAATGACATTCTGCGTGTCTGAGATTTAATATTTGCAGTATCATTCTTCCTGATCATGTCTGATTATTTGTACTATATTAACTAGACTGCTAAGCAACTGAAATTACTATATTTATGTTTGAGATACTCTTGCAGGAGGATGTTTATTATACCCATTTCAATATACAGCCTTGTCACAATCTTATGCCCTAAAATGGCCACGGGAAAACTCGCCCTAAGCACCTCCTCTCTCGCGCCCCCTGTAGGAGTACGCCAAGCTGGCGTGCAGCAGGACGCACCCGTGCGGACATCCTTGCGGTGGGGTGAAGAACGAGGAGCACTGTCTGCCTTGCCTGCACGGATGTGACAAGAGCGCCACCTACCTGAAGCAGGACGCCGATGACATGTGCATGATCTGCTTCACTGAGGCTCTGTCGGCCGCCCCTGCCATCCAGGTCTTTATTGCAGGCCACAATCCGTTTGTTTGTGTGGCCTTTTCAGAAGGATAATTAGCGTTTTATTTGGCCGCATGTAAACGATTAGCTTTTTAAATGTTATATATAAAAAAAAAACGGCAGTTATAGGGAATCCAATACAGATCAGATCGAAAGACAACTTCATGTGCTTTGTCTCTGGTTCCAGCTGGACTGCACTCACGTGTTCCACCTCCAGTGCACACGGCGGGTCCTGGAGAACCGCTGGCTGGGGCCAAGGATAACCTTTGGGTTCATGTCATGCCCTATCTGCAAGGTATGTCACCTCGACTCCGGTTGTGAACAGATCCTCCACAGGTGGCGCTATCACTACTCACTGCAGGGATTGTCATAGTATTGTTACATATCGTATCCTGCATTACCTTCCTTTATGTGCATCTGATTTATCTTTTGGACGCCTTTCAGAACAAGATTAACCATTCGGTCATAAAGGACTTGCTGGACCCCATAAAGGAGCTGTACGAGGACGTGAGGAGGAAAGCTTTGATGCGATTGGAGTATGAGGGGCTGCACAAGAGCGAGGCGATCACTACCCCCGGAGCGCGCTTCCACAACGACCCGGCCGGTTTCGCCATGAACCGATACGCTTACTATGTGTGCTACAAGTGCAAAAAGGTACGTAGGAGTAAAAGCAGAGAAGCAGAGGCACGCGTGCTGTGTTTCATCTGCATTGCCTCACGCGGTAGAAGCGTGGTGCCCTTTAGGCTCACTGTTGCTAGGCTGGTATTATATGAACTATTATACGACTTGGATGCTCCGCTATTTCACCTTGAAAATACCTATTAATATTAAGCAAATTTAACCTGATTTAAGGAAGCTGTCAGCCCTGCATATGCAGAATGTCAGACAGTGATAAATGATAAAGTGCTTACAGCCTGAACTGAGCAGGTCCCTTAGCTCACAGGATAATCGAGAGGGGCGCTGATGCTTCTCGAAATGGGTCCCTATTTTTGGCGGAGTGGGAATTGAAAAAATGGGTTATATTCTCAATGACATGATTTACAGATGTCAAAGGATTTTAGTCGCTAAGCGTGTTAGCACAGCGGAGTAGAAAAGTATACGTCGATGTGGCTAACGGATGCAGCAATTTTCAGGCTTACTTCGGAGGGGAGGCTCGGTGTGACGCGGAGGCGGGACAGGGGGATGACTATGATCCTCGGGAGCTGATCTGCGGAGGGTGCTCTGATGTCTCGCGGGCACAGGTCAGTGGGCCGTGCAGAATGGGCGCTGGAGTCCTCTGCTTGCAATGATCCCGTATCTTCACTCAGTCAAATATTTGTAGCGCAGGAAAACTCGCACGCAGTCTTAATGAAACATGCTGACTTGCATTGTGCAGATGTGCTCGAAACACGGCACGGACTTCCTGGAGTATAAATGCCGTTACTGCTGCTCTGTGGCCGTGTTCTTCTGCTTCGGGACCACACACTTCTGCAATGCATGCCATGACGACTTTCAGAGGATGACCAGTATCCCTAAGGAGGAGCTTCCGCACTGTCCTGCTGGTAAGCAAAGCATCTCACCGCCTGCTCCGCTGTTCAGCCGCAGAGGTCGTTCTCATTTCTATAGTCAGCAAGTGCTGCTGCACACCATCGGGAATTTTAAATCCGCCCCTTCCTCCATGTTCAGGTCCTAAAGGAAAGCAGCTGGAAGGGACAGAATGCCCCCTTCACGTGGTCCATCCCCCCACCGGCGAGGAATTCGCCTTGGGTTGTGGGGTCTGTCGGAACGCCCACACCTTCTGAACCCCGTTTGTCGCTGGTCCCACTTTCGCTAAAAGGGCGGGACAGTCCACCCTCGTGATCCGCAAGCCAGGCGCCGGCACGGAAGTTCCCGGGATGCCAGGACCCCTACAGACGATGTACACTTCCTGCTCGCCGAGTTAAAGCATCGCATCCATAAACTCGAAATAAAACCCAGCTCTCAGTAAATGTGGATCAATGTGGGAGAATAATGTGAACATGTATACTATGGGTACAAATATATATTATTGTATGTATACTGAATTTTCTGGCCTTCCTGTACAGTATTCTCAACTTTCAACTACATGATGCGTTAAAAGAAGAAAAGAGAAAAAAACACGATGATGGATTGATGAAAGTAGGCTATTAGGAATATTATGTTTCTGAGATGTAGTGTATGATTTATCAAATGTATATAATGGTGGCGTCTATAACAGGCAATGCTGAAGTGGATACTACATTTTGAGAATGCAGGGGTTGTTTTGAGCCTGATATTTTAATGAAGTGCAAAACTCAGTGTGCCTCCCACCTTGCAGCTGTTAACATATGAAACGTGTATGTTAGTAAAGCCACTGTACATTTTTATACAATGAAACCTGTCGAGTACAGTGTCAGATTGCATCTGTACGCTGAGAATGTCGAGAAACCTGTCTGCATCGTCTTCATGTATGTATGATAATGTATTGTCAATCCTTCACTAGTAATGTGGTACAAGCTTATTTTTTTTTTAACTATAATTTGAATTGTATAAATATACAGACTTGGGGGGAGGGGGGGGGCTGTTGTTTACACCAAAAATATGACATGGAATAGTGATGTATCATTTTGAGGTGTAATGTTGACTGCAAATATGATTAGGAAACCAATGTGAGATTAAATGGTCATTGGGGCTTGGCTTAAGGTGTGGATTAACTGCTGTTGATATTAACATTTGTAAATCTGCTCTGTAATAATATCTGGAGATGGAGCTGAATAATAATAAACCAATTTCTTTGGTTCACAGCCTATATTGCAGGGGACTACTTTAAAAGAAAAGTGGGAATTATTATTATAGTTTTTAAATCACCTAACAGCCCGTGAATTTCTGTCTGCATGGCTGCACAGAATGTCCTCACTAATTACAAGATAATCTGTGAATCTGCAGCAGACCGTTTCAAGGTATTCCCACATGTACAGTGAGACAAAATTCACCGTCAGCTTTGCTTGATCACCTAGTAGGACTGTGTGAAGAGAACGCCTGTGTTCTTATTTATATAGAATGTCCTGGTCGTTACAACTACGACGAAATTCAGTATATGTCACATTCGGTCACTAAAGACAAACATTTTCAGGGAGGTAATTGCTGGCGCTCAGCTGGGTATCCAAACTAGCGTATCTGTAATACCCATAATGCAGTGCGGCTTCGGCGCAACAACAACACGCCGCCATTTTCAGCAGTCAGGGCGAGCATAACGGCGCAGCGGGCTGCAGGAATTGGGTCATAGTGCGGAAATCGGACAAAAACAAGGCGTTTGACGTGCCGTCGAGAGCTGACAGCCACCCAGCACCGCTGCGCATCGACAGAGAGCCTAATGAATGTAACCGACCGGTCTGCTCGAATGAGGTTTCATAGCGCAGGGCCGGGTTGATGTCGAAGGCGATCTTGTTTTCCCACTGCACTTCAATATAAACACGATAAAGCAGGTAAGAGTGGCGGGCAGCCAGTCCCGACGTCTAATTAACCAGCACACCGTACGGCCACGGGGCTGCCAAAGCTGACCGGGCTCGTCATACCGACTGATAGCAGTAGCCACCGCTGCTAATGTTATGACGGCGGTTATTAGGGTTAATATGGAGCTGCGACATATGCGGCGGCTGGCTAGCGGCTAGGCAGCTAACTAGCCTCGTTAGCTGTCCGCAGTGTTTATTTACCGAGCGGCAGGGTTGTCAAACTACTTCTTGTGCTTTCTGATAGAGGCGTAACGTAACCAGCCTTAGAAGAAGAGTTGGCATGCTAAGACTGAATCGGGAGTTTGTAAAAACTGTGTAGTTATTACTAGAAGCGAGGTTGGGATGTTTCGTTTGTAGGCGTTAACCTGATCGCTGGCTGGGCGAGTGGCCTCGTCGTTGAACTGTTTTCATTACTCGAATCAACTGTTATATTTAGAATAAATGGAAATATATAGTGTTTTACTAAAAATCAGTACCTTTTTTTGTATACGCATTGTTTTCTAGTATCACTGAATATCGCCTACTCAAATGGATATTAGAATATTAACATTTAAAACAATTTTAACGATGTCTCAGTAGAATGAAGAGAGGTCTAAATGGAGATGAGAAGGATTGCAGCTCCTCCGCTGAGGGACCTCTGGAGGCCTGTAAGAAGGGGCGGCTGCTGGGCCAGGAGCCCGATGAAGTCGTTTCCAACTGGGGCCGCCTGCCCCAGGAGATCCTGCTGCACGTGTTTCAGTACCTGCCACTGCTGGACCGGGCCTACGCCTCGCAGGTGTGCCGCAGCTGGAACCAGGCCTTCCATATGCCTGAGCTGTGGCGCTGCTTTGAGTTCGAACTGAACCAGCCCGCCAGCTCCTACCTGAAGGCCACCCACCCGGACCTCATCAAGCAGATCATCAAGAGGCACTCCAACCACCTGCAGTACGTCAGCTTCAAGGTGCCCAAGCCGCAACCTCCAGCATTCCTTGGGGTCCTCCCTGCCCAGACCTGGTGCCCTGTCATGCTAACCAAAGTCAGGCTTTCTGATAACTGCAAAAGCACTTCGAAGAAATCCGTATTTCTTAGCAAAAATAACCCTGGTTTAATTTAAATATATTCGTTTTCAGAGGCATCTGAAAATAAGGCTTTATCGATCCCACACTGGGGAAATTTACTTGTTACGACAGCCTAAAGATACAAAACGATAGACAACAAACCAAAAGAAACTACGACAATAGAAATAAGAAAAATATATGAAAAAGTTGCACATATTGCACATATGCAGAGGGTAATTGCACAGGTATAATAACACAGCTATTTGTATACCCTTTTACAATTATTTGTTTATTGAATTTAATTTTTCTGAAGTGTTAACTGACACATTCTAGCCTTTGGATGCGTTTCCCGTATCCTGTGGAGTCATGAGGGCATTCGACCATTTCCATGTTCTAAAGCCGTGTGAGTTGGGTGTACACGTCATCTGCAGCAGCGTGTGTGTGTGTGTCTGCCGGTCTCCAGGTGGACAGCAGCACAGAGTCGGCTGAGGCTGCCTGTGACATCCTCTCCCAGCTGGTTAACTGCTCCCTCAAGACTCTGGGCCTCATCTCCACAGCCAGGCCAAGCTTCATGGAAATGCCAAAGGTACCCTGCCCCCCCCCCCCCCGTCGGTGCTACGAAATGTCTCGCTGGTGCCGGTCTCCCCTACACGCTAACTTACCTGTGGCTTTCTCTCTTCGCCAGTCACATTTTATTTCCGCCTTGACGGTGGTGTTCGTCAACTCCAAGTCGCTGTCGTCCCTGAAGATTGACGACACTCCGGTGGACGATCCGTCCCTTAAGGTCCTGGTGGCCAACAACAGCGATACGCTCAAGCTGCTGAAGATGAGCAGCTGTCCCCATGTCTCTCCTGCAGGTAGGCACCCGAGGCGGGGAAAGCCCGCTTTGCCACAGTATGAAGGTGCACTGGGGCAATTTCATGCAAAGGTCCATTTGATCTTACCTCCACAACACAGATCAAATGCCATGTCTTTCTAACATGTAATATGTAAAGTTTGAGGATTCGTCTATATTCAGTCCAAAAGGTTACATGAAAAGATATGCAAATTGAATGACTGTCTATTCATTTATCTGATGTTTTAATCCAAAGCAATTTAAATAGGGAAAGGATTACAATATTTGTGTGGGATTGAAACCACAGCCTTTGCTTTGTTATCCCATTGACAGTGTTTGGTGTAGCTCACTGCACATGCAAGTTTATTATGTAAACAATAAAAATGACTTCCTGTACCTAGGTTTGCTTGCGTGGAGTATTGTCAGTTCCTATAGCTTACAAACAGGCAGTTGGGTAGGTTAATGTCTGTAAATCGCCCCTGTTGTGTGATTGTGTATGTTAGACTGTCATTGGTGGGTGCCCCCTGCCTGGTTTCCGGTGATTACTGGGACGGCAGTCCCTGGATATGGGGTTAGGGAGAAGCGTGACTTTCCAACACGTGACGTTCCTCTCCGCAGACATTTGCCCTGTCGTGTGATAAGTGATAAAACAATATGAGCACATCATGATTATTTTTATAGCACTCTTTGGATATATGGCGTTTAGCGACAGATAGTGGGTATGCAGAAGGTGTGGAAACTGTTTAAGCGGCAAAGATGGGTTGGGCAGATTGTCCTGTCCTACTGGATGTATTGGTGGGGGCAGTAGGTTGTTTTGACCTGTAAATGTCAAAGGTAGTCGGCATTTGTGATTGCAGTTGATGCTGCGTAACCAGCATGCGACACGTGGGCATCTGTCTGTGTTCCGTTTGCAGGGATCCTCTGTGTGGCAGACCAGTGTCACGGCTTGAGGGAGCTGGCGCTGAACTACCACCTACTGAGCGACGAGCTGCTGCTGGCGCTGTCCTCGGAGAAGCACGTGCACCTGGAGCACCTGCGCATCGACGTGGTGAGCGAGAACCCGGGCCAGACGCAGTTCCACACCATCAAGAAGAGCAGCTGGGACGCCATGATGCGCCACTCGCCCAAGTTCAACCTGGTCATGTACTTCTTCCTGTACGAGGACGAGTTCGGGCCCTTCTTCCGCGACGAGATCCCCGTCACGCACCTGTACTTCGGCCGCTCGGTCAGCAAGGACGTGCTGGGCCGTGTGGGCCTGACGTGCCCGCGTTTGGTGGAGCTGGTTGTGTGCGCCAACGGGCTGAGGCCCCTGGATGAGGAGCTGATCCGCATCGCCCAGCGCTGCCAGCACCTCTCCGCTATCGGCCTGGGTGAGTGCGAGGTCTCCTGCAGCGCCTTCGTCGAGTTCGTCAAGATGTGCGGCCGCCGGCTCTCCCAGCTCTCCATCATGGAGGAGGTACTCATCCCCGACCACAAGTACAGCCTGGATGAGATCCACTGGGAGGTGTCCAAGCACTTGGGCCGGGTCTGGTTCCCCGACATGATGCCTACCTGGTAGATCATTCCCAGAAGCCCCTTCGAGCTCGACGTTTCATCCCGGCACGTCGGTATCCGAGACCCGCAAATCAGACAATGCTAACAGACCTGATTCTCCACAGATATCCTAAAATGTGGATTTCAGACATTTTCTACCTTTGTAAATGCAGTCATGGGCCGTTTTGGTCAGTTAATACTCACCCCTTCTTTGAATATATTGAGCTATGTATATAAGTTTTATTTGAAACTTATTTCCTCGATTGGTTTGTGGAATGTAGTATGGGCAGCGTGTCTGTGTTTGTTTGTCTGCCGCTTCAGATACAGCACATGGAAGGAGCAACTTTTGCTAAAAGAGAGATTTCTTTGGGGGCGGGGGGGGTCACTTTATTCAGTGACATGTAGTTTAAAGCTTTTCGGTTAAAGTGACCAGATCATGATGGTTATGCGAGTTGGCTTTTTCCAACAAATCAAGGTGGTGTGCCATGTGACCATTGACTGGGGGTTAATGATCCTGTAATTAACACCCCAAACATGTCATCAGCTCATCACCCTCAGCATGTGTCCCTAATTTTTATCAGTTTTTTTTTTTTCTTTTCATGTCCTGCCGCATGAAATTCAAAACGTTTTAATGACAATTTTCTTTTCAAGAAAATGTTAGAATATGATTTTTCCATAACCTGAAGCACCTTATACTGATACCAAATGATGCACAATATTAACGAAGGGACTTCTTTTAAAATATTTCAATAGTGGTCAAATGACTAGAATGAAAGACGCTTTTCTCTTGCACTGTTTTGTCTTTTCTGTCATATGGACGTATCTAGCTACAAAAAATGGTAATATAAAGCAATAAAACGATTCAACAAAAAAATAAGCTCCTTGCAGATAGGAACGGGTACCTGAGCACGGATGGCGATAGTTCTGCTTTAGTACTTCTCATAGTCTTACTTTCTGCGTGTGTGTGTGTGTGTGTGTGTGTGTGTGTGTGTGCACACTGCCGTTGTCTTTTGAGAGTAAATGAATACATTAAAACACTTTGGGGGAAAATCAAATGTGTGATTTTAAAATTTAGATAAGCAGAAGTGGATCTGTTGCAGGTTTTAATTTTCGTTTTTGCCCTTTATCCATTGTACTCAAACACTGCTGTTGATGGCTTGACCTGTATATTTACTCTACAGTTTTACTGTTGGGCCAGAAGAGAAGATATTTACACTTGTTACTACGCCCAATGAGATTTGGCAAAATGTGAGCGATATCCATCCATCTTCTGTATGTGGTCCTGGCAGGGGTATAAAAGTCCCGGCAGGGGTGCATCCTAGATGACATGGCAGTCCAGGGCTAGTCAGTCTGACGGCACATGTTTGGACTGCGTGAGTATCGGTGCTCAGCATGGTGAGAACATGCAGGCCCCAAACATGTGCAGTAGAGGTGTAGGGTTCAGGCAGCAGTGAAAACCACCCAAATGAGTGAAATTCTTTATAAATTTTCCTTTAAGAAGGAAGTCCTGTCTTTTCTGTATGTAAAATGCTGTGTGTTTGAGAATAGAAATATAAATGCAGTTATTTCACTACTACACCCTCTGTCAGGGTGTGACCTTTCACAGTTATGGTTGGTGTCTTTTATACACGAGTGGGATTGATCTTTTCAATGGATGGATTTTTAGTTTTTCCTTTCCTAGGTACTGGATTTGATTTTTTTTCTTTGTTATTTATTAATATAATACAACTGCTTTTGTATTATCACTGATTATTTTATGTATAATTGTAAGTTACAGTGTAGGAACAGTGAATCTTGGTGTAGATGTGATCGAATCTATAAAAGTTATGCTAGTACAGGTAAATTGTTTATCTTGGGTTTTCAATTAAATGAGTTTGTAGATAATTTACGTATTGTATAGACATCATAATCTTAAAATGAAGAACTGCAAACACAGTCCATCTTCTAATAGCAACTGGCTGATAACTTGAAGCCTGATTTGTTTGTTTCATTTATTATTAATGCCACAACATTTGGTTTATATAATCTATGGGACTAGGATTAGTTTGTTGTACAGTGCCCGTATTCACACGATATTGGAAGAGAGGCAACAAATAGGCTTTCATTCAAAAATTGTTGGACCTTTAAAATTGATCAGTTGTTTTCACAGAGGTGGAAAAGAAAAAGGTCCAGAAAGTAAAAATCCAGACCAAGATTTTATTCCAACCAATTGAGTATGAAGAGTCTCAGAAAACTCAGCTGGCTGGTTGAAATAAAATCGTGGTCTGGATTTTTACTTTCTTCCACCTCTGTCCGAGAGTAGGCAGTACACTTGAAACATCCTTACTTTTTCCTAACCCCCACTGTGTTAGGAAATTTTATATGAGCCTTGATTAAAAATTAAATGCAGGAAAACAAAAATGTATATTTTCCTCATTGCACTTTACTGATGTATTCCTTTCATTAGTAGCATTCCTAAGTTAGTAGCATTCAGGATAGTTGTTTCCTATATGAATTGCTGTTTGATTTCACTCTTTAAGAGTAAAGTGAGCTGTTATTAAAACATTTTTCCGGCTCAATTTGCTGTTCTTTGCTTCAGTATAGCAGCTGCTTTGTGTATTTTACTGAGTATTGCTAAGTCATGAAACAAAATCCAGTGTTTGTGGAAATGCTTTTTTTTTGGGAATAAACTTTTTGTGAATGTATGCTGATGTATTTGATTTTTTTTCTTTTGGTGTTTCATTTTTTATGTTTAAAAGATTAGAAGAATCCTTTATAGAAAGAGCTGTAAATGAAGTGTAGTGTTGTGTAAACTATTGGTATTAGTGCCAGTATCGCCTAATGTATTGCAAAAACCAAACAAGTAAGGTGATACCTTATTAATCAAGTATAGTATTAATATCCCTTATTTCACTGGTATCAGTGCATAACAAAATTATCTCTAGCTCAATATTAAGAAATATGTTTGTGCTGCACTAATTTACAAAACATGTCCACAATCTTGCCTTCAATTCTTTTATTGTCATGTGTACAAGTACGAGTACCGTGTACAATGAAATGCTTGCTTGCATGTGCTCCTGCGGACTGTGGACATAGAC
>JAODJW010000001.1:43394906-43425680 GCA_026777045.1 Hyperopisus bebe | reverse complement strand
CAGGTTTCTTGACTCGCATTTACAGAGTATTGTGCACAGCAACTGTGACGAATAAATTCAATTTGCAGTGCAGGTCCTTCTGAACTGGACTCTTGTGAAAGCACACTGTTTATTGGTTTGTAAGAGTGATCAAACATAATTTAGCAATGTAAAATAACACCTTGCATATATTAGTCAGAATTGGTAAGAATTATGCACAAAGAGACTATACAATCATTCAAATAATTATGCAAAATTAAATTATACAATATTAGCCATTACTCATGGAGTAGTGGGGGGGAAGCAGTGTTCCTGTGATCGGAAGGTTGTTGGTTCAAATACCAAAGTCAGATCACTGTTGGGCTTTTGAGCAAGGACCTTAACCCCAATTTCAACTGTGCCACTTTGGATCAAAGCATTTGCTAAATACTGTAACTAGAATACTGAATCTAAAATGCTCAGCAATATATCTTTGTACAGATATTTTTGTATACATTGTGTTTTTAGTTCAGTTTTCCAGGTTTTTGGAAAATGCAATTTAGGCACCATAGACTGAGGCTCCAGGGGCAGATTGATCGACCGTTTGAAGGCATGAGCTGAGCACTGTGCAATCTGGGATGTTCTCTAAATCATCTATAATGCTGACAATGTCCTCGGCCGCTTCTAGAGAGAGCACAGTGGTAGCATTGGCTTTGAACTTCCTCACCAAGTCCACCTGCTTCAGTGGGTTCCTCCAATGACCGTAGAAGGTGTCACACCTCGCAGTCTGGTTTCTTCCATCTGCTGTCTGAACTTGAACCTCACAGTACATCTTGTCAAAGTTTGAGGGATTGTCCTCTGGGTTCTCTATCTGTGTCGTGAGCAGGAGGTCCTTCAGGGTCTTCCTCTCAATTTGGGCATTGGTGAAGGAATCCGTGGACACGTAGCCGTCCAGCAACGCGGAGCAGCCGTTGAACTGAAAGGAGTGCCTGGCTTGGTGCTCGGTCTTGGGGAACGGACAGTCTATGTACTTAGACTGGGGCACCCGCAGTGTCACCTTCCTGACCTGACCGAAATCAAAGTTGGGGTCTTCCCCGAGCAGTTTCTCTCGGACGGCGGCTGCCGCCTCGGCGACCCAGTGCATCCCCAGGTGCGCTGGGAAACGTTTGAAGGCCACGTCTTGATCCTCTAGGACCCACCTGAAGGGCCCCCCATGCATGCCATTGGTTATCTCTGTTGGCGTATAGTCTTTGTAGAACACCCTGAACCCCGAGTCTATGTCAAGAATGTTTTTGTTGCCCTCCAAACCAAAGAAGGCCAGCAGGGAGGCTTCGAGACCCCTACGAGTCGCGTTGCCGATGTGAAGAGGTTTGGTCTGGGTGGCGGCGTTGGCCATGGGGGCTCCTGCGTAGGACGCGGCGATGCCCAACGCCTCCACGCACTGAGCTGCACTGAGACCCAGGAGCTTAGATGTAGCTGCTGTACTGCCCATGACGCCGACCACCGATGGAGGGTGGAACCTAGAACAGATACCAGCATGGAAGCATTTTTTTAAAAATAACATATGACTCATGTGTTTTACCCAAAATCATATTGAGGAGGGTGGAACCTAGAACAGATACCAACATGGAAGCATTTTTTTAAAAATAACATATGACTCATGTGTTTTACCCAAAATCATATTGAGGAGGGTAGAACCTAGAACAGATACCAACATGGAAGCATTTTTTTAAAAATAACATATGACTTATGTGTTTTACCCAAAATCATATACGCTCTTTATATGACACTCAAACATACAATGCATATTAACTTAACGTGTCATTTGACATGAAATCAACATAATGCATATTAAATTCATGTTTTGTCAGTATTTGTTTTCATGCAGAATTCGTTGAATGCACTCGATTGGCAGTGGTTCCACACAGCTAGGATGAGTATTTAGAAAAGGAATCATTCAGTTGGTGCTTTCGCTTCGTGCTCCGCAAAGACATAGTTGACATGTCTAGTTAAACCAACTGAATGTGGATGGAACGAATGTCCTTCATTAGAATAATATAAAAACAACAAGCAATAAACATGTATTTCCTACTAAAGCCATATGTGATCATGTACCATAAAATGTAAAGTTCATGTGAAAGTTTTACATTTTTTCTATAAGCTTTTCCATTGAATGCCTTACATGTTTTTTGGTATGAATGTGGCCATAATCATACAACACTGATTTGTAGTGATCATAGAAAATATATAGTAACGCTTTACATTACCTGCACCTTCATAATGCTTTTATATTGCATTCATAAAACATTCAGTGCACCTTCATAATGTATTCATTAAGTGTTCATAAAACGTTCATAAGCAGCATGCAAGTACACCTTAACATCCTGACATCCCTTAACAGCTGTAATATACGTTAATAACAAACATGATAATTGTATAATCATGTAATGTTTGTTATTAATGTATATTAAAGCTGTTAAGGGATGTTAAGATGTTAAGGTGTACTTGCATGTTGCTTATGAATGCATTATGAAGGTACACTGAATGTTCTATGAATGCATAATGTATGTATTATGAAGGTGCATTTCATGTAAAGACTTACCAAATATGTTTCGTCATATATATTTCAAAAATGAAACATGCTGTTTTTTTTTCATATGAGTAGCGGGAGCGTGACGTTGCAATTCACCAGGAGGGCTTTGGTTCAGTAGTGCATTGGGCAGCGTACCGTTTGGGAATGTGCTGCGACTCTTTGGAGAATCTCATAAGACGCCCCTGCACCTCGATGCCAATGTTGAATGCCAGTAGGAGTTGTAATCCAGAGGGCTTGTTGGCCAGCGTCTCGGCCAGGGCGAGAAGAGCGGGCAGCACCGCCCCCGAGGGGTGTGTGGCCGGATGCCAGGTGTCATCAAAGTCCATGGCGTGCACCTGTGGGGGCGGGGGGAGATGAGCTCTGCCACTCCGATTCACACGCCCCGCTTTACCGACAGGCACTTCCCCCGTAACCATGGAAACAAGCCGCATCAGATATGACAGCCGCTATGAATGATGAAGGATGGCGTCTGCCAGTAAAATCAGTGACAAATTAAAAGCGCAATCTAAATATATATTCTGCTCCCTGTGAAAAATATACATACTCAGACACTTGCATTTGTATGTCTTGTAGCTGTTGAATTTCGATTCAAGGCACTTTAGATTAGGAATAATTATCTGTTAATAACTCACATTATAAAGGCATTCTACTGCAAACACATTCAAACAAAATTAAGCAGGGAAAAAAACTATTAAAAATGATTTAATTAATATATAATTATGTAGCCATTGCAGTAGCAGGCTATTGTTTATTTATTTGGTTTTTCAACCAAAACCTTACTTTTGGATAAATGACATTTGGATAAATAATCAGAAAGCCAGAAAAGTCAGTTCTACAAAATGCAAAGTCCAAACCAGAAGGTGAGAGAGTCGAGGAAAGGCAGATGATCACAAAGAAAAAGCATTTAAAGAGTTCAATGGCTGAGAATGGCATTGACAGCCCAACAATCAGCAACATTTCACAAGAGCAGCTTGTATGGGGGACTGGAAAAGAAGAACCACCTCAAAATACCCAGACTTTCCTGGAAACCACGTGAGACGTCTAGTTAAAATCCAGGCAAAGTGCAAAATTAAAATTGTCTGTGCCACAAGGACACCGTCGGTGCAGTGAAGACTGATCATGGCAGAATGAGGCCATGGGGAGTTTCCCCATAAACGGGGGCCACACATCTTCTTACAAGAAGAAGGAAAACCATGTGGAAGAAAGTAGCAGAAAACATCGCCTGTGTTTGGGAAAAGTGCCCTTTTCACATGCACCATCACAGCGAGATCGGAGCGGTTAAAGAATAAAAGGTGAATGAGCGCTGATGTTAAACCCTGCTGAGAAGTTCGGAGATGTTTAAAACTTGTAGTCAGCAAGTGCCAAGCTAAACTTCCTGGGGCAAATCTGCCAAAGAGATGGATAAAGCTGATTTAAAAACAGCACCCAGCCTGGGAGTTTTCAAGAAACAACTCAGGGCTCACTTATTTAAACTGACTTTCTCAGAGTCTTAGTATTCATGTTTATGTGCTATTTATTTTGTTATTTTATCTATTATTATTATTATTATTATTATTATTGGTGTCCTTAACCTATAGTATTATTCCTTATTGCATCTAGTCTATATTTTATTCACTTAATTTCTCTCCTTGTTGTTGGCTAATTTTTACTGTTTCATTTTATCACCCTGTTTTATTTAATTATGGGCATTACAAATAAAATGTATCATTGTTATCATTCATAACTCCAAACCAGTGTGCAAAGCTGCAGCAGCCCAGATATACATAAACCCATTATTATGACTTCTTTGTAGTATTATGATTGCTAAAAACATGCACAGATTACAAATAAGAATATTATTGCATTGAGATGTTTTATTCTACAAGCGTTTTCTAACAGTTTCTTCAAATGTAGTTGCTGAGTAGATATGCCTTGTAAAAGTTGAATATTTTTGCTAGCAGATGACTTACTGCGATTCCATTGACGAAAGCAGAATACTGGGCCGGTAGAGTGAGTCCTGGTCTTCCCCAAACAGAACTTTTCTCCTTGGCTTCATATTTCTGCAATAACAGAATTCTGTAAACATCACACACGGCTTACATTTGCCATTGCGCTGAATTTTCCATGGTTGCAGTACCGATGAATTCTGAGCGTTAAATTTTTGCAGAATGTGATGCTGGTTAATATGGACCGAGAAGACAACAGTCAGATTTGGGCTGTGCAAAAACTCCACAAGTTAAGCCAAGTACCCTGCTGTACTGGAGGGCCGTCTGGAAGACTGGGGTACTGGTTCCCAGAAGGCCCACTCCAAGCGTGTCCAACATCATCCGCTTACTTCTGCGGACCACAGTGTCAGTCAGGTGGTCGGTGGTCCAGCTGGAGATCGCAGCTCCAAAACTCTGAGTGACACTCTGTGCCAGTAGAAAAATGAACAATTAACACCGACACCATCGGAACAGGGGTGAGGCACAAAAAGAACATTGTAGAACAGCTTCCAGTATGAAATGACTTTAAGTTTTAGTCATTATTTAAAATCACACTTCATCACACTTTTCCCATTGCACATTACTATTGTTTATTTGTTCTTTTTGTTTTAGAAAATTCATCGATGCAACTTCTTTAAAAATAACTGAGAAGCTCTCCAATAAGTGATACTATTTTGTTTAGAATATCAAGATAAATTACCTTGCGGAGCATGGTGTCCTTCTTGCTCAAATGTCGGCTCAAAGACTTGGGAATGGATTGATTTATCTGCCTTATAAACCTCTATGGCGTGTTTCAAAGCTGGAATTTCCATAGTAACCCAAGACCGCATGAAGGGCTGGGAAAAACCAAGTCATCGTGAAAGTGAGACCAGCTGATTACATCCTGTAAAGTACAAAGTAAGTCACACGGTGGCAAGTGTTTTCCGTAATTTATACACCAAATATATTGAAACACCACATATTTGTGTTTCTGTTCTATCTCTGTTCATGTAGGTTTCATTCTATGTAGAGCAAAATTCAGGTTGGGTATTTTGACTTACATTTACAGAGTACAGACAGGAGTACAACGAAACATCTCACGATGAAGTCAACTTACAAGTAACATTAAATAGTGAGTTGAAATTCATGGATACCAACAGTAATAATTACGCACTTTTTTAAGGGTAGATGTGTACAATGTACAGCTTGCGATGGGTTGAAATCCCGTATCCAGGATTCCATGATTTCCAGATATCCCAGGCCCTGTGCGTCTTGGAATAGGCTCTCGGCATGCTGTAATGCTGTCCTGGATTAATGGTATGGAAATTGGGTGGCTGGATTTCCAGTACACAGTTGCTACAAGACCGGTTATTTCCTAGTCGTATAGTAAATTGTTTGGGTACAGGAAAAAAATGCAGGGAAACACAGATATTCCATTAATGCCACGTGGGGGGGGGAAACATAGAATTGAGTAACATGGTCATATAAGATCTGAATGTTTGTGTAATTTCAGTGTTTCAGGAAAAAAGGACGCAATATTACGCTCTTTTTAAAAACTTTTTGAAACATGGGGAAATGAAACAAGCTGACCGTCATGGAAAACGTGACTGATCTCGGTTGCAAGGTGACTTCAAGATGAACTGCCTGAATTTGAACACTGCTTATCACCCAATTAAAGATCAAGCCTACAAGCCAAAAGGGAATTACTGAAAAAAAAGTAATTCAATATCGTGGGGGTCATTTTAAGTTATGTTGTAGGAGGGAGATGGGAGGATGACATTAAGACCCAAAGGCATGAAGTTCTGCAGGGAGATCCGTATGAACTCGCACACAATCCGGAAACCAGAGGGGAACAGGACTGGAGGAAGAGTTTCGGTCCAAATGTTAAAACACCACTTTGAAACCTGGTTTTCTTTCACTGTGGTTTGAATTTTTATGCATTTATAACCATTAAAAATGGCATTGTCTTTCCTGTAAATGTTTTTACTGATACTAGTTTGGAAGTCTGCCCTGCTAGCAGAGGAATACATGCCGTTTATTCATCAAGCGGATTCCAGATTAAATAATGGGATCCCAGAACAGGAACATGATCAACAGAAAACCATGATTTTAAATTGAATGCCTGGTATGTAATTCAATCGCATCAGTAGCTCAACATTTAAGTTCAATGACAATTGTAACATGGTGTTCATGCCGTATGTTTCTTGCCAGAATTCAAAACTCAACAGCAAGACAAAACAATTTTACCTTTATGTAAAATAAGGAGAATACATGCTAAAAGTATAATTTAAGGAATAATAATAATATCTTTGAAGAACGACTCTCTTCCATGTCTTGCTACCTTTTTATAGACTAAAGCATTAAACCCTGAGGTTTATGCCAGTCTGTTGCAGTTAGCCTAAGAGTTTGTCTTCAGACTGCTGAGGAAGTTGGAATATATTGTGGAAATGGGTGCAACATGGGCAGAACATCCTCACACACACACACACACACACACATTACACAGGTTTGTGATTATATCTTTGTAGGGACTCTCCATTCATTTCTATGGGGAAAACTCTAATCCCAACATGATGACCTTAACCCCTACCCAGCCCTAACCTTAACCATAAGTAACCAAACAAAATGTGAGATGTTCAGCATTTTTAGTTTTTCGATTGTAGTCATGGGACTGAAAAAATGGTCCCCATAATGTCAAAATAACAGGTGTTTATCACATTGTGAGGACATTAGGTTCCAACAATGTAATACATACATAACACACACACACAGGAAGGGTGTGGGGCGCTAGGCAACAGTGCTATCCACTGAGTCACAACAATGTGATCATGCTCAACCCTGTTGTTATTAAACATGACCAATATTACTTACATTATGGCAGGAATTTCCCTAATGCCACTTTATATAACTGTTACAGATTTTCTTCAGATTTGTAAATGTCATTTTCAGTGTATGAATACAGAATCTTTGTTTACAACCTTCATGAATTCACAGATAATAACTTTGCTCTAAATCTTGCAGGAAAATCACCGCTATATTTTAATCATAAAGAGACCAACCACATCAATATATTGGAATATGATGGGTTAAAAGTCCATTTGTTAAACAGTCTATTTATGTTTTAAGGACTGCATATATAAAAAGTGTATATATAAAAAGGTGTCTATCTCAAGGCAATCATGAGTATTATAGTGATGCAAAATGTGCCATCTTGCAGAATTGTGTATAAGCAGCAACCTGAAACTCAATGTGGTCAAGACGGGGAAATGAGAGTCGACTCCCTCCGCCCACCCCCTGCCTGCCTTCCCCTGGATATTAATGCCCCGGCCGTATCTATGGTCAAGTCATTCAAATTCCTGGTGACCAACATCACCAGGACATTGATGTGGGACATGCAAGTCTCCTCCATCACCAAAAAAGCCCAGAAATGACTGTTCCTCCTACACCAACTCAAGAAGCTCAACATCTCCCAATGTATCCTGCTGAACTTCAACTCATCATCACCGTCACTAGTGTGAGTGTCACGACATCCTCCATCACCTCCTAGTTTCTTGCTGCCTCCAAGACCAGTTTATAATGTGTGGTCTGATCAGTTGAGAAAATCCCAGACTGTCAGCTGCCTACACAAGAAGTCCTGTTCACTGCCAGGGCCAAGAGGAGAGCTGGGAAGATTGCTGTTGATTCCATCCACCCAGGTCACCTCGATCATCACCAAACTGCCATCACAGAGGAGGTACAAGTGTATCACAACCTGGACCTCACATCATCCCTGCAGGTTGTTCTCCGTAGCCGTCCAGCTCCTAAATAAACCTGCCTAGTGCCTCAGTAATCCATCACCAAGGTGCGATCCACTCTCTCAAAGACAATGCCCCTCTTCCCTTTGTCTGACATCTTTCCTCATGGTATACGCGCAATATCGTTTCAACTTGCACTACATTGTAAAACCGTTTTTGGGTCTTGCACTGGTTCTTATGTTAATTTATTGTCTTAAGAAGTCTTACACAATGTTTTCTGTAATGTTGTTATGTACTTCATGCTTGGCATTGGACCACAAACAATTCTGGTATGTTTGTACAAGCTGAAAATAAAGTGAGTTCTGATTCTGATGTTTGCTAGGGTCGCACTGAGAAATGACTAATTTAACTGATTTTCAGTTGAGGAGTTTATAACGGTTTTTCTGTATAAATGTATGAGTATCGTCTACAGAGGTCCGCATTTGAGGTCAATGGATGTTTTTCAGAGAACTGCTCACTGTCTTGGAGTCCACAACGAAAAAACGACGACACCAGTCTTTCACTTTCTCTCACCAAGGGATACAGTCAAGTTTGTCATTTTTAGCATCTTGGCAACTGAAAGCTGAACGTTGATATTGCTGCACAACTTTTGAGTTTCCCATCAAAGGACCTGACGACTAGGAAAGGGACTGCAATTAAATCGGTGTTATCACTCTTTACAATACCCTGGTGTTCCTCCTGTTACAAAACGAAATTTAACATTTCAGAATGACAGCACAGCAAGATGCTGAGGAAAAGCTCAGCAAAAACAAATGCTTTGAAGTAGGCTAAAAAGCAGAAGAGGTTTTTCTTAATAATGAATTTGAGAATACAGTTGGGTACTGTTCCGTGTAGCATAGTAATGGTGTGAATTCACACACGAGGCAATGAGGAAGCATCTTCTGACCTCCAGTGTGTGAGGAGGAATAAATATGTGTGTTTGCTCATGCAGGTACAATAGAGAACCATGAAAGAGTCATTATTCGCTTTGGAGACAATTTTCATGAAGTCCAAGAGAGAACTGAGAGGCTATTGTTGGGGAAATACTCACAAACCACACAGATAGGAGTAAGGAGTGTCCGCAAAGAAAAAATCAATTTAATCAAGTCATTTTTCTGGGATTTCTTTTACAAATGCAGACAGAGCCAGCCCTAGCGCAATCCATCAAAATATCTTATAAAATAGGTGCATCATAGACTCATCGTCATAAGGCGTCATTAGATTAGATCTCGTTAACTTTAATTGCATTGTTTTTGATTACGGGGGATAGTACGTGCAAAGATTTTTACGTTTTTAAACGCACAGCTGCCAGACGTGAAACAGAAATTTAATTTCTGTACAGAATATCTGTACTACCAAATTTGGTTTGATACTATATTGCAACATGTTTGTGTATGCAATTAAAAAAAATCTTCTGATGACACTGTTCACAATCTTTGCTCAATTTGAAATATTGGTCTACCTCTTTCGCCATTTCGAATGCTTGTTTTGGTCACCCTGCTAGCCTAACAGTGTCCGTGACATCGTTTCACCGCCTCACCACCACAGCACGGCGTACAAGACGAAGTGAAATCGGGAGCTGAGCCTGACCCACGAGGGCACAAGTACTTCTAAGGCTGCAAGCGAAACATTTTCAGTACTCACCATACGTAAGTGAAATCAGCAGGTAAATCGGTGCCTTCAGAAGCTGGTGCCTTAGGCGGCTGCATATGTCACCCGTGGGATTGACCAGCCCTGGCTATACATACACCCAATGGCCATTTTGTCAATGACAATCATATGTCAGCAGCACAATGTATAAAATCATGCAGATACAAGTCAGGGGCTTCAGTTAATGTTCACATTAAACACCTGAATGGGGAAGAAATGTGATTTTAGTGACTCTGGCTGTAGCATGGTTGTCGGTGCCAGATGGACTAGAGTGCTTCGGAAACTGCTGATCCACTGGGATTTTTATATGCGTCCCTCTCTAAGGGTCACAGAGAATGGGGCAAAAACGAAAAAGCATTCAGTGAGTTCCCTAGGCGAAAATGCCTCGGTGACGGTCGGAGAAGAATGGCCAGACTGATACAAGCTGATGGAAAGGCGACAGTAACTCAAATAACCCCTCGTTACAACCAAGGTGTGCAAAAGAGCGTCTCTGAATGCACAACACGCTGAACTTGCTGAAGATGCACATGTGGACATGGGCTTACCGAAACTGGGCAGTGGCCTGGTTGGATGACTCTATTTCTGCTGCGACATTCAGTCCATAAGGTCAGAATTTGGCACAAACAACTTAAAAGCATGGATCCATCCTGCCTTATATCGGCAATTCAGGTTGGTGGTAATGATGTAATGGTGGGGGGGATATTTTCTTTGCTCACTTTAGGCCCCGTAGTACCAAGCGAGTACTGCTTAAATGCCACAGTCAGCCTGAGTATAGTTTCTGACCGCGTTCATCCCTTTATGACCATAGTGCACACAGCTTCTGAAAGCTATTTCCAGCAGGATAACACCCCATGTCACAAAGCTCATTTCGCTTCGGACTGGTTCATTGAACATGACAATGAGTTCATTGTACTCAAATGGCCTCCACAGTCACCAGATCTCAATCCAGTAGAGCAGCTATGGGATGTGGTGGAACGGAAGATTCATATCATTGGGGTGCAGCCGACAAATCTGTTATCATATCAACATGGACCAGAGTCTTAGGAGTGTTTCAAACACCTTGTTGAATCCATGCCACAAAGAATGAAGGCAGTTCTGAACGTGTAAATAATAAAGCGGCCAGTGAGTGTATTATGTATGTGCGTGTGTGTGTGTGTGTGTGTGTATGTGTGTGTGTGTGTGTGTGTGTGTGCCACATTGCTCCTCCTACTCGACATTAGGCTCCTGGCTGGCAGAGATACGCCTCCAAATTTCGGGCACATTTCTGAGATAATATACAAATTAGAATGAAACGAGCAAAATACGTGCATGCATTTTAATTCCACTAGATGGCGCTTTGACATTTTCACAATTTTACTGTAACAGTTTGAACTTCGTTCTCTCATTTTTCTGTGTATGCAAGTGAAAATTCAACCATATTGTACACAAGAATTTGGTCTCTTGCGTTGTGTACAGGAGTAACTGAAAAAATATTTTAGCATGCATTTTTCTTATGCCCCTCAACTCTATGCAAGATAAGCTGGGTTGATGGTTGAAAAGGATGGATGGATGGATGGACGGACGGACTGTGTTTTCTCTGTGGTTCACCCAGGTACTATTTCCAGTAGTTTTGGTATGATTTTAAGTTAAGAAAAAATAAAATATAAACCTATTGTCGTTCGAAGTCAACAGAAATAACTTGCGTGGGAAAATTACCATCCTATAAATAACTTACGAATTGTATGCATAACGGATGCATATTTCTTCACGGAAAGCAAGGAATGAGTTAATGCCTTCAGCTCCCATTCATATGAGCCGCCCCGTCCCTCCTCCTTCACCAGCCCATTCAGGGTACATAAACAAACCCCTAAATGCTCATTCCCACTGTCCTGACATTTCTTGCCTGTGTTTCCATACCGCAGAAATGGCTCTGCAGGGCGTCGCACGTGGACTGTCCAACGGCAACAATTTCTTTTCTGAAATCATCGAGCTCAACGTTGGAGGTCAGGTTTACGTCACTCGGCATAGAACTTTAATAGCTGTGCCGGACTCTCTTCTCTGGACTATGTTCAGCCAGAAAGCCCCCCAAGATCTGCCCCGGGACAGCAAGGGACGTTACTTCCTGGACAGGGACGGTTTTCTGTTCCGATACATCTTGGACTACCTGCGGGACCTCACCCTCGTCCTGCCCGATTACTTTCCAGAAAAATGCAGGCTGCAAAGAGAAGCCGATTTCTTCCAGCTCCGCGAACTATCCAAGCTCCTGGCCCCGAAAATGAGCAAAGACAACTCGATCAGCGAGGATATCTGTCCCAGTGACCCCGAGGAGGCTGCGCTCCAGTGCGCGGTGGGGGGCTCCGGCGCGTCCCCAGCGGCAATCCAAGCGCGCTCCCCATCATCGGAGACCAGAAAGTCCGGTTACATAACGATCGGATACCGGGGGACCTATACCATCGGCAGAGATATACAGAGCGATGCGAAATTCCGTAGGGTTGCTCGGATTACTGTGTGTGGAAAGACATCTCTTGCCAAAGAGGTTTTCGGGGATACTTTGAATGAGAGCAGAGACCCGGACAGACCCCCGGAGAGGTACACGTCGCGCTATTACCTGAAGTTTAATTTCCTGGAGCAGGCGTTTGATAGACTGACCGAGGTCGGCTTCCACATGGTGGCCTGCAGCTCCACGGGCACCTGCGCCTATGCGAGCAACGACCCGACCGAGGACAAGATCTGGACCAGCTACACGGAGTACGTCTTCTGTCGAGACTAACCCTCGAAATGATGAATAAATCGAGAATTGCGAGAATTGCAACTTTGCTGTTGAGCAAGAAATCGACAGTGAAATATACTCTACATGTTTTGTAAATAGATACAATTTTGGATTAGCAGCAGTAATACTGCCGTCAAATTAGTATATTTGTTTTATATTAACGCCATATTCTTCATTTAATACGGCCTCCTGTGTATTTAAATATATTGCATTTTTTCTTCTTTCGAAGTATAGGATGTGTAATATTTAAAATGTCAAGTGCTATATATAAATATAGACCACACCGAATGTTATTTGTTTATTCACACTACAGACGTGGAGTCATCTGTTGGATTTGCATCAGACTTGAATGCAGCTGTATGTTTTGTTTGGAAGACTGTCGCCCTTTATTTCCACGAAAAATTGCAGACCGTAGATATGCATCACACATGCATACGTCAGCCCTGCCACTAGTTGCTGGTATATGTAGCAGATTATTATTTATCATTGTTATATTTCTAAAACATCGTTAAATGTGTTTTTTTTTTTTTTTGCAGTGGAAATGATGAGAACTAGGAGAGAACTTGTGCTGTTAACTGAGTCAGCACATTGGCATTACAGAACCTTAGCACAAATACACTAAATATCTGTTATCAGTTTTCAGGTAATATTTGTGCGTGATTTTGCACCACAGCAAAACAAACTAATATGTATTAGTTCAATAACTGAATCTGTCCAGTAATTTCCCACCGTGACATACTCAAGTTAACCACATAAAACGCAACACACGACAATGTTTTAGGGTTGTATGTAGTGTATTTTTTAATATAGAAATATTTTATGACTTACCAGATTTTAAAACTTTATAAATCTTTGCATTTAACATTTGTTGTATCGAAGCAGTGTGCATTTGTTTACTGTTGTATTCCTTAACCTGTTAAAACAAATAAATGTATTCCTCTTTATGTTATTAGAGTGTTTGTAAAGCTTAAGGTGGTTTGATTGGGTGTTATGAGGGACTGGTTCCGGCAAGGATAAACTTCCAGTACTGCAGTACACATATCACAAAACAGCAGCCTTTTCCCTAGATATCTTGTGACCTTGTGAATTTCCATGTAGTCTGTGCACATCTCTGGAATCGCATGAATATTCCCCACGGGCTCCAAAATGGTATTTACTGCAAGTTCTTTCCCACCCATGAAACACTGTAATAAGATACAGATGCCAGGCTTGCTGTGTTTTATGTGGCTTAAGGTTAGAGTAATACTAGACTTTACACTGCAGAAGCAAACATACATAACATAGAGTGCTTATGGTCTAGAATAGCACTCAGAATTATTTCTGTTTTTAGGATCTGGTTTAACCACATTGGCGAGATAAAGAAAGGGGCAATATGCATCAAGATAAACTGGCTGAGTACACCATGGAATTTAATATACTTGTCGTTTGTCTGTTTATCCTAAAATAACATGCAGGCCCAGTGTAATTTCATCAGCACTACAAAATGGTAAAAGAAATTTAATTCTGCAAAACCAAGACATTTTCCCTGAAAAAAATACGGCATGTTTTGTGCAAGAGACTATAAATGGTCCTTGATGAATATGCCAGTCATTTTCAAACAAGAGAGGATCGAGCAGGATGACTTGCCTTTCATCAGGGACACTTCTGCATTCGATACAAAACCATTATAATGATATTACAATGTTATTTTGTAACACAAATGTGGTGTGTGATGTCTGGATGCAAGCTGGGAACGTGTGTGCATATCATGATGTCGTCGTCATGCTGAGTATGAATGATACATATGTCTGGGTACAAAGCAGACGGCAACATCAAGCAGAAATGAGGAAATATCCTGGATAAGAATTGTGTGACTGAGCTAAAAAAATCCAAAGAATATAGGTCAAAGTTCTGCCTTGTGTGTTCTGCTCCGGAAAATATGAAATGCTCTTCAAAATATATAAACTTTGAAGATGTTCAAGTTTGGTTTTGGCCTTGGGTTAATCTCAGATGGTTTTTTTTTTTTTTTGCAAAGTAAACTTCCTCAGAAAAACATCAAAAACATCAATAGCAGGAAGGACGGTGTTTTTCATTTACCCCTAGTGTCTTTGCTCTGCCACAGAAGGATGTTGGAAATGGCAACGTAATTCAAAATTATACAAATAAGACGTGACTTCACATATTGTGTAAGAAAATGGCAAACAAAATAAAGTCAGTCAGTGTGGAGTGTAGGCTTATTTGTATTAAGCAAATGGATGTGGGGACTGTTTCCTGCTGGCTAAACCTTATCTTTGTTAATATGTAATTTTACTTTGTTGTCAGTGGAAACGGAAAACTCAAGGCATCAAGAATGCCCTACATGGTGTATATCATAGACCACACACACACTTGTACACTATGGACAGATTATAGACATTTGGCATGTTTTGGACAGGCCTGTATTTTGGCTTTCTTGCCTCATCTTTATTATTGCATCATTTATCAATATTGCTGAATTGGGAAAAAAAGGTTTTACTCTCTATTATTTTGAAAAGTTAAAAAAGAAATAAAACTTTTTAAAACTGTCATGATTTATAACAGGTACTTACGGTATCGATAGGATTTGAGTGACCTTCGTGCTGTTCGTACTCTTAAGGCGGATGAAAAGGCGAAGAGCTTGTTTGATTGCAGATTTCACAGAAACAGATATTAGTGCGGAAGGAAATTAAAAGCTCTGAGCAGGGATTTCATGTTAAAAAACATTGCTGGCTCCAGCTTTGCATCTTCTGTGGATGCACGAATCAGACATTTCCGTTCATCTCTTTGCTTACTTTGACATCTTCGTGTGAATGCTCTCTTGAAACTACCAGAATATCTGAAAACTATAATCGGTCACCTTAACTTTTTGGTTTATATGCAGTGTACTAAAACGTCAAACTCTACCCCTGTTACAGAATAGTGACTTCAGTTTAAATTGGGCTGGAAATCTTTATTTGATTAATTTCACATAAATAACGCAATCTGCAAGGAGGGTGCTAGGGTTTCCTAAGCTGCCAGCTACAACGGCGGAGTGGCGAGCAATCAGGGTGGTCAGACCTTGGCAATGGGCACAGACTTGGGGTCTCTGATAGGGTAGGTGGTAATACAAGGGACACCAGCTAGATGCAGTCAATGTCAGTCTTAGCTTGGGCTAGCCTCTTGTTGTGCCCATCATGCTCTGGAGTCTTTTATGGTGAAATACCTTGTGTGTGGCCCAGACAAAGGGCAATGTACCCAGAATTCTTTAAAATGTGGGTGATGTGGACCTCTTGTGAACTTTGTGGCCCAGCTTTAATGCACATGTGGGGAGGGATGGAAAAAAATGAAGGAGTATAATTGGGAATCCACCTGGATCTAAATCCAGTTCAGAAGCTGTTCAATGTAAGTTCAATGTAAGCCATGGATAGCCCATAATGAATACTATCCTGTGGTATTGGAACACTCTCATGTCAAAGGGCAATGTTTGCTGGGGGTCGCCTAGATTTAGTGAGATGTACTGACAGCGCAGAAAGCCCACAGTGATGGACTAGAAAGCTTGTGCGCGGAAGGATTTTGGGGAGGCCAGGAAGGGACAAGGTCAGGTGGCTCTGAAGATGTTTTGGCCAACAGGAGAGTGATGTGGGATATTGCTCTGGTTGTGTTAACCGTGAGTGGGAAAGTGCTGACTTGATGATTCGCCTTCGCATCGTTGTGTGAGGGTTCTTAGGAATATGCTAATGCATACACTGTGTGCTTTGTGGGGTCAGTCATATGATGGTGTGCCATAGCGCATGGATTTTGCATGTTCTTTTCATGTTCTTCCAATATTCATGCAGTTTTCCACCATGTATTCCAGTTTCCTCTTGCACAACAACACTCTTGATAATTTTATATGTTTATTACCATTTTACTTTTCTACGAGACACACATACTGTATAGAGTGTAGGGTCCACCATTTATCCAGCACCCCAAAAGCAGATGTTTTGGTTAAGGGTTTTGCTCAAAAGCCCAACACTGGTACACTCACTCCGCAGGATTTGAACTGACTACCTTCTGAGCACGGAGTCCTAAATCTGCACAGCCTCAGAGTGTCTGGAAAATGTCCATTTGTGCATGTACTGTGATGAACTAGAATCTGCTGCTTTCTGTGAGGTTTACCCAGTTCTGGATTAATCTTTGTGGATGGACGGATGGATGGATGTATGGATGGATGGATAACAGTAGATAAATTATTACATTCATCCACTATGGACTGAGGTGCAGCAGTCATTCTGAAGGACATTGGTTTGACACCTGTGGTTTAATTTATCATCTATACACATGCATTTAAATGTTGCCCTTGCTCAAAAAATGCATAAATAAAATAAAATAAAAACTTCAATTATCTTTCCTTGTCAAGAAAGCAGAAGTCACTTGTTTCTGTTCTCGATAAGGATGCTTTTTTTCGTAAGGTTTTGTTACAAGACACGACATTTCCTTATGCTATACAATCATACATGATTAACAGAATACAGCATTTCCAGTAGATAACAGCATTTTCCTAAGCTTGCTCTACAAGATCAGATCAGATCCAGCTTTATTGCCATCATGCAGAGTTCAAGTACAATGGCAACAAAATGCAGTTAGCATCTGACCAGAAGTGCAAGAATATTGTTATTTACGGACAGTGCCATTATAATTTACAGCAAAGTGCAATGTTGTAGACCATGTTTAGAAGGGTGATGTTATTTGTGAAATATATATTTCACATGCTATGCTAGGCATGTATTATTATGATTCATTGAAAGACAAGGTGAAATCTGGCCTTGCAACAAGTAATATCTGGTACACCAGAAGAATTTTCAGAGTCTGAAAAGGCCATCTTCACAGCTGACCCTGATTGTGAAGCTAATGTTTTTATGTAGTTCGGCCTATTTTATTTGAATGGAAAGAGTATGAGGACCATAATTTCAGTTTACATCACCAATTAAGGTAAAAGCATAATTTATTTTGACTTTTTGCAGGTGTTTGTTCCATGCTGGTCTACCGTGACAGAAAGGAATTTCATTTGGTTTTACTCTCAAATTCTCAACTAGGAATGTGAATTAGCTTTGAACGATGGTTATTTTTGCTTTCAGTGCTCTGATCCAGTAAAACTTAAACTCATTTTGAATATGGTTTCCTGTAAGTAATAAACTGAGGATATTTGATGGAATCACCAAGACGATACTTGACCTTTTTATATAATGTCAGGAATTCACAGGAAATTGGGTATTACTCAAGAAAGCAGAAATACATATAGTTGACTGTCACTATACATTATCACAATATTCAAATCAAATCAATTTATAAAGCATGTTTAAAAACAGCCAGTGCTGAGCATAGAGCTATACAATAATAAAATGTGCAAAATATTGTGCATTTTAACATTAATAACTATCATAAAATATAAACTAAAATCCCTGCATTGTGAGCTCACACACATGTAAAAGAACTAATCTTAAATTAGACAGCAATAAAAAGAAAGGAAGGAAATGTCTCACTATAACCTCTGTTGAAAAGTTTTCAATAAAGATTTAAAAGTGATTATTGAGGCAACGGTTCTGATACGAAAGGGTAACTGTTCTATAGCGTGGGGGCAGCTACCGAAAAATCACCCCTCCTTTTGCATTTCGATCGTGGAACCTCTAGGAGCAACTGGCTAGTCGACCTAACTGCCTAATGGGGTTGTAAAAGTTTTTAAAAGATTGGATAAGTATGGAGGTGCCAATCCATTTAAGCATATAGGTAAATAAGTAAGTAAGCGAACTTTATTGTCATTCACACCATACAACAGTACAACAACGGAAGCATAGCTGAACGGAATTGTGTGTCTCCAGGCTCAATGTGCAGACATAAAAGGGCAAGTGCACATAGACAACATACGGATATTACAAACACAATTTTTTTACACAAAAGTAAGACTGTGTAAGACAGCAAAAGGCAGCACAGGACAGACACTAAATATACAAAACAATATGTATATATACAGAAATATAGGACCAGTCGGTAAAAACCATGACTAAGATTTTACAATCTGTTTGCTATCGAACTGGAAGCCAATGAAGGTAGGCGGGTACTGGTGAGATGGGTCCATGTTTACTGGTACCAGCAAATAAACAGGCCGCAGCATTCTTTACAATCTGTAATATAAAAAGAGAACTTAAGATAATCAGAAAAAGAGCAGAAGACGTTGATATTCAGGCAAAAATAAAGGATCAGTTCTTCATTTGTCCAAAATGTAAATCAATATCTTTTATAAATAAAAGTTTTTCGGAAGAATTTACAATCAAACATTTTTATTATACATTTCAACCCAAAATAGATTGTATTAACTGTAACTGTCCAAACTGTCCATTGTCCTCAGCACTGCCTTGTCCCACTTGAAACTGCTCACTGTGTATTTAATCATTTTGGATTACACCTAAAGCACATCCAAGATATTCACAGTCTTGGTAAATGTTGATAAACAGCTGAGTTAAATGAAGTGTGACATTCTGCTATGCACTTTGGCTTAGTGGTTGGCATGACGGACTCACACTTCCCGGATCTGGAGTTTGAACATTTCTTCCAGCAGTCCAGACAAGACAGTGGGGTGAAAGACCGTCTCTGAACTGCCCTTAGCGGCTGATTGCCTGTACTGTGATGGATTGACATGCCCTCATTTTTACCCCTGCTTCCTGAAATAGGCAGACTCACCCTCTTCTGGATAAACAATTATGGAAGATTGATGGATGGATATTCTGCTGCGACTTCACAACCAGATATTATTCCCCTTTAAAAACTCCATTTAGCTGCCTCTAAAAACAGCCTGCATTGCCTTTGTTTTTTATTCGGTAACTACCTCGTCATTATCGATAGTCCGTCCATAACAAGGTCAGCTGCAAGTGTTATTTCAAAATATACCGCTGATGTGTATACTCAATGCTGCTTTTTTATCATTCCATTTTAAAATAAGCAGAGGGTCAGAGCAAAACAGTTAATATGTCATTACAACTCTGCATTGTTTTGGGCCAAATGTTCTTTAATAGTCAGGTAGAAAGTACTTTCTATGAATAAAATGAAAAATGTTTTGTTAAGTTAGGCTAGTCAGATTTTTTAAAACAATATTTAAAGAACAAAAATAGTTCCAGAAATTGCAATACTAATATCCATCCATCCATCCATCCATCCATCCATTTTCTGTACCCGCTTGTCCCATTCAGGATTGTGGGGGGGGGAGCTATGGGTGCAAGGCAGGGAATAACCCAGGATGGGGCTCCAACCCATTGCAGGGCACCCTGACATAAATACACAGTTTGGTGACTCACCTTATTCAACTTAGCATGACATGGGGAGAACATCCAAACTTTATACAGAGAGTCATAGCAGAGACTTGAACCCTGGTCCCTGAAGTATGAGGCAAAAGGGTTAACTACTGCCCCCCCCCCATATATCGAAATATATATTATAGCTTTCAGATTATTTTCTGTGAGATCTGGTTTAGGAAATCTTTAGTCCATTCATGTGTAAATAGCAATCGAGTGGCTTTTTTTCTTGGGTGCATCTGCCTCACACCCTTTGTTTCCTTGCGCAGGCCCTGGACGGAACATGCTCCTGAAAGGGAGAAACATTTTGCAGAAAGAAAATGGAACGCATGGTTGGGGCAGATTGAAACATTTTGCGTGCTGCACGGAAGTTCTTTCTCTTGTCGGGCCATTCATTTCCTTTGCTCCCAGGTGTATAGTTCTCGGTCAAAGGCGAATACAAGTGTAAATAAGGAGTCAACTGAGGTGAATTCACAGGATGAAATTAATACTTCTTATCTGAGGAACCTTAAACATTGCAGTCCTGCAGGGTCATTCTCAAGTCATTCTTCAGTCCCAAAATAGTTTGTTAAATTAATTTAGATTGAGGTGTGAGGAGATCCTGAAATGTCTCTACCAGGAGTTGCATTCCACACCCCTGAACTCCAACCTGGTGTAATATGCTGGCAGCCCAACTGCCTGTTCTTCATATAGCATTAAGACTTCAAGACTCAACTAGAACAGAGTCTCATTCTCTGTAGACTTTTGTTTTCACTGTAGATTTTTATGCATTTTCTATTATACAATGGCAGCTTCCTATCCTCCAAAATCCCTTATTAATAATTTATCAAAAATATAATTTGCGCTGGCAGGATTGTGACGAGTTACAGGAATGTCACACACTGAATATTTTTCAATGCAAACAAAATAACTTAGTGCTTTGTTTTGTTACGCCCAAAAATAGCTGTAGATTGAATAAAAAGTGGATATTCAGAATTTTCTGCAGTGCCTAGTATTGGGGTATGTGCTTTATAACTCCATTGCTTTTTCAGTTAAAGGTTATTGTTTCAGTCCTACTTGCATGCACAAAATGTGTGTGGGATAATATTCCCTCCACAGCATGAGTAAATACACAACACCGGATGGAGACATCAGCACAAATTATACAGCAGATGGTATTGATCTGATGAGAACGATTCCTGCTGCGTGCATCTCCCTCCTGAGGGAATATTTATTTGGTTGGTTGGTAGTTTAAAATGGAATAACTACAGGCCTGAATGAATACTGTGTCCCTCTGGGGAGATTTATTTTTCTTTACTGTTGGAAACATGATACTAAGACATGTTTTTCAGAATTATATGTTGGCAGAGAATATCTAACTTATAAATCCTTGAAATATAGTTATCATGAGTTTTCTATAGCAAAGAAACATGTTCCTGGATACTGAAGTTTGCTTTTAACGCTACAGATTATATATTTAGTGTTCATAGCCTATATTATTTGCACCAGTTTGGCCATAAAAGTGCATATTTGGGTGTATCTCTCACCGTTAGCTTCTGTATGGCCTGTGCTACTGATCACTAGTGAGAAAAGAAGGAAGGAAGACTTAGCAGTACAGCCAACAGAAACACTTTTGAATTCTCAGTTAGCTGAGTCTGACTCTCTCGTCTGTTTTTCCACTGCAAGATAAGAAACATTAAGGCTAAGTTCACATTACCAAGGGGTAGTGACTCAAATCCAGTTTTTCGCCTGAATGTGACTCAGATCTGACTTTTTAAGGGCAGTGTAGACACAGAAATTTGATCTTTTCAAATCAGATTCAAGTCGCTTTCATATATGGTCCTAGATTGGATACGTATCTGATTCGTGGTCATGCAATATGAATGTGAACAGCAAGATCACCCAAATTTCACGTGTTTTTTTTTGCTTATATGCATGCGCTGAGCATGTCTTTGCTGTTGGTGACGCAGAAGAAACATGCAAAAAAAGTTTCAGTTGACAGATGCTGGGTCCAGGTCACTTGTAATTATAAATGTGAACCATCAAGATATGCAAATTTAATCTGAGCAAAAAATGGGAATTGGACAATGAGGTAATGTGAACATAGCCCGAGGTTCAATCAGAATGTATGTGTTCTTTATCTATACAGTAGTTGCCATGTTATTTTGCACAAGGATAAATAAAGGGTCTGTGTTGGTCAGAGACACGCCATAGCAATCACCCCTCTTGCAAATTCACTGTGATATTTTGTAGCCATGGTAGCCAAAATAATGGACAACAGGGTCAGCCAGTCATTTTTGATGGTCCTTTAATCACTTAATTACCCCATTAGTTAAGAGTCTTCTTGTTTGGGTAGCTGCGTATATAATTCATTATCTTTCCAAGCACAAGTGTCAGCTGTAGAAATGTCAGCCCGGCCAGCAACGTCTAGGAAAGAATTATTAGTTCTGAGAAATGTTCAGGTTTTTTTTTTAAGGAAACATATGTTTTGTTCAGATGGACATCTGCCAGTATTAAAATTCTTGAAAGACTGTCTCCATGGTGACCTTAGTAATTACAGTTTATGGCTTAATTGTGTGAGTTGTGTAAGTAGGCAACCTCTTCAGGCGAGTACAGATCTGGGGTGGCGTGTCATGCTGGGGGTGGGGGGGCATGATCCCCCCATGTCATTTAGGGTTTCATTGGCTTCTCTGGTTCATTCCCACAGTCCAAAGACATACAGTTTGGTGAACTTGTGTTTATAATTTGCACAGATTGTGGGTGTATGCATTGGCATGGACTCAAGGGTGTTGGTTTGGTTTCAAAATTGGTAGGAATCAAATCAGCCCCAAACTCCCCATCCCCCTAAATACACACGGTACTCTCACAATATTGGTAGGGACATGTCTCTACTGTTCATACCCAAATCTACACCCATTAATTCCATTCAATTCAATTCAATGTAATTTTATATAGCGCCTTTCACAACAGTGTTGCCCGAAGATGCTTTACATGGGTGTGTTGTGATACATTCTTGCATCATTTATACAGAATAATTCAAAAACTGGGAAAAGAGAAGACAAAAAATGAAAGAAAGAGCCCCAGAAGACAATGGAGGAGAGGAACCAAAAATTCCCAAGTAGAGAAAAAAAATCTCTGGGGTCCAAAGTCAACTGGCTGTCCAGCCCCACCTGGGCGTGCTGACATTGTAGGAGAAGAAAGAGCAGGCCTGCCCTCTAAAAGCAAGGTGCAAACTGTGATCAAGGTCAAATCCAAAGTCCATCAATGAGTCAGGCCTCCACACCAGCTAGTGTTACATTTCGTAAGTCACACCCATGATGTCACCTCTCCATGGGATTGGAATAGACTGAAATCCTGCCCAGGGAATACCCTGTACCCAGTCCTGCTTGGGGCAGGCTCCTGCATCTCCAGCACTCTGTACTGGATAAACTGGAAGATGGATGGATTGATGGATGAAAATCGTCAGAACCATTACATAAGGGAAAGTTTGTTAGTTTTACAGAAGATTGTCTAAGGATCAAGTCTTAACTGTGTCTGTCAGAGATGTTGAGGACATGGGAAAGGCTAAACCAAAGGGAGTACTCACATATATCAAAAACCAGTTAAATTCTACCAGCACACAACTCTGCACAGTAAACCTTTGTTTTATAGGACAAGAAGCCTTTGTTTAATAGGACAAGAATTTCTGGATATCTACTTTGAAAATGGCTGAGGGCAGTTGTAAAGTAATAATGAGCTAGACCAGTCATATTGCAATACTGCATGGAAGGATGTGAAAGCAAAAAAAGGAAAGGCAGCATTCCTCATTTATGTCTGGAGAAAAAAACAAATCCCAAGCACACATGGTGTAACACTTATCGAATATTAAATGGGAAACGTTATTTTAAAAAGTACATTTTGTTAATTAGTAGTTCTACATATTCAGAAAAATGTATTTTTGTACACTGAATACAGGAAGCTGGTTTTCTGAGCATAATGAGGATGATGTCACTTTTTCCTTTGCCAGTTTTTCTATGGGGGTATTGTGTGGCTCTGTGGGTTAGGGGTCTATGTCCACAGTTGGAAGGTTGCTGGTTTAAATCCCCTGGCAGAGTTTTGGTGCTGTTGGGCCCTTGAGCAAAATCCTTAACCCCAATGCCTCCAGGGAGGCCAGATGTAGGCTGGCCCTGTACTGTGACCCCCCCCCGAAATTAGCTCTCATGGAGAGCAGGATGGGATAGGTGAACATTATTTCCCCAGGGATGAATAACGAATCTCCATTCCACATATTCTACTCACCTGCCGTTATTTATGCTCTGTATGCATTTTGCGTTAAACTTTTTAAAGAAAGATCAGAGACGGGGGCATGTGCAAAGGGAGTCAGAAGATGGGGGGGGGTCAGTCCTACGCTGAACAGACTGGAGGCAGGCACACGGGGAAGGTGTGAGGGGAACAGGTCCGGGATGGAACCGGAGCAGGGAAAGCAGGCAGGAGGACATCAGGGCTAAATGGAGGAAAGGAAAAGAATTCTTGATGAGTGTCACATGCGATCAACGACATATCGTTCTCACTGAATACGAGGTGGAGCAGGGTTAGGTAGAGAGTGGAGCTGGTTTCTTCACTTACGTGGGACTCATGCCGCTGCCTTCTCATGATGTGCCCGTGACATGCAGCTTTATCGACAACATTTAAGGACAATTTCTTCTTACGTGAATCCGTGATTTGCAGCCTTACTCCCATGTGTAATTTGTTCTTCCAAAAGTTCCAAAAGTCTTCCAAAAGATAAGTGAGTAACACTTTACTCGAGGGACCACAAATACTTAGTAGTAACTCAATTACTACTGAAGTACAAATCATGTACAAACACAGTAACAAATTAGGGTAAAAGATGCGTCATAATCCATTAATGGTGATCAAACATGACCAGTAATTCATTTGTCTTATTCATTAGTTGTTCCTTCAGTAGTTCCACAAAAGTTTACAGAATTGACAGAATAAACAGAGTATCTGCTTGGCATACATGATGCGTCATGATTCATTAATTAAAAATAAGATCAGTCCTTTACATGTGTTATTCATTATTTGTAGTTTCTTCAGTAGTTCAGAAGCTTACAGAACAGTATGTAACTAAGATTTAGTTTGTGGTTAATTAATACATAAGTAATAGCATAATACTACATTATTTGTGCCCCATCAAGTAAATTGTAGCCGATCAGCGTAGGACAGCGTTTCCCAACTCCGTCCTTCGGGACCCCAGACGGTCTACGTTTCTGCTTCCTCCCAGCTTCCTGCCAGGCAGTCCACATCCGTCTGGGGTCCCTGAGGACTGAGTTGGGAAACACTGGTGAAGATGACCCCACCTGTCCCCCCCCCCCCCCCTTTACTCTGAAGTGGAAGAGGCTTTCTGTCCCTTTCTCTTGTGGGAATTGAGGAGATGGCTGAGCCAGATACCAGAACTGGAACAGGGCATCGTCACAATGCGGCCGTTGGCTGCTATCAGGACGGCTTTGGTGAGTATGCTACAGACAGCACAGTCATAGTGGAACAACTAAATTTGAGTGAGAGGGTTTCAGGAAATGATATATTGAAGAGCATTCTCATTTTGACAGCAAATATCTGTAATTAGTCTAGTTGCAAATGCTGTAAAAGGTTTTGCCCTGTCTCCATCTTGAAAATGAAAATTTTGTATGATCATTGCATGATTGTAATAGTCAATGAAAAAGCGATGCAGATAGCAGGGATGTGGTTTGCTCAGCCTTTCCACTGCATGACTGACATTTTCCATGGTGATAAGCATATTGACAACCATTTATTATTCTCAGGAGGGACAGTCATGTGACTAGGATTATCCATATTGATTTGTTCCACCTGTCCTTCATTCTCAATCTTCAGCTTGGCAGACTACACCTCAAATCTAATCACGGGCAGCTTCCCCACCAGAATTGCTACAGGGAACACTTCAAGCACTGGAATTACAGTATACAGTAGCTTTCACTGCAAAAGGGACATGTACCTTTTTAAGTTCCCACACAATCCTCACACAAATTGAAGAAAATCTCATTTTTGTGTGCCGTTACATAATTTAATAATGTGGGAAATTGTTCATATTTCTGGACGCTTAAAAAAACTGAAATTCTATTAATAACCTTTGAATAATGTCAGGGAATTTGTGATAAAGCATTCTGAAAAGAACTCTATTTACTAATTAAATTCAGTTTAATGAGCAAAAATGCTATGGCCGTGTCTCTGACAGCATTCGAAAAGGAGACGTCTCACTTCAGCAAAGGGTTGAATGTGCAGTACCTCACATGATCCCAAGGACAGTCAGAGCCTGTTCAGGGTCTCTTCAGTTCAGCTGAAGCCAGTGATATTGGCTGAATGCATTTCCCAGGCCTGGCCATCCACACCACGACTGTGATGCACAATGACTCTTTCTAACATCACCAAAGGAAGTCAATAGGCCCCCCAAACAGGCCCACTGTATATCTGTGGGGTGTGACGAAAAGCCAGCAGAAATGTTTATTTACAAAAACCTCCCCAAAGCCTTGAAGGAATTGCTGACGGGGCTTTAACTAACATAAGTGCAGATCTGTACATACAACATAATAATAATAAGTATGTTTTGGGTCTTATAAATAAATAACTAGGTAAATAACTAAATAAATAATAAATGCACTAAAATTGTGACTGTCCGCCCAGACTTGCTGGGCAGATGTGTCCCGGAAAATTATCATCTCTTCCCAGTCAGACAAGGAGTAATCTGATTTTAATTTGCCATTACTGCATAACAGATGTACAAAAAAAGGCTGAGTGGCCTCCGTTCCTCTATTCTGGTTCTCTGTGGTTTGTTTTAAGAGAAGCTGGCAAGAAATATGGCCACACAGAATGGTGAAGCAAATGTGTTTATATTGTGTTTTGCAAAGGCGACATTTGCAGATGTGTGGGAAAGGAAACTGCAGTAAGTTGCAATTCGTTGTATGTCTAAAATGTATAAAAAATGTATTTTATTTATTCCACGCTTGATTTATTTGACTGTAGCAATTTGGTGGCTGTAAGATGATGTTACCCAAGCATTTTGAGGTTTTTTTCAACGCAGGATGTCAGAATCTATACTCAAGCCTATGATGTAAGGAAACCATTATGAATAGACAGAGAATCGGGATGTCTATAAGTCTTTAATGAACACAACTGAAAATAAGGACATGACAGCAAATGATTGGTGTTAAATTACTTATTCTCTGTCACAACAAGCAAGTCAAACAATGAATGCATGTAGGTATTCTTTGCATTCTTGTCGCGCTTCGTCGTTCTAGCTACAACCTCTGACAGACACTGCAAGCAGGACATTACTCTTTCTTTCCGAGAAGCAACCATGTTGCAGGAAAAACGGCTTTGCTGTCTTGCATGGGGGAGAAAGTAGATATTTAGCATACACACGTTTAAGACATTATGGAAGCATTAAACTGGTAATATGAACCTGGATGTTGATATCATCCTTAAATTGTTTTACACCCATATTCATATTTTTTTTTGTAATCATTTCTGCGTTTTACTGTTATTACTAATACTAGTAGTAATAATTATCACTAAATAAATTAGGTAATGTCTGCATTTCACCTGAACACCCCGTCCAAAAGAGCAAAGGACAGTGACTGCAGAAAAATCAACACATCTAAACCAATATTTTATAAAAGTGCAGCACGTACACCACACCATTTTGTTTTATTAAACGTGTGAATTGCATCTCTTTCAATATTGATCTGTCAGCGTGCTACAGGCCTCTGTGTTTCCCCCTGTGTCTCGTGGTGGTTTTCACAGAGCAGCAGTGGCCAGTGCTGTCCTCTCGGTCCTGCCTGTGCATTTCAGGAAGTGATCGCACCCTTAAAAGATCACATGCATTAATCAGCTGCGCGAACAAAGAGCAGGTCCTTGATGGAGATGCGGCATCCTGACAACCAACTGGGATAAACACCAATTCTTTTCAAAAGCTCCCTTGTATATAAAGGACAGGAAACAGCAGGTTCACATAAACATTGGTAATCAACACACAGAATTTTATTCCGCTCCATTAATATTGCAGCAGCATGCAGGCAGTCGTGCAGCTCTGTGGCATTTGTTTGTATAATACCTCCTTGCGCTGCTGCACCTGCTCACAGCCCCTTATTTGTAGGTGAAGCATTTAAAGCATCATTGTCATCCTATTTTCGTCCCATGAATTTATTGACATCCTTTCTCAGTAACGGCGTTCATATTTAAGTCAGCCCATAAAGAAACCTTAAACATAAAAGAAGTTTCCTTGACAAAACGGCCAAAGGCATTTCTCGAACGCTTTCCTCAGATATTAAAGATTTGAACTAATTTTACGGTCTTTAAGCCCCAATGTCACATCAGTAAAGGATGGTTGCTGAAGAGTTACTTAAAAGGAAAGAAAAATGGAGTTTTGATAAGCGTGAAGCCTGTATCTAAAAAAGGAAAGGCATCCGGCAAGGGATGATGACACCATGGATGGAACGACATAGCAAAGAAATTATTCGCAAACATACATTTCATCTATGACTTAATTGTTCATAAATGGCCAAAATTATGTACTGAGGTGTAATGGAGTGAGGGGGCACAGTGGTTAGCACTGGTGCCTCATACCTCCGGGATGTGGGTTCGAGTCTCAGCTTGAGTTCCGTGTGTGTGGAGTTTGCATCCCCTCCTTGTGCTGCAGTGCCCCCCCCCCCCACAAAGCCCACAACTTGCTGAGGCTAACTGGAGTAACCAAACGGTCTGTAGGTGTGCATGTATGAGCGTGCCCAGTGATGGTTTTACACCCAGACTGTGACCCCTCAGTAGGACAAGCAGGTACAGAAATCGGATGGACGTGCGAAGTAAATAATGCAAAAGTAATATACTGCTTTGGTCTCCTGAGTGATGGGACTTGTTGAATTAAGTTTTCTGATCCCACATCCTCAAGGCCATGCAAATGTGTGATGGGTGACTGCCTTTGAGTTTGTCTGATGAGGTTCGATTAGCGGTATACTGCTATCCTGTCTAAAAGGCTCCAGGCCTACGAAGAACCTCAAGCCAAAACATCTTATAAAATGAAAACTTTATTGTCAACATCACTACTACATAACCAAACAGCTTCCCTGGCTAGAAAATCTGTAATCTACATATATAAAATACAAAATTGCAATTCTGTTTTACTGCTTTACAGTATGTTCATTGTTGGATAATGGTGTATTAAAATGTGTTATAAAATACCCAATATTTTATTTTGAGAATACAGAAAATATATTTACAGATCAGTAGAATATATTAATAACCTGAACTCAGCATTGTTTAAATACGCTCAGAAAATGCTTATTTTAACAAAACAGCTTAAATGGACAGAGGTCCAGCAAGATCTTCAGTTATACAACTAGCAGAACCTGCCAACATGCTCGTGGTCTGCTTCTCTGTAATTGTGGCTAGCATGCCTGCAAAGGGAGTCTTTCGTGAACTTAAAGAAACTATGACCAAGATAGATCACTGAGCAGATGTTTCTTAGGCAAGATCAGAGGGGAAATTTAGAGGGATCGGCACAATTAGTCATGAGCAAAAGTGTGGGAGCATATACTACATAATCATGGTATTCACCAAGCGCAAGGAAAAACAGGCAAACAAACACAGAATGGAAACAGAACTGATGCCATGCCTTAGTAAGTTATCGCCTGCAGAATGTCACATTTGCATTTGGGGTAGAGCATTGGCTATTGACTACTGAGTGATGGAGAAATTACATACATGTATCTAGTTGCTGAGCACAGCACTGGTGCTACCTGCACAATGTTGCCTTCTCAATCCACCAAATCTGAAATTAACGAAGAGTTTATGGGATATTAAGAAATTACTGGGGTCATGTCATTCACCTCCACAAGGCTGTTATGACACAAACTTGTCTGATAGATGCTGCATTCATACCTGCAAAATTCTAGACATTAGTAGCTTTCTGTTGTACATGTGAGCCCCTTATTGTTCAAAATGACCCAAATAAAAAAATCATAAAAACTTGGCAACTTTTTGGCACGTGGTAAAAGTGTGTTAGGCAGAAAAAAGAAGAAAGATATTTCAAAATTCATTGCAGAACAAGGAGGTGTTATCATAAGATCTACCCACGGGCAAAAAGAGAATCAATTACAGCAACTAAAAGAAACAAACCAATAAAATCAAATCAAAAACAAATCAAAATGTATGTAAGACATACTAAAGAAGTGCTAACTTTGTGAGACATTTTTATATGGATAAAAAGGAAGTCATTTTTAATGCGGTAATACTCTCTGGGAATAGTTTAATGGGAAATTAAGGTGGTAGGGTGGAATAAGATGAAATGCTAAATTACTCTATATTTAATTTCATCGTAATTGACTTTGGAAGTGTTGAAATGGCCCTACTGAGGCCTGTTCCTTTACATCACAGCCAAAGGGGATTTAAGGGGGATGTAGTGCTGCAGTGGTTAGCCCTGTTCTGTCGCCTCACACCTCTGGGACCAGGGTTTTAGTCTCTGCTAGTTTTCCATGTGGGTGGAGTTTACATGATCTCCCTGTCATGTTGTCATGGGGTTATTCCGAGGCTGAAGCTAATTGGAGTTGCCAAACTGCCCATGGGTATGAATGGTGTGTGAGTGTGCCCTGTGATGGGCTGGCATCCCTCCCTGGGTGGTGCCCAGTCTTATGCCTCTTACCCCCATGACCCTGAACAGGACAAGTGGCTTCAGAAGATGGGTGAAAGGAAATTTGCAGTGCGGTTTGGTGCTGTGTTTTGATTAACATGTGAATTATGCCATAAGACTGATTATTTTATGATTCATATATCACATTAACAG
>JAODJW010000001.1:43351251-43367104 GCA_026777045.1 Hyperopisus bebe | reverse complement strand
AGGAGTCTCCAACTCCGGTCCTGGAGAGCTACTATCCAGTAGATTTTCTATCCTACTTGGCTTCTGATGAGCCACACCTACTCCTGGTATTTACCTGAGAACAGGTGTGGCTCATCAGAAGCCAGGTAGGATTGAAAACCTACTGGATAGTAGCTCTCCAGGACCGGAGTTGGAGACCCCTGCCCTAAGGACTATAATCATTTATTGCAGCTCAATATTTAATATCATAATTAAAATTGTATTACTCGAGATTGTCAACGATATTAATATAGATGTGCAGAATATTCGTAAACTCTGGCTTTAGGAGTAATTATATTGACGATATGTCACAGTTTCTGCTGCCTCTATCCATACCAGACATATATTATTAGGCATTCCTCATTTAAGGCGTACATATCAAACTAGCACAAAGAAACCATAAATTCATATTTATATGGCATTACACCTCTGGGTATGGCCTTTATGTGGCTTTAGGTGTCTAAATTAGTCATGCGTGTCCTTGTTTGTGTGACGGATGACTGGCATCCCATCCACGGTGTCTGGTGCAGTCTGGCAGAAGCTCAAGAGACTCACTAGTCCAGCTTGGATAAAGTTACAGAAATCAGATGGGCTGACTATTGTAGCTGACGCCCTCACCCAGGGTCATTAAGACGAAAAGTGAAATTCTAGAAATTCAGCAGAACAAAAATCAAGAGTTGAACCCCTATATTCTGCATAAACAACCATGTTATACTGTTGGAAAGTAACATGGAACTAGTAGCTAAATATGAGCCGTATCAAGTGGCAGCTATGTGGGGGCGGGAATACAAGCGTGACAGCAGCCCCACCTCATTACGGACGGCGTTATTCTTCATGGCATCCAGCTGGGCACGACGCCACGTTTCCTCCAGCCTCTCCTGGTCCCGTTTGTATTTCTCCTGCACACAACAGCGTGGGTATAAAAGCCCTGGCAGCAAAAAGGTGGAACTCAGGTCGAGAAAGTACAAATCCAGACCAAGGTTGTGTTTTAACCAACCAACTAGCTGCGTATAGAGTCACAAGTGAAAGAGTACTCAACCGGACGTGATTGGTCGAAGCAAAACCTTGGACTGGATTTGTACTTTCTGGACCTGAACTGTCCACCTCTGCTGGCAGCATGTGGTGCCAAACTCTGCGGTCGAATCGTGTTTCGCACCCCGGACGGGTTACACGCCTTGTCAAACCGCCTCTTTCAGAAATATCAAACATCGGGCACTCGTACTCACATCAGAGCAGAACCTGTGATTTTCATTCTAATGAAAAGCAGGTACACATGATAAATCAAGACAGAAAACTGAATTACAATACCAAAGTTTGACAGGTACTGTTTAATTAATTCATTTATTTCTTTACACTTCTCAAACTCTGAAGCTTGCGGACTGAAAATCTCCATTCCAGCCTTAACTAGATTTCCTGGGAATCCGAACTGCTGGAAACTCTCAGGCAAACGTGAACATGACGCCACTTAAGGTACGAGGGACGTCTTGAGCCTGGTATAATAGCAGAAATGCTGAGGAGTTGCTTTGAGAACCTGCAGCTGTCTCTCCTGCTCCTTCTGCCACTTCTCCTGTCTGCGACGCTCCTCCTCAGGGTCCCAGGACCAGCGGTTGGAGGGCATGCTGATAGAAGGAACCGGAAGCTGAGGGAGAAGAAACCAAACAAAATCACCCGTTGTGACACAAGCACTACTAATCGCATTCGCCAATAAACACTCACCAAAAAGTAATGGTTTGCAATGGCTGGACGTCATAACATGCAAGTCAAATTCTGACCTCATGTCTTTAGAACCAATTGCTTCAAAAATCACCAATAAGAAACTAATGATCCAAGAATTAAGAAATTATGAAGGACTTACATCAGATATTGCAGAGTCTGATCCACCTGTGGGGAGAGACAGACAGGTTTTTACTGCTGGGAAATATCACACAATTCAAGTTCGAATATATATCCAGATTTCACAATGTTTTTGTTACCTAGACGTTAGAACTGGCTGCATGAGACACTGAACACCTTAGTCAAAAAACAAAAACGACAAAAAAAAAAAAAAAATCGTACCCAAAATTTGATCTCCACACAAATTCGCTTGAGGAACATGCGAAAACAGGTAGACATGAGTACTACTATGGAACAGGTGTAAATCGATACCGTTCAAGGCGAGAAAATCACAATGCCATCATTCATAGACGCATGCAGAAGCACCGGCCATTAGTGAGAACATCACCACAATATCAGCAGGCAGAGCATGCAAGACAGGGAGAGCACTTCACAAACCCAGACGCCAAACCAAGCCACAAGACACCACTCAGAATGGTTATGAAAGGGGGACATTCCCTGAAATAAAATTTTAACTTGAGTTTTTTTTTCCCTTTAATTTTTCAGAAAGATTAATTAAAAAAATATTTTTTAAAAATGCAAACGTTAGTATTCGCACCCCACATGACTGAATAAAAAGCAACATCTTTGGATTCAAGTAGAAACAACTTAGTCTAACTGAAATTATCAAGGGCTACGTCAAGCAATTGGTGACCAGTTTCGTCGTCTGTCACGGTACAAAGTAATCCCGGTACAAAGTAATCCCGGTTTTATCAAACTGACCGACTTCACTGCTGGCTCATGGCATTTACTTTTGGGCATCACTGTATGGTTTCTGAGCATTAGTGCTTTCTCTATTGCCGTTGACATCTGCATGACTACGTACTGTTACGCAAGGCACAGCAGTCCACCTCCATGGAAGCTAACAACTTTAACAAACGTGCCTAGACCAGTGCTGCTGCAGGCACCATCTTAGGCAATGCAGCCATCGTCATTACGCTGCACGTGCTTCGTTACAGTAGGTATCTTGTTAACTCAAGTTAATACATACAGCTTCATCGGTGTGCATTACGTACCACACACAGCTGCTTAGTAGGAGGTGCAAATACAGCAGAGTGTAACCATTAAATGCTGTACTGTATAATGCTTCAAAAAGAGCTAAAACTTTGTTTGCTAATCTAACAGTCACTATGTTTTTGCTCCCTCCAAGCTCCCTACCAGATAGTCCAAAACGTGGGAGCAAAAACACTGACCGTCTGTGGATCCCTGAGGACCGGATTGGCAAACACTGCCCTAAAATACATAGCTGGATTTCCATCTGAAACCTATGTTTAAATGTCAGTAAAGTGAAGGGGAGAAAGCGGCACACTGCACACGCAGCTTCCAATTTACCACAGAGGTAGACCAGCGAGCTGGACGCAGAATCTAAAGAGGATGAAGGAAGAACAGGGGGTGTTATGATGCAGTTACATGAGAGGATGGCAGAGATGAAGGTTTAGGATCAGAGCACCCGGCGTCCAAAGCTCCCCTCAGCCCAAAGCTCGCGACGAGTAATAACCATCTGCAAAGCGTTTACCTTGTTGCTCAAAAAACTCTGATCTCCGTTTAAAGTTTCGCAAAGCTATGGGTTCATATTCTAAACAGGGAAAACATGGGAATAGAAGAGGTAAGATGTAGGTGGAATACAAGGAGCTTCCACTTGATTCAACAACATAAAAACCTAGATAACCGTCACAGCGAGCACTGGAAATGACTGATACGATTTATTCATTGTGGTGGAAGACTTCTTCTAACATATGCTACACCACTTGCAGGTATATCCTCTTTTATCACATGATGCAAAAGCAAAGTGCTGATCAGATTCAAATCACAAACTTGCCAGTGTTAGACGAGGTTATAATCAAACAGAGAAAAGACCCGATGTCATTACATAGGAATATATGCAAGTTAAAACAGCAGACCCATATGCTCCATACCTTGGTTTCTCATGGCCATTGGTGCATCACGGAAACCACCATTAATTCCTTTAGATGCCTGATCCTACAGGGAGAAGCCATACATAGACATTAATTTTATTTAGCCCAATATTTCAAGTTACCTTTGATATTTTATGAGCTTAGATGTTTGAAAGGAAAATATTATACTATTTCAGAACAGAACAAATACAGAACAAATCCTTCCATTAAAAATCGACCTTTGCTGAAAGGTTCACTACATTAACACAGCATGCCTCTGAACGTAAATAATGGTGCGCTCCATTTGAACTGGGAAGTCGGAATTTCAGAGTTCAAAGGTGGAAATTTTAACTAGAATGCCCCCTGAAGTCAAATTTCCAACTGGAAAGTCAGAGGAACCTCTACAATCCCGACCTCAGAATCCAAGATGGCTGCACCCTACATCATCAGAAGTGTAAACTACATTCATATAATGTTTATTAGCACCTACATCTTATTTGGGTCTCATTCTATTGGTTGCACACACAGTATTGTCCAACTTCCATCTATGGATATGTTGCTATGGTGTATGTGCAAAATATATTTATATACAATTATGCGTTATAAACTCTCATCGCTAACAATGAACCTGGCTAGAACCGATATTGCTAAATGACTTTCCGACTTGTACTGCAACACACATAACTTGAGTGTGGCGTCATTCGCAGCTCCAGCCTCCAAAGGTAACTGGAACACATCATAAATTTCCCCTTTGTATTGGATACTCACTTTGACCGGCTGGCTGCTGACCTCTGTGTTTGTTACCGTCTCCGTTGGTGGAATGGAAGCAAACTTCCCACTGGAGCTGACATATTTTTCTGGGCCACCTACAAGCGTTGTATCCATACTGGTCAGATTGATGGTTTTATGGCTTTTATATGGTAGGGAAGGTAGATCTTTGTCCCAGTCTGAATGGTTGTCCAATTGAAAACATAACATTAGCAAAGCGTTTGACACATTGCCACAGAAGTGATAGCTAGTGAGATCCACAGTGGGAGGAGTCTGTCGATGAACAATTAATAGGTTAACCAAATTTCTGGTGAAGATTTCATTGGTTCCCAATGTACTAAACCATGAACTGACTGGAAAACCCCACCCACTCTGGATTTCAGAACATCATTCCTCCACCCCATCACAAGCGGTAGGTAGAGAGATGTATTGCAGCTGCTGTTAGAGAAGTTTGAGTGGACATAACAGGCAGACCACCTTCCCCAGTCATGCAGTCTACAACTGAGCTTAGGACAACTGCTTTAACAGGATTACAGTCTTGTCGACCGGATTCTGTTCAATGTGTAATTTCCAGTTCCTATATGCTAAATTATTTCCACCATCAGTCGTCATCAGGTAAATTCAGAGTTTTTCCCATCAAAATATTTTATTCAGATGTTCAGCTGTATTTGTAAGATTGTTGGCAATTGCTTTAAATGCAGACTATTGTACATCCCAAATCGATAGCAGCTGTAAGCTAAGGACCACCATTATCAAAAGAAATTGACGTTACAGTGGATTAGCATCAGTAGATTAGTAACTGGCAAACACCTAAATATAAAGGCAGGCAGACCTTGACAGCTTATCGAGTGGGAAAACTTTTAGAAAGGAAAACAAAACCAATAAATCGTGAGAGGTCCTTAGGATGCAACTGTGGTTCAAGATTCACTGAACTACTCGAAGTTTACTGATGGTGACACAAAGACCTAAAATGCATATCGGCCAGAGGATCACCAAGGAGACAACTCCATAGTCACAGCATGGGGGAGCGGCTCTATGGATCTAGTTTCCTATTGGGGTGGGTGCTTTACCTGGGGGCTACCAAGTGGAGAGGCAGAGGGGGGAGGCCCGGCCGACTTACTGTTCTTCCCATGACGACGGATGTCCATCACAAGGCTGCCCTGCTGCAGCGCGGCGTCCAAGCTGCCTTTCCACTCTTCATAGCTCATCTTTGACACAAGCCTGCCACCTACTGCCAGGATTTCATCGCCAACCTGCAGCTGACAAAGCTCTGAAGGGCTGCCTGCAATGACAACGCCAGCTGCCGTTCAACGTGGTGCTTCTCCAGAGCATAGACCAACAAAGGAGACCACACTAATCCAGACCAGCAGGGCCCATTCACCCGGCCTGGCTCGACCCGCTTATGAAGTCTGACACCTCCCATTCACTCAGGCCCCTCCCACTTCAGACCCACCCCACCCACTCACCAATCAGTTCCCACTCATTCAGCCAGGCCCCTCCCACTATCGAACCCATCCCTCCAGTCAATGAGGCTCAGTCCCGCCCACTCATCAGCCCCAACCCCTCCCACGGGCTACTCACAGATGCTTTATAGACTTGTGTTTGACAGCAACATTCTCATCAAATTCAGATCCAACCCAGAAACATTACTTTAAGCGCTAGCCAGGTGTCCAACATTTAACTGCATGTGTTCCAGCAATGTCTCTCCGAAGCTATTGTGCTGAACAGATATGACCTAGAAAAGATACGTCCTACATAACCTTGGCATGTGCTGTGAAAATGATCAGTTACTAGCTGGCAGGCTGAAGACGGTGCAGCTACCGTCTGAATTCTACCCCATTTTGTATGCTACTGCAGAAAGAGCAAAGCGAAACCCATTCTACCTACAAACCCTGTGGTAAGTCACATTCATTCAGTAGAATCCAGACAATCAGCTTGTAAGCTCCAGGCGCAAGGAGAACCTCTCTGTAAATGAATCATTCATGGCCGTATCACCAAAATGGCACAACTACTCCCCGCACACGTCTCACTATTCTACCAGCAAAAAAGCCAGACAGACCGCAATCTTTTCCCAATTCAGCTTCTACGCAGACACTCAAGAACACACAGTTTTGAAAGTCAAATTAAGGATGCACAACATGATTGAATAAATTGATGATTTATGACGTTCTTGTCTAACAATACTCTGTAGACTTAACTTATGCACAGGCAGTTTTGAAACATTTAACCACATTCTCATGGATCTAGGGCTGTCAAAAAAAAAAAAACATTATACAGTCTAGAGAAATAAACTAGTATAGGACTGTATATATGTATGGTCTTAGCATATCCCTTTCCCGCCTGCGCCAGACGATGGTTTAGCTTATTGGCCCAGTTTGGGAAAAGCGGAATTCGCTTTACCTTGCCGAATGGACTTGATGTGGGCTCCGGCAGAATCCCAGTCGGTCTGGAAGCCGAAGTCCTGACTGCTGTTGGGTTTCTGGTTCAGGCTGACTCTCATGTCGCTGTAATACTCCTGAAACACAGAAGGCGACACCTGCGGATCCAGTGTCACGCATTTCCACGGGAAACCGATCCCCTCGGCCTCACGCGCGCACAACCAGCTACGGCGAGATTAGTGCAAAAACCCGCCCGTGCACTGCTCCCAGTGAGAAGAGGCACACTTAGAAATAGTAGATTAAGTTACATAAAAAGGTACTATGCAAAGACAACTGCAAATAGCTGGCTGCAATCCAGAGGAAACTGAATTCTGTTTCAGATTGAACAACTGGATAAGCCTCCAGACAGCCTGACAACCCAGCATGCACATTAAATAACTCTCGACTGGATTTAATGCCTAGAATTTTTTATATATGATAAACCTAATCCATTTGTTTGTGCTAAACCAGAATGTTCTCAAACAGCAGGAATGCTGAATAATGCATTTCTGAGCATACTGTAAATTAGTTAAAATGTGTGCTGGGTGTGAATCGGAATTGTGAGAAATCTCACCTGTACATCATTACTCTCAGAGTTCATCTTGGGCGCCGAATCTGGCTGTAGGGCATTCCGACCTGTTTGGGGCACGGAAGAGGAGTTCCTCTGGTCCACCTGGCGCTCTTCCTCATCCTCATCTTCATTGCTACTCTGCACGGAGCTGGACTGCGAGCGAGTTTCGTCTTCAGATGTTATGAACTGGCTGTAGCGGCTGGGAATGGAAGATTTGTGGCTCTCCATCTCGCCGTTGAAGCGCTTGTGCGAGTCATCCATCTGGAAAAAACAATCATCTACTACTATTTAACTGATTATTTCATAAACACTACACAACTCGCAGGCTTACCATCGATTGTTGAATTGCAATTTTTTTTTTATATTTGCTTGAAATAGTTTTTAAAGATGTTTTTCACTGCAAAGCAAGTAGAAGAGATTAAAGCTTAAGGTCTTTTCATTATTTAGCAGAACTGTAAAGAGATCTGGTAGCAACAGGTAACATAAGGCTTCTCCGGGAGAACAGCGCACACACAACATCGTCCCCGTCCTTTGCCCCTTAGTGATTGCTTTCCAGATCACGGGGGAAAGGAGGAAAGAAAAGAACATACAGTAAGAAAGGTAGAGTGACTCACGATGAAGGTCCGCGGCAGGGAGGAGACCTTGGTAGATTGGGTCCCGAAAGGCCGGGGCGTCACCACAGTGGTGAGGCGTGAGCTGTCTGACCGACGGTAGCTCCGGGGCAGGGACACGGAAACTCGAGCTATCCCAGGTTTTGTATCCATTGAATGGCCTGTGTATAAAGGGCCGGAGCTGCAGGGCCGAAGCTCTTCAGGCTTGCTGCCGGATGAGACGGCGGAGCTCTCCTGCGTTGTACCGGCCAGGTTGCCGAGAGCAGGCCGGATCGGGTTGGTAAGACCGTGACCTGGGTTATCCTGACTGACGTCGGCCGGACCGTCGGGCGATAACGAGTGAACTTGCCGGTTCTTCTCTCGTGAGGGGACTGTAGGTGGGACGGTGGCGCCGTCAGCTGGTGCGCAGAGGGTATCGCTAGCACTGCTCTGCCCTGAAAGGCTCCTGGATGGGGGTTTTCTTTCCGAGGCTGAATATAGGCTACCGGCATCTATGCTGGGTGCGACCTGCTCTCCGCTTTCCCTGCCAGGAGAAAGGAAGAGAGGTGCCAATGACGACTGAGACGCTATTGGCTTACACTATTACACTATTCCAGAGGATAAACATACACTCAGTAAGAGGCAGCCCTCTCTGCTGTGAGACCACATCCACACGATGCAACTACCACACGATGGAAAACACCTAGCAAGAAAATCAGCAATAAAAATCCTCAGTGGTATATGAATAACATGCAGACCTTCACCTATTCAAATTGGAGCCCAGTAGATTAACTAATCTGCACAATGCTACATTACTGTCAGTTGCCACTAGATAACAACCTTTCGAGAATATTTATACACATCGGCTGACGAAATTTACATCTTGAAACTGATTCCCAAACCACAGCAGGGAGATACGCAAATCATTTCAGCAAAAAACTGCAAAGCTGCAGTTTCGGACCCAATGAGGACCCTCTCCAGGTGTCAGTCACCGGGTGTCAGTTACTGGGTGTCAGTCGCTGGACGCCATGCCATACTCCCATACCTGTCCTCCTGCATCTCCCTGAAGGTCCTGTACTCCCTGGTGCTTCTCCCACTATCAATTTGTTCCATCTGCTCACGCTCCTCCTTTTTCTTCACGATGTCGAAGTTTATACTCCTGCGCCGGTTCTTCCACTTGGTCAGGTCCTGGCCAGAAGAGGGGTGGGTGAGAGACTGCGGGAGAGCTCACCCTTCCATGGGGAGAGACATGTGGCCGCAGGGCGGGGTGGAGAGTGAGTGGGAGGTGGCAAAGGAGAGAGTGGTACATTTTCAGGTGGCCTACTTCTGCGTCTAACTCCACCCGCCTGCCGTCCCACGTGCATCGGGCCTTCGGGGTGACCTACATGTAGCATGACGGCTGAGCACACGGAGATCCACACTAACACATACCCGGCTGCTCCACATCACTGAACATCGAGAGCCAAGCTAAGTCTCGGCAGAGGAGGAGAAGCATGAGGAAGCATACAGTTGTGCAGGAGACCCATCCAGAGGACACACTGGGGGTCAGTCTCTCCAGTGGCCGTTTATCTTTAGCTCTTTGCATGGCCATCAGGCAAACAAAGAACCTCCTTTCTGTGAGCAAACACAGACAGGCTTTGGACGTTACCCAAAATAACCTGCTTTTTTGACTTTGCGGCACTAAAAAAAACAATACCAAAAAGGAGAGGAGAAAAAGGAAAAAGTTCAAAAATCATACATCTATATAAAGCTATACAGAGTTCTGGAGGAATTTGGAATTTTGTTTTTTTTTTTTTTTTACAGTTTAATCTTTTTACAGGCTGATGTTAGTTTCAGTACAGCACTCTGTTCTGCCTGAGCTTCGTAAATATCATCCCCCCCCCCCCAGCCGAGTGTCCCTGAGGGCTCGCACACTCACTTCCTGCCACTTGTCCTCACACTCCTTCACCTGGGCTCGGATCTTCTGCAGATCTTCGTAGCGGACTTGCCGCAGCACCGTCGTCTCCTCCGGGATCTCGCTCACAGATTTGCTCCTGTTTTGGCCACGGAACAACAGGACGTCAAAGCTAATGTGCACGGTCTTCTCTCTCGCTCTCTCCTTGCTCGTTTGGGGAGAAAAGCAGGAGCTATTGTCCTTCCACAAGGACCTGACCACGTTAAACTATCGACAATTTAACCAAGTACTGGATATGAGATTCTCTGGGACAGAGAGAGGATGTTACACAAAAACCCTGACAAGGCAACTCTTTTACCAGCATGATATAAATTTTCATCGAGCAGTTCTGAAATACTTACCTAAGCTTTTCAAAATTACCTCTGCAGTCACACAATCACAATCTTGATACTTGCCAGTATTGAGGCATTTCTAATTTACCTACAATTTCATCACCTACAAAGAAGAATTTCTAGTGTAATCATCCCGGAGATATTCCCCCCCCAGCCCCTCCTCTGCCGCAAGCAGGATTCCTTTGGGCAAACGAAAAGATTGGACGAGCAGAGCACGGGATTCAAAAGGCACTGACGAAACGAAATTTCCATCTTGATAACGGCAAATGCACAAGAATATGACTCCTTAGACTCAAGGGCCTCAGAATAAAGGAAATTGTCACATAATAGGCAATTTGCAAGCATGTGCACATGACAAGTTAGACAGCAATATGATAAGCAGGTATGAAACAGTTTTCAAGCAATCCTTATTTTTAAAGCCCTTGACCCCGAATCTTTATACAGTCAACTTACTTATTATAGATACAAAGAGGAATTATCACAATCCAAAGCTCTCAATAGCACAAGAGCGCCAATCACACTTCAATGACAATGATTTTGAGTTATCCGCCTGTTATTAATAGACATAAAATCCAACCACAATATAAATGTCTTGAATAGGATTCAAAGCAGCACAATGCAAATTTAGCAACATGCAGAGTAACATCAATGGTGGGGGATGAACACAAAGCATTATGGGAGCACAGGCGAGGCATGCCTCAATGCAGCAACTGACTCACCCATTACTACCAGAGCCCTTCTGGAGCAGTCTAGGAGACCAAGAGAGAACCACAGACTGGGTCACACCAGAGCACCAGTTACCCAGTTTCGTCACTGGACACACACACACACACACACACACACACACACGTACGTGCATGACACAGTCAAGGCAGTCTTATGACTGTTAATACTGCACAAAAAAACCAAAAAAAAAACCTCTAAGAGCAGTCCAGGAAAAACACAAGCATGGCTTTTCCCTTTTCCGCTCTCCTTTGAATCACGAGGGACAGAATTTGCGTGTAACACAATGGAGTCAGTCTCCAAGGTGGGCAAAAAAAACCACACCATATATTTAACAACTCACTTTTTTTAGATGGAGACAGCAGTAAGGAAGATGACATCATTGGAAATGCTTAGGTAATTTCCCACACAAAAGAAAAAGGACTTGGTTGTGTGTCTACATCTAAAATTAAGCATTTACAGTACAGACATTTTGGTTTTTTTTTGTTTTTTTTAAAAGATGCTCCTCTGTAGTGCATTATGGGAAAAATATAATATTTTAAAAAGCACTGTTTGAATGAGTTCAGATTGGTCCTAGACACAGTCTGGTTGATGTGGTAACACAGGGATGAGAAATTTCTGCAGAAGAGCAGCATTAGCCAACGCTAATTCGCACCATCTCAGTGCACACGTTTGTTACCTCCTCGTCTTATATTTGGATCTTACACAATGGTCAAAACACTCCGTTTCTCCGTTCATTGCAGCCGTTAGCTCTGTGCGAAGTCTTTAAGCTAGCCCAAGAGCATACCCCCTTCCCAAATGTCAGCGATTTGAAAGCGAGGGTCCCATAATGCACCAATTACACGCTTCACACTGCGTTGTCTTTATTGGTCATAAGTACAGTCAGACAAATGTCAACCTTGTACAATGCCACAAAAACACCAGATGCAATAACCTGCCTTTCTCCTCTTTGGCCATGGCAGTAATTGCAGGATAGAAGCATTCGGTTCCTAATTTTAATAAATATTAATACCCTGATATTCATCGACAGAATCATCCCCCATTTCCCCCCACTCATGAATATATATACACACTATATTTATTTTCATATATATATATTCATGAGCTGGGGCTTCATTTGTTTAATCGTATAGTAAGATCAGAATACATTTAAGTACTAGTAAGCATTTCAGTACTGAACCGTCTTTGGTTGATGTCACCCTTAAGACGCAAAACACTTCGCTGCTTTGGAGGAGTCATCAATTAAGCAGCTTTGCCCTCTGCAGTCCCCACATGTAGCGTGTGTTGCCATTCCACTTTAAACATTCACATGCGAGCTGGAAAAGCGTAGAACTACCGCGGTTAGGGCTCAATCACAATAAGCACAAAAAGAGATGGATGCATGATGGTGGTGGTGAGTTGGTGGGTGGTGGCAGTCATTCCTTAGGGTTGCAAAAGCCTAACCTCTCCACCATCAGCTTCTTCTTATAGCGCAGACGGCTGGCCTCTCGGATGGCCAGCCACTTGTCCAGGTCCTTGTCGCTGCAGGTCAGAGGCGAGACAGGAGTCGCTCTACAGGCGGTGGACGGGTTCCCGGCTGCCAGCCTCCTGAGGAGCATGTCGTCGCTTTTGGCGGGCACCCGCTCTTCCTGGCTGCCCTGGGCCTCATCCTCGAATTGGGGGGGGCAGGGGATGCAGAGGAGACGTGACTGAAGCTTGCCTGGGAGGTCATGGGGCTTTGGGATGGGCAAGGCATGGTAGGAGTCAGGGGTACCAGATCGAGGGTGCTCTGCCTTGTGGAGGTTAAATTTGCGGAAGACCAGGTCATCGCGTTCTATGTCTGGGGTCACAGACGCACCTCTCCGGGGCTGGGTGACTATGGCGACTTCTGGCCATGAGGGGGAGCCAACACTCTTTCTGCTCTGAAACTTCCGACTGGCCAGGCTCGTCCCCCTGAGGAAGTTATTGGTGCGACGGGCAAACATATCATCGTTCTCCAGATCTGGGAGGTCGTCTGCCACAGCACCATAAGCCTCAGATTGGTAGAGGGTCTCCAGGGTGGGGCCCTTTGTACATTTAACTAGCCGGGGGCTGCAGGAGGGGTCTAGCCTGGGAGAGCCTGTCTGATGGGGGGCTGTGTGACTTGTGTGGGGCTGTGAGACTATGTGAGGCGGCGTGTGAGAACTGCATTGTGGGCAAGAAGAGAGAGAAGCAGAAAGGAGAAGTTTTAAATGTAGTTGAACTAAATACCAACGGCAAAGCCAAGAGTCACAGAGATAAGTGGAGGGTGGATGGGGGGGGGGGGGGGGGGGTACTTCCTGGCTTATTACCGTTACTGTGTGTTTAAAATACTCTTTAAATATTTTGGCCTAGCACACACAGAACCTTTAATACTTATGTACTGAGATATAGGGGAAAATCATAAGTTTTCAGAAAAGCTACACAATTACGTGACATTAAGTCCACCATAATCGTCAATTAAACTTAATTCCAGAAAATCACCCAGGAAAAGGCTATACTGACGGTGACTGTCATTATGAGTGAGTGTCTTTCCTTTGGCAATCATGCAGTGACCTTTGAGCCGCGAGATGATGGAGGGGTGAGTGGGAAGAGCTTCCGAGTACATGTGGGTGACTGGGTAGCGTGTCAGTCTGCGGCCGGTCAGACGGGGGCGCAGCGTGCCAGGGACTGACATCACAGTCCGAATCCTCTGACGACGAACTGGACATCGTTTTACTACAGCCAGAAGAAAGGAAGGTGCGGACAGGAGAGATAGAGAAAGTCAGAAGCACACCAGAGCACAGTGAAGAAGATATAGCCCGACACAATGCAAAAGTAAAACGGGAAATTAAAGAGCAAAACAGAAGCAAAGGTGCACTAGGAAACTGCAAGATGAAAGAGCCCCATTCCATGCAACAAACACTGATAGAAAAGTGTCCCCCACACCAGTCCGTATAGCAGTACCACCAATTAAAATGTATAAACACAAAATGAAAATGCACAGAACTAAGCAAAGTGACGGGGAAATTGGCAGAAGGGCTCCGACCCCAGACACACCTGAATCCCTGCATCTTCCTGTACCACGGACGGCTCTGTGACCCCAGCTTGATTCTCCTCACGTGTGCGTCCTCTTCCGGCGTCCAGAACTTAGGCAGGAACTTATTGTATGATTCGTTGATGGAGGCCTGCAACAGCAGGCCTATCTTGCGCGAATAGAGGTCATCCTGAACCGGATCGGCGCGGCCCATCTCATCCTCATCTTCATCTTCCGAGTCATAGTACAAGTCACTGAAGGGGACGTCACCGACATGTGCCCGTGTCCTGCCAGGTGGGGGCGACGAAGAGGTGCCGCTGCTTGAGACACAGCCAAGCGTGTCAGCTAAGGGGAGGCTATCCTGTGCATGGTACAGTATACATGGCAGCCAGGCCCACTCACGCTTTCTGTACACACTGCCTCCAGGCCAGCATGCCGGGGTTAGTGGAGAACAAGCCCAGGGTGGATAAGGGGGAGGGAAAACTGTGACAGTAAAATAAAAATATCCGAAAACACTCTGTTGGCGCACTGGAAACCCCGAATGGGAAAGTTAGCAACTCAACCAATCCATTAGTGACGGCACAGGAGTTAGAGATCATGAGAATGGCAGTCTCTTAGTAGGAGCAGGGCGAAAACGAGCACATCTCTCTTGCAGATTTCTGACCTGAGGAAGGCCACGGTCTTTCGCTGGGTATTAGGAGCACTGGAGAGGAGAGGCGGGGCGCCCAGCAGCCACGGACTCATGGGCACCGCATAGTTGGTCGGAGGCACTGGGGAAGGGCTGCGGAACCTCCGGCTGGCCAGGTCATCCAGCACCACGTCTGGCTCCGGCCGGCCAGCGTCCGAGTCGCTCTCGCTATCATACGCCCAATCCAGTGGGCTGGCCAATGAAGCATACCCGTTCTGGTGGGCGGGACCCGTACTAGATCTATCCTTGCTGAGAATGGCCGGCAGTAGCAGTCATAACCATACAAAAAAAAAACCAACAAATAGCGGTGGGTGAAGCGAAAGGATTGTCAAACCTGCATAAACTGGTCAAAACCACAAGCTCAATATGAGTGCTATACAAACAAAAGAACCTTTCTCCAACTGGAAAGCAGTTGTTCTCCCTCAGTGAGCAGAACATTACCAGTTTACCCATGAAAAGAAAATGCAAGCATGTTAAAGGATAGCTCTCTCAAACAACAGAAGATAGGTTTCTGCACAACAAGGCAAGTGGAAAACCAGCATCCACACCTTTGCAGATATTGCCAATACACACACACACACACACACACACACACACACACACACGCACACACACAAAGTATGTACTACTTATACTCCATCTACAGATGTTCCCAAGTTACTTCCAGGAAAAGTAACACAGGAACATAAGGTGTTCATTACCTAGTGAAGGTGCCATCCTCCTCAGTGTACATCGGACTGGCCCAGCTCCGTCTGTTGTCCTCGTGCCGTTCGGCCCGCTTCTTCCGCAGAGGTGCTGGGACATAACCTGTCTGCTTGTCCTTGCTGGGGAGGAACTGATTGAACTGTGTAGTGCTCCTGGGTTCAATAACCAGAGAGCGGCGATACTGGAGAGTCTCCTTGCTGTCAGCCATCCTGAAGCCAAGGTCTGGCTCCACGTCGCTGCCGCAGCCTGCGCGGGTGGGGGGGGGGGCGGGGGGCGATGGGGGCGTCGGCAGAGAGAAGCGGGGTGA
>JAODJW010000001.1:43330524-43351151 GCA_026777045.1 Hyperopisus bebe | reverse complement strand
ATATCAAACATAGACCAGATGTAGAAGAAGTGACGAGGCTTTAGCACTCCTTCATCTAGAAGCGGGGTGATGAGCGGACATTCGTGGCCCACCATTGGCTGGAACAGTACATAAACAATGATTAAAAGTATGGCAAGCCAGTGAGCAGTCATTAGCACTGTGGTATGAAAGTGAGGAGGAATTTCTCACATAGATGCATGAGGAGGGAAAAGTTCATATCGCCTCACAGTGAATTTTTCAGTCTTATCAAACGTCAGAATCCTCATTTGCAAAGGTCGAGCCATTATGGTAATTCAGCATAGCATAACTGGCTCTCTGGATTGCAAGATAATGAATTTGAAATTTAAACTCAGAGACATTCCTGATCTGATTTGCATGGAAAGTCTAAAAAGATAATACTTCAAAAACTCAAGTTTCTTGAAAACTTCACATCCTTAACTTCAAAAGTTCAAACAAAACAAAACAAAAAAAAATCAAAAACTCATTCTGGTTTCAAACTAAAACAAAATAATTCTGCAATAGTAGTATTAAGGGGCATCAAGTGGTTTATTACTCAAGATTGCAAGTTTATCACCAAGGAATTCCAGTAGCAAGAGTTCTACTTTGTTCAATGCTTTTGCTAAAAGCAGCAACTAGCCACTAGGTGGAGTACTTTCAATATTATGTGGTAATGTAAAAATCAAATGGCATGAAGAAAAAAGAACAATATCTGTTGGCACATAAGAATAATCATTTTATACAAGCACACACTGCTTAATATACCCTCCTATGTCAGTTCTCTACTGATTTTAAAAAAAATAAATAAAATAGCACACCACCAACACCACCCCCCACTGCTAATTTGCATTGGGGAGTCCAATACCTTCGCTGCTGCCTTTGAGAGTGGCGTCAGACAAGATGCTCAGAGGTCTGGACTCCACAGAGTCCAGGCTATCCAGGGAATCCTCCCTCCTGTGACCAGACTGCAAGGAGAAGAGCTCCTCTTTCTCCGCGTACCAGCCGTCGCTGAAGCCGCTGTCCCGGATGCTGCCTCTTTGCCCTGTGGAATCCTCTAGTGCCTGGAACGTGACATTCAACCTCGTATTTGTGAAGGCCTTTCAAAAGAGGTGCGGTTCACTCTGCCCCGATCTGGTCAGATGTACTCGAGATTAAACTATAGTTCCTTCAGCGCCGAAGCCGGAACTACGGAATATCATGTGTCGATTTTCAGTACATGTAACAAAACATTAAAAAAAAAAAAAAAGTTGAGTAGAAATATTTGTGGTCTTGCTTAAAATACAAAAGACAAGCAGTTCACACAAAAGCCAAAAAGGGGGAACAACAAATAGTGGTTTAACTTTTTGTGCATGTAGATATTTATAATAAAAAACACGTAATTCAAACTTGTTTACCTAGGTCGAACATATTAAAAGGGTGAGAGTTCTGCTGAGCTATACTTCCACTATCAATTATTAATTACACTAGTTCTTAAGTAATTCATTTCATAATGCCTAAAAAAGCAAAGCGATCCGGTTCTTTGCATAAAGAGAACAGCTAGTAATATACCCACCTAGGAGATTACATTCAGTATTACTATTTTAGGGCAAATGGATGTTACATATTTTACCGTATTTCCTGCCATATCATTAATTTTCATGTAAGAGGTTTAACTATTTGCTTTAGCTAGAAACATTCTGAGATGAATGTACGGTTCTATAATCTTAAAAACTCCAACAAGACAATAGAATCCAGCACAGCTCACAGAACTTCATTTTACGGTAAAAATCGAACCTAAAGCCAAAGTCTGTTAATTCACCAAGTACGTAGAATCCAAAGCTTTTCAGTATAAAATGTGATCTGAAATGTAAAGATAACGACATTGAAATACCTGTGTGGAAAATTCATTGCAACACAAAGTGCTTGTTCATTTTTAAAGCCAGAGAGACAATAAACATTGTTCTTAACAGTGGTGTGTAACGATGAAGAACAGAATCTATTGGAAGGTGAACTGAAACTCAGGAAAAAAAGAAAAGACATAAGACCACTCTGAGGACTTGTGTATCAATACCAATATCGTCAAAGAGCAGATTCAAAAAACATTACCTTAGACAATGCAATGCCCAACAATCCCTCAAAGGCTTTCAGGTTCAGGTGGGGTCCATTATAGAAAGGGTCAGCTTGTGCTTTTCTTCCCAACCAGTAAATAGTGATTAAAACCTACGAGAAAAAGGAACACGACTTAATTGTTTTTTCCATTGCGTTTTACGACGAGGTAGGTGCAAAGTCAGCTTGCCGGCATGCATTTCTCAGTACATTTACGATGGCCTTGGCCTCGCTGGATTACAAGACCGAATAAAATATCAGCGATATCCAACAACCTCATCCGCACATGCATCACAAGCTTCTGGCTTCCCTCAAGCCCAGCAGGGAGACACAGATTTGCGTGCGACACTTTATATTTAGCCGTTTTATATCTGGACAGCTATGAATGGTTTTCCAGCAAAGGTCTGTGGGGTTACAGTGTGGCCAGCACTGTGACCTGGGGGTGTCAGTTCACATGCAACAGGCCTTTGTGTTCTTTAATGGGTTTATCCAGAAGCCCCCCCCCTCTATACAGCATGCTGACTACACACAAAACAGTATACTGCTGAAAGCCAAAAACCATAGCGAAAGAGGGGAAAGATCCACACCCAGTGCATTTTGGGACACTGCTATGCTACAGTATCACCACTTGGCTCCTACTGTACAAGCATGGGATGTAAACATTGGATGTAACCGGACTTTTGCCACAAAAACACATTTCTCAAAAAAGCTCTCTACCAGTATCATGGGCCTGAAGGATCAGTAGAAAAGCACTACACTGTATTTTGGAAAGACATGCAATGAGGCCGTTTCAGATAGTTTCGGATCGACAAACTTACATTTGTGAGCCGCCTCTTAGTTTCCTCCTTTCTGAAAGGGAAAAGATATAAGTGGTTAGATTGACAAAAGTGGCAAAAAGACAATAAGCAAATGTCCGACCCCCTGCTTTACACCGACTGCACTAGAAAGTAAAAGTACAGCCACTGCCGCCTAACCCCCCCCGAGGAAAAAAAAAAACCATCCCACAACGTCCCAGCGCAAACAGCCCTGCTGTGAAGCTTCACACACTGACAATGTCTGTCCCCTCAAAGGAGAGCGTGCTGTTACAGGGACTGCCCCCTGCTGGCGGGACCCTATAACAGCGGTGACCTAACGAGGTGCATAATGAACAAGCCGCAAGGTAATGAGTCTGTGGAGGAGAGTTTGCCATATCCTCCTGAGACCACACCCATTCATTTATGTCCACTGTAGTGGACATTTTGTTTCTGCATCTCTCTTTTCAGTGATGTAAGGAAACATTTATTCCTGTTGCACACTAAAGAGGACATGCTGTCAAATTAAAAATAAAATTAGAAAAAAATCTAAATTGTAAGATATCTTATTTTCTCCAAAGACTATTCTAAAATTGAAGGACACTTTTTTCCTTGGGTCTCAAGAGGATATACAAAAAAGAAAAGGTTTTGAGACAAAATTTCACTCTTATGATGTACTTGCCACAAAACTAAAAACTGTTTAACTAATTTGTGGATACTTTTTGCTCAGTCATAAGGTCAGGTTAGATAACTGTCAATAGATAACTGCCAATAAGCTTAAAAGTATAAAATTTCTGCTAAACCTCACAAAAGAGCTACTAAATAATGCCGCGCTTTCCAGTAACGACTGAAGGCAGGGATTTTCTGCAGTAGCTCAAGGACAGTCCCTCTGTATCACCGGGTGGAACGGTGCCAAAAGACGGTGTTCACAATCGACCGTGCCGCTATCCTTGTGTTAGCCTGGTAGCCTGGCTACCTGCAAACACTATGTGCCCAAACTCAATGAGCATGCGCCCATCCTAACAACTGCGAAGAATGTGAGACCCAAGGGGCCCAACGATGCCGGCGTCCATCTCTACGCAACGCATTGTCTCGAGGAGGAGAACGACAGCAGTGAGGTTCGGGAAATGGTGTGACGTGGTTCTACCCCAGTGAACACTGGTGCCTCTTTGCCACCCCCCCCCGCCCCACGTTCCATGCTCTGAGTGGTATTCTGTGTCAAAGACGGCGACACCTGCCAAGGATAACGAGAACATTCTCTTCTGACACCTGAGTTTCAGTTTTGCCTCTGACCCACAGATGGGTTTCAATCCGCTAAAAGTGGACGTCTGCGTTGCTGCCCCGCAACTGAACACATCTGGCTATAGGAAGTCCGTGTAACACCAGCAGCACTGAAACACTAAAACTGCATCAGACACTCTGACTGGGTTTCACATTTGCATTCTGGGATACCAGTTTTCATTAGTGGCCCAGCTCTTACAGGTATCTGTGCAAAAACAAATCCTCCTGATGTCACAACAGAGATTATATTAGCATTCTGGCTGGAAAGAGAGCACTATTAATAATCTCCCACAGGTGGCTAGTAAGTTAATGACAAATTTTGGCAGGTATCACTGTTTCCCAAGTAACTTTTGGCCCATATAGGGTTGCAAAAGATTTTTATAATCACCATTATGAAAGACCTGTGCTATAACTTCTCATAAGAACCACATGGGGGGAGGTGTGATATTTTATCGAATCATTTGAACCAGATTCTTTGGTTTCAATATATATGGTTGTTCCTCCAGAATTTGCCTCAAAAAGGTATTTGTGTACCTTCGCTTGTCACTGCAGCTGTCCCCTTGTAATTGTACCTTTTAAGGTACAGAAATGGAACATCGCAAAGGTATAAACAGCATTAATGTACCATTAATAGTCCAGAAATGTTCCACAGAGTCCATATTTGTACCTTAAAAAGGTACAATTACTTACAGGTAAGGGTATAATTGGCAGACTCTTAAGGGTACAGCCCCAGGAACAAGCAAAGGTACAAATTTTTACCCTTGTGTACACTCTGCTGAGGGATTTTTTTTTTCCTTGTGTCCTAACAAAATCTCCAATTCTTTCTGGGGAAATGCATCTGTGTACTAAGAAGCTATCTTTTGTGACACCTGGGATGACACTAGCTAAGTCATACGATCCTGGCCATGCGGTCTCAGCTGGGACGCCAAGCCCTACCAGCCCGAGAGAACCTCCCTGTAAACATGCAAACATCAGAACCACAGCCGGCTGGTGTACAAAACTTAACACACTTACCCAGTAAGGCCTGGCTTGTGACGGCCTCCAAAACGTACTACAACCAAGATGCTGGGCTCAGGGTTACGACTCCAAATTCTTGTGGAAAAATATTGTTTCAGTTATAGAATATCTTAAATTACAGTGTATGTCAGCAAAACCTGAAAGTATCTAAGCCTGAGCACTCAGGTTTGGAACAAAATGCTAAGTAGCGTGCATATCATTGGTTTCCAGACCTTCCCAAATAATACCAAACTGAAGACAGATACTCAATGCTACCACACACGGTTTTATTCTCCTGAGTACAGGGAGTAGCTGGAAAGCCAGACTTCGAGTTCGCTGAAGAGTTGGTGGTCATCTTCCCACAACTCTGAGGGGAAATAATTCCAGAAGATTCCGGGCATTCCAATTTCCGTCCAAAACACCCATTCTGTCTGGCACACCATGTTCACAGAAATGGAAAAATCTGCTTGTTAGCGAGCCTAAGGTATGTCCTTTAAAAGCACCGAAAATCTAGTTTGTTTTTCAGCAAAGCTTGAGGTAACAACCAAGCAAACCTTTGACCACAACACACCCGCCAAACAGGGCTGGCGTTCATGACCCACACCGTACGCCAGGGGTCACCAACTCCGGTCCTGGAGAGCTACTATCCAGTAAGTTTTCTATCCTACCTGGCTTCTGATGAGCCACACCTGCTCCTGGTATTTACCTGAGAACTAGTGTGGCTCATCAGAAGCAGGGTAGGATAGAAAACCCACTGGATTGTAGCTCTCCAGGACCGGAGTTGGTGACCCCTGCAATATGCTGTCCTTCTGTGGCACCTCCAGAGTTTAAAACATAAGTAAAAAAAAAAAAAAGATTTTTCTGTACCATCTCGCATCCATTTCTACAACTCAACCTATGTGAGTCACCGAGAAATATAAATTAGTAAGCAGGTATGAAAAAGTTACATGACATTATGACCATTTAACAGGTTGGTAATATCTAAACATTAAAAAAAAAAAAAAAAAACAGTACAGTGCAGAAGGCAGTCGAAGGAACAGGCTGCTTACCTGAGTACTCGGTGTATGTGCTCATTACGAAAATAGATTAGAATATGTGCAGATTAAGAGCAAAAATAGAAACGAACAAGAATGTCTTCTGCCCTCCAAAAGTCACTGATATCTTGTCAGAGTCAGATGAACATGAGATGAATATGAGATAAACACCACTTCAGTTCCCAAAACTCCTTTCAAAGGGCAGGGCAGCCATTCCATGCTTTCCTTAATTAATTCATCCGTGCAGTTTAACTCGTATTTTAAAAAGTCATTGAGGTATTGATTAGCCATATAAGCTGTGGCTGCGTCAAAAAAATAGATGTGCACATTACACACCTGCTGGGGTGACATTAGGAGAGGTTCTGACAGACGATGTCGCAGTCTTAGACATGATGATCATTTAAACCAGGGGTAGGCAGCCCTGATCCTGGACTGCCGGTATCCAGCAGGTTTCCATCCTACTGGATGAGTTACTATCTGTCTGAGATCAGGTGTGGTTCCTCAGAAACTAAGTAGGATGGAAAAGTTGCAGGATATCGGCACTCCTGGATCAGGGTAGCCTAACCCTGATTTAAAGAAAAATTTCTTTGACTACCTAAGACTTTTGTATCATACCGCATATATGCACGCACGCACACACACGTGCCATAACCAGTGGAATCGATTATGACATCTCAGATTCCTGCTATCTGTGCCCTGTTGCTAGGGGGTGGGGAAATGGAGAAAAAGCAAACTGAAACCTGTCAATTACCATTCCATCAGACCAGGGAAATGTGCCGGTCTGTCAGGGCACGTCTACACTTAATAAGCAGGTCCCTGAGAGACGCATTAAGTGATACGTAGTCTTTAGTGCTCTACTTGACACCTGGGAGAGACTGAACGCTATGGGGATATCAGTCACCATATAGAACAAGTCACACATTTTTATACAGACACTTTACTCACACTATACTATAGTAGCTTGTGGAAAAAAAAAGTGCTGTTGGTACTGAGAATACAAGAACTGGTGAGTACTGCCCGCAGTAAGGAGCAAAGATATCGGGATCACAGAGCTGACTATGTTAAACTGCAGCTGTGTGAGTAAACAGCCAGAGAAAAATAAAAAAAAAAAAACAATAATGCTTATTTTTCTGCTAATCTGCAGCAATTCATATACTGTCAGGAATGTTTCAATCTCTGTAGGACAATGAATACAGACGCAAGCGTTATTTTAAAAGGGGGGGGGGGGTTAGCCTTGACATGCAAATACATGATTAAACGGATACATCAGCAATGACATCAGCTCCTCTCACACCGACTCCTGTTAGCAGGCAAATAGGGCGAGTCTGGCCTTCTAGCGTCCAGCCCAGCAGGTCCCAGGGCGGAAGCCCAAGGTTAGCGTTGCCTTGTATGGTAAACCGCGCAAGACACGCACCGCGATAAAGCACCGTCATGCTTATCATGCCGTCATTGTAGGATACGAAGCCAAACAATACCACACGCCCACAGAGCAAACAAGGCAGGCCACCTGTATTATTTGTCCAGAATAAGAACACCAGATATAGTAGCACCTTCCATAGAGAGACTCTAGCAATGACATAAACAAGAAATAACAAATATGCTTATGAGTTTGAAAACAAATCAGTCCTTTGAGTGGGTGTACAGCAGGGGTGGCCAATCTTATCCGCAAAGGGCCAGTGCGGGTTTTCACTGCCACTCCCTAATTAGATTACAAATCAGAGGACTGATTGGCTGAAGAGTCCTCACACCTGGGTTTGAACAGCTGACCTACAGGTTATTACAAAAACCTGCACACGCCTATTGAATAGGTGAACAGTAATTCCTTTAAAAAGGTAAAATGTTACAGAACAAAAAGGTTCGAAGATCAAATATTTCCTCCACAAATACTTTCCATAAAAGGCTAGTGATGACAAGCATCTGTAAGGTAGGAAACAAGCAACTTCCCTGTAGGAAATCAGACCTTCGACTCTCCAAAAGACACTCATGTAAATAATTCTAGTTATCGCTACAGATATTTAAAAGCCTGTTTCAACTGTCAAACTATTTAAGCAAAAGAATAATTCATCAGAAAAAGTACAAACACGTAAGCAATATCTACATTAGACAGAGAGAAGGAATCGTGGTATAATGACAAGATCTTCATAAAGTCAGCAAGACAGCATTGTTGCTTATTTGTATAATAATATACAAAATATTTTTTGGCTACTATACGTTATATCTCAAAGTTTGTCATACCGTGCAAGGGTTACGATTATATGTATTATGTCTAGAGACGTAGACTATACAAAGAACTACGCTCAGTATCTGCATCAGACAGCGTCACCGATGACCATGAATAAATTAAAGCCTGGAGCAACTGCTCACCCGTAGGTAAAATACCTAAAATATAGTCTTCATTACACCTCAGGCCCGTGAAACGCGGCTGGGACAGGAAATGAACACACACGCCTAGCGTAGGTGAAGACCGGACATGAAATCAGCACCAAAAATAGATGTGGGGACAGAGGTGCTTGGGACGGAGATGCTCACCCTGTCCCTAACGGTCTGATGACTCGAGGAGAGCACGGTCATTGCTAATCCCAACGTGATAGCGATCTGCGCAGAACACCCAGACGCATTCCTCTGCGGCTGACGTCTGTGTCCTCCACCAACACGACACAGGGAGTCACAATATAGAGTATCAAAGGCCTTGAAATAGGCAGAACGACAACAAAGGACTCATCTTAGATTGGCTATTGGCCATTAAGGCCTCTGCCTGTGCAATACTTCCTTTGACCTTAAAATGATATACGAGTGACTCAGGATTTTCAGCTGCAATCTCATGGACATCTCCAATCCAGCAAGCTGCTGCCACAGAGTGTCACTTGTGCAATGTTTGGCCCTCAGCACATGAATGACATGTCAGAAGAACTTCTAAGGGAAACGCTGACCCAGATGCTTAGTGGGAAAAACCATAAATACCTCCCCATGCAAGCTATGTACAAGTGTCTCTGAACTGGATATGTAACAAAAGGATCTTTGGTCCTCATACACACAAAAGATTTTAATTGCCATACAACAAAAAAGATTGAAGAGAACATCAAAATTACAACAGTCATTCAAGGATATTCACAGTAACCTTCAGGCAAAAATCGGCTCTACTCAGTCTCCTGGTGACAAGGACCTTAAATTGTTGCTTATTGCTTTTTTTTTTTTTTTTTTTAAACCAGCATTTAGTGTTCAGTGTTCATTGTTCAGTGTTCTTTGTTCCAGTCATCTGATGCTCTGCAGAATTGCAATTTCCTTTCGTGTGCAGAATAATGCAGTGGCGACTTAATGTCCGAGCATTCTGACAAAAAAGCCACCACGTTCTGTAAATGTTACATAAAAATGTTCTGAACTCGCAATAACAGGAGGTGACTGGCCTCATGCCTCACTGTCACCTCACTGAAGACGACATGCGTTCACGTTGTGGGAGTCACATTAACATAAACGCTGACTGGGGTGACAGCTGCGGGCACTCAGGGGTTCAAATTTCAAACTAAATTTGCACTGATCTCTGACTGCCAAAGCAAAAAGACAAACAAGGGCTCTTCTTAAACACACAAACATACTGGGGGCTGTACAGATACAAGAGACAAATGTTCTCAGTAGATTAAAAGGCTATGCTTCAGATTCGCAGAAACCAATGTCACAAATAGGACTTTCTGGGTCTATAATTAGCAGGACTGAGCCCCTGCATTGAAGCCCCATATGAATGCTGGCGTTACAGCCAGGGAGGTTGACGTTTACAGCCTGGAAACTGCTTGTTTGCAGCCCAGAGGAACAGCAAGGCCTCGTTGCTAAGGAAGGAAGGGTGTGGTGTATTACTGTCCAGAAGCAGTAAGGGCTTTATACAATGCCAGCCAAGCAGAGAGGAGAGCTCACTCAGACAGGCGAGTCCGTAATGGGCGACGGGACGGGAAATGTCGAGGGGAAACCCCGACCTCAAGGCCCTGCCCCCAGGGCACCGGCCCCCAGCGACCTCTGCATGTGACCTAAGGGCTCCCAAGTACCTCTGTGTCCCACCTGCACAGCAGAAGCCAAATAACACGTCACGGTGCTAAAAGAGGAACCAGTACTGACCAAATATTTCCCCCACCAAGATTTTCTTTTTTTCCTCATGCTTGATAGGACCTTTTTTGGAATATACACATATATTTAGTTTAATGCAAAACTCAGGCAGAAATATTTAGCTTTGTGTGTGTGTGTGTCATATATATGACACACACACACACACACACACACACACACACACACACACACAGATACATTATATTTACATTAAACAAAAGCCATGCAGGTCTACACTGAAGGACATAACAGCAGATCACCAGACTACCTGAATCACCAGTCTCTTGATCATCACTCCAGTTTCATAACTTAAATCTTTCACAAAAGTATTGTAAAAATTTGACTTTGAGCACAGTTAATTACTTTAAAATTGTTACTGCTATAAGTCACCAAGTAAGCCACCTAAAGATTTGGGACAGACAGTCCCATATACAGCTGGGATCCAGAGTCTCTTCTTGAGGTCACATTAGCTTGTGCCACACGCAAAACAAACAAAAGCTTCACAGTAGCTTAGGAAACACCCATCACGCTACTTATTAACTACAAACATATCAGATTTATAACCTGAAATTTCATACATCCTGAATTTTAGGTTTACCCTCATTATTCCAGAACCTTACTTTCTCTCCCCAACACAGACTTAGGAACAACACAAAAAGTATACAGCAATTACGGTCTTGGCCAGATACAGACAGTAAACCGAAATGAATGCCAATCCGACATTCTAACAGTTCATATTTTGAGCCATTAGTGTTACAGGCCAGGACTGATGTTTGTGAACACTGTGAATCCCCAGAATTGTCAGGTTAACAAGGCACCCATCAGGCCAAATATAGTGTCTGCAGTTAGGGTGTGTGATGTATTGTCTGTAGTAAAGTTATAATGATAAAATGTCCTATTTTAAGGGACAATGAATAAATCTGTTGGAAAAAGTGATTGTTAAAAACAGACAGTGTCTATGACAAGCAAATGATCCAGAAGTTATATATAGAAAATAAAAATTGTGTACACACATCTCTCTCTCATATATTATATATATTTTTAATTTCACAGGAGGCAATAATTCTTATGATTGATGATATATATATGTGTGTGTGTGTGTGTGTGTGTGTGTGTGTGTGTGTGTGTGTGTGTGTGTGTAAAATCATTTATATTTTTATTATAGCCTCCTGTGAAATCAACAACACAAGGAAAAGGAAGCTACTTACTTTACAGTCACTCTGGTGGACAGATCTTGCAGGTCTCCCGGATGAAACAGTTGTGCTTCTTTTAGTCCCAGCTTGCCACAAGCCTTCAAGAAGACATTCACGTTGTCCTGTTAAAAAGGCAGAAGGGATTCCCCACGCTGAGCGTCAACGGGATGAAAACCTTCAGAATTTACTGACGACGATGTCGTCAAGTCTGTGCCCACAAAGTTCAGCCTTTACGCTAAGCTGATAAGAGGGCGGTCGGTGGGTATCCAGAAAATAAACAGGCACTGCTGTCATGCAGGCTGGCCGCTGTGACAAACTGTCACATAATCTTCCAGCACTACCTGCTACAGACCGGGGGCAGTGACCTAGCAAACAAACGTCAGTGCCACAAGGCCACTCCCACTACGTCATGCAAAGCACTGAATGGGTGGACATACACACACACGGACACACATACACACACATACCCAGAAACCAGATGCCAGCCCATGCGCCTTTGCCTGAATAACTGAAAAATGTACATACAAGTACAAAACTGGGCAGAGAAACCAACACTATAGAGGCTATTTGGAGAGAAACCTCTAGAAAACCTTTAGAAAACCTTCCCCAGTAAGACCCATCTACAGTATGTAGATTTGTATGTGCAACATCATCTTAGGATCAGCTTAATTTGAGAAAAAGTCACGGAAATTTCACGTCCATTTACTACAGTATAAAACTCTCATGTAGGTCTGAGACGAACAGAAGCCGCAGCATCAATGTCGACAGCAGCTGTGTGTGTTTATAGCTGTCACTTTTCAAAACCGTGACGTTCTCCTACGTTTCCTTTGCCCAAACCTCAGGATTCCATGAATTAATGCTATTCAGAGGCTAATCCAGCTCCAAACATGTGAAACACTGCCGGCTTCACATAAAATATACAATAGGCCCCACATACTGTACAAGAGACACGATTAATCTTGCAGTAAGACTTGGCTGATGCACTTTTAAGACATAAAACGTGTATGCAACAGCAGCACTACCTAGTACATCTCCAACCTATCATTACGTGGGTCAGTAATAATTATATATATGTATATTACATATGCATGTGCACACATGTTCATTAGCAGAAGACATCCAGAGCTCAGCTCCTTCACCCTAAAAGGCCACCCCTCCCACCCCACCAGGAACACAGGTGCAAGGTGGGGGGGCCTCGAAGACCGAGAAAAAGCCCTTCGGTAGGATAACATTCAGAAAACACTCATTTACAGCCATTAGGTCTACGCTGTGCATGCAATGTCTTGATAGACGTACCAAATCTTTTTTCATTTACTGCATGTGATTTTGCTATGCATGTGTACACTTAGACTACTTTGATAGCATTATAGTGTATTGGGGGACTGGGTCATTAAGAGGCAGTATATTAAATATTTCCTCATTATAATCCTATTCCTGCTATTTAATTTGTGAAGATATTAATTTTTTTCCCCCCATATTTCATACTCATTGGACCAAAGGAGGTATTCCCTGTTTAGCTGCTTAATGAATAAACAAACCTTCAAATACTTGCTAATCGCAAACCATTACTTTAACAAAGTAATTGTCAGTACTTATTCATATACGATTTATGGTTAACAGCAAGCCTCAGCTTGAGAGGCATTTGCTTAGTGCTTTTACTGCGATGATGCAGATCACAAGACCGAGCTCACTTTAATAATGGATACAGCAGTGCAAAACAAACAAAGGTATGGACGGATAAGCAACAAAAAAACCATCTCACACAACACACATGCACGCACAGCTTTTTAAATTCAGATAAAAATTGCAATTTCAAGCAAATAAGCCTCCCAAGAAAGAAACAAGTGACATGAATCTCAAAGGGAAAACAATTATGCATTGTTCTCAATCAGATCATAAATTTAAGGCACGAGTATGACCAAGACTATTGATGAAAAAATATCAATATTTGATATGACCCAGTAAATATTATTGATTGTTACAGACGAGCTTGGAATCTCACAAGAAATGGCTGCTCACAGCTGAACATGTTAAATACCCGGAAACTACCCCCTGAACGAAAGCTCGGGCATGATTCTACGCACTGCACTCCATTTACGCACCTGCTTTGGGAGTATTATATGTGCCTCTCACTTTCTCATCATTTTGCTAAAACAAAAGCAACGTAATCCAGCGTTGGAAGTTTCCAGTGTATTACATAGCAGACAAACTTCTGAGCATCTGCAACAAGATCTAAAAGTATCACAGCTTCAGTACTTATGTCTACCTGTAAAACGACATTCCAGCACGCTGTCCATTAACAGTACCTAACATTCTGTACATTCACTAACCATATGAGCACCATATGAGCACAGATTGCGCTCACAGTCTGTGTGAGATGCTACCAAGGGCCTCCACCATTACGGTGGTGATTCATAGTGGACAGAGCAGATAGTTGACCTTGGAAAGGAAGTCAAGTGCTCTTCAGTGCTTCAGGCTATGCTGGGGAGACATGGCAACATGCATCCTGCAGATTCAGAGTTCCTATTGTTACACCTTCCTGACGAAAAAACGGCAGGTCGAGCTGCCAATCTGATATCATCTGCTACAGTGAGACAAGCAAACCTCACCCTTAGTAACAGATTTCACTTTTAAATAATGCAATTTAAGGGTTATAGTAAACTTTGGCGTTAAAACCCAGATGACAGAAAACTACAGAATGAACTAAATTTTTTTCAAAACGAAGTAAAGAATCATAACAAAAAACGCAATATTCCAACAGACTAATATCACAAAAGCATAACTTGCACAAATTCTATGCATAATTTCATCATTTTCTGGCTTTGGAAGGGAATGACAGAACATTCTCAATTTCAAAACAATACTGTAAAAATCGGCTTAATGCAAGTCTTTACATAAAGTCACAAGAAACCAGTTTGGTGGAAATGAAAAGCTCCCTTAGACTTCAAAAGGAGCCAAAATTAAAGACCATTTTCAGAACCAGTGGTCTCTGGAAACTTACCAAACATTAGACCACAAGGCAAAATATGAAAAGCCAATCAAAAATGTAAATTTACTTGAAGTCTTAATATAATCCATGTTTAAAAAAAAAAAAATAAAAAATGTGCAGTGCATCAAAATGTATCAGCTATTTAAGACCTGAATCAAAGTTCTCTGTCCTCAGCTTAACTTGTCCCTTATGGCCATATTTAAGATCAAGTTTAAACATTCAATAATTAGGCATTTAAACGGTTTGTGAAAGGTAAAATAAAACACAAAACAGATGGTAAGGAGATGCTGACCTATTACTGACAACAAAACTGAAGGTATTCAACCTCACCGAACAGATCTTTGTTAAACTGGATAACAACCCTGTCAGATGAGTTCATTTTACATCCAGCAACGTACAGTACGTAATTGAAGGTTGCATATAAAAGGACATTTTCTGAATTACCCAACTCAGGTCAATTATAGCTGGTTTATGGAGGGCTGTACCCCATGAAGTAATTCAGGAGTTCCTCTGCGGGACACTCCTCAGTCATGCGTGTTTCTTATGTGGGAAGACCGACCACCTCACAAGGGCAAGAGTCTCATAGCCACAGCGCAAAAAGCAGGTCCAACTATCCAGGGAATTTCACCATGCAGCCACAGTAGAGCCTTCATGGAACATCGAGACCCACTGACATGGAAAGCAGAAGACGTGGATCAGTTGAGGCTGGCAATGGTAGAAAGATACAGGGCTGTCCTAAATCCATCTCGCCAAGAAATTCACTAAACCAGACATTTCCTCCCTCTTGCTAATGAGACATCTTCAAGCTCAGATGATTCCGACATACTGTTCTTATTCTGCTAAATGTTCTGCAGCAAAGCACCAAAAGATGAATACGGCCAGATATTTTTTAATATATTTGACAGCTAAAAAGACTAAAGCTAAAGAGACTTTCATTACATTCACCTCACCTAGAAAAAAATAATCAGATTTTGACGTGTGCTTATGGTTATTGTCCAAGATCTACTAGCAGATTCCAGACGAAGACAATCAGGTATTACATAAAAAACTTTGACCATTAAGATAAGCATCACCGCCCCCCCCATACCACGTTCCAAACAGCTGGCCGTTCTGAAGCTACAGACAATGACCCAGCCTGATTTATGGCATTCAAACCATCTGACTTTTCATTTGCAGGTTTGTCTCTTTTACCAAGAGCCACAGATGACAAACCGCTACACACTCCTTAACTCACCTTTTACTTCAAGATGTACGTGAATGCAAACAATGATTTAATTCTCTGATGCTACAGGAATCTCCAGACATCAATTTGCAAATCAAAGTATATTTTAATTAAAGACCAGCCCTAGAACATAAAAGCAACCCGCCAATTAACCCCCTACAGTCTCATCTGAAGTCAAACATACATACTTACGCATCTTCTGAGGTCAACCCTGTCCTCATGACCCTCAGTGCAGAGTCTGCAGTACCCTCCTACTCGTCTACTTAAGTTAAGCTTCTCAACACACGTCTTTCCCTCTACAAACAGCTGCACGCAATTAAATCCTGCCTGCCTGATGGTCTGGGAGCCAAACCAACTGGCGATGAAATCACAGCCTTTGCTCAGCCTGTTAAACACCCCGTAAACACACAGGGATATCTTACCATACCTTTACCTTAAATTGTTTAATAGCAGGGCAGCCAGAAATGCACCCATCAAAACCTATTAAATCCATTCTTCCCAGCATATTAAAGGGTACAATGGAATTAATACCTGCGACACACTGCGGACTTCACTGCAGCTGGTTGGGGGTTCGATTTTTATTTTTAACAACATCAAGCATAAGAAGAAATGTTTACAACAGATAATATGAGGGAGAGGGGAAAAAATATTTTGTCACCGCCAGAGTCTTTCCACTGTTGCCTTTTCCAATCTCCCCTCCCAAACTGACCAACTACTAACCGTCATTTGTGGTATTGCTTTCAGTTCTCAATATTTCTGTTCTACTGTTACGGCAGGAATATGGCAACAGGAGTCCAACAGAATCACCTCTTACACTTACCAAGCCGGCGATCGGTGTGGACAGTCTGTTGACTCGCCTGATGATGCCTGGTTTTATTCGGTTGATCAGACTGAAAAGATAAAGAGCAGCGACGTAACGCTGAGGGCTAACAGCGAGGGCTTGGGGCCGTAACGGCCTCCTGTACGGCTCTGCGAGAATCCAGGGAATAACAAAGAAATATGAGTCACGGACAGACTGACACCGGTGTCACACGTCTGGAGCAGTGTGACATTTCAGCTGGATCATGGGTAAAGCACCGCTAAGTGAAATCCACCTCATATCTGTGCTTATTATATTCTTAAAATTGCCTGCCTGTTACCATCCTGCCCTGCCTGTTCCCACAGAGTTATAAAGTGTCACTGGAAACGCCAAAACTAACCCGAAATCAGACTGACGCTGATGCTGGCCGATAAAGGGCCAAAACAGCGTAATTAAATGTCGACAAAGAAGCAAATGGGATTCCTAGTAGGCACCGAACAGTTCAGCACAACACCTCAGACCTTAAATGACTTTTATTAGGTTTAATATATAAAAATGGAGAAACAAATGGCAATTAGAGTGCAGGACAGAATGGGGAGTGTTATACAGTTAAATGTGGTAATGAGTCACTCTATTGTGCCTATTTCCGTATGCAATAATTTTAGCTAATGTTGAAGTGCTATTTGAGAAAGGCAGCTTTGTGGGACCAGCCCTCCTGAACTAAGTATACCATGCTGTTAGGAGCGGCCTCAGATGGGAGCTGTTCATTTTATTCCTGTGAGAAAAAAAAAAATGAAAAAATTCAGGAAGCCACCCCCCAAAGAAAGGACCAGGGCCAATACAGCCCAGCCGTGGGAGGCTAACTGCATGACTGGTAAAATTGCCCCGTTGTTCCAGTCCAAAATGCACAGCCTACGCACGTCGGTAAAAGGTTCAGCTCGAGTTGTAGAAACTGTCCCCGTTAGCGGCACTACTACCGGAATCTGCCGTTTCCTTCCCCAAACCACAGCCGCCCAGCAGCAATCCAGGTCGGGCAGAACCATGAGAGGACATGGAAACAATTTCCCTGAAGAGCCAGAGGCGAGTGTCAGGTGTCCGTTCCTGGCAAGGGCCCTACACCGAACACAGCTGCCTTTCCACATGCTGCAGCCAGGTTGGTCTTCATTAAAGCTTAAAGTCAGTGGAACGTAATGAAGGTTAAATCGCTTACAATACGGAAAGACGCAGGCCTTGGCTTCATGGTTTCCAGTGACACAAATCCTATCTTAGTGTAGCCCTACCCCAGCACTTCCTAACAGACGTTTGGAAGTTCTCACGCAAAAATACAAAGGTGTAAGCGAGACAGTCGCTTGTTAAGAATGACAATGTAGCTAAATACTTAGGCTAGAATGTTAATTAAAGGTTTCCTTTCAGAAAGGGCCATTCTGAGAAACACCTGTAATATGTTAAGCTATGAGGGAGAGACTGAAAATGTAGGTTAGTTCACGCTGACGTTAACCATGCACCTAAGCTCGTGCCAGACTTACTCGCACAACAGGACTCCATTCTGCAGTGCTGATCGAAAGTCCTGGTGCCCGAATTTCTTCTTGGATACCTCCTGTGTGAAACAGAGAGAAGAACTATTAGAGAAGAGTGCAAAGGTTCAAAGCACCCACTGTTCCCTGCAGAGTTCAGAGGACCGAAACCATAGATAGATGCCATTAATCAGAGAGTCCTTGTTTGGAGCTTCCTTCTGTCGCAACTCTGAGTGCTGTTCTTCTGAACACACTGCTGGAGATGATCTGCAAACCACAGAGGCCGAGACCATCTGGGGAAACATCAGAATACACCAGCGTGTAGGCCTCATGCCTTTTCAATCATCTTCAACCATCGGCAGGGGACGCTGAGAAGAGACACTGCATTACCGCAACGTTATCGTCGGTGACGACGAGCACGAGAGACCCCGCAAGGAACCCTAACATTGATGCCGAATCAAGCCAACAATCAAGATGACATTTAAAGATCGGACAAAGGACGTCACTTGTCTGTCCCAAATATAGCCAAAGTAACACAGACTTATATCCCTCTGAACGATTTCAAAAGCGGAGGTGAAAGGCTATTATACATCACAGAGAAACCTGTGCAACTATGACGTGCCCTTGCAGAGGTCACCACCTGACCAAACACGCTTGGCTCACTCGGGCAACCAACTTCCCTCCAATTTCACTTGATCTAGGCAGCAGCGATTTCACACAATTAACACACACAAACGACAGCAGAGTCCATCCTCGACATGCCCACGGAATCTTCCAAAGTCCAGGATGGAGCCATAATAGGAAACAGTTGGGCTGAGGCTGTAAGGGCGTGTTACCCTTCAGGACCTATTTAAAGTGCAGCGTCCAAAGGAGACAACTCATTTGGCAAAAAAAAATCCCCCCAAAAAAAAAAAGTGAGAAAAATGACCCACTCTGCCAGACACTTTCCTGCAAGCAAAACCATACAACCGCTTTTTACTATAGCCATTTGTCTGAAACCTAGACGATATCACCAATAAGATTAAAATTAGACAAATGCATCTGGACAGATATACAACGGCTCTCTTCATAGGGAAAAGCAGCAGAAACTGGGTTTTCCTGCTGTGAAGGTTATTTAGCATGATGCCAGGGCACGAGATGCACGCATTAAATAAGCCAGGAAAATGAACACTACTGCACTTGTGTGACAGTTGGCATATGAACCCACTCTGCCGTATGAAATCCTGACCCCTGCTGGTATATCAGAGAACGATTCGAACGTGACCCCGCAGTCAGACGGAACCTGCCGGAACAGGGGAACCGCAGCTGAGACAGCAGGCAGCTTCAGGACAGCATTTTACCAACCAAAAAAAAAAGCTCTAAGCAGCAAATTTTCACAAAAAAGGATTAACTTTTCCGAAACAGAACTTTGTTTTATGTGTAATAATTAAAACATGGTTGAAACTCAAACTAGCAGAGTACAGCTAACAATCATTGTACTGCAAGTTACATAAAAAGTAAACTAAATATTACAAGAACATTTTTACTCAAAAAATCCATTTGTTAGTAGAATGGGAAAAGCCATAGGGGAAAGTGGATTCTATAAAAAGGGTCAAGAATGTTTCTCATAGGAAACCCTTTGGGTTTGTGTATTAAAATTCGTGAATCTCTACAAACATGATCTGAGCCAAGAATATTTTTGTAAATTATTGTAAAAGTGCAATGAAAGGCAGCTCTAAGTCATCCTTGGCATGCCATTATCAGAATCCCAGAATCGGTATTGTTTTTCAAATTCACAAATAAGAGCTTTCGTTATACGTGTCAACCGCTTATCGCAATGCTGTTCATTTCAAACTGTATTTGAACAATTACTCAAGAGAACTGGAATCTATGGTTTTATTCAAAATTTTCTTCCCCAACTTTGGTTACTGTATTCATTGCCCAAGCATGCAACATCATTAGGTGCTGGTCTTCCCTGACAGTCTCAAGCTGTGATTCACACATAACTTTGCGACGTGTCTCGTTCCGTTTGCTCTAATCCTAAGTAATGTGGATGGCTTCCAAACTCGAGCACCCAGGTTGCCTGAGAAACGTCAGACCAGCAAGGTCAGGAGGTCTAATTCCACATACTGATGTGAACCTGCCTAATTAAGGGTTTGCGTTCAGGCGGAGTGTCATGTGACCGGCAGCTGAAGAGCTCACTGTGAGACACACGCCAAGTCTTTTAAATGGATTTGTAAAGTACAACACTGAGTGTTCAGGTAGATGTGGCAATAGGTTTGGGGTAAATCACAAACACTAGGTTCATAAAACAACTCTGTCAATAAAACAATACTCAGAAAAAAAAAAGTTTCGCCTTAACAGGCATATCAAAATGACCTTCAAATCCATTACAGTGGTTCTCAAACTACTGCATTCAAAGACAAAACAATAAATGGTTGCCAACAGGAAAGTTACACGTACAATCTTTAACAAACAAAATAAAAACATACACGAAATACCCACAAGTCATACACATGTGACTGAATTAATTTATAATTCTCTTCATAGATATAACACCCAACAAAAATTTCTACTAGTGTTACTGGATTCCGCAGAATAATACTGAAGTGCTTTGTAATGCTAAAAAGGGGGGGGGGGGGGGGGGGACCCCCA
>JAODJW010000001.1:43317615-43330514 GCA_026777045.1 Hyperopisus bebe | reverse complement strand
GTGCGTGTGAGGGGAGATCCACATACCTGCTTGCGTGACAATAGATGAACTATTAGCCTCTATTCAAGACGCTACTGCATTCCTGGTTTCGGGAAATAAAATAAGCTTTTAATCGTAGGGTGGCACGATCAAGGTTCCACACAACATGAGAAAATAAAGTGTCTTAATTACAGGATAGCAGTGACATGCCGCATGCATGTTAAAAACTTAAGCTATGAAGTAAAACAACAACACTTTGGCATTCATATGGGAATAAATGGAATGTTTTTCCTCCATCTGCTCAAAGCCTGAACGCACACTAGTTAAAACTACAACCAAGGCTATTGTTCACTCATGCAAAGACAATGGGCCACTTGGTGAAAAACAGGAACACACAGATCGCTAATCTGCATCAAAAACACGAGCCACGGCGAGTCATATGCGGACAAATACAATTTAAAAGTTAAAAAGCTACAAGTCTTAAATAGAATAAAGGCGAAGAAAGAAAAACAGGCGAGGTTCCTCAAGAACATGATTATGGTTTGGTCAGTTTTATTATAGTGCATCCTACACTCTCCATAATAAGTGACCAATTCACAGGGCTGCGACCAGCTTGCCAGAGAAGTATGAGGAACGTGTTGCAGACAAAACCCATGAATTTTCAACAAGATGTGACATTTTAAGCTAGACCAGTGTTTCCTCAATCCAGTCCTCGGGGACACACAGACAGCCCACGTTTTAGCTCCCACCCAGCACCTCACCGGGAGCAAAAATGTGGACTGTCTGGCAGGGAGCTGGGAGGGAGCAAAAATGAGAACCGACTGTGGGTCCTGAGGACCGGATTGGGAAACACTGAGCTAGACTGAGGCAGGGAAGGGTGGAAGAATTTTTGGTGAGGCGACATCTGTTTTGTCTCCAACTGGCCAAACTAAAATAAGAAAAAACAGGACCAAATATGAATAGATTCACAATGTCCAGTGTAACTTAGCTATTTGCTGTCCAACAAGCACAGTGTAAAAAGCAAAGAGAAACACTGTAATTCAGTATGCAAGTAAAATAACACCAGCAAAGTAGCTTTCCATAGTTTGTACACCTGACATACATGCCAGTACTGTCTTTAAAAACAGACAATATTACTCTGCTTTGTCAATGAAAGCAAATGTAAAACACTGTATACAAACAAAAATTCACTGATTAAAATTTTATGTTCAACATATGATCTACTGTCCAGGCTGAATTCTGAACCGTTCTGAAAAAACAGGATGTACCATACCTTTGCGTCAATTGTCCAGAAAATTTCACAGTTTTGGAATGATTTTCCGCAGCCTCCACAAGCCACCAAGTACAAAGGAAAAGTTCCCCCAAGGAGCAGAACCTTTCACCGTTAACATGTTAATGGAAAATACACTGCAGACCAGGCAACAGGTGAAAGTGACCTCTGACCTGCTAATTAACCAGGCAGCTTTCAAATTCCTGGTAAAACGAAATGGTTTTTCCTAAAAGCTACAGTAACTAAGACTTTATTTACTGTTAGCTTTAACAAGTGGATTCAGGCATAGAGCTATGCTCTTTTTTGTTTAAGAAAAAAAGAAAGCACCAGAGATTTGTGAATTTGACAAAAAGAATTCAAGTTCTTCATCTAGGTCAAATGATTATTATTAGGACCACAGATTCGTGTTCCATGACACCACAAAAAGCCGATTATTTCTCAACAGTGGTTGCAGCAACACATCCCAGAGCACTTCATGCGAGAGCTTTAGAAGATGATCTCATACAGATGATAACCAGTACCTGCCACAGACCAGACACACCCAGGGGAAACAGTAAAAAAAATCTCTACGAGCAGTTAAATCATTCCCAATTTCAGGCAATGGCGCACGCTGAACTGACAGATTGCAGCCTATAAATCTTAAGGTTTCTTACAGCAAGTAATGATTCTTATTACTTGCCACAGTTGCTACTGTGTCTGACCCGGCATGGAGTTCGTCCCAAGAGCCGTCAGATCCTCAGAGGGGTAATGCAGTGCTACTTGGTGGGGGGGGGGGGTCCAAGGCTCACAACGATAAAACCAAACTGAGGAATGTTTCCGTGTGACGCATTCCAGATCCATTTTCCCTGCTCCAACAACTCAGCCCCCCCCCCCCAGAATGCTACCACCTCAGCACAAACGTGCCCCCCAGGCTGAAGAATAAGTTAATCATTTGCCAGGACAACCAGTGGCTACGCAGCACCCCTCACGCAGAGCTGGGGAAATGCCCCCAACCGAGGTCCGCCAGACACGACAATAACCTAGTGTGCATCTACAGAGGACTGATGTCATGGGGAAGGCATTCCGATTCATGAAATAAAGACAATATTTGTTTAGTTCCAGCCACTGCTTGGACGTTCTGCCCCACTGACAATTCTATGAGCAGGACAGGAAAATTCTCATCATTTTGTCAGGTAAAGATGAGCATTGAGTATCAAATGGGTAACACATACTGTTGGGCCTGGATTAAAAAAAAAAAGCAGGAGAAAATGTTAATGTTAATCAATCTTCAGTCAGGGTTACGAAATCATTTGCATTTATCTATATTAATCTGCACAGTACGCGAGACCTTATCAGGCTGATTTGTTTTCATCTACGAGCTGCGTGTGTTTTAGTTACGAAGCAAGACCTACAGGGCTTGAAATTTGTATTTCAGCCATTCGGGCCGCGGGATATTTTGACTGAAGGGATTTAGTTTAAGTACCTTGATCAAGGGGAAAGAATACCTTAAGATTCAGACTCATCACAAGTTCCTTATTCACTGCGCTAGGGGACACCAGCTTCTAACACCAACACCCTCTTGTGGTAACAATATTAACCGTAACATTAAGCTTAAGCCGGAAGATTAACAAAAAAGCCAAACATTTAAGGTATCATGAAAAAGCAGAGCTCAATTTGAACATCTTAGCATGCAACAGGCATAACAGAAGATGTGGATAATGTTCACAGGTAAGCTCAGTAGAAGTTGATCTATCAACTTATTTGACTGAATCCTTAAGTAATAATCAAATTTGCTATACAAGAGTGTACTCTTTTGTAAGGAATTACTGTTCTTGGCACGGGAGATTTTCCTGAAATAGCTCTCCCCCAAAGTCAGAAAAGGATTTAAAAAAAGGACTGAGGTTTGCAGATTATGGCTTTCTAACACTTGCCAATTTTTCATTTGTGTGCCGGGACATAGGAATGCAACGCGAGCTCAGAAGCCAGCCTTTTTCTCAGTCCCATACACCATGACTACAGATTAAACAAACCAAGAGCACAGGTTTCCTTGCGATGTGCAAGACGATACCTTTAAGTTTCATTAACACTCCACACCGAGCTCGCCGCTTACACAGGTGCAACAGCAAAAACACATTATAACAAGCGCAGATTCAAATGAGATTCAGTTCCTTACAATCTGCAACTAACAAAAGCGTAAATGACAGGATAGAGCACAAGAGTACTTCAGGATTAAAATCACCAACACCAAGGGCAGCTGTAAAACAACAGGAAACCCTCCAAAATGATAGTGAAACTTAGACTGAAAACGGAAAACGCAACTGACAACAAACTAGTCTGCTTAAGACAACCATAATATGGCTTAAAGATCACTGTTGAGTGCATGAACACAGGATCAATATGAAAATATTTTTACATACACTGATATTGTGTTTGTGTATACCAGGGTACAAACCACACCAACTAGTAACTTCCTCCTAACCCACAGCATGAACAAGCATTTAACACCAGGCATTTCAACCGGATTAAGAAACCATTACCTGTTCATGTCATGAGAGAGACCATTTATAAGCTTAGTATACAGAGAAGTGCCAAAACGACAATGTATTTAAGCAATGAATGAAGCGAACAATACAGCCTTCGCGCTAATTACTGCGCTGCTGTTTTGTCATGTAATGCTTCGATCAGTTTTATAGGCCTGTACGAAAATAAAGGAACCAAAAGCATGAATTCTTGCTTTATAAATCATGCACATATTAAATAGGAAAGCAGGTGATATTAGACCAAGAACCAATATACTTAAATGCTGATGACCATAGATAATGTCTGTCAATAACTGTCAAGCCAGTGAAAGCCTGATACAAAATCCACTACAAGAGATCTTTTGCCTTTGGGTCTTAATGCTAACCTGCCCCCACCCATGCAAAAGACCAACATGTGTGTTCACCCCTGCCCACCAAAAAGCCCTTTGAGTATAGCCAGCAGGTCTAGACATGACCCCACAAATGAGGGCTTTCTAAAGGATCAGGCTTAAAGCATAGTTTTAAAAAGGTAAGATCTAAGCAGCCCAACAAAAAGCTAATCCTTATCCCTTTTTAAAAAAATGAAATTATAAAGCATTACTCAATGTTTAAAGACATACTTCTGTACTTACAGTAAAGCCCTGCAGGATCTAACGTGCTAAAGTGACTGAAACGGTCCATTGCATCCTTCGGTTCTAATCTATGAGCCATTGTCAGCAGATTTCGAATAAATAAGTTTTATACGGTCGTCTTCACAGATTTAAAAATACATCAAGGTTTTGCAAACACGCCAGTGTCAGGATGCAATGATACTGAAGGCAGGAAAACACGTGTATCGTACAGGTATTAAAACAAGGAAAAAAGTAAATAGATTCATAATAAATCCGGTTTATTTCTAACAGATTTCAAAACTTACTTCGACCCATCTCTGGGCTTCCCTGAAGGCGGCTTCGCAGCTGACCGTGGACTGCTCCCTCCACTCCATGTCGGCCCAATTCGCAGCACCGGCTCCTTTATCGCAATTAACAAACAGTAACACCTGCTTCAAAACAAACAAAAATATATATGTGCATTCAAAGGCATTCAATACCGCTCAACTTATTTAGAAAAACACCGCTAATATCTTACGGCAAATCTGTATGAGAGCAACACACCAGCTGTAGTGGCAGCGTTTAAACCTACTTTTTAAAATTTATCCCAAGCTGACAGCAATAATCGCACATCTCTTTAAATTGTGTTGCATTAAGGTAGAATTTTAACTTTCACTATTTTTTTATGTTTCTCAATTGTGGAAAAAGACTGCAGCAGGAATAAATGACCAACCTGTTGGCAAAGTCGTTGTCCGACATACGGGTGATGCCCGTTATGTGTTTTCGCGACCCAACACCTTTCCTTCCTCCTTCTCTCTCTCACCTTTGCAAAAAGCAATCAAACCGTCAATCCCCGACTTCTGCTGCTCAATACCCACACGTTTTGAACATTTATTACACTCTTAGGTAATTATGGCGCCGCCACTATAACCATTTACGCTGCGAGAGAGATTTACGAAGCACAGTTACACATGCAACTTGGGTTTGCACTGGAAACTGCACGGTAGAAGAAGTAAGAACATTTCTCAGGAAACCACTTGCAAAGGCTAAAAAGACCCGCCTGTTGTGCCCCCTAGCGGATTAAAGCGGCATTTGAAAGCCAAGAGGCGCAAGGGAGCAATTGACATTAATGAGAAACTCGGTCACTGACAAAATATAACAACATTTATTTCGTTATCTTCACAGCGCTATGTGCATCACGAACTAAATTTGAAATATAACCAAGCTGATGCATCGTGATGATAATCAGTAAAACCTTCAATATGCGGGCTGTATGATTTAGAATAAAATAGTGATATTGTCTTCGTGCAAAATGGTACACTATTTTCTGCCAACATATTCTGTTTGTGTAATTCATGTGTGCTGCAAATGATAAAGGCTTTAAAAAAGGTAGAATAGTGATAATTTTATTGACCCGCGTGGGGAATTTTATTTATTTATTTTTGTATATCCCATCTTTCTTTGCATGATACACACAAACACAGCTTGGGGGCGGTCAGCCAGTGTGCAGCGCTTCTGGAGCTGGGGGTGACGGCCTTGCTCAATGGCCTAACAACAGCATCAGTCTGCTGGCCGCGGGATTCAAACTGGTGACTGTCTTCTTGTCTGATTTGTCAGCTCAGCTCTATAGGGTCCTGGGCCTTAGACCTGTAAGATGTCCTGTGCAATCCATTACTGTCAATATTTCAAATAAAACAATGTTGTACCAAGACTGTGGGCATTTCTCAATATGCATATTTGACCATACTTGTGTTCTGGTGTACTTGTTTTTCATCACCTTCCATTGCCAAAGGCTAGTTCCAGTTCTAAGAAAAGTAGTACAGAAGATGGTAAAAATCCCTGGCTATTGTTCTTACCATACCTCAAATATCAAGGATGCATTGGTTGCATCTTCACCAAACAAGACCAATCCCGTGATTCATTGCTCCCCAAGTTCACTCTTGGGAGGCCGGTTAGCAAGACCGTTCTTGCCAAGACCACAAGTATCATCTTAGCATTCTTGGTCAAGAGAAACACCCTGTATCTATATATGCAAATTTGTGGATAACAGTTTCAACGGTGATGCTGATAGCTGCAAAGGCAGTCAAATTTACCTTGCATTTGAATTTTACAATGTAGGTAGATCACACAAGGTAGATACAGAGAATGCGATACAGGAATGGGTGGACTTAGGTGTGCGCATGTGGGCTTGTCATGAAAAGGCAATGCTGAACGAGTTTATGAACTTCATTAAATGCATGTAGACTCTCATGGACAGCAGGAAATATTTTGCAAGCGCTAAAGCAAAAAAAATGCGTACAGAGAGATGAATTACTCATTATACTGGCGTACTTGAAATGCCTTTCTTATCCAAGTCAAATGTTTATTTATCATAGTTATAACTATGGCAACAGTTTTGGATCAACAGACGTTAACTGAATGTAAGGTTAGCGTTAGCATTAGCTTTAGCTAGCTGGCTGGGCAAACCTGTAGGTTAACATGTGGATTAACCTCTGCTATGGAAATTATTTTTTGATTGTGTGGAGTTTACGCTGGGCTGGGTTATTTGCAAGAAAATCATATATTATTGCTTCAGATTATTTTTAAATTTTTAACAAGTCTTCTTCTCCTTGGGACAATTTTCAAGCCTCACTGAAAAACAACCGGAATCAATGGAGTTAGATCTTTCAAATTTATACAAGGATGCCCTAGCGATGCAAATGCAAATATACCTTTTTTGAATATGCCTTCTTCTAACTTGGGGCCTGATTAGGGGGTGCTCTAATGTACAGGTTTACCCAGATTGAAGCCCAGGGGCCTCTGCTAATAAGCAGCATCAAATAACCCTGTTTACTGACATTTAAACCAGTCCTCAAGAACTCACAGACGGTCCACGTTTTTGCTCCCTCCCCGGTCCCTGCTAGACAGTCTAACACAGGGCTATTGAAATCATGGTCCTCAAGGCCCAAGCTCTGCTGATTTCCCAGCCTTCCCTTACCCATGAGCCAGGTGTGAATCCTCTGTGGCCAATCAGAATCAGTGATTATTAAAATAACTACCTGGGAAAACTGAAAACAAGGCCTGGATTTGGGATTAGCTTGATTTGTCTACAGGTCCCCATGGGCTGGATTGGGAAACACCTCACTATACCATCATAGAAAATAGTAGCTAACAACTCAAATACCTCTGTTAATGTGCCTCTGGGCCTGAGGGGCAAAAATCACAGACAGAACAGCAGCATACATTGTCATACCAGAGGATGCTGCCAACAGAAGAAAAGCTGTAATGTCCTGGAGTTCAGGCTGTGAGTCATTTACTTCAATAACCTAAATGAACTATCCCACTAACTAAAGAGTGGTTTGTGGTCCTGAGTGGATCAGTTATTTAAGGGCCATTCGATGCACAGAGAAATCCATCCATCTATGTATTCCCGTTTCCAAGGGTAAAGCGACTAGGAACTCCTGCAGGTTTTGCATAGGGGAGGAAGTCACATGACTGGGCTTTGTTCTACAGATGCCCTCAGTAAACAGCTGTGGGTCATGAATTACTGTCTCCCATTGGTGATGGCTGCACTGCGCACTCTTCCCACATGGTGCCGGTTCAGCTGCAGTATCAAAGGCAGAGCTGACTTTCACAATCATTGAAGGAGCGATCATTAGCAGATGTCTGCCTCGTGGGAATATATGAGGCCATCGTATGCTACATTTGTACATCTGAAATGATTATCTGGTAAAGTAAAACAATTCAATTGTGCTTTAACTAATGCTTTAGGCTCAGGCACTACTGATGCCTGAAACAATTACAATTACAATTACAATTACAACCTCAATTGCATATCCTAGATAAGAGGTAAAAATGTCTGTGCTTCCTGTATAATCCACTAGTCTGTCACATTCGTTCTCTGTAATGAATCACTTAACAAGGCCATTTTGACATCCAGTCACAACAATTTCAGTAAATTAATGTCTGTGATATTTCATAAAAGGGCACAACACAATTCAACATTAAAATCACTGCCCTACGTCAGAAAATTGCCTGAACCCGCAGAGACGGGTGATTCGTCACTGCACAGAACACATTTCCACTGCTCCAGTGTCCAGTGGCACCGTGCTTTACACCACTGCATTTGACACTTGGCATTGCTCTTGGTGATGTGAGGCTTGGTTGCAGCTGCTCAGCCACAGAAGGGCATTCCATGAAGCTCCAGGAATGCAGTTTTTTGTGCTGGGGTTAATGCCAGAGGAAGTTTGGAGTAAAGACTCAATATGTTCCTGACCTAAAGGGAAAACAAAAAAGAACCTGTTATCCATTATTTATAGCATTTGCACAGGTTTAAAACCGGTTTGGTGAATTGGCTTCCCTAAATTGCCCATAATCTATGACACAATGACACTTTTATTAGCTACTTACGAAAGTCTGAAAGCAGCTACAGTACGTGGAAATTCTCTGTTTTTCCACATATCCCTTCTTGTTTTCTACACGACACATAAACACTCTACATGTGGCCCTGGCGCTGTTTTTGTGGTTCTCACAGACCTAAGAATAATATGATAACCCTGCAGGATTCAGAGCGATATGGACACAGATGCCTTATATTTTGTGGGATAGACTCCAGGTTTAATGTGACCTTGCATGGGCATGGTTATGGAAGATGGGTGGATGGACACCCAGATTAAGCTACTGTTGCATCGGATCAAGAGGAGTCAGCTGAGGCATCTTATTAGGAAACTGCCTGGTAGGTCCCCAAGGGAGTTTTTCCGGCCACTTCCCGCAAGTTTTTCCATGTAAGTTGGAGGACCTCCTTATAAGGCTGGAGGTAGATTGATGTCATACCCAGGATGAAGGAATTGCAGGTTAAGGGCCATGCTCAAGGGCCCAATGGAATAGAATTACTATGGGCATTCGCGGGATTCGAACCAGCAACCTTCCAATTGCTGGCATAGATCCCAAACCTCAGAGTCACCACTCCAAAACAATTAATGGGTATAAGATTCATCATGTGCATTTTTATGTTGGACTGAATTCACAAAAACCTTGGAACCGCTTTGCTATATGTTACAGATTATATATATTGTGGCTCTGTGAAACAAAAAAATAAAATGGAAAATGCTCCGAGAACTAAGGTGAATTTGAAAAATTGCTGGGGAGAAATATGTAAAGGGGTTTCTCTTTTATAGAACAGAATCACGAGCAAATGTTTAGTGTAATGCTTCATAGTGACATGAAGCACCAACTGATCATTTGATTTTCCTTTACAATGTTTATTTTTAGATCCTTCTTAACGTCCCCAAAACACAGAGCAGCGACTTTCACACCTGCTACACTGATTGATGATGAAATCAAGGACCCCAAATGTCACCATTTACTGTAGGCCACAAAACAAAACAAAAATTAAAAAGCAATGATTTATGAGGAACTTTCAACGTTGCACCAACAACAAATGTTTTCTAGAAAAATTATTTTGAATACACCCTTCTCACTATGGATGTCCAGCTGTGCTTAACAAAGACTTAAGAATAGCATAATAATAAAGTAAAATACATTTTAAACACGCCTTGAACACGTGTTGTAATGGAAAACTCCTGTTATCCTGAATGAAACAGTGATCCTCTGAGCTCAGGCCAGTATGAAACGTCATTTCTAAGAATATAATAATTTAATTCATATATATGAATAAAAACCTCCGATTAACACTTCAGTATTTGCTGCTACATTATTCAATAGTAATATGATGGAAAACAAAGGTGTTGTTCCTGGCAAAGACAATAAATATGGTCAAATTTTATTGATATTATCATTAATAATAATTGTTAATGATAAATATTGATGTTAGTATATTCTAGACAGTCCATTAGCACCGATTTGAATGTGAAGTTGAACTGCATTAATCTGTTAAAGCTAAACCTTTTAATACCATCAACTAATTTGCCTTGTCTTCCTCAAAAATCACTCAAGATTAAGCAAAGTATTAGACCATTTTAAAACTTGATCATGGAGCCTATAGCAGACCCTCCCCCAAGCCACAAAGCTGGGGTACACCCTGGATGTTCCTATGTGGTTCAAGTAGACATTTTCTTTATATGACAAATTATATTTGATATAGAACATATAATGAATTATTGCTTAGTTTAGATTTTCCATCCTTCCATTCATCCACCTACCCATCCTCTTATCTAGGACAGGGTCTGTCCCTGGAAGCATAGTCCACAAGGCAGGGGACACCTTGCACTGCATGTCTGTCCATCTGTAAGCATGACCCCACACACTATAGCAGGAATCGAACCCCAGCCCTAAGAAGCATGAGGCTGCAGCACTAACCACAAGGGGCAGATTAATGCCTAAGCCATCTTAGATTATAGCCCAGAGCCCCAGCAAATGTCAGAGCCCCACTGCGGGAAAAACAGAAACGAGTTAAATCCACAACACCTGAGTCCATGCTGATGTCAGCCTAGGGCCCCCAGATAAGTTAATCCGCCCCGCAAATTAGCCATTAAAGTTCATGTCCATCCAAAAATATCAGAGATCCTTTAGCTGGTTTAATAAATCCGTAGTGAATTCAGATTTTTTTCTATATCTTTAGCATCAGACCTGAATTTTATGTTTTATTTGTATTACAAAGAATGAATAATGTTCCTGGGTCATTCATGTTTAAAACCAACCATTTACTTGACTTGATTATATATAAAATAATTTAAAACTAATCTGATGCAGTAAATGATGAACATCATTTCTTACTTTGAATTTGTAGTGTTACGATCTGCATCTATTTTGGGGAAGGAGTGGTTCTTTGCAGTGAGACAGTCCATCCCATATTTTTATTTTATAGAAATTGCTAGGATTCGTTTAACTCCTATTGACTATAATCTTATTTGCACATACCGCAAACTGTTTGTCATTTCACTATCATTTACATACCTACGTTAAAACGCTTATTTCTTTGTTTAATAAGGCATTTTATGTTCTAGCACTTTTTAACAGTTATTCTGTGTATTGTGTCTCTGTCTCGACATTATTGTTACATTCTAAACGTATCACCAAAACAAATTCCTTGCACTTTTTGAACAAGGTGAATAAAATTACTGCGATTCTTATGTATTTTTGGTGTTATTCATTATTATTATTGTTGTTATTACTACTACTATTACGGCAGACGTTTGACCATAATGTTAGTGACTTATATACTACGGAAATAGAAATATCTATCCATTCATTGCAATTATCTTGGTACTGCCCGATGAAGCGGGGTTAAACGCCCATCCACCGCACTTTTACAGCCAGAGAAAAACGATACACGTAATGTCGTTAAACTATCGCTAGGGGACGCAATAATACTGTGGCAATAATTTAAGTTAAATAAATTTTTGTTGAACGCGTGTTCCGAAAAGTGAATTGTTTCAAAATGACATGCATATTTCACACAACACAACTAAATAAAAAACACCAACAGAAAAAGGAAATAATGAAAAGGCAGTAGCAGTGCGTAGCGAGTGCCACGCCAACCAAAATACGTTCGGTTGACCATCATGAATAGTCCAGGATTACTCATTAAACAGGACTCATAACATGTATAATTTCGTTACTGAATAATTTATCTCATGACGACATTGTTCTGCAAATCAAACAATTTTAATGTTCATTCTACGTACATAAGATTTAAAAAGCTACTTCACAACATCGTTACAGTCACAGCTGAAGGTTTATGTCGTAATGCTAGACTTCTGTCACGTGAAAATCCACGCAAGGGCTTTGACCAATAGTGTGCCAAGGACCCAGGCATCGACCAATAAGCAGCGAGAAGGAAGTCTAACCCGGAAGCTGAAGGTGAAAATCCGAGATGCGGGGAGTGGTAGCGCCTGGTGAGATGTTCTTTTTAAAAATGATAACAGAACGCTTTTTGTTAGTTATGCATTGTCTGTGACGCTTATATGCTTACCTAATGTCACACACTGTCTTTCCCCGCAAGGAGCATTATGCTGATTGGTAACTTTCACAGAAGTCACTGAAACCATAATTCGTTTTTGTGTGTTTAGTTTAGTAAAACTTGTAATTTCTTGTAATATATATATATGAGACATTTGCATACCATTGAGCATTCACTGCTCGAGATGTTGAGACATTATATTGTGTTATAGGTGTTGACAAAATTGTCGAAAACATCGGAAGGTTGCCCCCAGACTTGTTCGCAGAAACAGTAAGGATTTTTAGAAGTCCAATCATGTATGCAGTTTTTGCTTAAATGTGCACTTTTATAAAGAGAGAGAGAGACCTTATGTTTCGAGTCACGTGTTCAATTGGTTCATAAAACCTCACAGGATTCTGTCTTGTGTCTGAATATAGGTTTACTGGACGGACATTTTACACGCATTGTGTAGAAATTGTGTGGCATCTTACACGAAAAAAATCTGGAAATTATAGATCATACATTTATAGACCTTTTATAGAAACCTTTCTAGATGTACTTTATGTAATTTTGTAAAACTGGGGAAAACATTCAAAAATACTATAAACAAGTTATAAGCCTTTGTTGTTTGTTGCACTGTAACATTTTAAGTTTCAGACAAAGGGCGGGGGGGGGGGGGGGGG
>JAODJW010000001.1:43280157-43307786 GCA_026777045.1 Hyperopisus bebe | reverse complement strand
CAGCCCCTTTTTGCTTTGATGACGGCATTGCCGACTCTTGGCATTCTCTCAACCAGCTTCCAGATCCAGCCACCTGGAATGCTTTTCCAACAGTCCTGAAGGAGTTTCCACAAGTTCTGGGCACAAGTTGGATACCTTGCTCTTACTCTTCAGTCCAACTCATCCCATTGGGATTGTGGGGGCCAAGTCATCTGTCGCAACATTCCATGTCTTTCCTTGTTCACAAGATAATACTTGCCACATAACCTCAAGTTGCGCTTAAAGTCATTATCTTGTTGAAAAGCAAATGATTTTCGGTAGGTATGTCCAGACCTTTGGCTGGTACTGAATGTTAGTTCTCTGTTTCATCTCCTGCTCCTCCTTGATTATGGTTTTTACCATTCCAGCTTTGTGCTCACAGTTCCAACAGTTTTTCATATGGAATGTGACCTTAGGGCAAGTAGAAAATCATGGGGCACTTAGCTGCGTTGCAGTAGGCTGGCCGTTCTTTTGCTGGTCTGCACGTCTGACACGTCAATGCTGCGCTGTTTGCCCTGAGGGTTTGGTCAACTGTAGAAGTAACTTGAATAGATAAGGAAACATTCTAACCGTACAAATACTTCAGTAGTTGGCCACTCGGTGCAGAAATGTTCTGTGTGCTGATTTCTGTGCTTTATCAGACTGAACTCTTTTATCAGACTAATGCTCTTGCATAATACATCCATGAATGAAGTGTTATTTTTCCACATATTTTTTTCCGTAATTAACAAAGAAGGACAGTGAGTATTCTGGCTCGGGGGGGGGGGGTAGCCAAGGGTGTACCAAGGGTGTACCAGGGAGTCCGCATGCCACCCAAAGCACCAGCTTGCGCACCCAAATTAAATCACTTTTTTTCTTTCTTTTTTCGTTCACACAAAGGCAGACTCCATCCCACACTGGACAGAAATTCAGTTTAATTTATGCGATGGAAATTTTTTTCATTGTGACCCACCCACTGTGGCAATTTTTTTTCGTCAGATTGAAGGTGGCAGCCCTGACTACAAAGAAATCCGTGGTCATAGGTACACATTGCTTTGTTGTGCTTTGTTTTCCCATGGCACACCCAAATTTAATTTTCTGGCTACGCCGCCGCTATGAGGATTATGTATATTATTTTAAGAAACAGTTCACAAAAAATATTGTTTCCCTGGTCTGGGCAGCAGAGGTCACAGAATAGCATATCTTTTAATATAAATTGTTACCATTACACAATAATAGGCAATACATAAGTAATAGTCATTTTTATTAGGAAAAACAGCAAAAATAATAAAGTCAAGAAGTTAAAGAACTGTAAGTTATGGTTTTAAGATAATACCTGTTAATCTGGAAAGTTTATTCGCGGAAAAAAGAACAACTTGGTCTCCGTTTATTTTTTTATTCCAAGGTTTATTGTTTTTGTGTAAAACATTTGCTGAAACTTGAGACGGCCTAGGACAGCAATTCTCAATCTATGGGTCACGAGCCAAATTTGGGTCGCAGCTAGTTCTAAAAGGGTCGCGAAGCGGCGTTGGAAATGTAAAGTTTTAAAACCAGCAAGCTCCTATCCACGATCAGATTTCCTAGTCCCAGTCTTAGAAATAACCTATATTAATGGGTCTTGGGTCTGCAAATGCTAGTGAACACTCAACCAATCTAAGAAGCCAAACCACAGATGCTTAATTTAAAATTCACTGGAACATCCAATCAGATTTGTGCGATATGCATTGATTGCCGTAAATTGCAGAGCGAGCTGCGTGCTTGATCATAGCGTTAAATTAAACCTGTACTTGATATAGGGTCGCGATTGAGTTGGCATGGAAAAGATTGGGTCGCAGTGCAAAAAAGGTTGAGAACCACTGACCTAGTGTGTGCGGGGTCGGTACAATTCGGTTAGCGGAATGCTGACACTTATCCCCAGACCGGCCCACTTTCCGTATCTTATTCATATAGGGAGCGATAAGGCTCCCTGCTGGAGACAGGGCATTGACCGCCCGGCTCATCTTTCACCGCCAGCCCTCACAGCTTGCAGTGGCTGATAACGGTGCTTATACGCGGACGGGTGAAGGCGGCTGGACTGAGACCCCGGTCTATAACGGCGCTGTTAATTCCTAGCTCTGCGAGTCACAAAGCGGAGTCCTAAGACCTTGATTTGTGCTGCATGACGCAGTCTAATCTCCCGAAGATGACCTTTACAGACTGGATCCCTCCGTAAACACGTTGTTCGATGACGTGACGTATGATTACCCGAAGAGCCAAAGGCATTTTGTTAAGTTTTCAATGTATTTGAAATTACTGCATGTACTATTGAAGAGTCACATAGTAAGTCAGGCTCTTAGGCTGGTCAATCGCGCTTGTGTAGTCACAGCTATTTTAACTAGTTAATATGGATACATAGCAGTTTTTAAATGAATCAGTTTTTTTAACTTTACGGGAAAAATATTCCAAAAAATATAAATGTTTGTTTTAAGAGCAAGCTCTTTTATTATCGGAAGGCAGAATGTATGCGTGGTAAAAATCTGAACAAGTTGCGTTTGGCAGATCCTGATATTTACTTGAGATCTCAAGTATTCCTGGGAAGTAAGCCAGCTGTCGGTAACAACCCAGAATCCACACCCTCTCCACGTTTTTTACACAACTCATTCCTTTGTGCAAGTTTGAGGGGGGAATATGTTGCTGGATATGGTGTTTGCATTTATATGGAGGTTTAAAAAGAGTAGTAACAGACGTTCATATTTCATCCCCAGATTGTAGTTACTGAAGATTTATAAAGTCTGCTAGCTCCCGTAACCACTCGCCACTGGGAGAAAGTGCTTGACGTCTCTCCTCTCTTGACTAAATATAGTTTCTTAGGTCACTGCAGTAATTGGGCTGTTTTGATCCAAATGCTCTACTAGGCAGCTGACCTTTAGCTGTTTGTACATAATTATTGCTGCTGGGTGCACTGTGCAGTTTTATTTTTATTTATTGGAACAATTTGACTAATGGCAAAGTTTGACCTTGGGCTTTCCATTTTCTTTTTTTAATAGCAATTATCTTCTCTGTTTACTGGAAGATGCATCGATTGGGCGCTTTTTCCACACCGATTGCATCTTCTGGGGTCTCAGGGTGGATTTGTGTGAGATGCCAGACTGCTCCTCATTTTGCTATTTTTTCAAATGAAGCAAGCAGAATAGAGGTTGTTTGATCATCCATATCTGCTCCAGTGATTTTTGTTTTGCAGATCAAATTTAGTTGCAATAAATGTAAGCCGACCCCTGTGTGAACTGAACCACGCTGCAGGTTCCTGCGTTCATCTTCATAATTAACTGTTTGCAGTTCAGTCTCTTGTAGTCAAGTTACATTTGGACGAATGAGACATGAAAAAAATGCTGTTTATTCCTTATCTTGGTCTTATGAAATCTGACGTACAGTGGATATAAAAAGTGTACGCGCCCCTGTTAAAATGGCAGGTTTTTGAGATACAAAAAAAAGAGACCATGAAAAAAATCATAAAATAGTTTCCTCCCACCTTTAATGTGACCTATAACCTCTACAATTTAATTGAAAAACAAATTTGTGAGGGAGAAAGATATAAACAATGAAACGTAGAATAAGCGGGTTGCATAAGTGTGCACACCCTTAAACTATTACTTTGTTGAAGCGCCTTTTGATTTAATTACAGCAGCCAGTCTTTTTGGGTAGGGCTCTTTCAACTTGCCCACTCTTCTTGTGCAGCCCTCTTCAGGTCCCCCACAGATTCTCATTAGGATTTAGGTCTGGGCTCTGGCTGGGCCATTCCGAAGCTTTCATTTTCTTCTGGTGGAGCCATCGGTTTGTTGATTTCGGATGTATGCTTGGGATCATTGTTGTACTGAATGGTAAAGTTCCTCTTCATCTTCAGCTTTCTAGCAGACACCTGAAGGTTTTAGACTGTCCATAATTCCCTCAACCTTGACTAAAACCCCTTTCCAGCTGAAGAAAAACAACCAATCAGTTTTGGAAGGACGTCCAGATCTTGGTAGCATCACTGTTGTCCCATATTTTCTCCACTTCTTGATGACGACTTGATGATCTTCACTGTGTTCCATGGTATATCTAATGCAGTGGGATTTTTTCTGTACCCTTCTCCTGAATGATACATTTCAACAATGAGATCCCCTTGATGCTTTGTAAGCTCTCTGCAAACCTTGGCTTTTGCCATAGGATGCAGGTAAATGTCAGGAAAATCTTACTAGGACAGCTGCCCTTTGTTTGGGGTTAATCAGTCACTTTAATTGATGGCAGGTGTGTATCCAGAAAAACTGAATGCTGTAATTAAATCAAAAGTCACTTAAACAAAGTATTACATCAAAGGTGTGCAAAGGTGTAAGACCAGTTTATTGCACGTTTCTTTTATAATTTTTTTTTTATTTTTCCCCTAACAGATTTGTTTGTTTTTCAGTTTAATTGTACAGGTTACAGGTCACATTAAAGGTGGGGAAAGTCTCATTTTTTACATCATGGCATTTTTACAGGGGTGTGAACACTTTCTATAACCACTGTATCAGGCACTTTTTTGTATGCCAGTTTACAGTGGCATTTTTCTGCAACACTACTGAGAATTACCGGTGATGAATAGTGAAATATTGGTAAGTGCTATTGACGACAAGTTCAATAGCAGCTTTCATAGTTGGCTAATCATGACGTACTCGCAGTGTCCTTTTTACTATTTTGAAGTGACTCCAAAAACACTTTTTTAAAAAAACAAAAAATCTTACTGGTTCTGCTTTGACTTTGGCTTATTGTATTGCATGTATCGTGTATCAAAACAATAACATAATGTTACTGTTTCTGTATAGTAATGTTATGCGCTAGTTTTATCGGCTCTGTCCAATCAGAAGCTTCTCCAGGCCTTGAGGCCTTATTTGGGCGTCTGTTTCTGACCTTGTCCTTGAGTGGAGAGAGTCAGCCAGGTTGTGTCACGTCCAGCACGATTTTACCAGTAGAGGGATTTGTTTATAACCCCCGACACACACACACACACACACACGCACGCACGCACAACCACCCTAGCATTTTATATACTTAGCAGATCCAAAGCAACTTATAATTACTATTTATTTGTTTGTTTGTTTGTTTTTGAGAAAACGGGGTCAGCCAGTCCATGGAGCACATTTAACAGATGATAAAAATGTCTGGTGCTTTTGCTGAAGTCGTTCTTTCTTGCCAGTCCTACAGATGAGCTCATCGCCGTTTCCTTTATTTCTGATGGTTTCTGATCCTTAATCCAGTTCTCTCGACCAAGCTGTATATTTTGCAGTGAGACATGCCTTCATTCAGTACTTCAAAGCTGCATGCAATATAAATGAACCATATCTCAACGGCTGCTCTTGCACTGGTTAAAGACCATGTACTTTGCGTCTCCAGTTACCTCTGAAACATTTTCCGCCGTTTATTTTATCGACTGAGTATAGATTTCGCTTCAGGTTTTTTGTGGGGTCTCAGAGGCTGCCACTGTTGTTCCACATCTCCAGGGTTTGGGTTTGGGTTTGCATGTTCTCCCCAGAACACGGGTTTCCCACTATAGTCTAAAAACGTTCAGATGGGCTAAAAGGCTTCTCCTGAATTGCCTGTAGTGTATGTGAATGTGAGTGTGTTTATGTACGTTTCCTGCAATGCAGTGGCATCCTACTTGAGCTGTTCCTTTGCCTTATGCCCTATTCTGCCTGGGAAAAGCTCCAAGAACCAACTCTGTCCAGGATGAGTGGTTGGAAGATTGATGGAAGTTTTCCGTAGCATGTAATACCTCCCTCAGCCTCAGACAGAACTCAGTTGAAATTCTGTGCTGCTCTGTACGTCATGCAGTTGCTAAATGTTAGTTTAGCTATTCACTCCATCAGCTGTCAACTCCACCCAAAAGAAATGTGTTTCCTGAGGTAACGATCTGGCCGCTGACATCAGACCAAATTTCCCAAGGATCTTGTGTTACTCTGGGGAAAATAGAGCTTCAGGATGTTAGTTTTCAAACTCATAGCCTTTGCTGAACAACATTGCAACCCTTTCCTCACGTTCAGTCGAATCTCCTGCATTGCACCTGTAAACTATGCCTCCATATTTGTGGATCTTGAAGGTACTTGAAGGTTTTGACTCCTGTACATTTCATTGCATATTTTTAAATGAATATCAATAGCATATTTAAAAACATGATTTAAATGTATAAATATTTTGTAATGTGTGATGAGCATCTTTTGAAGTTTGTTTTTCGCCTTCAGGTCCCAGAAGTCATCAACACCATCCGGCAGATGTCCAAAGCCGCCTTGAAGGAAGACGCCAAACCCAAGCTGGAGGCGGATGAGTCGTTTTATAACTCTCAGAAGTTTGAGGTGCTCTACTGTGGCAAGGTGACGGTCGCCCACAAGAAGGTGCCCTCCACCCTGATCGACGACTGCATCGAGAAGTTCCGGCAGCACGAAGCCGAACGCAAGCGTCTCCGTCCGACTAACGGGCAACGTTGCCACACCGACGCCCACTTGGAGCTTCTCGAGGATGAGGGGGACCTCCTGATGTCACCCAGCGGTGACGAGAAGGCGGATCTCGAGAGCTTCAGGGAAGAGGAGGGGAGTGAGGGGGTGAATGACTTAGGGAAACTGGGTCGGGTCGGTCTGCCGGAGTGCATCCTGGAGGACTCGGGCTTTGAGGAGCAGGAAGTGCGCACTCGCTGCAACAGCCTGGTGGCGGGGCTGCAGCACAAGCCCCGAGAGGTTGGGGGGAAGGCGTCAGCGCGGCGGCGGCATGCTAGCGCCCCCAGCCATGTGCAGCCGTCCAATGCCGAGACGAACCGCACCATGCTCTTCCAGGTAACCTCTCCGGACACATCACCACGGAACTATTCTGTCTACTCAAATATCTGTCTGTCTGTCTCTGTCTGTCTGACTGTACTCCTGTATCTATCTATCTATCTATCTATTAGAGATGGGGGAAAAATCAATTCAGTTATGTATGATGATTCTTTTGTGCGCCAATTCATATAACTCAAATTGATTAATCTGTCTGTCTGTCTGTCTGTCTAATCTGTCTAGTCTGTTTGTCTGTCTGCCTGCCTGGTCATTCACCTTCTCACCCACTCGTCTTCTACCTTTGCTTTGGTATCAGTCACTCATGAAACTTACAGTTCTTCTCGATGTATTCAACACTGTTCCTGGTAGGTCTTTTAAGTGTCTTTAAAATTTTAATAACTTTGCGTTGAGGACTGAAATATCTCACGTTCCCTATATTTCCTAAATATACTGGCCCCTTTTGTAATTTTGTAACATGAACCTGTGTTATCTACACGACCGGTGCTTTGTCAAGTTACATATTTTTTTATGTTGAGTCATAGTCATATGTAAGACGTGATATAATCTTCCATTTTAATGTATGCATATTTATTCTGCCGTTTAGATCAAGGTGATTCATTACACACCGTTTTCCTGTCGTCTGTGGTTACTTGATTTGACTGTCTTTCATCGCAGCTTTGCTGGTCTTCCATTGATGTGTTTTCAAGTGTTGAAGACTCTTTGCGTAAAAATTGTTCCTTCTGATGCAGAAAAGCCTGTAGCCTGTAGTGTGTCTGCCTGTCATGTATCTAGCGTAATATCTATCTGCTAAACTATGGACCTTGGAGATTTGCCTCGTTCTGTAACTTGTGTCGCCATTTCCTATCAGGCTGTGTTCCCAAGCAAAGGTGAATCTTTGATCCAGCCTCGGTGACCTTAATTGTATTCGTTGTTGGCTCAGTGAGGCTCTGCTCTTTGCCTGTCTGCTCCCTGTCATGGGATGGCTGTCATAACATGGCTGTGATTCCTCCTACTGCCTCGTGCTCTCGAACCATAACTGAGAGGGTGAAATTCTTCATGATCTTCATTTGTTCCATAGGTTGGGCGCTTTGAAGTCAATCTCATTAGTCCCGACAGCAAAACTGTAGTCCTTGAAAAGAATTTTAAAGACATTTCTTCTTGTTCTCAGGTATGTCATTTATTTTCCACAACACTAAAGATAATCTTCCCTTGTTCCACTTTCAACATTGTTTCACCTGTTGACAGTTAAACATTTAATAACTATTCATTTTGATATGTATTTCTCCTCATTCCTGTTTAACCTCTTGATTTGCCCCGTTTAACAAACACATACAAAAAAATAAAACAAAAAACGGACACTGTCTTATGCAATGAGATGTGTAAATGTAAAGTGTATTTACAACATAGTGATTGATTGGTATCCTTTGTATAAATAGGCACTACTTCTTCCCAGAGCCTTACAGTTCTGTTTGTGTGTGTTTTTTTTATTTATTTATTTTTGGTAATTTGCTTTTGTTTAATTTGCTTTCATTGTGTGCTATTGTGCTGTTTTCTTTTCCTGTCCAGGGCATTAAACAAACTGATCACTTTGGTTTCATCTGCCGGGACCAGGGCGAATCCGGCCTGACTCAGTATGTCGTTTATGTGTTCCAGTGCGCCAGTGAATCTCTGGTCAGTAGTGACTTCCCAGACTCATCACTGCTGCTAATGAATAAACAATGTTAAAATGAAATTGATATGTGGTCTCTTGGATTTATGAAGAACTGTCAAGTGATCTAGATGGTCAGTGTCTAGAGCAATATTCGTCCACCCGGTCCTCGGGGATCCACAGACAGTCCATATTTTTGCTTCCTCCCTGCTTCCAGTACATCCGAACAAAACAATCAAGAAACCCCGAATAACTGGTGTAAGTCTGTTGGGAGCTGTGAGGGAGCAAAATGTGGACGGTTTGGGGTTCCCTGATGATTGGTTGAGAAACGCTGGTCTAGAGATATTGACTACTTTGTTGTGAGAAAACCCAGACCAGTTTTTTAAGTTTAAAAATATTCATATTCTTTATACTGGATTGTTTAGTCAGTGAATATGTTTCAAGATTTATGGGCTTATGCCACACAGGAGTTGGACCGTCTGAAAGCCCAGTATTTCCAAACCCAGTCCTCGGGGACTCGCAGACGGTCCGTGTTTTTCCTCAATTCCAGCTTCCTGCCAGACAGTCCACATTTTTGCTCCCTCCCACAAATCCACCTGGAGCCAGCTACCGGGAGCTGGGAGAGATGAAAAATGCGGACTGTCTAACGGTCGTTGAGGATTGGGAAAAGGGCTGGGCGATATCGCGTCGATGTTACATCACGCATGCGCAATAATCACCAGGGCTTCAGGGCTTAATATTGGCCAACTGGGAATTGGGAAACTCCACACTAGCGTCATGCGGATTTTGTGCGTGTGTTTCCGCCGCGGCCGCAGGTCGATGAGGTGATGCTGACGTTGAAGCAGGCCTTCAGCACAGCGGCAGCCCTGCAGAGCACCAAGACGCAAGTGCAGCTGTGCGAGGCCTGCCCCATGCACGACCTGCACAAGCTCTGCGAGAGGATAGAAGGTGCCAGCCTGTTGAAGGGCCGTGTTGCTCCTTACAGGAGTACGGGGACGGTCCGTGAGTTAACTGGGCCTTTTATCTTTGCCCAGGTCTTTATCCACCCAGGGCCAAGCTGGCCATCCAAACCTACGTCTCTCAGCTGAAGGATAATGAGCAAGCGGACATCTTTGAGCGCGTCCAGGTCGGAGCTCATCCGCCAATTAGATGACAGGACACGGACCGCCCAGGTTTCTAATATGTGACAGTCGGTTTGTGTTTCTCCTGTGCAGAAGATGAAGCCTAGCAATGATCAGGAAGAGAACGAGTTGGTGATTCTGCAGTTGAGGCAGCTGTGTGAAGCCAAGCAGAAGACCCACCTCCACATAGGACAAGCTCCTCAGGTATGACTCGTCTTCTCCACTATCAGTTGTCATGTGACCCATATGATTCCTTCTATGCCGTCACCTTTGAATGTCACATTGGTTGTTGGCATAAGGGACCTGTTCTAGTTGTCCTTTATAAATTATGGAAAAGCATATTTGTCTACTGTAGTGCCTTTTGCTAGTCATGCTATCTCCAAGTCCAGAACAACCTGGAAAAACAGGGAAGCAGCAAAGGTTTTTTGTGGCTCCCAGCTGTCACTGGTAACGCTGATACCTGGAGCCGATGTGCGTATGGAAACGGCGTCTTTGGTGACAGCTGTTCAGTTAAAGTAATATTTATCCTGAGTGTTTATACAAGATTTAATGTTTATCTTATATTTTTTTTTATTGTGGCTCATTCTCTTCCACTTCCCACCACGTTATACTTGGCAGACTGTCCCTAACAACATGGTGCCAGACAACTCCACCACTGGGGGGCGCTTCAAGCTGGACATTCTGAAAAACAAAGCCCGCACCTCTCTGACAAGCTCCCTGGAGAATATTTTTTCAAGGGTATGAGTGTATCTGTGTCTGTTTATTTACGTGTATGTTAACTTTGTACGGGTGCCCTTTTCTGTTTTTTGACACCCCCAGCCATTTATTTACATGCTCACAAACATAATGTTATAAATAAATAAATAGCTTTACAATAAAGTGCTTTCCAGAGAGTAATTTGCCAAGTAAAGTATTTTTTATGTATGTTTGTGTGACACTTTCATATGAACTTTCTGCAGTGGTGGAACAATCCACAATCCATTTTTTGTAAATATTTATCTCCAAAATGACGATGAAAGTGCATTAGAGCATGCATTAGAATGAATGCATGCATTACAATGTGAATGCAATGCATTCAGTTGGAGACTGAGTATATAATGGCGTCATCCCCAGGGCGCCAGCCGGATGCGTGGTCGTCTCGGAAGCATGGGCAGCTTTGAACGCGTGAGTACGATTCCCTGGAGTTTCTGCAAGGGAGACTGTAGGACTTTTTATTTTGTTTTTGTTTCAGGTTAGGAGGCATGTGAGGGATCATGATTCATCCAGTGGGGAAATCTTTATCATTAGCCAATAATGTGTTGTTAATCAGTGATTGACAGGGGAAGGGGAACTCTGGGGGCCAATCAACTTTCAGCTGTGACCCGCCCATGTATTATGTCCCAGACCTAAGAGCGGTTTGGCGTCATGTTTATCAAGAGCGTCCGTGGTGCGGCAGATTTGAGTAGAATGTTGCTTTTGTGTGGGTGACGGGTTTTGTGTTGGCATATTCGTGGGCATTTATGAAGGCGGTTGCCTGTTGGTGTGATTGGTGCCTGTTTTAACTGCAGTGGTGCAGCATTGTGCCAAGAATCCACCCCTCCTTCCCATGAGCCAGAAGAGGCATCAGAGGGGCGGTGATACGCTGGCAGATTCAGGGGGCCCAAAACTTTAGAGCAGCCCTTGAATACGTAAAATCGTACGGTGATTGACAAATTTCCCCCCGATGCAAAGAGTCACGTCTTCCTGGGCTTCCGTTCAGTGCTTCTGCCATCTCTGATATGTAATCTTCCCTGTAAAACATGGTGCCAGTGAAATACGTCCTTAATATAATTATTGCAACAATATATTTTGGTAACTGTGACATAGTAAGCTGAAATAGCCCTCACTTAAGTAGCTCAATCAGTTAGTGCAATATATTTTATGTTTTATGTATTTAATATATTAAAATGACCAATTCCGTATTTAATAGTGTTTCACTTTCGGCTCCTTTCATCTTTTCAGTCCAAAAGCTGTTATATATATTTCTTTTTTTTTAAAGCTTTATTCCCTGGAAATTTTTGCAGTTTAGGAGTCCTCTCAGGAATATTTCAGCTGAGTAATGATTCTGCTGTTTCAGGATATGGTGCACAAGACAGGAAATGGGTTGAGTATGGCCAAAAGAGGAAGAGCAGCACGGACCGGTCCTTCCGATACCCAGCTCAGTAAACAAGGTCGACTTCAGCAGTGCCTGCCTCCCCGCAGCGCCTGTTTTTGTGAGACACAGGATGTAGCTCATTGGTATACAATAGATCCTGGGGCTCAGATAGAGGAACTGTGGTATGATGTAGGTTATTGTCTGCTGGCTGGGTTTAGTGTAGACAGAGTTCTAGGGCAGTTTTGGAGTTGGTTGTTGCTCTGGTGTGGAGGTCGGTTTTGGAGGGAAACGTGTCCTGGAGCATCTGTGACTGAAAGCTGATTGCTGGTGACTCCCAACGTGAACGTGAGTGCCTTGTGAGGGAGGTGTCGTCTTTCTCTGAAGCTTGGGGGAGGGTCTATGTGGTTTACATGGCAAGTAGATACATGTCGATTCTGGAGTGAATGAGTTCGGGATCGGTGACTGGCATGTAGCGCATACCCGCGAGTGGAATCCGTGTGACCCGTGATTGTGCCCCCAGCAGGACGAGACCCCTGGGGACTCCCCTCCGGGAACGCCCCCCGGCTCCTCGCCGTGTTTCCCCGAGGACGACCCCGCCGCCCCGCAATTCCGGCGCCGCGCCCACACCTTCAGTCACCCCCCCGTGAAGAAGAGGATCTCCTTCAGCGAGCCTCAGGCCCCGGTGTCCAAGGCCCCCCTTCTACGGCAGCAGTCCGTGGCCCCCGAGCTGCTACAGAGCAGGTATGGTGTCCCCACCCCGTCCTGACCCCCCCATGACCTCATCACGTGCATCGACAAGCACACCTGACACGGCCTCAGGTTACAGAACACACTAGCTGTCCTTCTAGTCATTCTCAATACTCAAACTATAGCTGTCGCTGCTGCTGTTGTCATTAATGCACTTTTTTTTCTTTACATAAAGTCTTAACAATGTTTATTGCATGCAACTGTGCATTAAATGACCTTAGAGATGCATCTGTGAAAAAGGCTGAAATCTAGTATAAGCCGGCTGTTCTTTTAACGCCACAACTAGCTTTGTTAATGAAGCCCATGCCATGCTCTGTACTAATGGACATAGGGAACACAGTTTTCCGCTGCAGAGATATTCCTTAAGCTCATTTTTTGAGGGGACAGTGGTCTATAACTCGCTGCTCTTCATCGTTTGGTCATTATTCAGTTTTGGATTTTTGGCGTCCTTGGATGTCTGTTTGTACTCTACCAGTTGTCTCATGTAGCGTTGCATTCTGGTGTCTTTGCCATGCACTGTACTTACTTGTTGTGAAATTTGTGTGTGCGCGCACGCGTGTGTGCGCGCGTGTCTGTGTGTGTCTTGCGTCGCCACCACCCAGCCCCGTGAGCATCGCGAGAAAACGCAGCGTTTCTGAAAGCGAGTCCTTCAGCCTGCCCTCGTCTTTCTCGGCTCCCAATTTCCTGAAAAACTTTTACCAGGGTTCTCTAGGTTCCCCTACCGAAGGTGGGCCCTTCAAGAGGTGAGAAGGTCTTCCAGCCTCGTCCCGCACAAAATCTATGTCTCTGTCGACTGTGCTGGTTGCAGCAGTGAGATGATGGCAGTGAGCTTTAATTGTCCAGTTGTGTTTTTTTTTCTTACCATGCATCCATTCTAATGCTGCAAACTTTACTGTAACAGAAGACAATGAACCTGCTTTTTGTTCTTGCTGGATTATCTCTGCTTGTTCTGATGGACAGCTTGTGTTTGTCTCTGCATGTAGCTTGTCTAATAATCCTGATGGACCCAAGGCAGCATTTTATCATTCTCCTGTGCAGTGTGCTTTGCGTGTCAGTGGCAGCCTAAATGTATGGACTAACTTTTTTTTCCGCTTCCGGCAAAATTTGACCTGTTATGATACAGTAGAGTATTTTTTTAATCCCTTTTTGGTTTATATGTTCAGGCTGATAATTTGTTGACCATTGACTGATAGAGTACTCGTGAATAATATCACAAAATTCGGTAAAAATAGCTATTTATGTTCTTTGGCATTTTATCAAACAGAACTTGTCAGAAGCCTTAAGGCCCGGTGCCTTGAAGTTTAAAATAATCCACATGGAGGGGAAGTGGCAAGCCTTGGATGATCCAAGAGTAAACCAAAAACAGCTCTAACCAGCTCTCACATGCCAATGTATCTCTTGTGCTATTTTAAATTTTTTTTTTTTCAGTACATAAACTAGGTATAAAGTAGATTGAAGTACTTACTGGATAAATATCTTGTCATGAAAATAGATTAACCTTCTGTCTTCATATGAACTGCTTATAATCTTTAAAACGCTGTTTGTCAGTGTCATAAACATACATAAATCTATATTCCAAATGCTGCTTTCATTCCCAGCTCAGTGTGGCGCTGACCTGCTGGCTGTTTAGCCACCCAGTAAGGAACGTGTCTGTCCACGGTCATGTTGTTCAGATTCACAGAACGTCGATATGCCCGAGCCGTACGTCCAAACACACAAGGGGGCTCCCTGTGGGTTATTTTTATCTCACAGAATAATTTATGCGGACTTGGAGAGCTGAAAGGGAGGCTTGAATGTTGTGTATTTAGAATCGCAGCGGTGGAGTCAGTCTCTTTTAATTACTGCAGGTGTTTTCTGTTCTAGTTAGGTCTTCCCAAACTTGTGTCTTTATTTTTGTTTTTTCCTTTTGTTTTATTTTCTGTTGATGTGAGGATATTACGGGTTATAGTCACCGGAGTCTTACTAATTAATCTCATCAGGACCTTTGCACCATAAATGCACCGTCAGCCTTGCAGGAGGCTTTGTAGAGTTTATGGGCACTATGGCCTTTATTTCTGCTGCACACACGAGCTAATTGAGGTCAGTTGCAGACGAAAGGTAATTAATGGGAGACACCCAGTGGCCAGTTGGCTCCAGTATCAGGCTCTGCCCTGCGGTATCGTTTGGCTGTCGTTTAGTAATGGTGCTTAATGGCTGCCCATCTTTCTATAACAAAACTTCGGTTTTTGGCCTTTTAAAGTCGGTAAAATCTCATTTTAGCTCACTCGAAATACACTGCCAGTCAAAAGTTTTTGCACACACTGGGATTTTCTACATTTGCATGTTACTCACTTAACACCTACTAAAAATACATTCAGTATTCTTTGCTAGCAAATCAATTTTCAGTATGCTCACCATTTGAGTACCTTTATTAGCAAGAAAATGTCATATCTTTGATTCATCAAAGTAGTTGTAATAGAGAAAATTCGAGGCATTCTTTCTACAAGGGAGATTAATTACTGCTCTGTTTCATGGGATGACAATGTTAACTAGTGTATTTAAAGTTAAAGAACAGCCTAGAATCTGACTATGCCATCATCACACAACCAGTTAATTGGATGTCAGACATGCACTGTTACATACTCTTTCCATGTTATAAAGGAAACTTGTTTTATTTGACTTATTTTTTCGTTTATTGTTGACTCAACTTCGCTTTAATTTGTAGTTCACTCAACTCTCCAATGCTTAACAGAAATTTAAACAGCTGCTGTTTATGAAATAAATGGAAAAGTAGTAAAAAAAAAAAAAATACTGTGATGTGCAAAAACTTTTGACTGTTAGTGTACTTCATAATTTAGGAGAAAAATTATGTTGTTTGAGGTGTGAGTGAACTACATTTGAGAAAATGCTTTTGTTTATATTGTAAGAATGTGGTGTTCTCTGAAAATTCGCAAATTAAAATTTTGGCTTGGCAGCATATGTGAGGGACATCTGTGCAATGTTAGGACCATGTGTGTTGAGTGTCATGAAATTATATGTGCGCTGGTATGTTTAACACTAACAGCTTTTCTGCAGTAACCCCTAAACTAACATTTTTTTTCCCCGGCTCTAATCTGTTGTATTCTTCCACCAGATAATGAGCAGATGTTGGTAGTGTCACATGGGTATCCTAACGGTCGTTATGGTTTTCTGTTTAGTGGATTGCTGATAATTAAATCTGTACTCAGTGGCCACTTTATTAGGTACAGTACAGCACATGCGGTTTCAAACAGCGAATCGCGTGGCTGCAGCTAAAGAAATAAAACGGTCAGATGCCAGGGTCCAATCACAGTTTGACGAAGCGTCACGATGCACAACAGCTGCGATCTAAGTAACTTTCATTGTGGCATGATTGCTGGCACCAAATATGGTTCCAGTATTTCAGAAAGAGAGACCCTCCTGGGATTTCTGCATGTTACAGTGTCTTAAATTTACAGAGAATGGTGTGATAAACAAAACAGTTATAAACCGAAGGCATTGCGTCTGTCAAGTATCTGTAACGAAACCTAACAGATGCTTATTTGCATATCATAAACATGAATGTGTAAAATAAATTAATCAAATATATAACATCATAACAATCATAATGAGGTGAATTCTGTCTACTGTAAATCCCATGTTCTCTACTACTGAGTATGACTGCATATCTGTAGTGATAACATCCCCTACAGCCATAATTATTTTTTCTAGCCCAGTTTCCTGGCAAAAGCACATTAGATGCCACGCGGAGACTAACATGCAGAGGCAGTTTCTGCTTTGCTCCAGTCGTACACACACTTGGATGATCATCTCGAGTGAGTTTCCAGCAACAGAGCCAACGGGCAGTCTTGGTCTTATCAGCTACTCTCTCTCCGGTGTTGGTGAATTTCATTGGGAAATAAAAATGTTCCCAATTCACCAATTATGGCTGACTGGCTACCAGCATTATCCGCAACCAACTCACACCCACAATTAGCTTAATGTTTTCCATTTGAACATCTGCTTGTGAATTCAGGTTCTGCCCATGGCAGTAAAAATATTCTTTCGTCTCATTTTGCATATCAAACCGAAAATGATGATGTCCAAAATGGGACATGATGAATACTTGTATGCTTCACATACTACATTAACACGGTGACCAGATGATATGCTTCACATACTACATTTACACAGTGTCTAGATGATATGCTTCACATACTACATTTACACAGTGTCTAGATGATATGCTTCACATACTACATTAACACGGTGACCAGACGGTATGCTTCACATACTACATTAATACGACCAGATGATATGCTTCACATACTACATTAACACGGTGACCAGATGATATGCTTCGCATACTACATTTACACGGTGACCAGATGATATGCTTCACATACTACATTTACATGGTGACCAGATGATATGCTACATACTTGTACAACTTATGAAAGGGACATGAAGAGGGGACTTGGCTGTGCACGAACCTGATGCAGACAGTGGCCTTTTGGGCATTCCCTCTGTCATCAGAGGGACATGGCCAGCTCATCAAAGCAATTTAGAAATGCTGCGAATGTAAAAAAAAAAAAAAACAACATTGATATGTAGAAAAGTATCTCGGAATGAACAGTGCATCAAATGCTTATATTTGCAAAAGGCCCAAGACCAGGTAGCTATGCCTAATAAAGTGGCCACTGAGAGTAATTAGCTATTATTTGATTTATTATGAGGACCTGCTTTTATCATTTGACTTATATTTCTGTGACATATAGGGAGATCTGGCATGCGTGCATAAATTATGTGTTTGCGTTGTGATGTGACATATTCTATGCAGAGCAGGGCTTGTCTGATTTTTTGGCCTGCTTTCGGCGCAGTAATGATGACGGCAGGAAGGGGGCCTCGTCTGGCTGCAGCAGTGACTCCCTGAGCTCCTTAGCTCCTCTCAGCACCCCACGCCGTGTCTCCTGGCGGCAAAAGATCTTCCTCCGTGTGGCCTCCCCCATGAGCAAGCCAGCCGGCTCTATGCAGCATCCAGGTCCGTGTCGAACGCCTGTCCTACCAGTGTGCAGTACTGGGGGAGCCGGTCTTTTTACAACTTCTGATGTCTAAACGCTGGTAACCTTACATCTCATAGGTCCACTGCCAGTGTACCTTTGAACAAGACCTGTGTCTTTAATGTAGTGCAGTAATAATACAGAAATACTGCACCTATTTGTTTAAAGTCAATTTCAGAGACATTTAGCTTTTATTGGCTGCAGTCTTAGGCGGTTCTATACCCTTCCATTTTCTTCTAAAGCCACTTAGGGATTTGTGCCATATCTTCGTATACTTTAGGTTGTCCCATTTGGCAGACTTTATCATGAGATTCCCCATCCTTCTGGCAAATCTCATCATGGGTGGGTTAAGGTGAGGGTTAGGGTGTCCCGTATTTCTCCAGGAGGCTGAACCCCCCCCCCAAAACAAAGGGTCAGATCCTAGAATCGCTCTTGGTTGCAGCTGTTGCTTCACCTCAGTCATGTGATTTGTTGAATGGGTAACGGAAAGATTCGACTTACTGAGGCTGTGCCTGTCAGATCTCACCCCAATTTGTTTCTCTGCTGGGGGGTGTTGGAGCAGATGGTCTGGATGGAAGCGAGCTCCTGCCTCTTTCCCCACGAACCTCCACGCACGATAGGGAACCTTTGGCGAGCTTGCTGCCCTGTGGTCCGTCTGGCCCCGGGGAGGGCTCCCAGCGCACCTCCGCTGACTACAGGGCCCTGTGGAAGAAGGCCATCCATCAGCAGATACTGCTGCTGCGCATGGAGAAGGAGAACCAGCGCCTGGAAGGTGGGATTCGCCCCCCTGGTCCCGCCCCCTTTCTCTGCCTCTAATGGTCATTAGCCGAAGCTGGAGTTCATGTGCAAGATGCATGGAGACATATGAAAACTCATCTAATTATTATTAAACCCATTTGTTTCCTGAGCTGAAGTATCTCTTTCTGTTACAGACACTATATTCTTGTTCTTCTGGCTGCTCTCTAATAAATGTACATTAAAGAATAAGTCAGGCTGATGATGTAACTGCATAAAACGCCAATTTCTGCATTGATGTTAATTCCCCTGATACTAGTAAAAGTGGAGGAGTCTTGCATTGTTTGGCAGTAATTAGGAGGTTATTGCCCTCTAGAGGACGAATAAAGACGTTTTACCCCGGAAAGATATGTAGTCACCCTTATTTCAGATAGTACATTTTCCCTGTTTCTCATTACTATTGATTAATCAGAATGTTGCTATTTTTGATTTGTTGTGATTATATCTCTCTCTTGTCCATGTGTCTGTATTGTTGTTCCCTGTTTGTATTGTTGTTGTCTGTTTGTTGTTCCCTGGTCAGGATGTCGGCTGTAGATCATTTCACTGCCGTATTAGCTTACCATGGCTGCTTTCTTTGCCCCAACAGCCAGCAGAGATGAACTGCACATCAGAAAGATGAAACTTGACTACCAGGAGGTGGGCCAGTGCTCCAAAGAGGTCCAGGCAGTGTGGGAGAAGAAGCTCAGCATCCCCGGCAGATCCCAGATCCAGTGGGACAAGGAGGAAATCTATAATACCCTTTGCCAGGGTGAGAGCAGCCCAGGATGGCCCAGTGATCTCTCTCTCTCTCTCTCTCTCTCTCTTCCTGTCCTCTTCGAGCCACCTGACCATGGCGTGTCCTCTGTTTGTAGGCGTGCCCAAAAGTCGGCGTGGAGAGGTGTGGCACCTGCTCTGCCAGCAGCATCGCCTGCGCCACCGGCTACCCTGCAGGCAGCAGCCTCCTGACATCTCCTACCAGGACCTCCTCAAGCAACTGACTGCACAGCAGCATGCCATCCTTGTGGACCTGGGTATTCAAATTCAAAAAACTTTATTTGTCCCTGAGGGGCAATTTAAAAGGCATAGAAGAGCAGCGCACACACATAACAGTTGTAACATTTGACACAACAGATGACACGCAATCACAGACATATTTTATGTGCTGTATATTGTATAATTTATGTGCTGGCAAATGGGGGTGGAGCTTTGGGGGGTAACTCGGGGGTGAATTTTTGGGATGGGGGTATTAGGGATGTCAAAGAATGGAGGCTCTGCTATCGGAATTATGGTTATTGTGCAGACTTGGAAGTTGAACAAGATTCATAGTTTTGAGTGGGAAATTCTTGAATTTTTATGGTGCCTGAGTTCCTGAGTTGGGATGACCTTCAACCTTTCATTCCATTGTGGGTGGTACGTAGTTGTTTATTTTTAGCAATACCGCTATCGATAGCTATTGCTTGTGTACATCTGTAATCTGTGTACACTACATGATATAGATCAGTGCTATTTGTCATTCTATCTATGTGTGTTATGGAATCAAAATAGGATCTTCCTAACTGGGTGAAAAAAAAGTTTTGCATCCGCCATGTTTTCATTTCGCTCCGATGACAAAGCACATGGGTATGACATACTCGTAATTCCGGCTTCACAAATGGGAAGTAGGTCCTTCCGACTAACACATGAAGGCAGCATTAATCTCTAGTTGAATTAACTTGCGGTTGCGATTACCACTGACGCATGTGTGAAGTAAGTGCACTTTTCTGTGCATTCAGAATACTCGAAGTAGAGTGTAAAGTACAAAGGGTGAATCTCAATGTCAAGAACACAAAGACCACACTTGTGGTCTTGCCAAGACCAGTCTTGGGAACTTGACTCCCAAGAATGAACTTGGGCTGCAATGAGTCATGGGACTGGTCTCATTCCTTGAGGATGCAGCTCATGTATCCTTGATATTTGGGGCAGAACAAGACCAACATCCGGAGATTTTTACCACCCTCTGTACTTGTGTTATTAGTATTGGAACTGGTCTTGGGCAATGGAAGATGACGTAAAACGGGTACATGAGAACACAAGTACGGTAAAGTAGCATATTGCAATCACCCAAGTTTCAAGTACAGTTCACCTGGCTTGATGAAAATCGATTTTGTTCTGCTGTCGATTGTTTTGAGGTTGTAGCACCTCCTCCCTGTGCCGCCATAGGTCGGACATTCCCCACCCACCCATATTTCTCCGCCCAGCTTGGGGCGGGGCAACTCTCCCTCTACAACCTGCTGAAGGCCTACTCTCTGCTGGACACGGAGGTGGGCTACTGCCAGGGCATCAGCTTTGTGGCAGGCCTGCTGCTGCTGCACATGAGCGAGGAGCAGGCCTTCGACATGCTCAAGTTCCTCATGTACGACGTGGGCTTCCGCAGGCAGTACCGGCCCGACATGATCTCCCTACAGGTCCGTTCAAGGCTTTTTTTCCCCCACTTGCTACCTACTTTAACCACAAGCCTTGAGTTAAATGGTGTGTTCCTCTAACCCTAAGTCAGGTACTGATTAACGGTCTGATCCCCCCGCCCAATCACCAAGCGGCAGCTTCAGACTCTCTCTGTTGCCAATGGCAAAATTTGCTGAACTGAATAGTTTGCAGATACCAGCCCCAGGCTATTCACAGTTGTTATATTTCGCAAAATTTAAAAATCCTCTGTTAAGATGATGTGGTCGAATGAATGAATGAATGTTACATTTATATGGCACTTTTCAAGACACCCAAAGCGCTTTACAGAACCAATGAGGAGCCACTTCAACCACCACCACTGTGTAGCTCCCACCTGGATGATGTGATGGCAGCTATTCTCCGCCAGTACACTCACCACATAATAGCTAAGGTGGTGAAGGGGCAGGAGAGAATTCACCAGTTAGATATAGGGCATGATTAGGGGGCCAGATTTCAAAGTGCCATAGTGGGCAATTTAGCTGGGACAATGGGGTACCACCCCTATTCTTTTGAAAGATGCCTCAGTCAGGATCTCAGATTTACAGCTCATCTGTAAGACGGAATTGCATTTTGTCCCCGTCACTGCACTGGAGTGCTGGGATCCACAGGAATAGGCCACACAGTACTTCCTCCAAGAGCAACTCGGCTTTCCTAGTTGGTTTCTCTCCAAGCACTGGCCAGACTCAAACCTGCTCAGCTTCAGAGAGATTGGTTACCTAGTCTGAACCGCAGTTCATATAGCTGCTGATAGTCTGATTGTTGAGTTATGATTGAATCAGAAAAAACACGTGGATGACTTGGGCAGGTTTGGGATCTGTGCTCGTGTCCAGAAGTTCATGAGTTCAAATCCTGTGGTCGGCGGAGGAATCATATCCCCGTAGGGATCTTGAGCGTGGCCCTTGATCCCAGCTACTACAGAGGCACTGGCTGTCCCTGTTCTCTGTCTTCAGTTGTATGTCGCTTTGGAGCAAAAACTAAACGACCACCTGCCAAATGGGCCGTCCGCCAAGTAAATATAATTTAGTCACGGTCAAAGAATCTTTCATCTTTTTAGCTGTAATGAACAATAAGCAACAGATGATGATGGTTTGTTTCATAATTGAGTACAGCATATTCGTAGTCCAGGATGCAGTGATGGGAAGACGGTATCTTGGATCTTGGGATGGGATTGATTTGACGTCTTTCACTACAGATACAGATGTACCAGCTGTCTCGTCTCCTGCATGACTACCACCGGGAGCTGTACAATCATCTGGAGGAGCATGAGATCTGCCCCAGTCTCTATGCTGCACCCTGGTTCCTCACTCTTTTCGCATCCCAGTTTCCACTGGGCTTTGTGGCTCGAGTCTTTGGTACATACCACCCTGAACACTTGTGATTTTTTTTTTGTTTTGTTAGATTGTCGCTTTTTCTATGTAGCTTTCCATTTTTTTTACATTCATAAGACTTACTTTATATATAGCAGCAAAACTTTGGCCAGGATATGAAGACGTAATTGCGATTCTAATCCACTTAGTGTAAAAATCGTGAAAAGACAGTGAGAAATGTTTAGGAAAGGTTCAAATGTAATCTCTTTGCAAAAATGTCAGTAGATATACAGGAGGGAAAGAGATGAGGTTTCTGCAGATAACGTGTGTTGGATTCACATGTGGCTTTTTGTGTTTTTGCAGACTTCCTGTTTATCCAAGGGACGGAAGTGGTCTTTAAGGTAGCCCTGTGTTTGCTGAGCAGCCATGAAGGGGAAATAATGGAATGTGACAGCTTTGAGGCTATTGTGGACTACCTTAAAACTACCATCCCCAACCTGACTCAGGACCAGATGGAGCAGACAATGAAGCAGGTGTGTGAGGCTTTTTTTACAGGCTGGCTTTACTGGTCCCAGCCTCAATGGGTATGTGTGTATGCTGTAAACTACTCATTTTTTAAGTGACACTCAGCATTATTTCAGGGTATATATCACATATCCTAAATCTTCTATGATTAATTAATAGTATTGTTTGGAAGAGTATCTTTGAGTATAGCTCAGGATTGTCTTTAGGAACTGCCTGTATTTGCCAAATAAATGCCATATGTTTGCAAGTGACCTTGAGTCACAGTGAAATAAGTCCCATATCATCTTGTGTTGGTGAGATGACATCAGGAAAGTGGGCAATAGTTAACCCTTTAATTAGTATTTGCAAAATGCAAAATTTGTAATATTTTTGAAATAGTGTGGTAATGCTAAATTGTCATACTTTAATGCAGTGTTTTCCAGTCCAGTCCATGGTGACCCACTGACAATCCATGTTTGTGCTCCTACCAGGAGCTTGTTGGGAGCGAAAATGTGGACTGTCTGGTAGGGAGCTCAGAGGCAGCAAAAACATGGACCGACTGTGGGTCCCTGAGGACCGGACTGAGAAACACTGCTTTGAAGCATTGTATATTTCTACAGTATTATATTGCCAATAGTATTTTTTTCTGAAGTCAGACTGCCTAGAAGCTTATGAGGCACAAGAAAACAATTCTGTGATCCTCTAGGTGCTAGAGATGGACATCTCCAAGCAGCTCCATGCCTACGAGGTAGAGTACCATGTGCTACAGGATGAAATACTAGACTCCACAACCCTGCCGGACGACATGGACCGCCTGGACAAGTTAGAGAAGACCAATGCCCAGCTGAAGAAGCAGAACATGGATCTGCTGGAGAAGCTCCAGGTATGGTAGAAGCTGATGCATTCATGCCTGTTCATTGTTTTGTGTGCCGCCTGTACTGTAACCTACCAGCAGGTGGAGCCAGAGCTTAGACCCACTGCACATGCGAAGAGACAAAGAGAAAAATTACTTTTGCTTTATCACAAATGGACTAGTATAAATGAGGCCGGAGTATAGTTCAAGGCTGATATAGTGTTAGGACATCAAATTTGCAAATTGCCAAGATGCATCTAAGATCCTCTGAAGCAATTTGCCTCAGTAGTCTCCAGGGACCAGCACCCTTGGTCTTCTGATGAATTGCAATGATATAAAACACATTATACAAATTATTTATAGAGCTGTTTCCATTTATCAGTGACGTGAAAGGTAGGCGAACACAGAACATTGCATGTGTTCTTTATTGCACTCCTTAGTCAACTGACATTCCTGCTAGGGCAGATGTTGTGAAGGTGTGTAATTTGCATTTTAGAAATGGTCTCTGAGGGTGGAGGGTGTGTGGTTTGTCTCCTACAGGCTGCTCGTGTCAAGATCCAGAGTTTAGAGGTGAATGTGGAGAACTTCATGTTGCGGGAGAGCAAGATGAAGCACCTGATTCGCTCTCTGGAGCAGGAGAAGGCGTCGTACCAAAGGACCATTGAGCGCATGCGTGGCGCGCTGCCCCCAGACGTGCTGTCGGATGTGGAGCTGGTCCAAATCAAGCCTGGCCTCAACAGCAAAACCAAAAAGCCATGATGCCTTGGAGCAGCCATCCATTGTTGCTCTCCTAGCTGGATACACCAATGTCCTAAAGAGATTTACCAAACGGGAATATTGGGGGGGGGGGGTGTTTGCTAATGGTGATGTTAATAGCTTGAGCCTTGAGACATTTTGAGAAGCAGAGTTTTACGGGCCCACGTAGGATCCGCGCTATGGTTTTGGCAGTAAGATTGTGCGCTATTAAAGCGATGGAGCCCAAGATCTGTCTTCTGCAATGCATCTGGGATTGGGGGAGGCCCTTCTGCCCTCTGGTGTGGCGATGTGTTCCGCGACAGATGTGGGCTCCTCTACTAGGGACGTCCGTGTCTTTCTTTGTGTGCTTCGCTCAGGCCATGATTCCGGTACCTTCACAGTTATCCTACCCCTCGTAACGGTAGTAATCAGGGACACCAATAACTGCGTGCTCATTCTGTTGGCTTTACTGCAAGAAGAATATACAGTTTTGTGTACATTACTTTGAAAATACTTGAAACTTAGATGAATGCACGCTCTTTCCGAAGGACACAACATCTACAGTTTGTCGTGTGGCCCATCTTCGACTTTTTCTCCAGACTTTGCACGCAACGTTTGGGTGCCTTAAATTACAAGCCATGTCAAATCTGACTTGTACGGTGAGAGAACCAAATATTTACCAGTTCTGCAATTCACAGGATGTGCTTCACCCAGATTTTTTGCAGGATGTGAGCCTGTCTGCCAGTTGGTTTCCTGTGCAATTGACCGAGATGCCAACGAGGTCGGCAGACTGCTAGTCATCCTTTCACTTGTTACTCTCAAGCTGTTCTCTCGGCGCCGATGTCGGTCTTATTCTCATTTCCCTTTCCTTACGTAAATCCCGTTGCCGAAGAGCGAGGAGTTCGCTGCCTGATACCGATGATATTTCTCATCATTATCTTTATTTTCAGTCTGGTGTTGTTCTGTCTCCTCAGTCAGCATTTCAAGTGCGTTCGTGAGAAAAGACACACAGGAAGTAGGGTGGGGAGACGGACCGTGTCGGCAGTCTGGCTCGGGTAAAGGAGGGGCCCAGTTCCGCGTGTGGAAATGGCTGATACGAGTCTGATTGTCTGCCCACTTACAAACAGCATAAAACAGTTTAAAGGCTTACCACCCCACAAACGGGGTGTGCTATGTTTCTACAATAAATCTTTTTACATATATTTTCCTATGCTGTCATATCTAAGGTGTATTTTCTGTCTTTCGAAATGTTGTGTTTGTAAATAATGCACGCGGGTGGGATTTTCATCCCGGTGTTTTTTCAAGAACTTAATTTTTCTGATAATGGGGCACGAGATTGTTTTTGCAAAATGGTGTCAGTGGTGTAATGATTTTGATAAAGTTTGGTCAAAATGAAAGGACTTTGCTGCACCTACAGAGGATGATAACTCCTTGCATTTGTGAGGTTTTGGCTTGTTTACCTGCTCTAGTAATACTGGAGTAATACTCGGTAATATTGATCAATTTTTGCCCAAAGACATTACACAACCGTAAAAAAATTACTCCAGAACACAAGCTTGTTTTATTTAACTTTGAAACATACAATTGGAACACTGTAACATTAGAGTTACAAGTTGTCTTCATAAACTCAGAGAAAATAAAGGAAAATACTTAGAAATGCCATTTGAATAATAGCTGATTTGCAGGGATATCTTGTGTATTCTGCACCAGTAATAGAATAGGCAGGTTTGTTGATCATATTCGCCTGAGTTAAATGATATTTTACGTGTTGCAGGGAGAATGCAGTGCGTCATGGTGACTCACAGCTCCAGGGGTGTTGGTTAAGACTAGGCCTCAGCTATCTGTGTGTGCCGTTCCCCTTATGCTCAAGTGTGTTTCCTGCAGGTACTTCACTTTCCCTCCAACAGTCCGGCTTTTGCTCAGTGAATTACTGAACATGTGTCCTTGTGTGTCCATCCTGCACAGTACCCTATGATGGACTGGCATCCAGTCCAGGTCGAACACTCTGCTCTGGCCCTTTATATAGATTTGATAGATTCTGGATCAGCATGATCTGATAGGTGGTTGGACGATTGCTTGAAGGATAAAAGAAATTGTTAAATCTATTTTCATAAAATGTTAAGTTTTGCCCTTGCGATATTTCCAAAGTAGCAACTGACCAAACTGAATCGTCATATGAATTTTATCATGCCACCTGAATTCTGGGACGTTGCACTCGAACAAATAATAGTATATAGACATATTTTTTCATTTCAAAGCTATTCTGCCATACGTTGACCCTTCACTGCCGTAAGACTGGCTCATTCATCAGTATTCTTTATTTGCATCACAGCAATATTTTTTTCTGTTTTAAAGACACACTTTGTCACAAACTTTAGATTACTGTCTGCTTTAATTGGAGCAGAAAGTTCTTGGCTAGACCTTTCTTCCATGAGGTGCAGTCACCGTTCTCTGTTTGATTAATTGCATAGGCTTGGCCGCTCATTTATTTCCTCTCTCAATGTTTGATTTTGACATAAAGTGCCAAAGTCCTCATCCTCATCCTCGAAGACGTTTCCGCTGTGATACCGTTGACTGACGGCGCCAAAGTATCGGAGCTCATTCATCCAACCTGCTGCTTGTAGTTTTGATTTCTGCTTGTAGTCTGTTCCTGTGCATTATGTAGTGCAACAAACTGGAGTTTAATGAGAGGAGGAGTGATTCACTGGTGCTATGGTTTTGACACGTCAGTGTGTTATGTACAGGAAGACTCACCAGTCAAAGTTGTCAGACGACAAATAAAACTGAAATTCACTGCCTCTGATTTTATTGTCTTATTTTCCTTGCTAACTCCATGCTTAAACCCTTGCAACATTTAAATCCAAGGTGTGTAAGGTAACACTGAATCACAATCAGAGTCAAATCAGAAACTTGTCTAGTTTAATGCTATTTGTTGAATGCAATCAGGTCACCTGTTAAATTACTGATTTCGGCAAGCGACACGGTTTACCACAGACCACAATAACACTGCTATATGTATCTGATGAGTACATTCGCGTATGTTAAATTCAAAAGTCAGAAATTTCCAGTGACCTCAGACATATAGTTTCAGACTCTGGTGCAGCTTTGCATCCAGTTTGACCTTTATGGTGCTGAGTCCCCAAGTCAGGTTTTGGGAGGAGCTTGTAAATGAGCCAGATTGCTCAGAAGCAAACGCCGGCGATGGGACGTAGGTGGGGGGGGCCATTGCCGTTTGGTTTGCTAATGCGCTCGATGTGGTAGGGGGCGCTCGGTCTGGGACGTGGAACGGGGGCTGCAAAGAAAAGCAGACTTCTGGCCTGAGAGAACGCTGCTGAGGGTGGGAGGCAGGGGACAGTATTGGGGCTGGGGGGGGGCAACAAGCCCTTCTTCATCAGCGCTGTCTGCTTTTCGCTCAGCCTTTCCCTTTAACTCCTGGCCCATCCTCCTGAAATCGGGCTGCTTGCGTAAGTGTTGGTTGTGTGGCTGCGGGGGGCTGCTGCCACTGGAGGGGGGAGGGGG
>JAODJW010000001.1:43265560-43275733 GCA_026777045.1 Hyperopisus bebe | reverse complement strand
AATATTCTTATTATTATTATTATTATTATTATTATTATTATTATTATTATTATTATATCAACATCCTCAACAACAACAACAATAATAATATAGCTAATGATCATTATAACCATGATGAATTGCATTGCAGCTATAGCTGTTTGTCTTATTTATTGTACATTATTAGTGGCTTGTCCCGCTTAGTGACCTTGTATTTCTGTGCCCCTATTGGTTAGCATGTCGAGGTGCTTTGGCCTGTTTTCGCTTGGGCGTGGCACAGGGATGCTTGCTGATTGGCCAGCCCTGTCATCTGCGCAGTCCAGCTGCCGCTCCCCAGAGCTGCACACTGGGCTGCATTGTGCTGAGCACAGAGAGATGGCAGCCAGCTGTGCTGAGTTAGCCTAGGGCACACCCTCAGCTCCTGGCAAACAAATCAGCCTCCCCACCCCCCAAACACACATGCACCCGCACACGTGGCACCCTACTCATCTAACTTTTGACACCACACCCTCTATTAATGGAAAACGGCCCCTCCCCAGTCCCCCTGCAGCCCCTCTCCTCTCACCGGCGTCTGTTCACAGGCATGGATACAACAAAATGCACAGAGGACTGCAGAAGCCCAACAGGAGGCCAGTGAGCAGCGAAGGTCTTTTTGGGATCTGCTGATGATGTAAGTCTATAGGAGAGGAAGGAAAGAATTTCATTGGTTTATCACCTTATACATATGAACTTCAGTTGAGTCACAAGTTTTATGATGGTACAAGGTAATGATGAACTTCCTTAATTCCGTCATGTCCCCTTCTTCATTTCACGGAAAGAATACTTCAGCCTTTAAGTTATATTCTAATTATCTTTTGTTTTTATTCTACTACTCCCCTACACACATTTTTACTTATTTTATTTAATTAATCCATACTCTCTCTTTGGCCCAGTCGTAGAAGCAAGCCAGGCTTTCATTTCACTGCAAGTCGTGCCAGTATATCTGTGCATATCACAAATGAAATCTTGACTCTCTTGGGGAAAATGATGTCAAAGGACTAGATTTTATCACTGTTTTATGAATGTTAATCATCTTAAGTAAGACTTCCAGTTCAATCAGTTGCTGTTCAGACCCTCACTAGTAAAAGAATGAGGGTAGAGGGACAAAATCCGCGTTAAGTACCTACCAACCACAGCCCTGAAATTTGAACAGTAATTCTGAGATTCAAACTGGCGACCTGTTTAGTCTGACTCTGCAACCACCAGGCAGCCAGCTGCCCCTAGATGGATTCTTCAGAACACTGGGGGATTTTTTGGGGGACTTTCAGCCTCCTGTTGTATCTCCTGGTTTTGAGAGATCATCCAGGCCTTTGCTGTTTCATTGTGAACCACTACATAGGCAGCAGTCAGTCTCTATAATCCAAAAAGCAAACTACTTCCTTTTCATTGCATTTAAAACCCTAATTTATCGATTGAATCATATTGCTTTTACATTGTCAAAATGTTGACAATGTTGACTTTGCGTCAACGTTGGGATTATGGAAAGTGTCGATTTTCATACGAAAAAAATAACTCGATTTTGACGGTAAGCTTCAGTAATTAGTGTGCGGATGAAAAAAATGACTTTGGGCTGTGCTTGACTTTGCAGTTCATTCACTCTTCATTGATACTTTTAGTTTCCATAGACTGTAGAAAACACATTAAATACAATGCAGTCTAATTTACATTTTACTGACAAAATGATTTTGCGTTTCATGAATGTTCCTCATGAATGTGACTACCTTTTTCATATGGAGTTCTAGTGTTATTCTTATTGCACATGTTTATAGAAACTGCTTACATGAAGAATGTACATCACCAAAAATGATATACCCCATCACTTAGATAAAACTTATGATTTGCGTACATTTTTAGCCCTTGGGTGGGTCCGGAGTTCTAGCAGAACACAATAAGAGTCCGCGTGGAAATCTCATAATCATGACTAAAGGCCAGGTACAACTATCAGTCCGGAGGAAACGAGAGTTCAAACCAGATAATGCTTTTCCCGCAATTCAGAAAAAGAAACTGCCTGCATGAATCAACAAGCACCACTAATTAATGGAAAACCGATGACTGCTTTGCCTGTATAAAAACCCTGATCTAGAAATTATAAACACTGTAGTTTAAATGAGTAAATGTCTGGCATGGATCTCTAAGTGGGTAGATGTAATTTATGTGCATCAAAAAGAGAGAGGAAAGATCAGCTCCGGAGATGAGGTAGTGTGTGTGTTGGCTTTTTTTAATGAGTGCGTATCCCAGCCCACTGGAACAAGGGAAACTGAGAGACTGTCGGCTCAGTGGGCTGTGGATGTGGAAATTGAATGGGGCCTTTCAGTTCTGCTGCTCGTCTCCCTGGGGGTGAGAGACCGGTTGCCATGGTTATCCCGGACTCCTGCAGCTAATGGGTGGGAGTTGTGTAGCTCTGGCAACCTGGCCTGTTCAAGGCGATATATGATCACAGTGCCGGAGGTGTGGCGGCAACGATCGCGGACACTAGAGGTCACAGACGTTGCCGTGGTGAAACGATAAAGGAGTCTCCTCCTCCCTGCTTCTTTACATCAGTGGTTGCATGGAAGATAGGAGCACTTATCACAGGGGAAGCAGGCTAATTGCATCTGTGTTACCAGCCTTTCATTTATCTGAACGCCCACAGAAACACCTTGCACTTCAGACTGTATTTTTTTGTAAAGCCGGGAACACATGTGGGAGAAAAAAAAACATTGTTTTCACAATTTTAAACTTTAATATTGGCAGAGTGAGGATTTGGTTTCGAGTTCATCCAATTTCAAATATTTTTTATTTGTTCTTTTTAGACCAAATTGTAATATTATAAAATCAGCTTCTCCAGAAATTCTCTGAAACGTAGACCCAATTCTGTCAAGAGTCTGATATGCTGGCTACAGGTTACAAATGCTCTCTGCTTCTTACTGCCATGTCTGTGAGAAGGAAAAGGAACAGGCAAACAAAATAAGGCAGAAGCAGGGTTTTTAAATATCAAATTCAGACAAAGGCCACATTACAGGGAAGCAGCAAGGGTCAAGAAAAACTCAAGAAGAATATCCCATTCTTCTGAGAGGATGTTGTCCAGTACCTCATTGTCTAACCTCTGTGGAAACCACTGGCAAAGGGATCTCTTCGGACAATTCCACAAATTCCACAAATGCTTTACATACTTCAGCTCTGTTGTTTATGAGAGGTGAGGAAAGGAATTACATTAAACTTCTTGGTCCTCAAACTACTTATCAACAAACAAATTCACCAGAGGGTACCATTCAAACTGGTGCATCATTAATATTATGGCATATTACAGCTTTGGGAGATACCAAAGCATACCATATGAGGGGGTGACAAGATGATTGTTTGCATGTCCTCCCTGTGTCATGTGTGTCATCTCCCGCAGTCTGAAAATGTGGAGTTAATCTATTTGGCATCTGTAAATTACCCACAGTGTGTGACTGTTTGAATGTGTGTATTCTGCGATTGATCCCATCCAGGGTGTACCCCAGCTTTGTCCCCTATTTTTCCTGGGATAGACCCGCCCCCTTCAGGATAAGCAATTGGATGATGGATGGATACCATGGATACCTGCACAATAAATTGAAACTCATGGGAGTTTTACTTACACAAAAATGTTCTGATGAAAAATGATTGGTTCAGAGAGATAGCCAATCAGACTGTATATGAAGTGAGTCCAAGCAACTAGAGGAGAAGGGACCAACGAATCAGATATCTTGGTCCTGCTTCTCTAATTGCTCGGACCCACCTCCTGTACAATCTGATTGGTTATCACTCTACCTTCTGCCCTTAGAACATTTCGCGCAAGTAAAACTCCCTGAGCTAAATTAAAACACATTCCCTTTGAAGACTTCTTAAGGCTTTGGGAGAGACCAAAAGGTCACACTACCAGTAGCACGCTTAAGAAAGTTGTGGTTCTATGCTCACCGTTCATCCTGTCTTTCACTGTCTAGAAGAAAAACTTCTGCCCACCACTTGTGCCCACCACACACATGATTTTGGCATGTGTTACAAGCAGCTTGTTTATAGCAACCTAGCCATGGCAGGCCACTGCGTGAGGTTCCCCTCTGACGGTTTCTGCTGACAAAGGACCTTCAGACCCACGCTGATGTCTGTAATCAGTCACCCATGGCTCTGCCATTTCCTTGCGGTCCAAACCATCATGCTTTTCAGTTTGACACCTCCACCCACTGTTGCTGTTCTATAGGGACATTTCTCCTTCTTTTTCCCAAGATTACAATGCCCTTGAATGTGACATGAAAGCAGTTTCTGCAGCCTTTGTCACTGAGACACTTGGCAGCACCAACAATTGCCCCCAGATAAAAGCCACTGAATTCTCCCCTTTCAAAAAATGCTCGGCCATAATACCAGACTTGAGGATGTCAACAATTGGTCCACTTAAATGTACATGACAAGAGGACTGCGGGAATGAGATCTGAGTCATTTTCGCTCCAAGGAAGTACTTTCAGGAGAAATGCAATGAAAATAACAGCATTTAATTTTTGTCAGTTTCCTGTTTGTTCTAAACAGAATTTTAAATACTGAATTGCATCACCAGAAAGCCCTTAAAATGGTGAAGCATGTCTAGTCACTTTCAATTGAGCTGGAAATTCCTCTTTATATTACGATAAATTTTGTGAACATGCATTTAGTTTGGGTTTGACTGTAGATTTCTGGTGCTGGTGTGATGGAAGTTCAGTTGCTACATGCATAGTCAGCTGAAGATAAGATATTGAGAAGTTCAATGTACCCTTTTCCACATTCATTAATATACAGTCATAATGTGCTTGAAAATTGCATGAATTTGGAAGACACTATTTTGCTCATATGCAAATGGAGACGTAATATAAGAATTACGAATCCAACGCTGCATTGGTTCTTGGCTTCTGATTCATTGGAGCTGAATTGGATGTGGGTGGCAGGGCATCTCTGGGGCGGCTGCTCTCCTATGCTGCGGTTTGAATCCCACCTCTGGGTGGGTAATTTAGGTGGAGTTTGCACTTTCTCCCCAAGTAGGCGAGGTCTTCCTCCTACTGTCCAAGGGCATGCAGTTAGGCTAATTAATAGCTCTAAATGGCCCAGAGTGTTTGTATGTACCCTGCGAAGGACTGGCATCCCACCCATGGTGGATCCTGCCTTGTGCCCAGTGTTGCCTGAGACAATCTCCAGTACCTCACCCTTGTCTAGGATTAGTGCTTGGAAGCTGGATGGATGAACTGAATGCTTGCTGAAACTATGACAGCTGACATTTATAAAGAATATTTTTTAAATGTAGGGAAGACATATTTCTACTTCTTAAAAATAATACCTTTTTCAAGTATAGGCTACTCATAATTTCTGATTCATATTTACTTATGATTATCTAGCACTTGTAAACTACTTCATTAATTAATGCTTTCTTAGCCGTTCCTGGCCTTACTTAATTCAGTTACTTAATTCAGATAAGGTGATGCAGAAGACTGTACTTTTTCAGTAGCACAAGTTAAAGAAATCAGATTTCTCATTTATTGTTTTAATAGCCGTAAAGCCCTAAATTATAATTATGTGCAAATAATACATATTAATTAGGTAGACGCTGTTAAATTTGCTTATTGAGAACTTTTATCCAAAGTGACTTACACGTCATGCAGTTTCAGCTTTGTATGTGGAAATGCATTACTTCAAAGCTATTTTAACTACTTTGCACAAAGATACAAGAGCATGAACCTCTCTGGGACCTTCGCCTGGAACCTGTTATGCTCAGTCACCTACAGCATTATTTTGAAGCAGACAAAATGACTGCTTGGAACGATACCCAACATATGGTACACAGTGGGTCCCCACCACTCTGGTTGAGATTTATTTGAGTTGGACGGTGCTCGGAGTAGGTTATGCTTGTAAATGAATCCAGCATAGATTGCAATGACAGTGCGGCTGGGAAATTTCATAAATAACCTGAAAGTCAAGATGCAAACGATGAATTTAATAGCTGTTGTCTTTATTATATATCATACATCAGTGCTGTGTAGTGAGGTGCGAGATTAAATAAAGATAAAACTAAGGACTAAACACCAGAACTTCTTAATGTCCAGAGGAATTATTGGCAGTCGAAAAGGAATAGAATCTGCTTAAACAAAGTGTCACTCCTGAACTTCTGTGTATGCTAGAAAACAGAGCTTGCATTACTGAATGGTATCACTTGGAAGTGAATTTCCAGAGACATGCAGCATTAATGATGATGTTCTAGATGTCTACCTTAGCATCGCCTTAATTTTAGAGCAGTGCTAAGTGGCTTGCGTTTGTTCCAGAACACATCCTCTTGATTCTGCGCCAACAGTTATCCTGTTTTTTTGTTGTCCTAGCAGAGCACATATCTTGGCTTATGCTCCGACTGAAATCCTACCTTTCAGTAAAGCTTACCCCCCATTGGCAGTAAGGAACTTGGCTACAGCAATGACAAAATCTACCACTGTTTGGACTTGGCCAACATGCCCTTGAAATATGGGAGACTGTCTTTTTTTCACATAACTGCTGACTTGCTCCTAACTGAGGCTTGTCTCACCAAAAAGGAAAACTGTAGATTTTTACTGACCAGACAGAAGCAATAGTGAAGACGACAGAGAGAAAAACATGACCGCAAGATGTGCCTAAGCTTGCCAGGAGCTAGTAATGGACAAAACAGAGAATTGGGTTTGCCCCAATAGTCACTATGCATGCTGGAATATTAACATTGGAATGGGTTTGCAAGGAGGAAGACACAGTGAACACAAACTGCTCAAACAGAATGGCTGCTTCAAGATTCTTGGTTGTGCTTGAGGTCGGAGCTGGCCAATCAGAGAGCTAGGGGAATTTACAAGGCATCTCCCATTGCTCCTTAACCAAGTGCTCGGCCAAAGTGTTATGTAATTCGTCAGACATCATAGGTTGCTGCAATATTTCAGCTTAAAAAAACCTTTAAAATTGTCACAAACTTGCAGATTTTGTCACAAAAAGGATGAATAAGCATAAATCAAGCTTGAGTCAACGTTAACTTTGTAGGACAGCATGCATGACACATGGATTGCAATATTGCTTCAAATTTTTTTCAGCTTGTTTTTTTGCCTGATTTCAGTTTCACCTTAATCATCAAGAAACCAGATGAATCATCAGGGGAAAAAAGTAAAATGTAAAGCGTACTTTTAAATAAAATTTATTTTAAAATATTCACAGAATAAAGTGTTCATTACCTTATTTATTTTAGATTATTATTTAGTAATAATTATTTTATCAGTGTTTACATTAAATAAATTATGTTTCACTTAATCAGAATCATGCATTTAATGGATGATGTTTTTATTAATTGTATTTTATTATTTAATTGTGTATTTAGAAGTATATATTTTTCCCAGTGATATGATGTTTTTAGCATCTGTAAAAAAGGACATTGCCTGTCACAGGAAATACAAACCTTCTGTGGACTTGAACTGGAGCTCGGAGATAGATTTGAAGGATGGCTGAAATGCTTAAAGCCATCTTCAGGCACAGAACGCCGAAGTACCCCGACGCAGTCCAGCGCAGACCGAAGCCAGTGGAAACATGGCACTTGTTTGTAAGGTCCTATGCAAGCTTCCATAACCCCAGCAACTCCCTCACATTACTGGCTTCAGGTTCTCACCAGCTGGCCGGCTTTCCTTGACTCTTTGCCACTGCATGATCTCATTGTCCAAGCATTTAAAAAACCACAATGAAATGGATTTAATTTCATCGCCATTTACTAGTCTGCTCTATGGTCTGTGGAGTAGTCAGGGTCTACACCCAGACTGCACATATTTTATAAACAAGTCTTGCAGTCAATCCAGTGCCCCCCCAGGGAAGTACCTATTAATCAATGTATGCTTCCCTTGAGTATCATTTTGGTTAGTTATACTGTGTTCGGGGCTGCTTTTCCAGTTGATTCGTACATAAGAGCGTACCTAAGCATTCAAGATCAAATTAGCATTTTTAAAATACATTTTCAGTGATTACCACAGTCAAACACTCTTAAATTTCCCTAAAACACCTGCCTCTATATGGTTTATTAATATACATTTAAAGAGGCTGTGTACATACAGTTTAATTACTACTGCAGGTTTTGTGCATACTTCTTCATCATACTTCTGAAAGGTCTTCAGCATACAGTGAAAGGTCTTCAGCAGTCAGTGTTGGTTTTGCATGCCGGTTATCACTGATGCTATGTTGAACAGTGCATCCAAGGGTCGGAGGTTCGAATGCTACCTATGCTGTGGAGTTTGCATGCTCTCCATGTATTCATGGGTGCAGAAGAGGCGAGATCGAGCAACTGCCTGGGGCCCTGAGCTGGGAGGGACCGGGGGGGGGGAATTTCATTATTTACATTGTTAAATTGTATTGTAATTTTTTGTAAAAGTGAAAATGAAGGGCTTTTGTTTATAATTCTGTTTGTTGATATTATTATATCTGCCTCCGGCCCCCAGGATCTGCTCTGCCTCCAGCCCCCAGGATCTGCTCTGCCTCCGGCCCCCAGGAGCTGCTCTGCCTCCGGCCCCCAGACTCCATAGAATCACCTCTGCCCGTGTTGCACCCGTTTCCTCTGGGTGCTCCAGCTTCCTCCCTCAGTCCAAAGACACGGAGTTAAGATAATTGGGATCTCTAAATTGCCCATAGTGTATATGTGTATGTGTCCTGTAATAAGCTGACATCCAGTCCAGGGTGTCCCCAGTGTCGCGTCCCGTGCTGCCTGGGTAGGCTCCAGGCCTCCCTGCAACCATGAACAGGAAAAATGGCTGGAAGGTGGATGAATTTCTGTAAGAAGAACCTTACTAAATACTAATACTTTATCACAGATCATAGACAGACACTGTGTACCCAGATACACGCATTAAAATAAAGAATTTGTTAAAGTTTGCTTGATGACACAAAATGTTTCTGTTATTCTAAATGCAACAGACGTTTCCCATGGAAATTATCATGTAATAAACACATAAGTATTATCATGTAATCAATTATGTGTATCATTAAATATGTAAAGTTTATGTGAATCTACACATATTGCAACAAGTGAAAGCACTCAGATTGGTCATTCTGCATTGTCTATTGCTGTAGCTAGAGTTATTTGTATGTTTTTTTAATCAAGTATTCGCTTTTTGCTTTGAATTTCAGTCGTCTGGATGGATATCTGTCTATGTCTGCCTGGGAAGGCAATGTATCTCATTTGACAATTTTAAAACACATAATTTTGTTATGTTGAACACATGAAATGTTTACATTTGTCTTTGTCACAAAATAAGATGTTATAAAATAAATTATTGTAACAATTGTCTAATTAAGAGTATCAGAGACCTGGACAGTGACCTTGAAAGCCTTTCTCTAGTCTTCTGGAGAGGACACAATACAGAATACACCGTTAATCAGTGTTTTCAGAGTTGTCATTACAAATCAATAATCAGAAATTCATATTACTTGTGTTTATCCATCGATATATAGAGCATACAGCCTGTAGAATGAAGTCCCCAGCATCTATTATTCTTGTATTAGTTTGTATTGGAATAGTAATCTTAATTCATCCACTAAAATAGCATGAATTGTCTATATGAAACTTTATCTCTTCATTGGAAGTTGCATGACAAGCACCCTGCCTAATCTAAAAAGTGAGAAATTTTCATTATGTCATCAGTTTTCATCAAATGATGTTTTAATGCACAATTAATATGTCAGGATATTTCAGTAAAAGCACAAGAGTTCTGTGAAGTATAGCTGATTGAATTAGGTGATGTATGTATATATGTAAGCACGTATGTATGTACATTTGCATGTATGCATGTATGTACTGTACGTACGAATGCATGTCTGTATGTACGTACAAATGCATGTATGTATGTACGTGGCATGTATGTACATATGTATGTACGTATGAATGTATGTATGTACGTATGCATGTATGTACGTATGCATGTATGTATGTATGCATGTGTGTACATATGCATGTATGTATGTACGTATGCATGTATGTATGTATGTACGTATGCATGTATGTATGTATGTATGTAGGTGCACCACTACAGATTTTGGGCCCCATAAGAACAGAACATATTGGGCCCCCAACATAGTCCGGTCCAATTACAGCACATTCTAAATGTTTTAGGGCCCCTTTCAATCAGGGGCCCTTGGAATCATCCTACCACCCCC
>JAODJW010000001.1:43235053-43250765 GCA_026777045.1 Hyperopisus bebe | reverse complement strand
TGGGGGGGGAGGCGGGGGATTTGGGGAGGGGGGGGCGGTTGCAGGGGGGGTGTCTTACGTGTCATCTGCCCTGCTCTCACTTCCAGTGTAAGAGCCACCGGTATTGATGGCTAGTTGTCGCCCGTAACAGTGCAGACTCTGTGAGGACTGCCCCATGGCTGCTATTTTCAATTAGAGCGCATTTGGGCTGAGCTGACAGCTAAGACATTGATAAGCGGGGAGTGGTGGGGAGTGGTTGGGGGGGGCTGGAGCTGTATTGGAGGGCAGCAGTTTCTGGGCCAGTGAGACTCTCACCCCATGAGCTGTGGAGACCTGACCTTTGTGACCTTACTCTCTGCTAAAGCAGGAACTTGGCATTTAACTCTAGAATAACCAAGAGTCTGTTTAGTTTTCTTAAAGTCTTCGAATGACCTTCACAACTTTTACATGGAAATATTTCAAACAGCGCTGCTTATTTTACTTTATATCTAATGTTGTAATGATTATGAAAATGTGTCAGTTTAGAACAAAAATAATAAGTAACATTTAAACACATGTGAACTCTATTATGAAAGGCTTACAAACCTTATTTAGTCACTGTTGAGCTCAAACGATCTTATTTATTACAAAACCAGTTATAAAATAAGTCCATCAATTCATCTTCCTGCTTCTCTCGTGGGGGTCTGGAGTCTATGTTTATATAAATATTCAAAGAAATGCTTCACACATCATTTCATTAAAGCGCTGCAATTTTAAACACGGGAAGTTATTCATTTTCTGGATATTTTGGGATTGTTTGTTCATGGTTGCTTTTGTTTTTGTCTTAGCTGTTGTTAGTGATGTTATCTCCTTCAGCTGACAGCTATTAGTTGAGAAATATAGTTCTTCACTCCCACGATAGCAATTGGTACATTGCTGCTGTGAAACCAAGTACCGTCTTGAGCTCAATTATAACACCTGAGAAATTCTCAAGACTGAATTGTTTGAAGTGGTGTGGGGTTGCCTATCTTGACAGGGTGTGAACTAACAGCATCTATGAAGGGAGGGGAAGTAGAAAACAGGGGACCGCACAGGGAATTAATTTATTTTCTTTTTTTTTTGTAAATGCATTGAATTAATAATTAAAAAAAGACACAAGCTTCAGCAAGTCTGTAAGGACCAGACCGCAAGCAGATTCGTCTTGCTCTCTTCTCTTTCCCTTAAAAATCTCATTCTTTCTCATACTTTTTTCCACATGATTGATCACTTGATAATTGTGTAAGTGATTTGTTCCATACCAGAAATCTATATGGTGTGCCTATTTTTTAGTCACTACCCCTCTGAGTCCATAAGAAGTCCATTTCTAATGAGAGGAGTATGTTTCAATCATACAGTCAGATTCTGTTCAGTTGAATTACAATCATTCAGTTGCATCAGTTGCTGCATTTTTTCATTCAGTCCAATTTTCAATGTGTCACAGAAGACAGATTCAACTAGAGGATCAGTTTTTAAGATATACCTCTGATGTAATATGTGCCTATTTGGAGAATCCTATATCAGCACTTCAAATTGTAATTGTCCTTGGATTTATACATTATCGACTGAATCAGATGCTGGAGATCAAGAAACAGCCTTTTGCAGGCAGTGAACGAGATACCCCCGTCACCCCACTGTGCAGTACGGCCATAGGGCAGAGCTGCAGCTAGCCAGAGGAGCATTATGGGATAGCTTTGGAGTCTGTCCATCTGAGCTGCCCATAGTCATTGGACGCAAGGACAGAGCTGCGTCTCTACTGCCGTCAACTCCAGCTATGCGATAGGATCCGCTGGGGACAAACAAACACGTGACTCTCTCCAGGGATCAAAGAGTGAGACGATAGGGAATTATGTTTATTTTGCACTTTTTAATAACTATAAATTATAATCCAGCTTGGTTTTAAAAAAACACTTAATTTTAAGGCCTCGAGGTTCTGGGGCATATTATATTAAATGGTTAAACCCTATTCTTCGTAACTCAAGCTGCACAGCTTCTGTGAATGTAGTAAACACGCAAAAATATCTACTAAATAGGCAACACATTCCGAGCATATAACGTGCAGTGCTTGATGTTCAGGTGACAAAGCATTCTGATGCGATTTTGCACTATGAAATGTTTGCGCATGCTGTGTATGAAGTCTAAACCATATAGATGAAATTTGTGAGTATCACCATGATATGGGTGTCATTTCATTGGGTTTAAAGCCAGTGGTGGTAATCCTGAAGACAGAAATGATTTGTTACGTCAATTTTGGACACTTTTTAGACAATTATTACTGGTTGGTGCTCATTGGTTTTCATCACCTGTCCTCAGTTAATCCCTCACTTTCCCGATGTAAACAATTGATAGAAGTATCTCATGAAGGTTACAGCAGGAGGTGCATCTCCTGGGGCTTTTACTTCAGATCTTTTAGTAATAAGTCCAAGTCCATAATTACTGTACTAGCAGCTGCCCCGATTTATAGACAAAGAGGCAGATTAAGAGCAAAAAAGGCCGAAACATCTGTTGTGCCTGATTTATTTATTATTTTTGCTTGTTTTTTCATTTGGTAACTTTGGTAATTTAATAATTGTCCACCCTGGGTGCAAATGATGCATTTATTACCGACAGGACTAATAAGAGAGCTGGGAAAACAGTGATATCACAAAATGTCAAGAAAATAAAACAGTATGATGTGCACGATGACAATTCATATTCATTATCATGCGGTATTTACTCTCCATTTAGTGTTTCCACATATCAAAACTTACATGCTTTTGCCAGAGTAAACAATACTGATAAATAATTTATGCCAAGTAGCACAGATTCAGTTGCAGGTCGTTAAAACCAAATCAGGTAAAGTTAACTGTACGAACTGCTTGACTTGAGGCATTCTCAGAGGTGTCACTGAGGGACCGGCGCCAAAAAAGACCAGCATTGCCCAGGTGCATTCATACTTCAAGTTTATGCCCTTCCCTTTTTCACCCCAAGTCCAGCACATCAGCCCAGTGTGCCTGTGTCATACTGCTGCCGGGATCAGCATGAACTTTGTCTCTTTTTGTAGGTCAAATGTTGGGGGATATTATGCAAACAGCATGTGGAATCAATTTAAACCAAACGTTAAACTGAAGGGAAAAAAACAATCAGTGGTGTCCCTGTGTTAATGTATGTTCAACTTACGGCTTGTAATTCCTCCAGCTTGATAGCTACTCCAAATATACTGCCTATATTGTGACTGTCCTAGAGGACTTGCAAATCAGTACAGTTGCTTAACTTATGAAGGAAAATCGCATGCTTGTCAGGTTTAATCATGGGGGTACTGTAAAGGACAACGGATAAATCACTCTCTCTCCTAAGAATAGGTCCGATAGTGTATTTTTTGTCAGTCAGTGTGGTGATGTTTAATCATCAGATAGGTAGATGAGGTAAATGAAGCATGTTTGTGTGTATTTTCGATTGACTGTCTGTGTGTTCGTTGGCGTCCCTATACGTTGATGCTTGAACGTTTGTAAGCTCGAAATGATTTGGTATGTGTGGGGGTGTCTTTGTTCCACCTCCCACCACCTATGTACCGGGAAGTAAGAGACCTGGAGGAAATGAAGACAGCCAGCTCCTAAGAATATGGTCATTAGAGCTGAGGAGGTGCAGCTGGCCTCCAGGGACAGAGGAGTAGGTTAATGTACTGACCAATCTGCACTCCTCCACAAGTCCTGACCCTCAGCATTGCTCCACACTGGTGCTGTCAGCTATTATCACAGCGGAAAGAACTTCACGTCATGCCTTAATGCAACCTCAGAATCTCCAATAAACACGTGTAGGATATCATTCCAAATTTACATAAAGACATCAGCTTTTTAAAAGCAGCGCATCTAGTCAGGGGAGGGAAAAAAAGGGGGAGAAAGAGAGAAAGAAAGACAATTCCAAGGGCCTCTGAGTAACAGGGGTCCTAAAAAAATTTGGAACATAATTGAATTGATCTGAGTTTGGGGCCCGGTCTGCTTTCAAGGGGCCCGGAATCTTGAGGAGCGCCTCTGTACCAAATATTAAATTACTTGTTAAAATATTTAAGTTGTTGGGCCCGTGTTTGATGTTGTCATAGTCTAGCTGAGAACACAGGAGTCTTGTTTTAGGGTACAACTGCAGTGTCCTAAATGGGATTCCTATTTCCATTTGTTATACCTCAGAGTCTTAATTAAAGTGTTGCATATTGCTGGCTTAATGCTGTCATTATGCATTGTGTCTACTGATGTAAAGGGTAAATGTATTTAAACTACTTTTGTTTACAGTAAGACAAAACAACACTAAGAGAATTTGGACACTAAACAAATGCAGGACGGAGCAGAATGTTTCTTCTGTGCCCCAGCACAGGTATTAGTCTGGCATTACTTTTGTAAAGTTTTTTCCAGAAGTGTTTTTTGTTTGTTTTTTTTTTTTACAATTTACTTTGAGTTTTCTTGTACTTGTGGTTACACATGCTAGTGTTGATGGTTACGACCGCACAACATTTCGTTCAATAGTTCACGATCGGCCTCCCTCTAAACAGATCTGGCTTCCCTGCAAAGCCAAAGACAGCTGGCAAAATATAACGGATTCATTTGCAGGTCTTATGGATGAGAAGATTCTCTTCTAAACAAAACTTTATTTCTGATATGAATTCCACTCATTTAGACTAAATACCTGCATTATGATATGTATCACACGTGTAAATAGTAATGCTTAATTAACAACAACATTTTATTTACTAGACTTCTGCTTCTTTCTAAGATAGTGCTACAGAAAGTACTGAATCTGCAGTACACATAAAGAGAAGGGGTTTCGTATCCAAAATAGCAAACGTGGATCAGTTTGCTCGTGATTCACCCGTGGAGACAATGCTGGTCACCAACCATTTTGGCAAAAATATGTAATATAGTTAGCAGGAAAGCTAACTTTTGCTTTAACAGCTTAGTTAGAACATGCAACATTGTTCATATATCGGTCAAAAGGCAAAATAAAAAACACTGAATACACAAATTATTGGTCATGTTTACTGGGGAATGGAAGGGAAAGAGTATATTTGTATTGGCAGGAAGCATTGTGGACAAAAGTATGAAAGCAAATCTGTTGGTGTTTTATATGAATTCATCTCCTTGGCCATCCTTAGGACTAAGATGTTCACCTTTGAAGATTGCCTTAGTGTATTATATCTAGAAGAATGAAAGAGCATTGTGTTGGTAATGACCTTTTGTAAAACTTCATACTGTAAATCCACAAAATGCCTTTAATTATTATTATTTGTATTATTATTATTATTAGTGAACATGGCGTCTAGTTATTAGATTAAGTATCCATCATATCGCAATATTTTATATGGTTTCGGAATAGCCCTAATTGGGAAGTGTGCTGTTCTTTGATGGAGTTTACAGATTTTTACTTATTTTTTAGTAGATTGGAATTTCAGCAATATTGCACAATAGTCAAATGTTGTGCAACACACTTGGGTTTAGAGACTGGATAATGATTTCTAAAATAGACCAATAACATCAGCCTGTGGTACATTTATATTGTTATTTACAACATTTTTTCACTTGATTTGTTGCTTTAATTTATAACCAACAGTAATAGTTGATTACTGCTATAACTGCTACTAGTACTACTACTATTATTATTATTATTATTATTATTATTATTATTATTATTATTCTTAATATTATTAATAATAATAATAGCGTTACTGCTGTTTTTTTATTTATAGGAAGCATTCTAGGGTTTTGTTTGTGTGTTCATACTATCCAGTGTTGCAACATTGCTGTTCTCCTCGGATGTTTAATGTTGTGCGTAAAACACATGGCTGGCGTCCAGTTTTATAGTACTGATGGGGAACTGTAGCTCACCGAAGCTGAAGGCTCAGAAAAGGACAAACAGCCACGAAACAGATCATCTGAGAGGAGGTGGCCTTATGTTAAAACCTGGAAATATGACAGGATGTTCTGCTATAATTTTTTATCATTTTTTTCTTACACTCGCGTTTGCAAACTGTGAATGTTAAAAGGAATTTAAATAAAATGGGCACTGCTTCGTGTTAGACGTACACTCGTTATTGCATCAGTGTCTTTAAAAATGTAACTATTTCCAATAGTGCGTTCACTCAATTTGGTATATTGTGTATGTGATGGGTCCATGAAAGGTTACAGGTCACTTGACGAAGTGGATGATTATCATCCGCAAAGTGACATAAGGACGCATGCAATCCCGATCCGTGAGCGCTTGCTCATATGGAAGACTTCAGTGGAGAGATTGGGCCGCCGTGATCAATTTTTCACAGGGCTCTGCTTTTACATGGTGTGATTGAGGTTTTTGTGTCAGGGCTATTTTAAAGCGTTGCCAATTTCACTGCAGGTTCTGTAGTGGGGGGGAGACTGTGTTTGGTGGGGTTTAACAGAGGACCGTTTAACGAGTGCATCGGATTTCTCATGTAAACAAACAAAAGAATTCAGTGTAAATGCTCCGTTTGTACGTGCTATTTATAGGTGTTTGCACAGAGCAGCACGGTGAATGCCAGAGGTAAAGCGGAATCTCTCACAGCATTCGTACCTTATTCTGCTTTCTTTCCAAGCAAACATGGGTAACCTGATGCGCGAGTCCAGTGCTCCGCGTATTCAGGACAACAATTTTGTGTGCACAGTCAGCAAACAAACAAATGAGGGATTCTGCAGAAGGGATTTAGTGACGGTGGAATCGCGAGTGCAGTCAGAGGTCACGCTGTTGTAACACAGACAGATTTAGCAATGTGACTGAGGCCCAGGAAGTAGAACTTGTTTATGAGAAGTGGGTTTGTCTAAGGCTCTGCTGAGCAGGAAGGTTCCACCAGCAGTTTCACTTTGAATATGCCTGGTTTTTAAAGAGAGGAGTTCAGTGCAGGGCATGCGACTTGCTGGCCTGGGCATTTTGTCTTAACTTGAGTAATATTTGGATGAGATAACAAGAAGGTGGGCAACTTTTGGGCAATCCGAAACAAAGATCTATATTGTTGCATTATAGTATTATAGTGACTAAAAATGACTGGAAGATTTGAACTAAAGATTTGTTTCCTGTAGTACATTCAGTGAGGGTGTAGCGCTGGTTTTACACTGTGTCTTACATAATATATTTTGCTTTAGTTTTTGAACAGCTAGTGGAATATTAAAACAAAGTGCCTGTTTACTGTCGTTTGAGTAACTCCAAGTATTATTTGAAAAAGGACCTAGAATGATTTAGTACATATTGGGATTAAGGGCTCACACATTTTTGCGTGATTATGTATGGTAAACATCTTGGTTCGTTGTCCAGCTCGCCTCCAGAAACGAAGAGTGGAGATCTTGAATTAAGGCAGGCCTACCTCTCAGAAGTGTGAGTGGATTAAGGCAGGCCTACCTCTCAGAGGCTGCCTTTTAGCAAGTGAGCATAGCATGTTGTGGCTAAGTCTGGGAACTTCCTACCTGCGCCAAATGGAAAAGCATCTTGCTGAGCACGTGACCACAACAAATTCCTAGTGCACAAAACTACTTCAGCTCTCCTGGTTTTCTATGAGGACTAGACTGCTATTTGTGTAGATGTCAACATTCTCGCTTTCCTGTTCACGTGTTGAGGCTTAATAAGAGGCCTGTATCACAAAGCTGGATTTTTGAGTTAGCGAGATAATTTACAGTAGTCTGGGGTAAATGTAAGTGAATAAAGATAAAGTCCATTTAAACTGGGTTACCTTAAATCCAACAAGTTATCTAGCTAACCAACCAATCTCACTTCATAATACAGGCCTTAGGAGTGTTAAGTGGTTTTTTTTGTGCATCTCATATTCCAGGGGAAAGTTATGGCAGTTTGTAATTATTTCCATTTTCATAATTAAGAAGTAATCATCTTTGTCGTTACGGGTAACTGGAGAGGCGTCGCCCTTGCTAAGAAGCGCACAAGAGAGTGCAGCGCGAAAGATTTTCGTCACTGAAAACAAACAAAAGTCTTGTAATGAAAATGCTAAGACAATCAGACTGAAAGGCAGAACAGGTGTTGGGTGCATCTGAAAGGATATGTACTCTACTCATGTACTACTTACAGTACTTCTGGCAGGGGGAGAGAAACATCAGCTTATGACCGTAGAGGCTGACACTGTGATGTAAGAGGATATCAGTGCTCATGACCATTGAATTATTTATGCTCTGAGCATCAAATTAAAATTGAAAAGAATCTCCCAATGAGCATGACCCCTTTTGGGATGAATAATGCACTCTTTAATTAGAATGATCAAAGTGAAAACAAATAATCATATAGTCTCATCAAACCCATAAACCTAGGTGTGCATAACAATGACGCAGTAATTTTCCACTGAATTTCATTTTGGTCCCATGGAAAGTTGGGAATTGCACAGTCAACAACTTAGCAACTGCATCCAACTGTAGCAAATTCCACAGACAGAGATGAGCTGCATTTCATAAACGTTTATGGAGGAATGGCCACAAGTTTGTACATAAATTCATAAGTGTTTTCAGGGTGATTGATGTCGCGACTCGTCTATAACAGATACCACATACTCTGTACCTGCTTCTGTAGTTTTGACACCCTTGGAATTAATGCCAATCAGCAACATGTCAAACAACGGCTGTATCCACAAGTATAGAGGTCTTGCAGAAATGCAAGTACGGCTGGGATGTGATGAATGGTGTTTCTGCCCAAGTTGTTCCAGCCTTTATTGCCTTTGGGGGGGGGGGGGGTCAAATGGGTTGCAGATGTGCATTTGTGTCAGTGAGAGGAGCCCTAGGAAATTCTCTGTAGAATATGAATAGATGAGGACGCTCCAAAATGAAAGGCGCTTCTTTCTTAAACGGTCTAACAATATTGAAGCAGATTATGATGTTTTCATTTTTTTTTTTTTCGGCTGAGATAATTAGTTTTTGCTTCTGTCAGTCAAGTCAGTGTATAGCAATAACAAACAGAAAAGCTAGAATTTCACCTTAATTTGTAGGATTAATACAAGGTGGTAATGGAAATACAAAATCTGAATTACCTTTGTATTTTACTTTGTTTTATGGACATCCTTCTTATGAGTGTATGAAAGATTTCATCCATGTCAAGCTATAGAAAATCATATACAATACGAGGAATGGGAATCTTGGGATTGTATTTATGACATCAGTACTTTTTTTGTTGCTAGCTTTGCTGCTTTTGATGCCTGATTGATGCCAGGGGGGAGGGGGGAGGGGGCAGCCTATGGCGGCACTCCTACAGCACATTGCTTCTGTGTCTAGTTCAAAATATGTCTCGATCGCATCCAAAGTGTTCAGCTGCCTCGCCTGCCAAGGAAAATGTGCTTTATGAAATGGAAAGTCTGAAGTCATTCAGTGAGTGCCAAAGAGGTTCAACAAAAGCCTTATCCAAGGTACGTCTACCACTGGAGTAAAAGTCCACGAAGTGTTCGAAGAGTGAATGGGTGTCGCTTTCGTTGCCGTTTCAGAGGCCTCAGAAGATCTCATCCACACAGACAGACGCTCGTAGTGAACCCCCTGCGGTGTGTTCAGAGGTAGCTGTGAAACGGACACAGCTGAAGGACTGTCTGTAGAGGAAGTGGCAGGGTGCGTGTGTGGGTAACACATTGCTCTGGGGACACGGCACAACAAAATTAGTCAGACTCTCAGGGTTTGTCAGGTGAATAAGATCCGTTTATTGACAATCAAAGTCTTCACTTAGGTTTCTTGTCGATCAGAGAAAACGCGTCTCGTACTTAAATCATCCTTCAGTTCTTAGCAATACTTTCGCAGGCTTTTGCGGACAGAATAGCGTGTCACCCATGTTTGTTGCACTGTGAAAAAAGAAGCACGGGGCCTCCTATGCCGCATGTAGGAAAGCAACACAAGCGATCCCTCGGTGCGCCGTGAGGAGCTTCGCTTTTGGCTGACTTGACATATTCTGGTGTCCAGGGGCAGAGGAAAGGGGAAGTGAAAAAAGCGTAGCAGCCAGTGAAAAGGGACAAGGGGGCTGCAGGAAGTGCTTTCTTCCCTTTGGGGCTGCACTCTGAATTTAAAGACGAGATGAAACATCATTTTGCATCATTCTGCAGTAACGGGTTTTCACTGACTGCAAAGTGCAATAAAATTTTCTTTACAATCAAAATCTAATGCATCGGTGATTCACCATATATAAACACTGTGCCACTGTCTTAGGCAGTCGCAGACAGTGATGTTTAAATGATCTTGTTGCCTGTGAAAGTGTGTCAGCGTAGCCATTTCAGAACCTCTAAAACCACAACAGTATTCGCAGCAACCGTCCAGTATACCTAGGTGTTTTTGACTTGACCACTACCCCACCTTGTTTGGCTAATCTGTACCACATTGAGTTATTAACAAATCAAGTTAATTAATTGAGCAAGTGGATTAATGTAACAAATAACTTTAATGGCTGAGATGCCCCTAAAGAGAGGATTGGGAACCAAAGTGCAGTTTATGTAGCTCTCCAACAAAATAGCAGTTCTTTCCGGAAAACAGACAAAATTGTTGTTTATTTGTTATTGTGTTACTGTAATAACATATGTTATAATGTTATTTTTTTACATTTTCCTTAAATGCCTAAGACTTGCACAGTATTGTTTGTGTGTATGTGTGTGTGTGTGTGTGTATATATATATATATATATGTACTGAATGAATAATGAACCATATATGTAAATGTATATATAATGTATATTTTTGTACATTTACATATATATGTTTGTTAAACTCTTATCTCAGAATTAAAGATGAATTCAACTATGCTATTAATCAGTGCAAATATTTAATCTCTTTAATCTTATTCTTGTTATGTGTACATGGTGAGACTGCAGCCATTTCACCATGACCTGCACTGCTCTGGACCTCGTCCCAAATCGGTTCCATCCAACTGCTCCTATCTGTTTTCCCCCTAGACGGTGGCAGCAGGGCTGTTCTCCATTCACAGATGCACATAGTGCTCCAGGCATTCAACACAGAAGCAAAGCATTATGGGAAGCATGTGGGAAGGTCCACAAAGATGCCCAAATCTCCCTGATAAATACACTCTCACTTATTAAAGCTGTAGTTATAATGAAATATTATTCTGGATTGAAGTCTTTTTATTGGCCTGGTATTTACTATATTAATTCATTTATATATATGCATGTGTGTGTGTATATATATATATATATATATATACACATATCGTTAAGTAGACCTGATTTGTAGCACAGATTTTTTCATGAAAAGGTGAATTGAAAATGAAAATGAAAAGTTTTAATGACAGTACCGTAAAACGGCAAGGTCAGCAGGGATGCGAGCGAAAAAGTTGCACAATAGACCTCAGGACACGATATTGACGGCCCAGTGAATAACCTTTAAATCAGCGTATCGCCAGGTCTGCTTGGGGTCACAGCAGGTCAGGTTCTGCTTCACAGACCTGTCACCTCGTATCGATCTGCCGGTCTCGTACCTCCGCGGCCCTCATTTCCTCCATCTGTGCTGATAGCCATCGAGGATTCTCCAGCTATATAGGGGGCAGCCAGTGCCAAGTGACTCCTTGATCGGAATTAAATCTGTGACCGGACCCAGATTTCCCCCCTCCCCTATCATAAACACCTCAGTCCCCCTCCCCCCAGCCCTGCTGTGTCGCCCTCATTCCCCTGTGGGACCTCCTCTTGGAGGAACAGCCCCGACAGAGCAGGGAGGCGAGATGCCTGTATACTTAGCTACCCTTTCGCACACCTGAGTCCTCTGCCTCGTTTCAGATGCCGGCAAATGAAAAAGCAATTCTAATCTGTTACTTTGATGGACACGCATTTCATTTCGAAGCTGATTCTGCTTCAGATTTGTATTGCGAATCAGTCAGTTTCACATCAGACCTTATATGGGCAGGTGGCTGCTGAGGCCTGGGATGCTGATGGATCGTATCTGGATATTTTGGTCCGTTATTTGTGTTAACATTTCCCCACCACCCACATGCTCTGCTCGGGGTCGACACCATTTAACGTTTTCATCATTATCGTAGCTGTGTTGCTTCCCCTAAAGAAAAATCGACCTGCAGTTTATCTGTAGATTCATCAAAATCTGTAGGTTCATCCCAAAATATTTATAGGTTAAAAAAAATACAAGGGACCTTAAGGCAAACATTGCATTTTCATTAATACGTCAGTACTGCTAAATCAATTAATTTGATTTCGCTTAGTAATTTGCAGTCTACGTGTAATAGATAAGTGCTAAGTTTTCAAGCAATGCTGTTATGGAGAATTAGTATCCAGGAAGTAAGCTCTAGCAGTAGAATTTTTACACCTTCTTGAATTCCCACACCAATGATAAACCGCAGTAAACAAAGGATTCTATTCTTTCAGTCTTGCTGTCAGTCCTGCTGTTTTGTCAGTCTTCTTGTCAGTTCTGCAACTCCTCTGCTGTCTTTTCTGAGTCCTGCTGTTCTCTTACGTCCTCTCAGGCCTGCTGCTCTGTTCTGTCGGTCCTGCTGTCAGTCTTAATGTCAGTTGTACCACCCTGTCAGTCCTGCTGTTCTGCTCTGCTCTGTTCTGTTGTCAGTGCAGCTGTTTCATTCTATCCGTCCTGCCTTTTCTTCAGTCCTGTTACCAATCCTGTTGTTCTCTTTTGTTCTGCCCGTCACACTAATATGAGTTTCGCTGTCCTGACACTGCAGTGTTTCTACGTTCTTGGGAACAGTCACATCCAGCGTTCTTGGCCTGTGGCCTAGGCTACAGACATGGCCCTGTGTCTGATCTTTGGGTGGTTCTGTGTTTGCGTTAGGGGAGAAAGCTGCTTCTTTCTCTCCTGACCAATCCTTGGCTGGTCAAAAGCGCCACTCTCCGTTGCCATGGTTACTAAGATCTTGGCCAACAAAGTTGTGAGGCAGTGGTCACTAGCCATCAGTGAAATCGCAGGAGTCTTAGCGACAGTTTAACATGCCATAGATATTCATCCATACGCTTAATTGTGCTTTATTTAACTCACCCTTTTTTCTGTTTTTTGACTGATTCTGCTGTGCTATATTTTAATGGGTAATGAAATGCTAAATCAATATTAAACTCTTGACTGAAAAATAATGTTTAAATGATTACTCATGATAGATGTGGACTAATTAATATGCCATGTGTTTTTATCGGGCAAAAACAAAGAGCCACTACAGTCCAAAGATGTAAAGTTTGGTGAATTAGCATCACTATATTGGCCTTAGCTTGTGATTAAATGTGCAATTGTGTGTGTGTGTGTGTGTCTACCCTGTGGTGACATTACATCAGCAAATCTCCATGACCCTGTACTGGACAAATGGTTGGATGATGGATGGATGGATGGATGGTTGGATGGATGGTTGGATAGCTTTCTGAAGAGCTACTATAATAAACCGCAATAAATTCATTACTAAGTTAACAATGTCATCTAAGAAAGTAGGTTATGACAGAATATGGAGAGCAGAGAGGTTAACATCTCTCCCTGTGTAAAGTTTATAAATAATTTATAAATTAATTATTCAGGAAACACTGTTCGAAGATTTTATTAAGCAAAATATGGCATAATTCGCTTGACAGGCCCTAAGCCATGTTTCACAGTGCTGTCAGAGAAGACTCGATCTTACAAATAAGGAAATGATTCTGGCAAATGTCACATTTATTTCCCTCATCAATCAATTTCCTAAGCATTCTGTGATCTCCAGAGACCTTTTAAGGGTGGGCCGGTGCAAACATCTCAGATAGCGATCTGATCTGGATTTTTTTGTCCCCTGTTCAGTGTAGACTCTACAGCGCTGTCCCTCATTTTACATGCTGTCACTATGCACCAGACTCTGTCTGCGTTTCACAGTTTCTTCAATAGCAAGGATTTTATTTTTCTTACTTCTCAAGAAGGAAACATGAACCTGTGACTTTGCTTGGATTACACCGAATGCACTTTGTTTTTGTATTAATTTTGAGTTGAAAATTAATTCTCGTTACATTGCTTAACAGGGTCCTGCAGGTTAGTCTTTATTCTGTTATTCAAATTTTAATTAGCGGATTTTCCTGTGCATAAAATTATATTTTATCCCATAAAACCAATGGACAGTTGTTCCATTAATCAGTTACCTGTCTTTCATCATAAAAGGTGTGGCCATATGGACACAATAAATTAAAATGTAAAAAAAAAAAATCATGAAGTCAGATAAATTGCATGAAATGGGGGTTGTTGCAAGAACCAACAGATTAAAAGGCAGGGCCTCGTATCTCATTTATGATTTGCTGCATAAACTGTAAATGGTTTATAATTCATGGCACATATATTATTAGCCTCTGTTGCAACTCATTTGTATATTGAGAGTCTGTGAGATAGAGTCAGCCAAGTGTCGGGTGAATCAGGAGGTGATGTTTCTGCAAATCACTGCTACCGATTTGGATATGCTCGCAACACTTCATATCATCATCACAACTGCTCAGAGTTACTTGACATCTGTGACAGTATTGGGGGACTGAGTGCGGCCTGCTTCCTGTTTGCCGCTTCCCTCTGCTGCCCGGAACGAGTCCCGCTGTAGTTTTGAGGAAAACCAGGACACCCCACTGACCTACTACAGACCGGAAATTAATGCGACACCCACACATAACAATTCCAGCAGAGAACACGTTAGCTGAGTTACCGTGTGGAAGCCTTGGCATGTTATGCGTGCGAGAAAGTCTTTAAAAATACTAAGTTCTTAGATATCCACTTTATATGACCTAATTTCAGATGTGTTTTGCGAAAAGTCTTTTTTATTTATTGTGCTGGGGTTTTCTCAACTGCACGATACCCAAGAGACTGTCTCCTGGACTAGCTGACCGATGTGAAGTGTAAGAAAGCATCTTGGAATATATCTGATGGGGTTGCATTACTCCATGAGCTGATGCTGAAATAGCGAATGCTTGGTTTTCTTTAGGACAGCTCCAACTGAAGGATGCTTTCTTGTTTTTTTTTTCCAAATGGATTCTCTAAAAAATGAGGCTGACTGCCATCAGGCATGAAAGTTATTGTCTTCCAGTACTACGCAGGGCATCTGTATGATGCAGAAGCACTTGCATTTTGTTTTAAATCAAAATAAGCATCTCATCCTTATATTTTATGTACCAGAAAAGCAACCTGAATGCAGCCATTTCATATAGCATCGATTATTCTAATCTTGTACCTCAGGTCTTTCCAAAAGGGACTGCAGAATGGGCATCGCTAATTTGTAAATTCTGAGGGTAGGAAATGTGACATTTTCTTACTTTTTCCATCTTGAGTAATGAGACCTAAAATACAGTATGTCCCACTGAGAAATACATGTCAAAATATCTTTCATCAAGTTTAAATCCCGACTACTGTTAAGGCTGGAGGTATTTAGGAAGTAGGAAACTAAAGAGGTGAAGAAGCTGACTTGCTGACCGGTCTCAGAGGGACATATCCTCTGCTTGAGATATTTGCCATGCTCCCAAACCTGTAACGGCTAGCAATCAGATTCTGACAGCGATCTGCTGTGAGTCCTTCTTTGTGCTGCACTAAAAGCACTGTCCCTCGCTCTCTCTCCTTCTCTCTCCTAGTCTCCCTCGCACATCAGCTGCCAGGACCTCACGGGTCATCCCCCATTGTCCATAGGCAAAGTAGCGCAAGGCTCGTTTTTACACAAACATAAATCAGAAGCGAAAAAAACATCTCTTGTACATACTATGAGAGAGTGTGACAGAGTGAACACAAGCTTTGTCATTCCTAGATGTCGGGGTATAAAATAAATCACAAAATGCAAAGCATATG
>JAODJW010000001.1:43220735-43235043 GCA_026777045.1 Hyperopisus bebe | reverse complement strand
GGGGGGGGGTGAATTGAGAACGAACGCCAAGCTTCGTGTTGGTCCCCAACGTCCCACCCCAACACACATGCAGCCAAGTCCAAAAACAAAGCCAACATCTCCTATAGATTTGCTATGAAATTAGCTTGCATAGGCAAAGAAATGTAGGGCCTAGATATATCTAAAGTATATCTGTCACAGGATTGTACGTACTGAATATAACTAATTTCTAAGAAATTAATGTTCGTTATTTTCCTGTGAATGTTTCTTATCCCAAACAAAAATCGACAGCTGAATTTATCATATTATTAGACCAAAATATTAGTGTGGTATTTGTAATATCTATGTATTTTTACTTGATTTCATTGAGTAAAATGCATCATAGTTTGCTTGACTAGTCATTAGTCTCAGAAAAGGCCTGGTTTACAAATAAAATCTTTCTAGGCACTTACTAAGCGAACAATGCAGATTTGTAGCAGTTTAGACTTAACGTTACCTGTTGTATGTGTTGATCTCTTCTGTACATTGTCTCTAAAATCTGACAGGTGAATCACCAGATGCCAGATTTTACACGGGCGACAATGCAGAGCAGTGACAGCACCTCGCAGTCAACGTCACAAGTGTTTTTCGGTTTTTGCTTTGAGGCCGGCGGACATGTCATACTCTGAAGACGCACCCCGGTTGCCCCTCTTTGCTCTCGCTCTAGGTCATGCTGTGTAATTCTCACTGTGCGAGGTGGGCTTTTCACACTACTCTGTCCTTCCATTGCAGGCTCCATTAAGAACAGGATGCTAATGCTTGACGGAATGCCTACTGTCAGAGTCAAAGCAGAACCCCTGGAGTCTGAACAAGGGGTAAGTGAGCCGTTGTGTTTCTGACTCTTCCCTCCCGTCACAGCAGCGCACAGCCGTAATTGCTCCCAGGCCTGGCCGGCGTGCATACCAGTCGTGACGGAGCTCAGTGCTGCAGCTGGACCAGGAATGCGTGCATGGATCTCCCACAAACTCCCACCCCCATTAGCCCGAGTTAGCGAGGCTCCGGAGGCCGACGCGGCCATCCCTCCGCCATTAGAGCGCCGATGCCGCGGAAGTGGAGCGGCGTGCTGGGCTGCCGTCATCCTGAAATGCCTTTCACTCTCCTGCTGTCATGTAGCCGTTAAACGTGACCCGTTTCGGCGTAGGTCTGCAAAGGGCGCGAACAAACATGTCAACACGACAAAGCGTCCACACAGACCAATATCGGCTGGTTTTGTGGTTTGGGGATTATTTAGGATCCCAGTATATATAAACTGTAGGTGTGTGGTTTTATTAAGCTCCTTGTTGGCTGTCCAGTTGTCCTCCCTGCATTTCACAGCGTACTGTGTAATATTTTGGCGTGAACATCGAGGCAAAGGAAACGCATCTTCTATGAATCTGGTCTCATTTTTTTTTTTTAAGGGAACAGACGGGCGGAGAATTTGTGTTTTTTCTTCAAATGTTGTGGCTGAACCTCCTGAGTCTTTATAACCATTGGAAAAAGTGACACTATTCAAACAGAATCTTAGTGTTTAAAGTGCAAAAATTTTTAAATCAGAGCAGATCTTTTTTTTTTCTTTTTTTCCCTGGCCCTTAACGTGGTATTTTGAGAAAATTAACCAGCTGTACATTTTGGACCATTATTAAAATCAAGCGCACTGAAACCGTAACTAGGCAACACAAGCCTTGCCTTGATGATACAGCTGTGGAATACAGTTCCTCTTCTTTTGTCCATTATAATTTGTGGTAATGGTGCATTTGTGACAAACAGTCTGATACTTAGTGATAATTCAATCCAGAATCTCTGCTATTCATACCAGTCGGACATTGATGCTCGTCTGTTGATGGAAATGCCTAGACCTTATAGGTTGTCGTCTTTGTACATTTGTTGCTGCTGTATTTGTGTAAGTGTCAGCCAAAGGTGATGAAACTTAATAAGCGTTTCAGTGGCCAGTTGCCCTGCTACTCGTGGAGCTCAGTGTTTCGTTGTTCTGTGTATGCACTGCAGTGGAGGTCTTGCAACTTCCCGTTGCCCTTGTACACCCAGCTACGGGCGGCGTCAATGAATGTACTAATGAGTGCTGGTAGTAAGTAAATACAGCTAAAGGATGTGTGGCTGATTGGGCTGAGCCTCTGTGCCTGTGAGCTGAAGGTCGCTGGTTTGAGCCTGACCCCAGCAGAATAGCATTGTGTCTGTGAGCCTTTAAGCAGGACCCTGAACCCCCAGCTCCATGGGTGCTGCAGGTGGCTGCCCTTCACTGCCAAGCTTGATCTCACATCTCTGTGTCTGGGAGCGCAAGACGGGGTAGGCAGAAAGAGAATTTCCCCATAGAGATCAATCAAGTATTATTATTATTATTATTATTATTATTATTATTATTATTATTATTATTACAAGTAACTGAAAGTTAAATGGAGGAAGCCTGCTATTAATCATGGGATAGATGCCTAACAAAAATTAGACAAAATTAACGTACTGAATGTACATTGACCTGCAGAGTGTTTTTTCTTCATCATGGCTTTTCATTAAACATATGTAGGCCGGTCGTTAGGCAGCAGGATGTGTGCAGACTACAGAAGGCCTGTTTGAAGTGCATCAGGCTCATTAAAGCGCGTTTCGGCCGGCCCAACAGCACAGGTGCAGTCACATGGTCCTTTTTTTTTGGGGGGGGGGTGGCTCTGCCAGGACGCCTTCTGCATATGGTCAGCCCCTTAAAAGATTCGACTGGAAGGTGATTCACGTTATACCCACGGTTCCATATAACGGGGCCGTTTCTTGGGATAAAAGTAGCTAGTTTAAGAGAGAAAGTGAAGGTGAAGGAGTAGAGTGAGAGTTAGGGTGGGTGAGGTTTGAAAGTTTTTTTTGTTGTTGTTTTTTCCATTTGTCTTGATATGAGTCAAGTGAAACTTCAGCTGGTATGCAAAAATGACATTTAGGCCTGCTGCCACGGAATATTATTTAAAAAAAAAATGTCAGTGATAGGAGAATGTGCAAAGAAATCATGAAGGTCACAATCTCTATACCTCACGCTTCATCAGGTGGTGTATTTCAGTTGTGTGAAGGGTATGTTTGTCATACTTATTCCACTGTAACAGAAGATGAGATGTCACACATTAAAAACAAGAAACAGCACAATCAAAAACTTTGCCCCCCCCCCCCCCCAATATATCACAGTACATCGCTGTCACATATGAGTCGCACATGGATTTTCTTTCAGCAAATGACCACACACTGTTCTAAAAGAATCCAAGACATTGCATGCTCTGTGGACAGTCTATCAAACGGTTACAAAGAAACACCAAAAATGGGCAAAGCTTCGTACTTAAAGTCTGTTTTGAAAAACTGAAAAATGTTAAACCTACTATTGGCCTATTTTGTCAGCATCAGTGGCATATTGATTGATTACAATTTAGGGCCCACAGATATGTACAGTTCAACAGTGTCAAATTAGCAGAATCTCCTTCGGACTTATCGCCGTACTTAGCAAACTCAGCATTTACATTTTTTGCCTGGATAGAGCAATGATGCTTCTTGATATTCCTCTAGCTGTGAATGAGCACTACTCATGCTACGCTAACTTACATTATCTAAAAACATTAGTAGGTAACATGTTATGTGACACGGCAGCAAGGTTCTTTTGAATATTGCTTGCTTCTGTTAAAGGTATGCTTTTGTAAACATTTTGCTTGAAAAATATGGAGATTGTAGCCTTTTTTGCTAATGTCTCAGAATCGCGACAGACGCCAAGATAAAATGTAAAAAAAAAACTCTCTCTTTCTCTCTCCCTCGTTCTCTCTCTTCTGCTTTCACCCTCTCTCGCTCGCTCTTTAGAGCTGATTAGTGCTACAGCTTATGCAAATGAGATCTGAGTGTGGAAGCGGAGTCCTCAGTACGCGAGAAGGCAAAGACACACAAAACAGGTTGATGCAGTCACGTATGCAGTCCTTCACATTAGTGCATCTTTTGCGCTGGTGACATGTTGACACACGGTTGGTGTTATGTGTTTTCTATTCTGGCTGGTCCTGCCATGATTGTGATGCTCAGGGCTCTATGGTGTGAGGTAAAAATGGCACAACTATTCATGTTAGAATGATTGCCTGTCAGCTTTCCACTTTATCTATATCCCTCTTCCAAGCAACACAGTTTTCAATATTTCCCAGTAAGAGCGATATATAAAAATCTCAAAAATAGCTGAATTGCAATTACTTTACCTTCCTCTCTGCATGTCAGTAGTATAACTTGCGTCATATTCAGTGGTACAACTGTGGATTGTCAGAAGTGTCAGAGAGTGCCGGAATCAATAGCCAAATTTAGTGTCGTCTAATGGAAACAGGGCTGATCCTATATAGTGGCTTTCAGTGGTAAAGCCGATCTTTCCCTCTCGCCTCCCTCTCCTCGGGCTTCCGAATCATGACAGAGCCGCTGCTCGTCCATTCAGAGCCGCGAGCATCCGTCAGCCTCGCCCATGGCGGCCACTCAAGTGCCGCAGCTGCTCCTTACAGCACAATGACAGCGGCGTAATGAACAGATAGCGAAGGTTGAAGAACAAAAGCGGTGACGGCAAGATTGCAGTGATGCAACAAGACATGCGACTTGGACCGGATCCCACAACCTAAGGCTACCGCTTTTGTCTTGGGGATGGCTGCGTAGAGTGCATTTATTCTATATATACAGCGGTCGGCAGAGTGAGAAGACAAACAAAAATGTAATCTCCGAGGGTGCAAATCGAATGCCATCACTGGCCCCTTGGATTCAACAAAGTCTTAAAAAAATCAAGTATAAATTTGTTAACATATGTTCGGGTAAAAAAAAATAATAGTAATAAAAAATGGTGAGTTAAATCAAAGAAAACTCAGGTGCTCCTGAGCAAAATCTCAATGGAAACCCCTGAACTTCTACCCTAGTTTGGCACAGTGACAGCATTTGGGCCAAGTTTGCAGAGTGCTATAATTAAGAATGATTCTTCTAAAATGAAATGCTTCACGCCGGCTTTTGTTAACGAGTGCCATTATGAGGAATAGACCCCCAGGGTGAAGCAAAATGGTAACTGAAGAATGTACATTCTCTTCATGTTCTATCCTCAAATAGCATGCACACATAGCAAGAGGCATACATAACATTTATATGTTCTTGATATGCTAAGCGAATGAGTCTTCGCTTTATATTTGCATTTACTGTTGGTTCCGGGGCACAGAAAACACCACAAACCACAAATGTGGCAAAAAGAGCATAAGGAAGAGAACCAGTTGATGCCTTGGTCTGTTAGTTGGGACCGAAGATCATTAATAATACAGTGGTACACAGAAACAACTATACAAGAATTCTGTTGGTCTTCTGGTATGAAAAGCCAGGGTCTTCCTGCCTGCTGATGATAACGGTAGTGTAGCTGCCGAAATGAAGCATTTGTATAATTTATAAATTGCATAGTGTGTTGTGTTGACCAGCTCGTTGGGTCTTGAGGGCTCCAGTTAGATCTGTGGGAATATTCGTGGTGGTGGTTTTTATTTGGCTGAGAGCCAGGAGCAAAAATAATGAGGAGTGTACCTAAAAGAATATTTTTTTTTGTCATCTTTCTACAGAAATCTATGCGAGATGAATCATGAGTAGTGAGACACTTAAAGCGGTTTAATGGCAAAGCCTGATAGCAAAGGTGTAGGATAGATCAACATGTGTTTCCATGATAAACATGGGTGTGGACGGCCTGACTTTTTTTTTAAGTTTAATGGAAAGTAATTTTTATGCTGGATAAAATCAATTGTTATAGCTTATTTTGGCTTGAGAAGTCTGTTTAGAAGGATGGACGACATTGCAAACAAAGAGAGACGTCTACCCTGAGCTAGAATGGAAGCCCGTTTACAACTGGGAAGCAGATCGATGTCTTATAAAGGATCGCACAAGTTGGGGTTCAGATCCCATCTCCTTCTGTGTGTCTGTGGCACTCGCGTGTTCTCCCAGTGTCTGCCTGGGTTTGCGCCCAAAAATTGACAATGGTAGTTTGGAGTGCAATGGACTGACAGGCTGTTTATGATGAACCCAGCAAGCCATGAGTTTTTAATGGATAAGTGGTTATGGACAGTGGGTGACTGGGTGTGTTCCATGTTGAAATGTTATTTTTGAGATTTGTTATTAACTATGTTATTAATGAAACACAGCTTTCTGCAGTCATAAACATCTACGCTGGGCTTGCTGTTCAGTGAACGTGAGCAAATGTAGCTGAAGATCCAAGCGTTTCCTCCGGTTGCTTTGGGATGCAGCTGAATACCTGCCTGTGTGTCTATCGCGGTGGACTTGGTGGAACCTCAGAACCCACATATTTCCTTGGCCATTAAGTCACAACCCAAATTTTTAACATTCAGACCCAACTTATTGCATAAAGACATGTGTATATATATGTGTGTGTGTGTGTGCAAATAGTGACCAATAGAATATTGTGAGATTATTTATATTTCTATATATAATCAATTGCAGTGGTTCCTTCACAACTATTTTGTGACTTACTGGTATTAACTGACCAGCTTCCAGCTACCTGCCCAGTACGCAGCCATGGTGGGCCTGGAGATCTCAGGTGGGATGCACGCAAATTCACAAACCGCCGGCAATTTGGAGAAGCCCCATTTGGTTGAGGAGTCCCACAAAAGACAGGTCACTGCACACACACAGCATGGAGGATTGGAATCCCCAAACGTGTCCCTCCCGTCTATATCCCTACTTGTGGGTTTGGTAGAGGAATATCACAGATGAATATCCAGAAGGTGGGCAGTGCTCAAGCTGGTCTAAATGATGGAGTAATTTTTTCTAAGAGCAGAACCTTCTTTTAAAAAGCCATTGTTGTTTATAACAAGCAATTCATTCAAGTTATTCATAAAATATATCGGTATATCTGGTGGAGCGGCAGAACTGACATTTCACCAAACAATTAAGAGTGCAAAATAACTGAGAACTACAAAATGTCAAATTAGCAGCCAGGCGCTTGGAAGGAGGTTGATCAACATTTGTACAACTTCTGTGTATTTCTCTTGTTCTTCCAAACTTTTGAATTGTGGTGTTATAGTCATACATTTTGAAAACCGTCTCTGGCTTCCTTTTACAAGCAAAACAATTTATTTTCATTCATTTCATTTCAGTCTAGTTTATCCGTTAGAGCATGATGCTACTATGATGCTGTAGTTAATTAGAAGTGAAAACCAGGATCAAAGGTAACTAATGGTAATGATATTGCAAACAAAGAAAGAATGCATACAAAACTGATTGCCTAATATTTATCTTTGTGCTGTTTACTTGAATTTTGTTTTTAAATTAATCTGCATGAGTTATAGATTTTTGTGGCCATTTACAATATTTACATTTTTACCGATGTGCTTTACATCAGTCATTACAGAGTAGTGGCATATATTGCTGGTGTACTGCCAGTTCTTGTTTTTTAAATAAAATCTTCTTATCATCAATTTATGCCCTTTATATGTTATACAGATATGCTGGTTGATTGAAAAATATATATACTCAGTTGTCTGGAAAGGGAGGCAAAGGGAGGTAACTGAAAACAACTGCAATTTTCCAATTCATGCAGCAGAATGGCAGCCAGTGTGAATAAGGCAAATGTTCAAGAGCAGCAAAACGGCACAAAAGAGGTGTCATGGCACTTAAGGTACTGTTGGGGAGTAACCATGTGTGGAACCACATGAGGGTGACATTATGTCACTTCCAGGGACAGTAAGATAAGCTAAACCAGATAAAGGTTATTTTCTTTAGCAACATCCTGCATTTCCTCCCTTAGTTATGCTGAAACATTTAAATGGCTTGATTTGGTCATTCTTTAGAATGCTCAATGGAAAATCCTAGAGGTCCAATACAGGGTTCAGTCACAAATCCATCACCCCCTCCCCCCGCCCCTTAAAACATGTGTATTCTTTATTGTGTTTGTGAAATGGCTACAGTCAATTGACCTGCGTAGAATTAAGTTGCACTGTGTAAAGCAGTGAGGTGCAGATATGGTAGAGATACATTATTCAGGGTCATGAAGAGGAAATACTTGTGTTCATAGAAAAAAATGTATTCTCTGCCGCTTTACTGTCATATAAAGCTTGAGAATCGCTTCTTCTGCTTGTTGACATTTGAAGGCAAACTTCAGGAGATATATCAGATAAGATAAAAAACCACATCTCCAGTCCAGAAAAGGTCAGCCTTTTGACAATGCCGGCAAAATGTATTCATTTGCTAGTGTTATGTATTTAATTCACTAATTGAGTTCATCAGCCAAGCTGAAATTTTTTATCTTTGCCAAGCCCCAATCCTTATACCAGACACTCAAAAATATTATCATTTATATTTAACACATTACCAAATAGAATTACCATTGGATTGAAACATTTGAACTGGCAGGAAAAATCTGGATTTAAAATCAAGGCCATTTTCTTAAGACCTCTCCACAGCCAGAATTACAGGCACAGAAAGAAATGCTGGTTTTAAAACAAAATAACGTCACTTTACCACAAGAACATCTGTTGCTGAAATACAAGAACTTTTTCATCAACTTAATGAGCTCTTGTCCAAAGACAAGGACCATTCCTTGATGACTCAAAACTGTAATTTCTATCTCTTAGTCAACAAATACTTGCATGTTAGTTTTATCTTGGTGACACACACTGTATTACATTAAAGCTGACCTACAGTACATCGTAACATTGTAACTTTTTGTTGATGCTGGAAAGTAGAACCCAATGAAATTAGGGCTATAATTCTCTATTTTTGTTTTAAAAAAGATAATGTTTTAAGGTTTATGCTTAGTCCACATTACTACCACTTGAGCTATCCAGGCAAATCACATTTTTTTTTACGATGGGAATACTGTGGCATTGACTATCTTCCCGAGAAGTCTATAATTATAGTGATACTATTTAAATGTGATGATGTTACAAAAGAAAACATTTGTAGAAGAGCTTCACATGAACAAGAAATTAGGGCCATATGATATATTTCCAGAATCATAGAGGTGATTGACTAGAGACAATAGTGATGTGTCCATGTGTGTGTGATGAAAACCAGAGCGTAGACGCCATTGACATCTGTGTTAAGTTCCTCTCCTCCCAGTATCCTAGTACAAGAACAAATAGCTTTCCACAATTAGCCACTGTGTAACAATACTGTTTAATACTTGGACTGCCTAGAGATTATGAGATGCGTAGTTGGTCCATTGAAAATCATTATTCTCTTTGGACACATTTGGACCTCAGCTCACCATGAATGATGTGGTGTAGAACTTGGTGTTAACATTCCTATAGCAAACTGGTGAGGTAAGTGGAAAATCTCGACCATGTCCTGCGTTGGCCTGTGGCACACGGAGGAAATATGTGTTTTGAGAAACTATGTGGTCCAGTGATTTTGTCTGAGTGGGCTTGTCCTTCTTCTTCTGACTGCCAAATGTATGGTTAATATGAGAGTAATCTATACAACACAAAACACATTCTAGGAAAAGAACATAGGCAGTGCAGTAATGTTATTGGCAGCAACACTGGTTGATTTAGTTTCTGTTAAAATGACAAAAATAGGAGAAAATAGATGCTTTCTTTTACTTTTGACAATTTCCTCAATATTCCATTCATGCCTAACTAAAAATTGTTGTGTAATAGGTGGCAGAGTGGTTCAGTAGTTGTTTCACACCTCCAAGGCCATAGACTTGATTTCCACCCCCTTTTTTTGTGCGTGCACTTTGCATGTTCCCCTGGCATTTGTGCGAGTTCGCTCCTGGTACTCCTGCTTGGAGCCACGGTCCAAAAACACGCGCGTACGTGGTGTCTTCAGAAGCTCATAGTTTGCGAGTGTGTCAGCCGGCGCGTAGCACATATTTATATCATTCTGTGTGCGGATGCCGGTGTAGCGCTCTCCTGGCGTCACTGTCACCGGCTGTGCTGGAAGGTCTTTTGAAAAATCCACCTTTCATGTCTTTTTCTCCCATCCGCAGTCGCCCAAAGTGCACAGCTACCCTGGCATGGAAGCGGTGCCCCTCCTTCTGAGCAAAGTCAAAGCCGAACCGCCGGAGGACTTCCTCTCCTCTGATCAGTTCCAGACGCAGACTGAGCCCGTGGACTTGTCCATAAACAAAGCCAGGACCTCTCCCCACTCGGGCCCGTTGTCGTCCCAGTCCTCGCCCGTGACGTCCGCTCTCTCGCCGTGCCGCTCCTCGTCGTCCGCCTCCTCGTCCCCCACGGTCATCACCTCCGTGTCCTCGGCCTCCTCGACGGGTGTGCCCACCATGCTGGCACAGGGGCCCCTGGCGGCCCCCCCTCCCTCCGGAGTCAGGGGCCAGCCGTTTTTGCACATCATCCACCCAGTCCCGCCTTCCAGTCCCATTAACCTTCAGTCTAACAAGCTGCCCAGCCACGTGCACCGGATCCCAGTGGTGGTGCAATCAGTGCCCCTGATGTATACCGCCGTGCGTTCGCCGGGGAATCTGAACTCCACCATCATGCTACCTCTGCTGGACGAGGCAAGGAATCAGGGCAAAGGTAAGAATCACTCTCCATTCCCATATAATTCGCTCTTCTCAGAGCGATTATGCAATGCTCTTTTCTTTTTTTTCACTTCGCTAGTTTTTTTTTTTTTTCCAGAATGTGAATTACTAACTATGAATTGTGTTGCACGAGTCATTTATTGTAAGTTGCATTGTGAATGACGGAATTTCCACACGGCACCTGAGTGTACACCCTTTCGGAATGCCCGGGCTTGCGATCGACTGGCTGGCATTTTGGAGGCACAAAGGAGAAACTTAGTAGCTGGTCGCAATTACAGTGGCTGACTAAGAGCAGCATGTCCCGGGGGCTGCTGGGGGGAGAGGGATGATGTCACAGAATCCAACAGTACAGCTGCTATTCTCAGGCTTTTAAAGGTACCACTCCAAGATGTTAGTTTAATACAATCCCTCCTTCTATTACAAGAAGATTTTGGTCTTTTCGCCGTGTGTTCATGCCGCATCTTTTGTCTCCTCACCTCTTATTGAGGTAAAGCAAGAATAGAGAAATGGCAAAAAAATATATATGTTTTTGTGTACACTGTAAAGATAATGGAGGGAACATCCAAAGGCAGAAGTGTCGTACTGGTTCAAAGAGAAGATGTTTAAAAGATAAAGGGCCCTTGTGAAGTAAAGCTTTTCTCTTCTTTTGCCCCAAAATACAGGTAATGCAGGCCAGTTGGGCTGTACTATTACTTTAATCAGAACCACACATCTTGTGTTACCCCTGACTCACTGCTGAGGCTTGAGGCTTCAGACCTAGCTTACTCCTCTCGTGATGTGATCTTCTGGAGCTGCTTTCCTGGAGGTGCGGCTCTGCGGCCGTCTCTCGAAAGCTCCGCTAGAAACCATGGGTGTTGCTCTCAAATCGTGCTGAGGCTGAAGCGGAACACAAGGGAGCTGTCTGTTGTGTAATTGTTGTTTATCTGGGATTTCCGTCCCCTCCTCACTTTGGTAGGCCAGAATCCTTTGAGAGAGGCTTTTAAACGCTGTTCATCCACCACAGAATAAGGCAGAACTGAGATTCGGCTTATGTAATAGGGTGGAGATGATATTAAATATGGGTGGTGCTCTAAGTACTTAGGTACACAGAAACAACCATCCCACCCTGACTTTGTAACAACATAGTGGAAAAAGGGTGTTTAGGACTGGCCAGAAGTTGATATTGGAACAGAATATTTTATGTTTACCACACGTACCGCAGGGAATTTTCTCTGAGAAATGCCCCTCCCCCCCCCCAGTAAATTTCTTAATTCAGTACATGTTTTGTTCCTTTGTTTATGCTTGTTAGTTTTTAAAGATAACATTTTCCCATAAAATTAATGGTATTGTACTTGCAGTCAAATAGTGCGTTTGGAAGCGTATTTGTCCAAAAACAGAATATATTTTGCTTATGTGAACTGCTGCCCAAAATTTTGAAGTGTGCTGACGCATGGTGTAAGACTTACATTACGTGTTCTTTGTTTGAAGAAAGAATTGTTTGTGGATCTGATGCACACAGACAAATCCTTGGATGTGTATTTGAAAAGTTGCTGTGTAATTTAAGGGCTGGATTCCATAGAATAATTGTTATTATGAGGCAAGAGTTCTTAATTGTGGGGGTAGCCATATTTCAGTCCCCCCCCCCGGGGTGTCCCAGGGCTTCCTCTGCACTCTGTCTGTGCTCCAAAGGTACAGACTGGCCATCTTCCTCCAGAAGCCTTACACCCCTCTCATCAGCTCAATGTCTGGATGGTTACCATGGAAACAAACCTAGATTTGAAACAACAGGAACAAGATACAATGAGACTCACATATCCCTTTCAATTTTTAAGCATGCCTTTTATTCCTTCTCTAAACATTAACTTGTGTGCAAAAAAAACGCAACTATATTAATTTTGACTGCCTCATACAAAGAGCATTTTGGCAATTATAACCTATTGGCATTCCTGGTTCGATGCTATTCAGTGTTCCGGTTCCATAGTTCACTATGCCTTTAGTTAACAAGACAGTTTTCACATAATATCACCTGTTTATTTGACATAAAAGTGTTATCAGCCATGTCTGCAAGGGGACTCCAGTGGCACAATGTTACAGAAATACCCTATAGTCAAATAATGAGTCTACCAGGCCTTCCTTCTACAGCTGATGTATATAATCTGATGATAGAAATTTGATTAGCGACTTTTGTGACCTAATACCTTGCAAATCAGTCGATCTGTCAGTTTTCTGTATCATTTATCTAGTAGAGAATAATAGTAATAAATTGCTTATTTGATCATCAAAATTGTACTTTTGGCAAATTATTTAACAAACCCTGACCTAAGCATAATAGTGTTAAAATATGATGCATTGATTATTTATGCAAATTACTTTTGTTCTATAGTAATACTGTTACTCAATATTTTTTTATATATACCGCAGTAACAGAGTGAACAACAGTCGTTAGCATGTAGACAGCAAGGAAATTGCCTGCAAGTTTAGGGTAAGAATGCAATGGAAAATGAAGTGAATAGTGAGGATTTTTAGCTGAGTGACTCGGGAAGCTGAAACACGGTGCTGCCTTGGAGGTAAAGGGTCCTCATTCTGCACCTTATGTGTTATGACAAGTACCAACGGACATCAAGGTTCAGAGATTGAATCCACTTCCTCCACAAATTCCGGGAAGTTTTCCATACGGTATCCTCTACTCCAAAGTATCTGTGACCCTTTACATGCTTATCAATGCAGGTGCAGCTCTGGAGATAAAAAAGTTTTTTTTTTGTAATATGAAAAACTATTTAATTTAAAAATTATACCTACAGCAAAAATAGCGCAATCTAATTTTGATTTTTATATCACATACTGAATATTTGAAGGTTTTCATCTTTCTATATATTTTTCCAAAATGCTTATGGCTGGATGTTATTGTACTTGATTAATTACTTGCTGTAGAAAAAAATGTATACAGGTAATTTATAATGGATCTGTCCATCCAATAGGTCATTGCCAGGACACTGGTCAATTTGTCACATTAATTTCTAGGCCAATACATTATTGATCTCAATGGGACAAACCTGGTTAAATAAAGGTTAAAAAAAAAAATTACTACTTAGTATCGGGCTGTTGACTTAATCCAGCCTGGATTTAAATAGACCTATTCTCAATATTTTTTAACAGTCTATCCCGTATTTTTCTTATTTGTGGCTTATTTGTTAAGGAATATTGTTAGGCACAGTATCACTACCCGATGGAATAGCGATTTCTGTATGTGGTTTCTGTTCTGACGCCAGTCACGACACGCAAGTTGGGGGGATCTCTGGGGTTCTCTGGGAATCGTAGGACTTCATTTTCGAGGTTCATTCGTTATGTAACAGCCAAATAGAACATCCCATTGTGTAGTGTGAATATTACCACTGCGGGGCGTACTGGGAATACTGGGGTTTTTGGTTATGTTTTTATTTTAATCTGAAACGTTGTAGCAAACATCAGAAAGTCAATTTCAAGTAGTACGATAAGGAAATATGGGAAAACACCTTTGAGAATGAGCAGGCACCTAAGTCCACTAGCCATCCTTTTCACAGCCTTAATATTTTCCCAGCATAAGAACCAAATTTTTTCAGCTGCCATGGTTCCTAGCCCAAGGATAAGGCAGTGCATGGTATGTGGTTCATGTGCTGTTTTTTAGGTGGTGGGTGGGGACTCGATGGTGCCGGAGTCCCTCACGGCAGGAAATGGTTCTCTATCATGACAGACTGGCGGGCCTGTCTGCCCGCATGATATCTGTTCAGCGAATCTTATCATGGAAATCCCCCTTGCCAAGATTTCAAAATACCAGAATAGCTTCTGAAA
>JAODJW010000001.1:43201353-43216604 GCA_026777045.1 Hyperopisus bebe | reverse complement strand
CTGTCAGACGTGTGGGAGTGATATGAACACCGGGGGGGTCTGGTGAGGGGAGGGGGTCAAGCTGGCACACTGCACTTGTGGTTGTTGATCCTTCGGCTTCACGTACTTGGATGCTGACAGCGTGATCCCAAGAGGGGGTATGGGCTGACGTGGTCACCCCCCCCCCGCCCCCCCCCCACACCCCAATTGCCATGTGATCCCTTTCAGCCAGTGTGCTTTGAGATTCGGTTTACCAAACTGCCCTTGTCTGTGTTCAGAGCCCGGACGCCTGCCACTGGCATCGAGACACAGTGCACACTGCCGTTAATACTGCCCTGACACTTAAACGTTTCATGACTAAGGCTCTCACTATTTTTACTGAGACTTGTTGACTTGAATATTGAATGGATTAATAGACAGTCTCGCTAATTTATGGAAGATTATTTATAAAAATGCATGCATTATAATAGACGTTATGTTTAAGAAAGATATTTTCATGGGTCTTACGTGTTGGCGTACAAAAAGGTAAAGACAATTGTGCATTCTAAAAAATGTTGTGCATGAAGATATCTTTTTATAAGGTAGCTTGCTGCCATCTAGTGGTCGTTACTAAGAATACCAATAGCACTGTACTGGCTCTGAACCTTCTGAGTAATTAGAAACGTAAGCTCCTCTTCTTCGCTCAGTATTGTATTAAAGCCAGGTAGAGTTCATTATAGAGCTATTGTGTAATGTAGGAGCAGGCACGCACACTTGTACAATTTGTTCCTTTAGGAGATGATGGTATTTAAATTAGAGAACATATCTGTGAACATTAATCATTTGGGGAATAATCCACTATAAGCGATCTGTCATTGACCGCAACAGAAATTTATGCTTAATGAATATTCCTGTCAGATTAGCAGGCCACATAAGCATAAAGCATAAAAAATAACAACTGGTAAAAATAAGTGGCAACTACGGTGTCCGTGCATAAAGAAGAGGATTGCAGTTATGAGTCATTATTTTGCATGGTTTTGTCTTCATTTCATTCAAAATACAGATGTTTTGACATTCGAATATTCTCATTTACTGTTTTAGTCAAAGTGCTGATGTCTTTAATTTCATAAGCTTTGCTGGAAAGCGCTATAGACTGCATACCTAACCATATACGAGCCCAAATCACGGTGTAATAAACACGGTAACTTTTGGATGTGCATTATAGCCTTCCAGTAATAGTTACAATGTCTGTCATCTGCTTCTGCAATGGGGCTGGCTGTGGGTGAAGCCCATAAGACCAGTAAGAGCTCACTTTCATGGAGAACAATGAAAATGTTCATCTGTAAAGAGTCTTCAGTTTTATGTTTAAGCGACCCGTCAAATTTACATCATTTGCAAAATGAAAGGAGACGTAAAATTTCCCCTTCTTTCAAAGATAAGAAACAGCAACTGTTATTTTTATCGATGTATTACTTAACAGTGAAAAGACGCGCGCGAGGTGTGTTGGGGACGAAGAAGGTGTAAGGCGTCTGTTATTTAGTTTTTCTTTCGTTCCCCCAACATGTAAAGATCGGTGTGTTTTGTGTAGTTTCTGTTACGCGTTATTTTCCTTAGTCTTGGATTAGTTATGCGTTTTCTCACCTCCCGAAATGGTGTGTGTTCGTGTTTAATAGCCTGACGCTCTGAGCACACGTGCCTCCCCAGGCCCATAAATCCCGAAAAGGGCCAAGAAGCCCCTCCATGTAATAAATCATTACCTGGAACACGGCTCTCAATATGCAGAATAATAATAAAAGTATGCAGTTAAGCAGCTGCATGACGTCTCTGTTCTGCTTTGCCCGTTGTGTGTGTAGGTCAATATACATTACATTGTGGGGACCAAATGTCTGTTATTTTGATGTTGTGGGGACCATTTTTTTTTTGGTCCCCACAAGGGGAAATTCAATTGTATCCAAATCTGTGAATGCAATCAAAAAACTAAAATAGCCAAAAGTGTTTTATTTTGTTTGGTAACTCATGGTTAAGATTAGGGCTGGGTAAAGGTTAAGGTTGTCATTCTTGGGATTAAGGTTTTGCCTGTAAAAATGAATGGACGGTCCCCACAAAGATATGAGTACAGGTCTCTGTGTGTGTGTCTGTGTGTGTGTGTGTGTGTGTGTGTGTGTGTGTGTGTGTTGGTGATGTTACTTTCCTGATGTCACTATTACACTGCGGTCACATGATTACTTAATATAGTTCATGTTATGTTCTGGACATCGCATGTGGGAAGTTATTACAAACCACACAGATGGTGTCAGCAGAGGTGGTGACGCGTGACACTGGAGCATGCACTTTCTGTTACTTTCCTGTAGATGGCGATGAAACTGCCTCTAATGTAGTGCAAGTCAAGGACAGGGAAATTGCAGCAGTACTTATAAGGGTACATTAAATGGTATATAGTTCAAGAATAAGCATCGCAAAGACACAGGATAGATTATTGGAGAGTTAAATGCTAAACTGCTGACAACTGAAAAACCCGGCTGGCTTAATCCAAATCCCCATGTGGGCTTATTAGTTAGTTATAACCAAAAAAGGGCCTATAATGATCCTGATTTATTGGGCCCATCCACTCCATATTGATATAGTTGAATTTTTTTTGCTGTATACAGGGGCGTGGCCCTAGGGGCACTGGCCATAGCTGGAAGCTGATTGGCTTCCACCATGTCCCCACCCCTATCACCCACCGATTCCAAACATACTATTGGATAAAGATAAGGTTGACCCATCTGTATGAATTATGACCCCTCTGATGAATTATGACGTTTCTGATGAATGGTGCTTATTTTTTTTCAGTTCCATGTCACCGTTCAGTATTGAGGCCGTGCGACGCACGCGGAGGTCCGAATCGCCTGACTCCAAGAAGAGGCGCATCCACAGATGTGATTTCGAAGGCTGCAATAAGGTGTACACGAAGAGCTCCCACCTAAAGGCCCACCGGAGAACACACACGGGTGAGCTTACCTATTTCGCCGCCAGCGTTACGTTTCCTTATAGACAACTAACGCTTATTTATCGTTATACTAAAGTTGCGAGGCAGTATGTACAAGACATCCTAGAGCAATATAAGAGAACCAAATAAGAATCGTAAGTTGGATGACGTCGATTTTAGTAATGCCGTTTTATGAAAAAAATAATGAAAAGAAAAAGGTAAAAATATTAAAGAACAAAACAAAACAAAAAAAACTATATATATGTACAGCTGAGAATAAGAGGAGACCAGTCATGATTGCTTGTCAACCATTCAGTCCTGCCACGTTGAACGAGGCTTATCTCTGGTTTTCCTAAATGAATCTGTCTCCTCGGTTCCTGAATGATTTCATGCAGCCTCACGTATCTATAAAGCACTCAATTCACAATTTCTCCCTCTGGTCCTGTCACAAATCTGAATGTGAAGCGTGTTTTTTGAAGCTTCTCATTCCTGAATCTTTCTGACTCTTGTGTCTTCTGACTAGCCTGGTTAACTTGTGACTTACAATACTAACTCTGAACTGTCCCCATTGCTCAATTTCCTTGAGATTCCCTGCTATGTAAAAATATAACGATGTCTTCAGAAATGAACTGTACAGTCACACCACGATCTCACCAATCCATGCTAAATAGCTCCTTAGATTATAATATATAAATTTAATTGGCGGAAGCGGCCGTAGGTGAGGTCCAGGGGTCTGTTGCCATGGGAACATAAAGGCTCTATGACGAGCCTCTTGTCTGGGCCTGCTACCAGCTGACAAAATATATATTCCTCTGACAAAATATTGGCAGCACAGCGCCTCAGCAGGGAACATTGTCAGCACACACCCCCAGGGCTGTGAGTTTGGAGCTCTCCCTGTGTACATGTCAGTTTCCTGCTGTATTCTTACACAGCATGTGCATCGCGACATCCTCCCTGAAACGCTGGAGGTCACTGGCAGCCTGAATGAATCAGTGGCAACTGAATAAGAAAATTCAAGTCAAGCCAAACTTTATTGTCATTTCAAATTATGCAAGCGTGCAATTAAACATTTGCCTGAGTCTTTAAAACGGCTTTACAATGAAAAAATAAATATACTGTACAAATAGTGTAGCTTTCGTGCTCCTTTTGATGTTTGTGAATATGAATGAATGGATGAAAGTCACATTTATATAACGCTTTTCAAGACACCCAAAATGCTTTACAGAACCAATTGGGAGCCACTTCAACCACCCCCACTGCGTAGCCCCCACCTGGACGATGTAATGACAGCCACCGTGCACCAGTACGCTCACCAGATAGTAGCTGAGGTGGTAAAAGTGCAGGAGAGAATTCAACAGTTTAGATATAGGAGATGATTAGCAGGTCACTTTTAGCCAGGACATCAGAGCACCACCTCTGCTCTTTCGAAGAATGCCCAGGGATCTTTTATCACCTCAGGGAGTCAATAGTTGACTCCACCTCTTTGGATCTTAAGTCGTAGCAGCTTGCAGTTTCACGTCGTCACGGCCGCCTCAGCTCCGGTGCCACTGTCTCATTGCGTCTTTTGTCCTGCGTGCTCCGCAGGTGAGAAGCCGTACAAATGCACCTGGGACGGATGCACGTGGAAGTTCGCCCGGTCGGACGAGCTGACGAGGCACTATCGCAAGCACACGGGGGTGAAGCCCTTCAAGTGTGCCGACTGTGACCGCAGCTTCTCACGATCAGACCACCTGGCGCTACACCGCAGAAGACACATGCTTGTGTGAGGTGCTGCCTGATTTTGGGGAGCGGGGGGGGGGGCGGGGCAGCATGGAGGGGCAGGACACCATCCACTGCACGTGTTCAGCTGGCCTGAACACACCCCCCTTCCCCCTCCACCCAGGTTGGGGGGTCTGAAGATAAGGTCCCTTCCGTTTTGGAATCGTGTCACGGAGCACTGTATTACCTATTTCTTCAAACATTGAAAGTATTTCATCGGGACAAGAAAACGATGTAGAGTGACAGATACAAACGTTCCTGTGTCACGCCCCTAAAGCAACAAGGTATTCAGTTTTTAAACGGAATTTTTATTTCGGCTGGTTGTTGGTCAGATGGCTGCTTTTCTGCATCTATAATGTGAAAGAACACTGCAAACAGAGCAATTGTGTCTGTGCGGGGGTCCCGCAAGGGGGTCCCCAAGGGCGGAGCAGAGTGAAACACAAGCAGCTTCCTCTTTTGGAGAGGATCGTTGCACAAGATCTTGCAGCCCCCCCCACACCCAACACCCCCCCAGCTCCACACGCCCTCCGGCCTCCACCTCGCAGGAAATCGTCCGCTTTCTGGATGGTTCCATCGGGACCCATCTTTGAGAGACAGTACTCCGAGAAAATGAAGAATCGCAGGGCCCAGGAGGATTAGAGCAGATCGACACAGATCTTTACCCACTCAAAACAAATCCGGTGAATGAGATTATACTCCCAAATGGCAAGGTATCAAGGAGCATATTTTCACACCCATTCGCACATATTACGAATATGTTTTATTCAGTGTTGGTTTCCATACAGTGGATTTTTTGAACACAAGCACATGATCTTACGAAATGTACATCCTTTACTTCTGTATGTTTATGGCTTTTCATGATGGTGATGCTTTATTCCTGAGAGTTCTTATTATACAGTTTTTGTCTAGAAAAATGTTATGGGTGCATTCTGTGCTGTGATTAGCGATCGGTAAAGTGCAATCTCATTAAGTAAATATAGTTATATAAAACCTTTTTGTTGTTTTCCTTTGTTTTTTTTTAATATCTTAAGCTGCCTGCTTTGATACCATATAAAAAGTCCCTTACTAAACATAACATTTTCATAATATTCATTATGTATCATTTAAGACTTTCTTGAGCACCTTACATTTAAAGTAAATGTGACCTTGTGACCATTGCCTATTTTTTCCAGAATAAGATTCATTTTCGTTTATTTTAAAGAGAAAACAAGTGCTGTTGAAATTTCCGTGGATATGTCTAGCAGGAATTCAGTGGATCCTTTGCAGACTGGAGTCTCACACATCAGCCTCCCTGTACTCTACAGCTGTGACTGAAGCTGATCAGACTTGGTTTTCTACGTGTACCATGTTTTTTCTATACAGCAGATTCCTCTATATTTATATTAGATTTGTATCTGTGACCTTCTAGAACACTCAGTTTGACATTGTTATGTTCTTTATAGACATAATAATGCAAGGTAATAATTTTGATCATCTGATTAAGGGCAACTGTTAGCATGTTTAATGTCCATGGGTATTTAAAGAAAATATTGAACACATTTGTTCAGTGTTTTTGTTTAATACACTTAGAAATTGTCTCTGTTTGTAAAACAAAAAAAGCTATATATTAAAAGAAAACTATTACAATAGCAATAAAGGGATGTTCATAACTCAAACATACTTATATCCCTGTTTTGCAGCTGTTTGATTTTTCATTTATGGTTCAGCTATCTAATCTACTGATACCACTACAGATGCTCTGAGGCAGTAGAATTAGGATTTCTGCATAAATAATAAATAAAAAGAAATCAGATTTTCGCCTGTAGTAAACATGAATTTAAACGGAGAGTTTGAACATGCTTTGTGTCCCCTCATGGTCGTGTTTCCTGAATCCTGCTGTTTGGCATAATCCATTGCATGCATTTATGTCTTTAATAGATGCAATGCGTTCAATCATATTTAGCAAAGAACTGGACCTGATTCAGTGCAACAGCCCTCCTTAATAATTAAAGTGACAATAAGATGGTAGCATTAGCTACGTTTTAATTTTAGAAAATTGCGCAGCTCGTGCTTATTAACAATGTGTCGGACAATCTGCTTAACTTGAGAAGAGAACATACCACTGGCGGCTCTCTGTCACGCCTTTTCACTCAACTACTTTCTTGCTAAAATAAGCAATATGATATATTTTGGTATCTGATTGCACAAGCACCCTTATGTATGATTAATTCATAAATTTGTTCTTAGCCTAATGCATTGGTGGAATTCTAGCCCTGTCTTACAATTCTCTTTATGCGTCCTGTGGGCTGATTAGCATGACAGTACATAAATAATTCACTTTTTAAATCTCCCCCTGATATGTTTGGCGAAAAGGTGAGAGACTGGCTGTGTTAGTGGTGAGCTGTTTCTATCTGCAGGTACAGCAACATTGCAGCAAAAATACCAGTCGCAATATCAATTCCAGCAACTCCAGAATGACCTGTAGCTATGCTGTCGTGGGAATGGTCAGTTGCTGTCATCAGCACCTTCTTCCTGAAGGTGTGAAGCCCGGTGTGACCATTGACATCTAGTGTTAAATTGGCATTAATGGTTGCCCAATCTACTTCATAGAGTGCCAAGGCAGAAATTGTGCAGTTTATGGTTGAATATAGAAATAACCTATTATAATACCGAAAGTGGGCTAATTGTCTGATGATGAATACTTTTGTGAAGGAATATGGTAATATGTCAGAAGAATACATTTGCCTACTTTTTCGCTCTTTGTGGAATATATTCAGAACAACTTCAGACCAATGTGTTTCTCCGTTCTATTATGAATACGTTTCTCTTATGTTGTTATGCATCCTATTTGTGTAGACATAAAAATATCATTTTATTTGTCTAATAATCAAAGTTTGATGGCCTTTAATGGGATCAGACATATCATCAGCACCTTGTATGTTACAAAGAGTAATTAAAGCAAAGTTCTGTTTAAAGTTTAATTACACAGTAATAGTCATCAACATATTTTCATAATGTGTACTTTTTATACTTTTCTGAAATGAAGGGCACTTCATCATTGCATATAAATATTTTCTGTATAAAAGGTGTTTTAAGATAATGTAATATATGTGATAGTGCAAAAATATTTTGAAACTGTTTTACTTAGGCTGTACATACTATTTAGTGGAGAAGCTTTCGATTTTTAATACAAATTACGTTTAATACATTTTTACAGAGTACTTGTGGAAGGGCCTTGCTTAAAATGATTGTCCTCATAAACAAATACAGAAATATGACCAGAGATTATGTATCAATCACTTTTGAATTAAATTGTTTGGTTGTCACTAAAACAAATGTGAAAATTACAACAATGCATTTCGAGGTAGTAAAAACTGTTTATGTAAATGTAAATTTAAAAGAACAATTATAGAACACCTGTGTAAAAAAATGTCTAAAATGCATTCTTTATTTAAGCATGCAGTGTTTTATTCTAAATCACTATCGATGTTAGTTGCACGTCATCACATTTTTTTTTTTGAAACACCATTTTTCAGGCAAGTTGAACTTTCTGCCAGAACCTGCACACTGTTGTTAGTATTTTGCATGTGTAATTAGGTTTATTACAAATGGTCTCTATATACATAAATTGTTAAATGAAAAGGCAACCATTGTTCCAGTTTGAACAAAAAAACTTTTCATTTATCTATTTCATGGCACCTACAACAAACCAATGCTATTGTTTTAATTTAAGGAATTACAAAAAACTTGTGCAGTTAGTTTTATACATTGGCATGCATCAGCATGTTACTGCCATGATAGGCTTACTTTTAGGAGAAGTCTTATATTTTATGGCATAATTTGTAACGGTGAGCAGGGTTAAAGTTATGCAATAACAAACAGTGCCTCCTAAGACACATATTACAGTGCGCATGTGGTCAGATGTTACATTGAAACATTTGAACATTGATAGTTACCAGTAATATGATGGTGTACTTACAGACAATTATACAGAGTAAAAATAAAAGCACAATCACTCTTCGATCAATATGCAAAGATCATATTGAACAAACATCCCGACTTTTACAATTTACTTTTACTATCAATGCACTGAGCCTTACGGACAGCTACGGAGACAGTTGTGAATAGTCCCTAACACCAGTTTTGAATATATGACGTGTATGCGTGTGTGGAAGTGACATTTGATTTGTATGGATGCATTTACCGTATAACCTCAGTTTTGATCTAAAGGGCCATTCAAGTTTTTTTACCTCTCCAGATTGCACATACATATATACTTTCACTTTTTTTGTGTGTCCAGTTTAATTTCCAGGAATCACAACTGTCAGTTAAGTCATGCAGTGTTGTAGTACAGTTCACAGGGGAACCTCTACTGTATGTGTGAAACCCAAGATACCAGTCTTTAGAATTCTGTTTCCGTGAAAGCGACCTGGGGTCAGTAATGTGTTTGTATTATATATATATATAATCTATTTTTTTTTTTCATTTCAGACCAATTCTCATTATTTTCTTTGCATTTGATAGTAGTTTAGCTGATGCTTATGTTACAATTTTACTGATATTATATAAGTGTTGTTCTTGTATGTACGTCTAGTGAATGTATTGTAAATATATTCAGAACTTTTCATCTTACTGTAACATTTTGTTATCAACCTACAATGATTAAAGGGAGTCCCTGTTCATTAAAGACTATCAGAGGGAGGCCCTGGCTCCTCAGAAAGGACGACAATAACAAGTATTTTCTTTTTTAAAAAAATGGTGTCTAAACATTTCTGTCAGTACTTTGCTTTTTCTCTGTATTCCGTTTTGCAGATAATTTGAGCTGTGAACTGAGTTTAAACAAATATATGTATAATAATCAGAATTGAGGCATGAAGGTTAATAAAATTGCATTTTGTATGTAACAAGACAAATCATGCAGCTGAAGGAGAGTATTTTGTTCGTTGTATCAAAAGACGGTTAATCGAGGTTCCTAGCAAGATATTCTTATCTTTCCACACACTCATATGCAAATAAGTTGGAAGGGCAAGTACATGAAAATACGTGATATTTATATGCATCCTGATTTGGCCTAAAATTTTATAACCCATGTTCTGAAATGTTACCAATTTTATATTTATTGTCGAGAATATTTTAAACAATAATTGTATTTTTTCACTATCAAAAACATTGCCAAATATTTTAGCAAATGATTAAAACTAGTTATATTTACATTAAAAGGTTGTACAGCAAAGTGGTTTGGTAGCCTCACTATGAATGGAACTAATTCTTTCCTCCTGTAGAGGGCACCATTTGCTATACCTCAGTCGTTTCTTCCCTCCTCCCTGTATACCGGAGTCCAAGAAGTTCATATTAAAATAATTCTCTTCCACGCTATTAGAACAATTAAAGAAAGCATGATCATTTTGGGTCCAAACACAGCTGTCAATTATACTGTTGTACCTTAGTAATATATGTTTGTCATAAAAAATCTATTTAAATACTTTCTTTTAGTGCATTGAATGGTTACGATAGAACCCCTAAAAGATATCACAGCATAGTAACTCAGCAGACCAAGTTATGTACATCACAGTTTAATATAATGTTCTGCACTGAAGTGAGAGAGAGAGAGAGAGAGAGAGAGAGAGAGAGAGAGAGAGAGAATTCACTGAGGGCTTTTAGTTTGTACCAGAAATGGATTTAGCATTATACATATTTTAATGACAGACTCCGGAATGTCTGACCTAAGTGAGCCATTGTGGGTACAATAAATGCACAATTATAGTACGGACTTATACCACTAATTATATTTGTTACTTTAAAGTCCATTGATTATTTCCTAAGTGTACTTTTTATCACCACATGTGAGTCATTGCATTTGGTATAATAACCTACCTTTAGCCTTCCTTATTATAAACTATCAATTTGACCTAACAGACGACGTTTCTAAAACTGCATTAATTTTTGCTTGGTTTTGTGAATGTTGTTCTTGCTGTGGATAGCTGTGAATATGACCTCTATTACATTGGTTCCTAAATTTGTTACTTAGTGTGTTTATAAGAAGAAATACGTGGAAAAAAAACCCTAATTTTATTCCATTCTACTTATTTCAGCAACATTTTTTTCATGCCATATTATTCATGGTTTATTTAAGTGCACAAGTTTCACATAAACCTGCCGATGGATTTAAAGTGAATTGACCCCAATATATTCCTGCTATGTGTGATGTTCCTTGTGCAATTCTCTTTGAAAACACTTCAAAAACACTGACTACTGTTCCGTCTCCACTGAAATGTGTTGCAGAATACCAGCTCTGAAGGCAAGGAACAACTGTTGCATCTAATATTGAGAAAATGCTTGTGAAACAACAAATGGGATGCCAAATGACACGTGAATGCCTTTGCAGGGTGTTTTCTTTAATTAAAAATATCTTAAAGAGCATTCTGAAAGGATAGCAAGCCTCTAACATAAGCTCTATAATGATGTTATACAGGTTCGACAGCTTAGTCACAGAGGGATTATTTGTGAATGTAAGGCGGTTGAATAAAATCACGTGTCTCTCTGTTGAACATGTTCTAACACCTGCCCAGAGTGAAGACATCTTTCTGTTGGCTATTTCCTACATGGCTTCCGTGACTCACCATATTCAATTCATTGTCGCTTTTTCAACTGTGCTTAAAGTAGTAGGAATTTCAGCCCTCTGTCTTCCAGGAGGAGACAACAATCCTCACCCAGGGCAGCAAAAGGAATGAATCAGAAACAGATTCAGAATCATGTTTATTTGCCAAACACCAGTAGGCACAATCAGTGTTTAACTCTACCAGTCTTATAATTGGAAACACAAAGCGTAAGAAAAATGGGTTTAGAAAGTACCGGACAGGCCCCGATCTAAATTTTTCACGAACATTTAGGAACATCTGTAATATTTCTTTAATAACCAGGATGGGATCTTCAACCCACACAATCCACTGAGTGCAATACAGAGGGAGAACTAAATAATACCAACTATGTTTCGTATTATTATGGGCTATATCTCTGATGAATAATCAGGATGTATTTCTGAATGACTTTTTCATAAAGGGTGCCTGGAAGGAGCCAACAGCTGCAGAACAGAGCCATTGTTGAATTTTTAGATCCATCAATTTGACCAGAAGACCACCTCAGTGGAAGAAAAAAACAATAGAAAAAGTCATGGCTTTTTCCTGGGAAATCCGGGGCAGAGAAATGATATTGAGAACCACAGGGAATGAGGGGGAAGACACAGCTTTATAAAAATCTGGTGTTGTTGTCCATCCAAAGCTTAGCACATGATCACCGAGACCCAGGTCTTGAACGTTCTGCTTGTTTGTTGAAGTGGGAACTCAGAGCATGAGACACTAAATGTACGCCTCTTTTAAAAACAGGCTTGTTTCCACTGCTTCACCAGTTTAACTAAATAAACGATCTCCGCTTTTAACCTGACTCTTTTAGGCATGTAAAATTTCCATTAAAGAATTGATCCATTGGCCATGTTATAAGACTTTTATCATCTTGCATGAAACTAACAGTCAGTACTAGAAAAGATAAAGTATCTCGTTGAAGTTAGTGTCATGCACATACAGTCAAGAAGCTTGAATTGAGAAATAATGGTTTTAAACTAAGGAACAAAATGAGATTAACGGTATAAACTAAGGAACAAAGTTAGATTAATGGTATTTTTGTCATATTTATGTGTTCGTTTGTGTTTTTGTTTGTTTGTTTGTTTGTTTTATAAGTTAGTAGTTATTAAGTTTCCAGTGATGTTTAATTCCAAACGTTTTAAGTAGGAATTCTATTTAAACAGCAATTTCATGCATAACGTTTCTGGCTCAGGGAGTGGTACTACAGCCTCACACCTCCAGAGTTGTGGGTTTGATTTCTGGCTCTCTGTCTCCATGGAGTTCACATGTTTTCTCCAACTTCACATATGTTTCCTCTGAGTACTCTGCTTTCTTCCCAAAGACATATGGGCAGCTAGATTGGTGTCTTAAAATTTCCTGTAGTGAGTGGGTGTCCTGCAATTTGCAGTGTTTCTTGCCTCACGCACTGTAACTTCCTGGGATAGTCTCAAGGCTCCCTACAACCAGGCAATGGCCAGTTTTTAAAGATTTTTACCGTGATAAGAATGCATACAATGCCTTTGTGTAAAGTGTTAACATTTTTTAAACAATAAATGTAACGTTTAAACCATGGGGGTGGCTCAGTAGGTGAGAATGCTGTGCCTGTGATCAGAAGGTCACTGGGTCAAATCCCTGGGTCAGTAAAGTGATCTCACTGATGCTCTCTTGAGCAAGACCCTTAATCCCCAGTTGCTCCAGGGACTGTCTGAACCTGCTTTCACAAAAACGCACATCTCTGTGAATACAAGTATCTGCTAAATAAGGAAAAAATATGTTAATTTTGTACCTTTAAATTGCATCAAGAATCTATGAGCAAGACAACGTGGAGTACACGACTTGGGTACATGCTGGATGGGATTGTTTATTTTTTGTTTGTTTTCCGGGGCCATGTGCGAGTGGGTTAGGACTCTGTGATTGGAAGGTCACTGGTTTGAATCCCAGGGCCGGCAGACTGATGCTGCTATTAGGCATCTAAGCAAGGCCCTTAGCCTCTGGTTATCCAGGGTCACTGCATGCTCACTCTGCACTGTGAATCTGCAAGCCGGCTCTCACCTGTCTCTCTGTCTCATGGAGAGCAAGGCAGCAGCTGTGAAAAGACAATTTTCAAATCTCTAAATTATCTCTATTTTATTTTAATTAATTAGTTACTTCTACTCAATATCTTGTGAATGATATCCTCTTTAACATATAACTCAGATTGATTAACAGTGCTGAAATAAAATAATTCTGACACCAAATTGAAGCAATTTTACCATAATAGTTTTCCATTCTCTTTTGCTTCGGATTACAAATTCAGATTTGTCTATATGAGAACTTCAAAAACTCAAAAAGTTGATAACAGTGCTTTACTGTGCAGATTTTTATCCAGACATTATAGGTTTAAATACATTTAAAATAATTAGATTGTCTTGTTAACAACTAATATCGCATAGAGTGGGAAAAAAAAACATTTAACCTCTGTGCTGACTAACTTTGACATTAAATATCTAAATTACAGCCATAAATCTAGCCCTTGAGTGGGCTAAAATATTTAATCACTGTTTACCAAAGGGGCTGTTTGATTACTCCAGAATCAGCACAAGAGACTGGGCAAATAGGGTGACATACTGTGATAAAATGTTTGTAGAAATCTGATTTATTGGCAAAAAGTAATAAATGTCCTAAATCTAAATATTTCACATATGCAAACACAAACAGACAGATAGTAGATGTTTATAGTTACGTCTGATACTAGAGAAAAGTATGAATCTACTTTTTGTTTAATTTTTGCTGAAATCAATGTGCAAATAGTACAGAATAACTTGCATTTACTTGCAAAAACTGCAGCATATAGTTTCCTATAAAGAAAACCTTCTGCACAGTGTGAAACTTTCAGTTGTGTAAGGATTAGTTAACCAATATAAACAGTACAGGGGTGAAAGAGGTATTATTGGGTGTGCAACACAACAACGACACACAAATAATAAGTCTTGCATAAGTGGTGTTGGCTTTGTGGGGTGGGATACTTAAGGATTGCAAGAGACTGTATTTAGATAATGTAATATTAACCAAGCACCATTTCTATTATCCAATTATACTCCACTTAATATATCAAGCTATAATTCAAGTTCAAACTAAATATAATCAAGTGGTATAGCACACATGTCAATGTATCATACGATCTGAAACTGTGATACTAGTATACGCTTACCTTTTTATACGCTGCATTACATCTTGAGGATAGTCTCCATACAACCCAAAGGGAACAGTTATTCTCTAAAAGTGTAACTATTATGAGTATAAGATGCTGAAATGATACTCGGTTTCTTCAGCATAAATCATTCCACCCTTACTGTTCAGTTTTCACATTTAGCAGTGACAGGTTCGACAGTATGATTAATCAATGGGGACCCGTGAATGGAAGCTGGGGTCTGTGATGCAGAAAATATAGGTACATACCAGATCCTTCCCTGGAGGAAGCAAAAAGGACTGGGAGGAAAAAGGCATCGTTATCACATGGAACTTTCAGAAGAGATTTGGCTGTGTGTAAATTGTATCGCGTATCACATCACCTCACATCACATCATATCATATAAATTTTCCATACCTGCTTGTCCTATACAGTGTTGTGGGGATTCAGGAAGCTATGGGAATCACATCACATCTTTTGTGGCAAATTTCCACTCAGAGGGTATGCACTGCTTTAGTATTATCTAGCTGCATTTCAGTGTTGGGGTCATTTTTTAATTGGAAGGTTGTGCTTATATGCTATGTCGAGGACTTCAGCTGTAATTGAAAGCTTTGTTGTGTCTAGCTGACTTCGGGACAAGTTATAGCAATTTAAAGGGCTAAAGACTCCAGTAGCAGCACAAGACATGCAGTTATGCTAATTGGTGCCTGCAGATTGGCTTTAGTGTATATATGTGCTCTGTGACAGACACCTGCCTTGTGTCCCATGCCTGGGGTAGGCCCCAGCCCCCCCCCCCCCCCAC
>JAODJW010000001.1:43177763-43200947 GCA_026777045.1 Hyperopisus bebe | reverse complement strand
CCCCCCACCACCCCTATCTAGGACCAGTGGTCAGACGATCTTCTTCCCTACCATGACACCAGGCTTTTCCTTTTTTGTCATGTTCCATGCCTGGTCTGGCGTGTTTTCTCTACACCACTTGTACTCTGTGACTTGATGAGAAACCTCAGGGAATCAGATGGTATTATGGGATCAATAACAGAGCAGTGGGCAATCAAATTCCCACTATTTATTTATAGAATTTCATTTTTGGTTATCATTGGCATTGCTATAAAGGCGTATGATTGTCAGACGATCCGTAACTAAGCACTATGTTATATTTATTTATTTAAACAAAATACATAAAGCCCCAAAGTCAAAATAAACCATGTCCTTTGCAAATCAATTGCAAAAGTGTATTGTCAACCTGCAATGCTTAAACAGCTGTAAGTGATCTCCGTAAGTTTACTCATGCTTCAAGGCTATTTTGTAGGAGGAGTAAGTATTTTATCCTTGAGAGCAATATAAAAAACAGCATATTTTGCACATTGTCACCTTGCTGGGCTGCGTTAATACTGATAATTATAACATGATTATATTTGAAAAAAACAGACTTCCTTCCTAGTATTACCTTACAGATGCCCTCTTTTGTTTTACTTGAGCTCAGGGGCCATTAAGCTCCTGAATAGGTTACGAGAATCCCTCCACCCTTGCCCAGGAGGAGGAGGTCTGGAGTTTGAGAAGAATAACGTTCACGCTGAGAAGCTCTGATGTAGGGGAAAGTGGAAGGAAAGAGAAGGAAAAGGGATGTAGGAGGAAGTCTCAGGAGGAAAGATCTGCGCTGTTTGACTGAATCTATAAACACTAGTTTGTTTGTCTTTGACATCTGATGCACATTATGTTATGTTCTGGGGTTATTTCTGTGAATCAGCCAAGAACATATGTGGAGCTGAAAAGTCCCCGCTTTAATCATAAAGCTGTACATTTTCAGTGTGCAAAAAACAGCCCGAGTGCGCAAAATACAAAGAATATAACGATCTGAAAGTTTTATTTTTAAACTTGCGGAAGCGGCTTCTCACCTAGACCGGGCCAGACGACAGAAGCGCCTAGTGCGTGATTTGTGTGGTTGTCCTAACATATTCCAACACTGTAGTTTTTGCCTATTCATTCAATTAAATTTTTCTACTAAAAAATAATTGGAATACGGTCTTCTGGCAGTGAGTATACCTTTTGAACATTTCATTTAAAAACAAACGCCATCATCGCTGCAGCACTTGACTCATATTAACATACTATTAATCAGATGATTCAACATTTGTTTCACATATTGTTTGAGGCACCATGGGACTGTGGGCCGGGTTCACAAACGCTGAATGCATCCAGTAAAAACAAGCCAAGCACCGTCATTTTGTTATATTAAAATCCCAGGTGTGAATGATTTATTTAATGGAAGTTGTCCCAAATAAACATATAATCATAATTAAAACGACTAAGCCCTTAGCAAGGCATTGAACTCCAACAGGACTTGGACTGTTCAAGAATCTGTATTTTTCTTTCAGTTTAAGCAGTTTCAGACACATATGCATTACCTTGGACAGGTTTATCGTCAAGATTTTTTTTTATTGTTTGATGTATACCAATAAAACTTGAGTAATGTATTACTTCAAGACTTTGAGACCCTTAACCACCTACTATTGTGTTTACTCATTAATCAGCAACGTCTGATAAGACTGATAGTTTGTTCTACACTGGCTAGCAGTAAAGCACAAACATGGACTTGCACTCAAATATCCATCATTCACTAAAATCACTAACAGCAGGGTTGTATCAGTTTTGAATCTACCCTTGAAGAGCAGCAATTCTAAATGCCTTTTTGGTGCAATTGCTAGTTAGGAAGATAAGAAGACTTTTCTTGTTCTCATTGTCTCAAACAACTGGCACAAGAACACATTCAGAAATGAAAATACAAGATTAGGTCATTTCCAGAATAGTAGTGCAATACTTATTTACTTTGAAATGTATGCTTTAAGAATATATGGAACCTACACTTCACAAGATAGTAACTTTATTTTAAATAAATATGCCCCCCTTTTTATGCATATACAGCACGTCATACTTTAATCATTAAGTGTACAAGTTCTCAGTTTATTTGGCTCCTAAATCATATTGAAGTTTATTAATACTATCACTAAAAAATTAAATGACATCAATACAATGGCTCAATATTCATAATGAAAAGGAAACAATAACTGAACACGACTGAAAACTAAAAAATTGATTTTATTGGGCTTTTTTTGTTCAGTTTCAAACAGTAATGGATGCACAAGACAGCCATTTCCTCGCACGTTTACACCAGTATTTCTAAAAGAATAAAATGAAAAAAAATAAAAGAAATCAATTAAAAAACAAAATGGGAGCAGGGCAGTGGAAACATTTGCCCATTTGTTTCAGTTAATGGAGAGCAACCAACACTTCTGAAAAACAGTATTTACACTGCATATCAAGTATTTACATTAAGGCATTGTATTCAAATAACATGATTTATTCTTATTTGTCCAATTACCTAAGCTATGTAATAAATAAGGACAATGGCAGCTTTACAGTGAAGGATACATTGTTTCATATGTCAAAGCTAAGAACAGATGAAATCCCGAACCAATTTGACAGCTTATTATGACCACCCCAACAGAAAGCATCTTAAAGCAAATTTCCAAAGTAGCCTGTATGAAACTCTTGTTATGCAAGAAGGCACTTAGGAAGAAATGTATTTTCAGAATGCATATCACAAATAACTGTTAATGTGGCATTCTACAATCATTTGGCTTCATAACGTCTAAAGTAATGCTTAAATAGCATGCATTTACAGAGATCTGTACAAATTACACACTGGTTATCAGTTTGTCACAATCCCTTCTGAATATGACTTTCAAATACACTGTTGTACTATGCTGCTGAAAACCAGAAAAGACAATGTGTCACGTGCCGTAAGAAAAACATTTTTCCAGTGTGACAAAAGATTGTTTTCCAGTTTACTAGAGTGAATAAGAGGCAGTCAAGCATACAGTATTTACAGAAGACTAGTTAGGTTGTTTAAAGCATAATGACCTAAGAACACTGCCCATGTTAGCCATTTCTAAAATTTAAATATCAGATCAAATCTCCACACAGTCTTACATTTTGCTACGTTTTAAAAGCAAATTTAGTGTTACAAGGCCAGCAATGCTCTTTGGTTTTCAGTGGGGTACAGTTTGTGGGCCTCATGATGCCAGTATACTGCAAGAATCTCTAAACTCTTATTTAAAATTTAAAAAAAGAATAGCATAACTCACAAAATGCCATTTCAGTCAAAACATCTAACCTTGATCTGAAGTAGCACTGGTCAAACATTTCACTACTATTTCCATAATCAGGTCAAGGTCTAATTGCAGGTGTCTATGTGAAATAAAGTTAACTCCCTTGATTGTTTGTTGTCCTTACACATAAAAGCTCAATCTACCACTTTCTCACAAATATTAGAGTTCTCTATCCTAAAAGTAAGTAGAGAAAAAAAACAGGGCAACATAATTAGCATGACAAAAAAGTGGTGCACCGTTTATTCTCATATGAACTTATTTTTCATGTGAAATTCATTTTAATTTGAGAAAGGGAGTAGCGGGGCTGTGAGGTATATAACTAAAAAGAAACACAAGTACAGTATACAATTCTATAAGACAGGGTCTGCCATTGAATTCTCTCACTGAAAACAGTAATAGGTTTAACAGTTTTGTGAAATATCCATAGATCCATCTGCTAACCACGTATCCAGGAAAGCACAAAGGCTGGTTGTGCCTGGGGCCCATTCCAGGAAGCAGAAGGTACCTCGGACAGGCCGGACCAGACAGACCAGTCCATGGCAGGACAGAAACTCACAATCACATAATAAGTGCAGTACAGAAACGCTAGTTCCTCTAAACCTATGTCTTTGGACTGCAGATGGGAAACACAGAGGGCAGGGGAACGCTGCAGAACATGTAGAGAACATGCAAGCTCCACAGAACAGAGCAGAGGCAGGATTTGAACCCTCAACCCTGGAGGTGCGAAGCAACAGCGTGACCCACTGAGCCACCGTCACCGCCCATATCGCAGAACGAGACGTGGGGAAAGTCGGTTGACACAGCTGCTCGAAGGCTACTCATCTGCAACTCCGAAAGAGATCAATTTCCCATTTCCAAAACAGAAACAAAGCACGTTATAAGAGACCAACATCAACAAAGTCGAGCCTCCCCCCAAAAAAGTGATAACAACACGCAAGACTTCAGGGAAGTTGGCAGGGTGGGGGCGCTCTAGTTCTGGTGCCTCTTCATGTGGAGGGCCAGGTGGTCGGAACGTGAGAAGCTGCGGCTGCATACGGCGCACTGGAAGGGCTTGGCTCCAGTGTGTTTCCGGAAGTGGCGAGTTAGCTCGTCGGAGCGGGCGAAGCGCCAGTCGCAACCTGCCCACGTGCACTTGTAGGGCTTTTCTCCTGAAACGGCAACAGGATCCAAAACGTGAGATCATCACCACAATCCGTCAAAGCGAACCCATCCATCTATCTATCTCCCGACCGCATATCCTGGCCAGGGTTGCAGGGTCAAACTAAACAAATAAAATAAATAAAAAGCCGGCAGGCAGTGTTTAATGGAGTGTTTATGGACAGGGAATTCTTACCACTATGTTGCAAGTCCAAATTAGGACAGAATTAATTCTAAACCACTGAGTCACTGTATTGAAGTACTAAAATTCAAATAATATGGTAAACAGATAAATAAAATAGACAGACGCAAGGTTCTTTGGACCAAAGAGCAAAGCAAAAAAATAATGTAAGGGCAATGGTACTTCAGGTTTTTCCATCTTAGATACCGATATGACACCGATGTCGGCTCAAAGGCCTCAACAACAGTGTGGTCTCCAGGAAAGTGAGATTTTAAAAAGCCCCCATTTTCCCCATTACGAATGTTAACATACATTCACGGTTTTTGTTTTTTTACTGTTCAAAAAAAATGGCTTTGCTTGATAATAGTTGCTTAATGCTTAAGCACACACACACAAAATTCTTTTACCTAAGTTATTTATTTTAAATGTGAACCCTGCGCAGGTGACCCCTTTTCCTCCACTGACATAGTCATTTTCAAAATAATAATACTACTAATAAATAATGTATCTATGGTTTCACAATAAACATTTGAAACTGGAGATTAAATACTGTAATTTAACGCTGCTTTCACATTTTCAATAATATTTACTCTACTCGTGCCAATATTCCAGCAACATAGCACATGCTTTCGCGAGTCATAATGGAGTTTAATGAGAAGGTACGCAGGGAGTGCTCTGGTGGAACCAAACAGTATTTGGCTTTCCCAAGGCAAAACCAAAACACCTTAAAGCCTGTTGAACATGAAGAGACAAAACTATGAATGCTTTTATGGAAGCGTGCCGACATAAGTCACAACCACACAAAACCTGCTGCTGTTTTCCTTCCACTGAGTCAGGTCAAGAGTAATCCCATCTTAAAATAGAATCCAAACCAAACAGAACTGATTGTCAAACTGGAAATACGCAACATACTGTAACTACCAGAAAATATTAAAGCAAATTTGCCAAGGGTATAAATCGCTTCGAAGCGTCGCAAAAGGACATGACGAAGAGCCTTGACGAAAACAGCTCACACGGCCAATTTAAATCATGCGACTGCTAGTTGACACCAAACCACTGCTGTTCTTGAATGGGGCTTTTATTTTTAAGTTAATAATACTGAGCAACGTTATCCTAGTGCATCTTTCAAAAGGTCTTTCAACCTTATGCAGTACAACGAAAGGTGTCAATATGATGCAGATACGCATATAGCTTCCGCAAAGTAAGTTCAGTTAGGTAATGACAAACTAATTGTTTGACATCACAAGGACAGAAATACAGGTATTCTAAATAGAGACTATTAAAGGCGACATGCATTAACTTGTTTGGACTATAAATGGAAGACAAACTGCCTGAAGCACTTTCCACTGCAGAAGACAGACACAGCTCTCTTTATCAGAGGTGATTATCAAGCCATTGTGAAGACCTTTTCAGATTGGCATAAGCCACCTCTCAAAATATTTCAGATAATGACTGTTGATAGAGCAGCTACAGAATCTCCCAGCATGCTGCTTGGGGAGAAACTGTGAGGATGCAGAACTCAAGAAAGTCTTTCAGCTGCCATATGTCTTGACTACATTCTCATGGTTTGTTTAATGTAGCAGGAGTTTTTATCTATTTTAAAACAGCGTGAACATTTCTAAACTTCTCTATGTGACATCGGGCACATCCCACAGTAACTTTCTACTTGCTAATATCAATGGAATTTATAAGGACTATGTCACTAACAATCCCCATTGCCATTTTAAAGGTTATAATTAATGGCTAGCAATACACCTAATCCTTAGATGACTCAATAAATAAATGCTAGCCTTTACATGCACGCCACTGGTATTTCAAGCAGCTGCATAATTCCTTTTATAAAATCACTAACCATATAAAATACAGAATGAAAAATGTAGTTTTTATATAAACATATTTTAGATTCCATACATACATACACACACGCATGCAGGCACACAAGTATATAATTTTAAAAACTATTAAAACTAACTATACAATAAGCTACAAGGTTAATGTTAAAACTTTCAAAGAAGGTGCTTATTTAAACTTGAGATGTGCCCAAATTTAGAATATTTTGAAAATATTTGCGGATTCTTGTCCTTCATGCTTAAACAACTCTTCACGGTTTTTTTGTTTTGAAAAACAACAAGACTTGTAGGCATTGTACAGGTATGAGTTACACTATGCTGGTTGCTTGCATTCGGCAAAAATGATTTCTTATTGAAAGAAACTGAATACTGGGTTATAAAGCCTCATACCCCGGGAACTGACAAAGATCTCATCTGAGGATCAAAATGTCACCCATTAAGCCGTGTGCTTCAGCTTCCTTTGTGCGTGTTTGCAATTACACCACTGCAATGTGCACGCAAACTCAAAGTCTGCATATCAAGTATCACGCCCAATTCTAATCCCAACAACAATAATGCCTTCGGCGCTCTGAGGTGAAGCAGATTACCTTAAACTAACCACTCTTCCCTCCAGATAAAACACGGGGCAATTCCATTTGCTAAATTGACAATGTTAAGTGCTAGGAGAGCAATAACTGGGAAATACACAGCTTATTATAAACTGTAATAGCATCATGCATTAAAGAATTTGTTTTTTTATGAAAAGGCAAACCACTGTGGGGAAACAAAAATGTTTTTTATAGTGTGTAAAGCAAGCAAAAGATATACAGGTTAAAAAGAATAAAAATCTCTAAGAATGAACTATAGAAAGAGGAAATAAATTTGATTAATGGCTTCAGAAGGGGGCAGTATCACTAATACGCAATTTATTAGCACTCTTATATTGATTAACTATATTAAGGTTTAAGTAGTGTGCCGATGCCAAATGTCAACTTCTGTCTAGAATCGAGACAGAGATGAACATAAATCACAAGTGTCTGGTGTGTGTAATTAAATTACGGAAGGGAGAAAAGAACCTTACCTGTGTGAGTCCTTAAATGGGCTTTCAGATGAGAGGACTTGGTGTAAACCTTCTTGCATCCTGGTGTAAAAGACGGTAAAATGCCATTAGTCCTCCTTCGTTAAAGCAATGTCACAAATAAGAGACCAAAGCAATTTCATGTTAATAAATTACATCACGCTACATGCCATTATTGTGCTTTTATGTATGAAATGCATCATTGCAGTGCCTTGTTTATAGACAGATATTTAAAATAAGTGTTCTCTCTGATCATAATGATGCAGTGGTATTCAGTAGCTGTTTGTAGGCCATTTCCTGTCATTTTTTTTTTTAGAGTTGGTAAAAAGCCTTAGCTACATATTAATAATTCAGCATCAGGTTGTCTTGGCAGATGGGTTAACAGCATTTCCTTCACAGTACAAACTGATGAAAATACTTTTGTGACCACAAGCAGCGCAGAAGTAGAAGGGAAAATGAAATGAAATGCATCTGTTCTTTACCTGGAAAGTCACAGTGGTGTATCCTCCTTTTCTCCAGGTCTGGGTTCGTCCGACGATTGTACTTGCCGGGCAGCGATTGTGGGGGTGCGGACAGGGTTGGTGAAATGCCCGAACTGTTGACCACCAGTTTGGAGGCAATGCTGGCAGCGTATGAGGGGGGTGGCGAGAGATTCTGCATGAGCTCTTTTTGCCTGTCTGGGCTACCAGGCTCAGAGTTGGGAGGAGAGGGTGGAAAGTAGGCAGGTTTCTGCTGCTGGTGCGGGACGAACGGAGCAGGCAGCGGGAAGGTGCTGCCACGCATGCTGCAGAAGCGTTTCATGGTGCTCTGCTCATCAGGCAGGTGCAGGTCGCTCATGGTGGAAACGGGAGAGTCCATGGGATTACTGCGGTGAATGTCCGCACACGCGTGGCCCCCAGGAACAGGGACGTCCATCTCAGAATTCAGGAGCTGGAACAAGGGGCCATCTTGGTTGATGTCAAGAGACGGCATCTCCTGCTTGACGAAGACGCTATCGAAGTCCCCCGCAGGGGGCGGACTGAAGATACTGGTGAACTCAGGAAGTGCGGATGTGGCGTTGCCGTGGGAGCAACTGGGCCGCATGAAGGATGGCATGGGCTCGGCCTTCACCGTGGTCCTCAGGGGCCTGCATAAACCAGTCCGCAGGTAAGTGATGTCAGGAAGGAAGACGTTCATGTTGATGCTGTAAGGGGAGCCTGACTCTTCAGTGAAGAATTGGTCCATCACTGACGTACTTTCTCTGAGCAACTTCTTGTCTTCTGGCATAACATGGGATTGAGCCGCCAGATATCTGTCCATCTCCAGATTTGCCTGAAAAGAAAACAGAATCATAATATAAAACCAGGTATTAGATATATAGTATTTTACGTGGAATTATGCAATGCTGTGATTTTCATAAAGGGTAATACTTCAAAAGAAATATTTAGGCAAACAATCCAAAAAAATGCCTATAAACATTGTTTGCAGGATGAGATGTTTTAAAAATTGCATCTCTAATAAAACACAGAAAGATTAATGCTGGAGCTGATGTAAGCCATTTCGTATTAAACGTAAAATGTGGCGTCTTAAAACGATAGTGATAATCGCATCAGGACTAATGAATATTGCATCATTAAAAATATGTAAAAACAACACACTGGCGTACTGCAATATTTACAAAGCCTGTTATTACCCAGGGGAGTTTTAACTGTAACAACACATAGGCCTACTCATTTGTTATGACTCCTATTCATAAAGTCGATCTAAAAATTGCTCTGCAAACTATCCATCACTCACACTTCTGTTTTTCCTAGCCACTTCTCAGCAAGCAGCGATAACCCGAACGGCACACCGCGCACTTCTAAACAAGCACGGGCGTATTTCACCGCCAAGGTGGGGGGTAGATAAAAGCAGAAAGATCAACTAGCAGTTAATTGTAATTTAGACGATTTTTCTATTGCGGATAAATGTCATTTGCCGCGAAATAAATGCGGGCAGCTTGACAAACTATGCGAGTGTAACACTAGACTTGACATGCTGATCTCCAAACAGACATATCATCCTGCAGAAACGCATGTAGGTGGAAGACGCCCTGATACGTTACTAGTCATCCGTAAAACATTTATGAAGTACTCTTCAATTGGCGTTACATTCCCCCGTCTGTTGCAAAAAAACAGCGCTCTACATAGCAAATCTGACATCAGATTCTTGTGACCAATGAAACATATATACAGAAGCATTTATTTCAAAGGTTTATTAATAATGTCACTCCCCTCCACGCTCATGTACACACGCAACTGTAGCACACAGAGATATTAAAAATATGATTAAGGCCAGCCGCGATCAGACGTTTAACGAGGAAACTGAACAACGTGCGGGACATAAAACGAAACAGAAAAGAAAAAAAAGCATAAAACATTTCTACCAAAGCAACTGCGCTATTGGAAGTTATCTCTGCGAGCTATGGAAATCCATTCTGAATTTAGATCTTCCAGCTGTTCGTTGGACACGTATCTCTTTCACAAGTTTTCTGATTAAGGTCGGCGCTGCTGGGAGGTTTCACCTCAGCCTGCGGGTCCTAATGTGCGGGCCAGCGGAGTCGGTTGTTGACGGAATGGCAGTCAAGTGACCAGCGGGCAGTCAGTGCCTGGCAGGCGGGGAATTTCAGCGAGCCGCCTATCCCCAGCAATACTCCGAGGGCTAACCGTAGGCTTAAGCGTGTCATTATTGAGGATTTCTCTAACACAAACATGAAGACGAGTACAACCCACGCTGCGTGGACTCGCACGTATTTCATTTCTGTAAATACACTATACTCATGCATCACACCTCCGAATGAGGCGCAGATGCTTCCCCAGACAATTGTGCTTCACATTTCTATTTTTAAAACTTGCATTTCTCCCGTACGTTTCCCGTCCCCCCCACCTTTTTCTGTAAATATCAGAATACAGTTTACCTGCACGTAGTCGTTAGATAAAGCAATCCCGCTCATTCGGCTATTTGTATCCACAGCAAACAACGTCGAGTCTTCCCCCTGGAAACCGTCAGACGGCGCAGGTTTCACTTGTGTGTAAAACGCCTCTTCTTGCCCCGGAGACAAGGCAGCAGTCATCGGTAGAACAGAAGTGGCCATACAAAAAAAATAAACGGGCTTATATAAGAATTGCCCCTAACATAAAAGACTTAAATTTCAGAAACGTGTTTCGAAATACGCCGTGTCTACAGAGGAGCAAATATTCAAACAGCTTGCAGACAGTTAATGAGAGACCGTACGCTTTCCCTTGACCAACGCGGAGCTTTACTTGTCAAATTACGTATCAGTTAGTTTTCTATGCTTCCAGAAGGGGCGGGGCCGCGCATTCTTTCAATTGTAGCGAAACGCCTTTCACCGCGAGCCTTTGAACCGCGCGCATTCCCCACTGACTTCAAAACAATGTTTTTCGAGGCGTCACGATCGCGCGCTGCCGTGACCCGCGAGCCTCAGAACGAGCGGACACGAAAAACAAGTTTTCCGGGCCGCATCACTGTTTGTCACGCGAACTCGACCATTAGAAATTAAACGGCGATTTACTCGTAATTTCACAACACGCCCAGATGCTGAATATGGTTTCCATGCGTATGTCCCCAAATATTGACAATTACTCCTGCGATGCTTCTTTGCTTTGCGCATTGTTAAGAAATTAGTGGATCAAACAACAAATCGGGGCAAATATATCCTCGTTGAAATGTATTCCAACGTAAAACGCCTCACTTGTTTCTTAGTCTTCAACTCAAGTTAATAACATTACAGGTATTTAAATAACCTCGGGTCAAGTAAAAACGCAAATAAATACTCACCCTAAAGGACAATTTCCATATTTAAACATGTAATCTTAAGAGCAGTGTTTGACGTTAGACCACAGTACCCGAACCATTATGCCATTTAAAAGCTATTTTATTCAAAGACAATGTCATGTATAAACTATTTTAATAAAGGGCAATGTACAGTGTGACATAGCAGTAAGACAGCTCTGGGGTTCTGAAAAAGTATAATTTCCCATAGCCATGTGAATGGCTTTAATAGAAATAACAGGTTAGACAGGTTGAGTTGATTAAGAAATCGCTAGTCCATAAACCAAAATAATGCTCACATCATATAACTGGGGGAGTACATTAGGCCTTACAACATAACTTAAGATAATGTGCAAAATACAGCAAGAAATGAAATTAGAGCAAGTTAATTAAAAGAGAAAAATCCTCCCCAAATGTACTTTGATTCATACAAACTAGGAAAATTATCTAATCCCGTAGAATGAAGTTAGTCTGTCATTTAGACTGGTGCTTCAGTTTTCTGTACCATTCAGGAGGATCTTTCTTTGTCTGGGGAAAAAATGTGAAAGTGACACATTTAATTATTACAACAAATCAACTGAAGCACTAAATTGCACAAAGTGTCTTCTATGCATTTCTTAAGTTAAATTCAAATAACAGCACAGTATTTAAGATTTTCAGTATAACACAACGAATGTTTATTAAACCAACTAAATTACATATCACAAAATAAGAGTTTAAAAACAGTTAAAATAATTTTCTAGATGCCTACTCAGGAAAGTGTTAGTCCTATAGCTTTAACATGCAAAAGAAGAGAAAATGTATGCTCATAAATGCCATTTTAAAACCTGCATAAATTGTTTTTAAGTTTTACTTTAATAACCCAACTACTCTGGAAAACGTTTTGACAAACCTGCGTCTATATAGTGGTTTGTTCTACAAAAGTCAACCAAACACACAGCAAAAGCGTGTTAAAATGTCTTGCTCTGGGCTTGTTTGTTTAGGGTATCTGGATAGTAGGTTGTTATGCTCACTACTGTTGATGTGATGTCAGCCTAAACACTGAAATGCAAGTCCACAACATTACAGAAAACAAACAATATATAAGGGTAAAACGTTTACTCACAAACACTGTTGGTTTTGGTTTGGATTCATCATAAACCTCATCCTCTGCACTTTTCATTGGCCCTTTAGACTTATAAGCTAAAACTCCAGGTGTGATGTTAAGCTGAGGTGACAAGATATTACCAGTCTGCCTCGAATGCATCCGGATAAGAACCTGCTTCATGACAGACAATTCCTGGAAAGTGGAGATGACATAAGATGAAATCAGTTGGAGAGGTATAGCCTGGAAAAGATTACCTCTGAAAACATATCACTGTATCCACACAAAGACCACAGACTAATCCGCTGCAAACACTATTACGGTTGCTATTCCCAAAGTTGACTTTTGTTAAAAGAATAATTGCTTTTGCAGATGGGCTGTGAGACAACATCTACATGTGGCAGTAGAGACATTAAATTTAATGCAATGTGGATTACATTCAATGAATTATTGAACTGGCACTTGCCAATACAGACATCTCACATAAGGCACATGTGGCTCTCCTTAATTCATTCCCCTTAGCAAAGTGTGGCCCTATGTTCAATCCATGCTATTACGGAGTCCCACAATCATGTCAGTGGTTTGGCCACAAACTTCATTCTTTTGAGTTATACCGACCAGCAGTTGTCCATTTCATGCTGCTGCATGTTGGCCCCCAAAACCCACTTACAGACCTGGTACTAGTGCCTTACGTGGGTATTACTGCCCATCCTATTGGTGTTCCCAAATTACAAAATAATGCACATTATGTAAAATATAATAACCCCCTATGCGACTATAGTAGGTTTCAGGGACCTAGCATTTACCCAGTATTATTTTTTCCTTTTCTTGAGTTAAAAAAAGTGTTAAAAACATTACATAATTAAAAAAATAATGCATAAAGATTTGTTCAGTCTTTCTGTATGATACTACCAATCCTCATTTTCAAGGTTTCTGATGAATCCATTTGATCTACAGACACTGATGGAGAGAGACATTTTCAAAAGAAGAGGAGACAAAGCTGTTTGGGTGGGGACTAAAAATACATGTATTGTCACCACAGAGTTTGTAGTGATGCAGGATAAACACAAACGCTTTGCAAAGCGAGCGGCAGAACTGGACTGATCACTTCACAATGAAGCAAAAGCATCAAGTAGGATTTATTATACACATATAATTTTAATATTAACATTAACATATTTAACCATTAGACCTACTTTGAAAAAAACAGACTGTTAAAAATATCCATAAAATACTGTTGACATATGTAATAATATACAAATAAATGGCTACAATAAATAACATCACATGCCATGTTAGAGTTTCAAGAAAAGGCCATCTGTGAACTGACAGATAATCAAATGCATTCTGTACTTAATGTCCATTAGAATAATTGCCTTGAATGCATAATCATTTTCTCTATCAATTCTGTGCCTCTTCTAGGTTGAGACCAGTCTCCGAGTCATTTAATATTTCTATTTATCGCTGCCGGACCATATGCGCTGGCATGTAAAAAAGCTCACTGCAGCTGTCTGTGTGGATTGCATACTTTATGCCAACATGCCACTGGAAGTTGTAAAGTCGGCAAAAATGATGCCAGGGGGAAAATAGATATACTATAAATGCGTTATCAGCTGCAGTTTCTTTCATATGAAGTTTTTCCACAGATATTCTATTGTTATAGTTTATTGGTGGAAAGATGCGTCAAATTCTGGTAGGAAATAAAAAAAATTAAATCTTGAAATTAAATGAATAAAAGTGAATATATTTTATGTCTTTAAAAATCATTACAAATTGAGAATGCACAGACTGAACAAAATGTTTATCAAAATAACTGTTAGACAACTCTCATATATCAATAAGTATGGGACGTCAGTTGACAACTCTAGTCGCACAACATTCCCATTTAATTCCTGCCTGTATAAGAACAAGGCATGCAAACTCCAGTGTATCTGGACGTTTAAAGCTACCCAAACTAAGAAAGTTCACATTTTAAGTTAGAAACACACATTGATAACATCCTGTGAACCAGTATTCTGTAAAATGTAACTTGTTCAAACAAGAAACTGCTGCTATGGGCTTGTGTGTTTATACAGCAGGTGAGATGTGATGATGCGACAAAGCTAACAGGCGAAAACCAGCCGTCTCTACATTTGCTATCTGGGAGAACCACCCTTTAAACAAACCATACCATATCTTGCAGGCAAAATAAGACTACGGACATGTGAGTACAAGGAGTAATTACACCGTAGACTATAAACAAGTGCATTTTCAGTCTCTGAATCTTTCGATATTTTGGTATAAATATAACTACAGAACTGATAGTAATTGAGCATAAAACACAGGTTATGATTTTTCTTAATTAGAATTAGTCTTTTTGTCTTATTATTATTATTATTATTATAATTACTAATATTATTATTGTTATTTTTATTATTATTATTATTATTATTATGCATCTATTTTAAATGCACAGATCATCATATTTTCTGATTGTTACAAACGTGTTACTAATAATAGGGATCAGTTGAATATGTAGATATGACAAAGATTCCAGAGAAATCCTACAGGGTAATTCACCATTACTGTGCAGCTCAGCAACCATTACATTGATCATACTTATGACATATTGCTTCACTGGAAAGTTGCAGAAAAATTCAAAACGTGTTTACAGTTACACTAGCAAATCTGATTTTTCCTGCTACGGTTTTACGTGTTGATGACCTCTACAATAGCTATTGTCCTGTGTACTATACACACCTTAAAAATAAATGCTGGTTAAATTCATTGAATGGAAATACACTGCTTACTACAGATGAATACAATGAATAACAAATCAAAAAAGCCAAAAGGATTACATCAATAGAGGAATTAGTGCTGCAATTTAACAGAACCTGTACAAATCATACACTGCTGCCATCTATTGCTCTACAGGCACACTGCAATATGATTCTCAGTCAATTGTCCATAGATTACACGGCATACCGACTGAGTTTGGGAATCATACAATGATATGATTGCCTTTTTTCCCCACTTCCTTCAGAAGTAATACCTTATACACTTCAAAACTGACACAACAGGAGTTTTTTGCCTGTGATAGGCTAAGAAATATGTCAATGTCAGTGTGGCATCTTAAGAATTCCCTGATGGCAAGTGACTGGCACTTCAAAAGTCTAATCGGCAAAAAAGATTACCCATTCCATGTTTATTCAAAAAAACAAAAATATCTATTATTGCTAAACTCTAATGTCATGGAACATTTCTAGCAGGAAAAGCACTACGATCACGAGTTACCTCTCTGTGATTCAGAAGCCTTTCGAGATCTGCAGCCATGTTGTTCTTTACCTGCAGAAGGGCTGTTTTCTCTTTTTTCAGTGTTCTGGGAAGAATACAATGACAACGCCATCACATTCTGATTACAGAAGAGAGATGCTTTGTCATACATAGGGAATAAAACCCAACAGCCATCTCTTTCAAAATACAACACAAATGGCATTGCTAACACTAAGCTAGATTAGTCATTTTAAACTCATTTAAAGCCAGGCATAATGAAACGCCCTTTTTTTCATTAACACGGACAGTGCAAATGTGTTTATTGATTGTTAATTGGTTCGTTACCAGACTGACTGTTAGCTAATTAGTGACAGTTTCTTTCAGGTTAATTACGGAAGAGCGCTTTTATCAGATAAAATTTTGTGTTGCAGATTCTTTATGTGGTAATTAATGCCGGCAATCCAAATGAGATTGTTGCCAGAAAAAGATGCATTGAGTTAACAAAGGGGGATATGCCCAGCCCATACCTGACAGTATCCTCCAACTCTGATACACGCTCTTTCTGTGCGGTGATTTGGGCATCTCTCTGACGAATTGCATCAATTAGGTAGCTTTGAGGCTGCTGAGCTTTTTGGAGGAGCTGATTGGCTGCTTCAACCTGAAACACAGAAACAGTGATTACCCAACCTTCTATGCACTTAACTTTAGTTGCAGGGGGGGCTCTGTGGCCTATGCCAAGCAGCACAGGGTACAGTGGTGGGGGGAACATCCAGTCTATTACAGGTTCACACATGCACACACCACAAGCAATGTGGGCAAGTCAGTTAGCCTAACTGCATGTCTTTGCACTGCAGGAGGCAACTGTAATATAGGAAGAAGATAAAAACATCACAGAAAATAGCAGAAGTGGGTTTTGAACCCGCAGTACTGGAGGCGTGAGGCAACAGTGCCGACTACCAAGCTGCTACCTGCTGATCAATATATCATGATTTATTACAGGAGACTTTTAATGGGTTATAAATAGTAAGTTTTGTGTAACTGAAAATAATAGTAACTGGGGCAGTTTGCTGGCCATGTGTTGCAATGTTCTGGTGTCCAGGTTCCATCCTAGGACTCCGGTTTTCTCTTGCAGTCCAAAGACACGCAATTATGAACGACATCTTCAAAGTGCTCATTGTGCCCTATGCTAAATGGGATAGGCTCCAGACTCCCCGCCCCCGATCCAGACCTAGAAACGCAGTCAAAAGTTGGATGGATCTTCATCATAAAATCCATATCTTGTTAGATGAACAGCAAAATCTAAACATGACCTATGAACCTACAAATCATTTGTCTTAGCCATGAGATGTGTGTGGCTTTTAGACATGTAATCTTAAGGCATTCAGCCTAAATACACATTCACCTTTGCATACAAAACCAAAAGAAAAAATAAAGCACAGGAGATGTCAACTTCAGTTCCTTGTGTTAACTCAAACTCCATGGCTATGGTTAGAGGTCAGCTGGAATCACAAAAAGAAAACAACGCCTTTCTGATGCATGGCAGAGAGACGCACAATCAATCACACGGCAGAGCTGAATGAACTGTTTACTCTTGGTGTGAACCACTCCTGGGATCACTGGCAGCGTGTGGACTTCCCATGTGTTGTGAAGGCTTCCCTTTCATATACATGTGGCAGCACGAGAACATCAAGCATAAAGGGAGATACTCTGTTGCATACAAGAAAACGTTATGGCCATCTTTTCAGAACCAGCAAACATGGCTGTCAGACACAGTATTCACTTAATTGTTCAAAAAAATATAATCAAAGACGAATGATCTGACCATGTTTTTATCATTAGCTGACACCTGGTTTTTCAAGAGAGAGATCCACCTGGTTAATAGAAAATCCTTTACTATGGATTAAATTTTCCCAATCCTGACCATTACATCCCTGATGCCAGAGATTATGGCTCTTTTTCCTTGGATTTCAAAGTCATGTTCTACAAAATAGTCTTGTTCTACAAAATAGCACCAATTCGTTATAGCTATGTTACTCTTAAAATGATGATGACACATAGTAACTTTGGCAAATTTGTGAATATCCAAACTACAGCCAAAAAAAAAAAAAGTAAACGTGGACTGATCTACAAATAATAGCAATTTTTGTTGTTGTAAGACATGAAAATTTTGAAGCATGGAGATGGTGAATAAATGCAGCAGCAATTATGGAAGCATTCATTCAGGTGTTAAGGGAGAGTTTACAAAAACTGCAAGCAAAAGGTGCTTAATAAAACTGAACTGCTAAATCCAATAGCAGTGCTTAGAGTCACACTATTAGGTAAAATACCTCTCCGGCCATCTGGCCAACATGAGCAGACTGTCTCTCCAGATCCCTTCTCAGCAAGGTGTTCTGTTTCTCTAGTTGCAGCAACCTCCTTGCCAGGTTAACACTGGGAACAAAACAAAATGTCAGCCACACACACTGTAGCAGTTGATGTAGCGTGTATAGATTGGGCCTGGGAGGTGGTTGAAACTTGGAAACAAGTCAGTTTCCTCCCCCCTTTATAAAAATGGAGTGCTTACCACTGCTTTAATCGCCTTTTGGCTGTCGTTGGCACATTTGCACCATAACCATACGAAAAAAGAACCCTTTCTGCATCATCTTCATTCTCCACTGTTTACAAAACAAACAAATATGTCAGAAAATATGCACAAATAAACAACAAAAAATGCTCAGCTGCGAAAGGCTGGCGTGAAAATGTCAGCAAGTATGGGGCTAAATTTTGATGAAATGGGTTGTACTCTATTAAAAACATTCTATTAAATGGTTAACTCCCCCAGGCATTTTTTACTAGGCAGAAGTAGTAAATGTGGCATCCCCCCCGCTTCATTTGTTTACCTTGCTGAAATGGGAAAGGAGATGTCTTGACATATGCGTCACGTACGGGTGCTGCCGCCCACAAAACTGCGGTCTACACAGAAAACGCCAATAGCAACCTGGTGTCTGTATAGACTCTCGCTTTACATCAGACTGAGCCAAAACACTGGCAGCTGTGAAGTGGACTTAAACTACACGCTTTGATTTCCTCCTCATTTAGATGGGCCTATTGAAAATGTATGTTCTTCCACAGCCTCTTCATTCCCTCTAGCTGTTTCTATAAATCTACAACAGTTGAGCAACCTCAGACATAGAGGGTCTTCATCACACTAATGTCATCACAAGACTGGGGCATTTATCAATCTTTCACACTCCCAGTGTCACAAAGGCACTTAAAAACTCCTATTAAATGCATCAGAATAAGTATTTTTGTTCATTCTTTCATTCCATCAGATGAAGAGTAAAAACAGAAGCTTATCTTTGGTTTTTAACAGGTGCCATAGAACATTTCCTTCACTACAGTCCTTCCATTGAGAAGTCATAGACAGTTTAAATAAATACTTCCTGGTGTTACTTAACCACATTCTACAGAGACCATTATTAAGAGAACAGAAGGACTTTTATCCATGGAGAAGGCATGACGTATGGCTACAGAATTCATGGCAACTTTGTTGAGACAAGAAAAAAATAGCATAATATAGCATAGCAAAGGCTATACAGAAATACCCTTATTTACCAAATAAATCAAACATGTGGGCATCACACCAGATCACTTTTTTCTCTAGTTAATACGCAAGATGCAAAATCTCATCATTGTCTACAGTGTTAAAATTACTAAAATAATGATTGAAATAAGTACCAAATAAGGAATGGGAATTTCAGGTGTTACTCTGAGCAGGAATACTGGAAACATGGGGATTTATTTCCAAATAGTATCAATAGAAATCAATATAACAAAATTAGAGATTTAAAAGGACTACATGAGAAACTCAAATAACCAAGTTTAACACACACACACACACACCGCATGCGCACGCACAAACACAAAAAACACATATCAGCTAACCCACTTTCAGCCGCCTGCATGGTGACATCATCAAGCTCCTTCTCTAGCTTTTCGTACGTTTCTAGGCGCGCCTGGTTTTCCGAGATTTGAGCCTGGAGCTCTGTAATCCGTTTCTCTGAGGACATCTGAAGGTGGTAAAATTCTTTAGTCAAGACCTGGTGAAGAACATACTGATTTTAGACCAAAAGTACAAAGAAAAACAAACAAACAAACAATCTATTGTACGTGTATTAATTAAGCCTATTTTACAAGTGTAATACCCATCGGTGTGGAAGACAATGGAGTACCACCAATAATTAGTAGGCAATGAAACGGCAGTCCGTGTATAAATGTGGTAGCGGTAATACACAGTTTTAAATGTACTTATACATTATAGCCTGATATATAGCCAGACACAGAGCAAACTACACTTTGGTTGAAATGATTAAATACGATGTATGTGACGATCCATGTCCACATTAGGCGACTTGCCTCCAGCTTCTTCTGCTGCTTCTCACATTCCATTTGGCACTGACTGAGATTCTTGGCCGTTTCCTCCTGCACCATCTGAGTGCGCTCCACTTCAAAGGACTTCAGTTTCACTTGACTGAGCAACTCAGCCACCCTGCTGTCTGTGCCGAGCTGAAGCTGTCTGAACCTGGAAAGGCAGGACAGCTGGCAGCCAGGCTAGCGACTGATGGGTCATGGGGCAAGTGAATGCATAAAACCCGCCAAATACAGTGCGCTTTCATTTTTTATTCGCTCTTCATTATAGTAAATGGCACAACAAAAGGTGTTTTCATCCTACCCCCATTACCTTATCCAAGACAAAAAAATGATTTTTTCCCCCCCAAAAAATATGTATTACTATGAACAAATAATCATATTTAAATTATACAGAATCAGACAGCTTATAACTGTGAAACTGTAGAAATTGTTGAAGCACCAACAGTATAGTTCTATTTACCAAACAAATTTTGCATGCACATATTTCAAGATTTCAAGGAGAAATCTCATTCCAGGAAAACTGGCACACTCTGACAAGCAGCCAGTGTTAAATGCAGAAGTTCCAAAATTCCTTCTAATTTCATCTTTAAAGCAGGTCTGTTTTAGATGTGACACCATCAAATTATTATTTTCTGTGGTTTTCTTAAAATAGAAACGTACAAGCTTAACTCTTCAAACATCTCAGCTGCAGTGGTGCATCTGCCATTCCTGGCTCATAGTGCAAACCATGTGACTCCGGACGATCCTGACCCCAACTCCTCTGACACCACCACCCGCATAAAAACTCAGAGAATGCTCAACAACTGCGCTGAGGAGCTGCAAGAATCTCAAGCATGCAGAGCAGCAGCAGAGACGCTCTTCTCTGACATCAGGAAATAAGACATGAAAAGCAAACTGAAATCTGCAGTCCGTTAAATTTCAGAAGGTACACACAATTTTAACCACACACAAACATTTCTCAGCTGAGAAAACAAAGCCGTAAACCTGAAAAAGTGTCTTTCCTACATAAAGTAATAACTTCAAAAGTAACCTCTTTACAACTAACCTTATAGCTGATAGTGCTCAAACGACAGAAAAATGTAATGCAAAATAAAATGAGGTAACGTTATCGAAAATTCAGGCCGAAGGGTTTAACGTTAGTGTCACAATATTCAGAGTTTCATAAGTACATAAGACAGCCTTTAAATACATGTCACTAAACAGAAGGATAACACTTACTGTTCCAAGATCTTGTCATATTTATCTAAGGCTTCTTTTTCAGCAGCGACAGCTCTGTCTTTTTCCACTGTTGCATTGTCTCTTGCCTCCCGCAGGTTTCTGGTTAGTAAAAGTACATTAAAAACAATAAGTATTACCCTGTAAACTGCGTTCTTAGCTGAAATAAAATATTTTTGAAGATCTGCTTATTTACTTGATACAAGTTTCCATTCGTTTAAATCAACAGGTAGTAAGCAGAAACATGTTACTGGCCAAAAAACTCACTGGATTGATAATTTAAATATTCGGTAATTTGTTTCTCTTCACCTGTTTTCACGCTCATATATCTCTCTCGATGTTATTTGGAGACTGTCGATTTCCTGATTTGTTCTTAGTCGAATCTGTTCTAGCTCAGCGCGGAGCTTGTTCTCATACTCGGTCTTGTAATGATCTCTACGTGGAAGGAAAAAAAAAAAAAAAACACAAACATAAATTCCTAACGCAGTTTATGTGATTATGTGACATCAACTATTCAATCTCACATCGCAGGCAGCTAGTTGACCTCCAGAGGTTTTTCTTTTGGAGTTTTTGCTTCCTCTCTTTCGTTGCGATTTGGGGGTCTGTCTTTCATTGTTTCTTTGTCTTTCCTATTCCATTTCTGTATGTCTGTATAAATGATGTAGTTATGTACCACAGCACCCCCATGTAAAGCATGGGTCTTTAAAAAAAAAAAAAGGGGGGAAAATGAAGGCACTTTCTTCCAAAAATGTAGAAGTGCTTAAAGCAATAAGACATTTACAAGAAAAGCACTGGGAGCAAATACAATGAATGAAATGGCCCTGTTGCGATGCGGAAGCACACCCCCCCCCGGTAAGACGCAGCCCCTTAAAGCTCTGCTGCACCCTGCTGCCCACCTTGATGCCACATATTTCTCATAGGTCTCCTCCCGGGCCTTCTTGCTCTCCTCCAGCTGGGACTGCAGCCTTTCCAGACGGTCCTCCTCATGCGCACAGCGGACGCTCAGCTCCGTGTTCTGACGGTTCAGGTATTCCTTGTCTTTCTGTAGAAGGGTGACTGACTGCTGCAGATTAGCCACCTGATAGAGTTTGGAAGTGCACTCAGTGAGCCAGACAGCAATATCATTCATAATAAACAGTTAAAGCAACAGTACCCAATATACTATTATTTAGTAATTGTGATCATGGCAATAGTAATTGTTTTTTTTCTTGTTTTGGTTAAATATTTTATTTTGTTATATATGAACTATTACAAGATTCACGGAACATAATTTGACCATTGTTTGTCGGTTACCATATATTTAATTACACAATACACACTACCTCATTTCCTAACAAAACATAAAATAAAACAAACATATGCACAAATAAATGCACAATTACCAGCTTCCAGGGGAGTGTAACATTAAACATTAAAAATGTAAATTGTAACAGTGCTGAGATCAGGAAGACAGATTTTTGTGGGGAAAACTATATATATATATATTTTTTTTTTTACATTTATGTAGCAGCTGTTTCATCCAAAGCACATACAACTGAGAAAGCAGAGTCAGCCGTCCCTGGACTTTGTTGAGTATGAGATTTGAACCAGCAACCTTACGATCACTAGCACAGCATCCTATCCCACTTCGAAACAAAGTACAGTTAAGCTTAATTGCCTACTTTCATACATTTTTTTGGAACAGTTCTCACCAAGTACAATTCAAAGCAGGTGCAGAGCTTGTCTATACCAGGGCAGAACTAAATGTACCGTTGCAGCCACAGACGACACAGCAAATATACTCTCACCTAAAGGATTATCAGGAACACCATACTAATACGGTGTTTGACCCCCTTTCGCCTTCAGAACTGCCTTAATTCTACGTGGCATTGATTCAA
>JAODJW010000001.1:43159173-43177663 GCA_026777045.1 Hyperopisus bebe | reverse complement strand
CTGACATTCAGTTTGGAGTTCAGGAGATTGTCTTGACCAGGACCACACCCCTAAATGCATTGAAGCAACTGCCATGTTATTGGTTGATTAGATAATTGCATTAATGAGAAATTGAACAGGTGTTCCTAATAATCCTTTAGGTGAGTGTATTAAAGTACAAACAAGGAAACCAAAATCATTACGGAAGCATAATATTTTACCTCTTTGTTCAAGTGATCCCTTTCCTTAGTCTGTGCACTATGTACCACTTCAAGTGTTTCCAGTCGCCTTCTGAGTTCAGTACTTTCAGTCTCAAAGGCATCCCTTTCACTACAGGCGTAAGAACACAAAACATGTACTCTGTTCACTTTCAGTCCTGGTATTATTTTACTGTTGTGTTTCATAACCCAACCATGTAATCCCAAACTATTACTGGGCACCAGGACATGCTGTGTTGTATCACCGTTTCACTCTGTTGTAGTTCTCTCGCTTGAAGTCCCCTTCGTGAATCAGCTGCTTCGCGTCCGCCAGCTCTAAAGTGAGTCGCTGACACCTGATCTCCAGGTCAGAACGAATTTTCCTTTCTTCTTCATAGCTCTTAAAAAAAAAAAAAAAAAAACACATAATGACATTTAAATTTCACATCTATAAGAGTTTTTCATCCAATAAAAATGAATTAAGCTGGCCTTATTCGAAATCTAACATCTTATTTTTAAATTTCTCCTAAAAATAAAATCATGCAAAAAAGAAAAATGGTATTACACATTTTTATAATGTATATATTCTTTTTAATGCACATTCTGTAATTGTTAAATTGAACATTTAATTTAAGCAATACTTCAATAAGCACTATATAGTAATATGCAAGGGCTAAGGTATCAGGACTGTTTACATTCTCAATGCATACCTCCATTAGGGACTTCAGCTGAGCTCTATGGCCATCCAGGTCTTCCGACAGGCCATTCTTTCTGAGATGAAGTTCCTTTATTTGAGCCCTCAATGGGGTCACAGCTTCATAGAACCATACCTGCATTCCACATTGGAAGTATTCAGAATCTTCTTTCTCCTCACAACATGCTTTCACATGATAGCTGTGAAGAGATTCTCAACCTACCAGCCTGTATACCAATATTATAATGCAGGACCGACTTCTACTTCCCTTGCTTATACTTTAGAGCAGGAGTCACCAACCTTTTTGAAAGTGAGAGCTACTTCACAGGTACTGAGCCATACGAAGGGCTACCAGTTTGAAACGCCCTCCTAAACTTATCTGAACTTCATGTATAATAAACATGTTTTAAATGCTTTTTTTAAATTTTTGATATTGATATTGTTAGAACAGGTCCGTGGGCGACTCATGTGGTCATTGGGGGCATCCTGGTGCCCACGGGTACCAAGCTGGTGACCCCTGCTTTAGAGCAGTCTTTCCCAATTTTATTTTTTTTTATCTGCCATGGTACTTTTCATAAGCCAGTGCTTTTCAACCTGTGTGTCACAGCTCAAAAAGTACAGCACTTTGCAAAAGTCTTAGGCTGTAAAAGAAAATTATGTTTAAATGATCTTATTGTTGGTGTAAAATCATATTATGTCTGTCAAGGTGTGTCAGCTTAATATCTGCTAAAATCCCTCCTAAAATTACACCAGTGTTAGCAGCAACCATCCAAAACACCCATGATTTTTTTTTACTCAACCATTGGCTGAACAATACTTCAATGATTTTTTTAAATAAAGAAACGCCCCAAAACTAACTAACCAATTAAGTCGGCCAGTGGTGAAGATATCAGCCTATGAATTTTATATAGTACTGTGGCTAGATACATGTCTGTGTATATGCATGAATGATCAAATAACAAAATAAATAAATCCTCACAGATACGTATTCTGAAATGGACAGCTTCTCTTCCGGAAGCTCCTTGAGTTCATTGTACTTTTCCTCGGTCAGTTCCAATTCTCTCAAACTTCGCCGAATATCTCCTGCTTTTTCACTAAGCTGTCGGTTGGTCTCCTCTAGCTGCCTCTGTCGCAACAGAATAGTGTCCATCTCCTGTTTCCTTAAAGCTTGCTGTTTTCTGTTTAGAAATAAGCATCACAGCCAAACAGTCGAAGATATAAGAAAAGGCCTTGGTTATTTGGATAATCAACGCATCTCTCTCTGTTTTATTGGAGCACCAACTCCAAATCTGTAAAACACCCACACAATTGAAAATTACGAGTCTTTCTAACCTGGTTTCTTCTTGTTGAAGTTTAAGTTGGCTGTCAAGTCGCAGTGTGAGAAGCTGTTTCTGATGAAGGGCATCATTCAGATGCTCTTCTAACTCTTCAATCTGTGCAAATCATCTCAATGTCAGTCACATACAATACATACAGGTTTACATAATACACCCCAATGCAGTCCTCAACATAGGTTTATTGTCATCTCAGCTCTGTGATGAATGGATGATATACGGAGATGAAATTCCGTTCCTTACTGCAAACAGAATATGACTCTTGGATATTAACAAGATTGACATAAAACAGTAAAATCTAGATATGGACACAAGTTAAAAAAAATGCAGTTAGACACCGAATTAGTAACTTTAATGAAATAAACAAACAAAAATTAAACAAACAAAAACAAATAGAACAAAACAAAACATGGCTTTCAGATTTGACCGATGCCCATTTCGTGCATTTAGTACTGGGGACTGTTTGAATGACATGATCAGCCGCCAAGGTTGGCGCCTCAAACGCCGGCCCCTTGTCTTACCTTGGTGAGGTGATCTACCTTGAGGTTATCAATCACAAGGTTTTTCTGTGACAGCTCGATTTTAAGCAACTGCAGGTTGTGGAGCAACTCCTTCCTCTCGATCAGCTGCCTGGTGACCTTCTGCGCTCCTTCTCTCTCCTCCGAGGATGAAATGTCTTCGGTCGGAACCGTAGTTTCCAAACTAAAGTCTTCGGACTCCAGCGAGCTCGACACGTTTACCTTTGTATCCTTATGTTTTTTGGGAGGCATTTTTAGCAATGGGCTGCTCTGGCGGCAGCACAAACTGGTAAATAATAAATTACGGAAAACACTTAACGCCTAGCTTGTTATTTTCGGGTATCCGTATTTTCAAAGTGGTTATCTGTAGATAGTCTGTAGATTTGTTAGTTTCAAACGTTATTACACAATGAAATATGTAACCAACAAAACCGGTGCCTTAGAGTAAAATTATTACAAATTGTTAAAACTGCTAAATTTAAATTAAAACTGCATTAAGGACAATGTCCATTTGTAGTCTTAGGGTAAACAACGCCGAAAAGACGACAGGACGCCCTTTTCAAAAAGCTACCACACTATCTCATCGTTACTTTGGCATTTTGTAAACCACGCGTAGTTCGATTAACCGGCGTCTTTTTAGCTTAGCGTCCTTTTAACGGCCACGTTGCTAAGCAGTCCGGCTACCTTAGCAGCCCAGCTAGCGCCGGAGCGGCAGTTCGCTTTTCAATAATCCCGCTTCAGGGGACTGGAAACAGCCAGCTGACCTTTCAATCAACACCCAGACCTACTGAAAACATAGCACTTGTTCGATAGCGCCATTACCATCATGGACGCAAATTATACGAAGATTCTCTCTGCTGATTTAGATATTCATGAGAAAAACGAAGAAAAAAAAATAAACGAATTTAAGTGTTTTGCATGCGGCGAAATGAACGCCGAACCACAAGAGGCGCTATGAGAGTAAAAAGTCAAGTTTTTCCACAACCTTTGCCCGGAAGTTATAACTTTCAAATATTTAAATCAAGTCATTTTGTCGTGTTCATATAGAAATTTGTTCGGTGTTGGGTATGTAGTTTGATATGCATACTGATTAAATTTTAGTTGTCCAAACGCTTTTGATATACTAAAGATCCGAAATACCTGAATATCTGCAACTATACACGGGTATAATTGTTGAATCAGTAAAATATTAGATGTGCAAATTCGTCTAAAGAAATAACTTGCGAAAACTAATCTCGATTGTCAATGACGGAAGCATATAACCGTAAAACATTTATTTACATAGCGGTAAATGTAGCAGTAACAAACATACATACTGAATACAATTCGGTTGTCACCAAACTGTTGAAAATATCTTTACCAAAAGGGGAGGACAAAAGTGACGTTTCACAGTGTTTCTCCAGTGTCAGAATGCTTTATTTCATTCGATTTGATAAAATACGACACTGATTAAAATATATATGTAGTAATTAGTGGTCCAAGAATAGGAACATTAAAAAATTTACAAATTAGATTCCTAGTAAAGAATTCAAGTTTTAACTGAATCCTAATTTCATTGAACAACAGGTTCATAATTAAAAATAAAAAATCTTTAAATCACATCCATAGAGATGGAATAATTGAAATAAACATTGGGTAAGACTCTTGGCAATCACAATCAAGCAGGTACTGGGAGGTGGGCTAGTGACTATTCAAGGTACCAAATCTCATTTTCCCACCAGTACCAGTAAGTTAGGAGGGAGAACAAGCTTGTGCAAATAAGGAACACTATACAAGTAATAGTAATTCACATTTGCATGAGTGTCATTAAAGCCATTTTGTGATTTCATGTCGAGCAACAACCCAGACGTGATGTGGGCAGCTTCAACTTCATTATCAGTGGGGCACATTAAACATCTGTCAAAATAAAGATACCACAATTGTGAACTTGTGGTTTCAATGGAAGATTTAAGTTTAATGGCTGTAACACACACATCAAATCGCACCTCAATGTGATGATGCATTATGAGAAAGATCAAACTGCATAAAATGGCAGCTCTTTACCTTTGACTTAACATCTTGATTTCTAGTGAATAAAACAGCTTCTTCTGATACACGTGCATCGGGTGATTCCTTTGTCTGACTGTCAGAACTACCCCCATCCGTTATGCTGTTTGGAGCAACTGAATATGTATTGTAACCGCTGTCCACCTAGAGAGAGTGGAGAGAAATACTAAACATCAAAATCAACAGGCAGCAGGCTTGACAATTAAGACAGCAGCACTGCAATGAGAGATAACCAGTCAAAATATGTATACACATGCATACACACACACACAGTATAAACTATGTCATATAATTATATATATATATATTTATTAAAAAACAGCAAGATTGGGAAGACTTTCTGCACCTACCCTAAGGAATTAAAATGCATTACTATTCTATTCACCAGCAATGCTGAAATTTTCATCATTCAACTGTAACATCAAGCACCTCTGCTGAATTAGGAAAAGACTGCAATGTCAGCCAAGCAAACCTCAGCACTAAAGCTGTATACAAACCTGCATACTGCTGTCATAGGGCATGGTGCTCCCTTCAGCCAACATGGAGACAAACATATTAGAGTTCTCCATGTTTGTCATGCTTCCCGTCCTAGAACTGGTGAGCCGCATAGGGCTGCTGTCCACCTCGTCCCTTGACCAGGTGCTATAATCTTCCTGAGATTCAGCAGGTTCCCCCATATTCACCGAGTTATTATCCCCTTTTTCCACTTGCATTAGTTTTGGGACTGCCACATTACTGTCATCAAGTTCAATTATGTCGTGCAAGGCTGCTTTATATCTTCCTGAGTGGGAGGGCATAGGGGCTGAGCTTACATCTAGCTCAGTTGTGGGCAAAGTGCTGTCAGGGTGAATGCTGTCCTTATCAACAGTAGGCGACATCTGTAATGGGGAAGTTCTGTATTGAGGCCGCACCCAAGGGCGTTGAACTGGAGAACAGCTTTTAATGGGAGAGCATCCCTCAACAAAGGGACTCACGGTACAATTATTAGTGTTGGGGCTTCCCAGAGCAATTCTGTCTGGGGTTGTGAAGCTTAACTTCTTCTTCTCACCTGCAAAACATGAGTTCAATCTACAATGAAATAACCAGTCTGGCAGTTTCTCTAAACACGCATCGTCATAAACCCACAGATTGAAAGGATCTTAGAAACGCATGGCTAGAAACAGATATTCCTTCCCACAACTTACCCGACAATGGAGTTTTCACATACTGGAGAACAATGGGGGACAACATGGGAGACTTAAAACTAGGGGATGAATTTTCAGGAAGCATAGGACTGGTCACACTGCCAAAGCTGTAATTTCTGCACCTGCCTTGGATTGGACTTGATGAGAACTGCCCCTTTAAAAAATAAAAGATGGCACCAGATCAAATTTCTATGAAAGCAAACAATTAAGCGTACGCATACTTTGTCAAAAGTACTTAGTTTGGAAAATTTTAAAATATGCTCTTAACATAACCATGTAAAATACACTCACAGATGATGGTGTTAAGGCTGCAATTCCACAGTGCAGTGGCGAGACATTAACAGAACCCAATGGGCCACTTTTTCCATGAAATCTGTTTTGGGGGCTTTGCTCTGGACTGGAGGGTGCAGATGACTCTGATCCACTCCCATTCCCATCAAGAAAGAGCTTTCGCCGCAGGGAAGAAGAACTTAAGCTCTCCTGAGCTTGCTCTGAAACCTCCTCCATTTTGTAGTAATCTCCTATTGACATAAGGGAGGGAGATGTTCATGTTATTAAAATCACAACTGGAAACAGGCATGCACGGGTGAAGACAAGGTTCTAGAATATTTACACATACCACAATGCTGAAACATTAAGAGGTTATGAACATTTGCTTCTCTGCTTTTTAAAGTGCATGTTTATATTTACCTAATATTCTTTGAAGATTGAAATCAACAGGTAAAGATAGTACAGTTTGACAGGTAGCTGCGAATGGGGAAAAAAAAAAACAAACAAAAAGGACAGTTATACATTTGTGGGCAATTTCATGAGATGACTCAGAATCACAAAATTATTTATATAACCCAGTCAGATGTCAATATAACAAATCAGTAATCATTTCACAAAAAACGTTATAGTACAAACCATTGCATTTCCCCTCAGGACAATTTTCTTCAGAAATCCTTGGGGAAATTGAATCTAGAAAGTGGAATTTCAGTGGAATTAATGCATGTTAGAATTATAGAATTATTATACAATTTCAGCCATTTAATTCCTTTTGTTTTACCCTTCAAATAACCTTTTACTTCACCGAATCTCTACTGAACCACTTAAAGCGTAAGCTGGAATCTGACTTTCATTAATGCTGCATCACTTCATGAAAAACTCTTATGAAAAGTCAGAGCTAGACAATTCTGGTAGAGCCCATAATTGGGAATGAAATGTAGACCTACTGATTTCATACTGCTTCTGTGATGGCCCTTTATCTTCTACTTCACTCCAAGGTGAAGGAACAATTGTTTTCTTTGTGAAAAACTGGATTGAAATAAACAAATGCATTAAATCACAGCTTAAAGGAAACCAGGAATGCATTAACAAGAAAAATTACTTCAATTCCCAATGTGCAGCCATCACACACGAGGACAACAGGCCATTTTTACAAAACAGATGGCACTGGGCTTTTACTATGTACTATGTGAAATGTCTTTGCAGTTTGTCACGAGTTTATGTGAGTGAGTGAGTTTATTTTCACCTGTGCACTTTATGTACCTTAGTGCTGTATCCAAGCAAATTTCCCCCTGGGATCATTAAAGTATATCTTGAAAGCATACTTGTGATGAAAGCAGAATGAACTTTACCTGCTCGATCGCATATTGTCTTTTTTCCTCAATCACTTTATCGGTCCTATGCATAAGCAAAAAGAAGGGAAAATGTTACCAATAATGTGCATAACATGGACCTTTCTGCAGCAGGTCTTGCTGCTTTAACTAAAACATCCGCATGTTTCAGAATACATGCTGTAACAGAGAGACCAGGAGTTGTGTCGCTGAATTGTTGGACTGCAGCACATGACTATTCACTTTAAAAATAAAGCAGTTTGTTTCAATATGTAAGTACAGGAAACTTATAGAAAAATACAAAGTATCAAAAAGGCTAAACAGATACTCCTTTGTCATTTTAATCTGAGAATTTACCTGGTTCGACTTAAGAACAGGGATTGACGTTGAATGTCTTCAGGATCAATTTCAACAGGCAGCAAACTTGCCATTTCATCTATGGACCATTTAAACTTGGCAGGTGTCTGAAATAGAACAGTATTTAACAGATTTCTAATGGTCCATTCTCCCATTTGGTCAATTCTGATTCAAATGTTTCATTAATATAATAGATTGTGGAATGGAATTTAACATGTGTCAAATAAGAGAAGTAATTACATTATGCAACAAGAACAAATATGGATAAATGGTTTATGTGCAAAATTCTAACCAATCTCACACAATATTATGTTGCCCTGCAAGGAGTTTAATCTTTATGATGGGGGCATCTAAATTTGTGTCAACAAAATTTGTTTCAGTTATGATGACCAAACAGTACAATCCGGCGAATTTAACGTCAAAATACTCCCCAACTCCAAAACACAGACACACACACACTTACAGCTGATGGACATTTCGAAGACTTAAACATTGAGGGACTGGCAACAACGGGCTCAAGCAGACGATGGTAATCATTAGGGCTTTCAAACGGGTTGAGAATTACTGGTCGTCCGGGTGTTTCGGGCGTGACTTGAACCTCAGGTACATCTCCCATCTCCCCTCAACCGTGGGACCTACTTTGAAGAACAAAGGAGGGAGGAAAACAACACTTTTAATGAGACATACATCACGCAGGTCAACTTTTACTGAATACAACGGCATTTAAAGATCTGTATACTAAAGGGAAAAAAACTACACTCTTCCAATTAGACAAATTTAATTTTAGCAATAACACCAAAAGCAAACACCATTTTACGTATAAATCGTTAATCATTTTTAAGTACTTACAATAGCAGCAATGAAAAAACAAATGTTGCCCTGAGAGTGTCTTAACGTCCGTTTTAATTTTCCCTCAGTGCCAGCTGACCAATAGTAATCACGCGGAAATGCGCAATGGCCAATCACATTCATCTTTCGAAACTCGTTTGGACGTCATTTCCTTTTTGAAATGCGGTAACTTTATTCTTCCGGTGAAATGACAGGCGGTGTGGTTTTCTGCCTGTAGGATACGCCGTTGTGTTTGCTGTGCGATGTGTGTAAATAGAATATAGACTTTTGTATACGTACAATAAAGTTAACATGGCAAGCGCTGCAAATCTTAATGCAGTTCGGGAAACAATGGACGGTAAGGTTAACATTTTTTATGTGATGCACGATGATTAGACTGCTTAAACAAATACGAACGGTTCCCATTAATGTTGCCAAGTACTCAAGTGCATCCGTTACTTGTAAATCCTTTGTATGACGCATCTCTTTACCAAGTGGAAGGCAAAAGCTTTTTCTGTAACGTTAGCTAACATTACAAAACAGCTAAAAAAATCTATAACACAAGTCTTTTTTAAAAAAAAATCCATTGCACCAGTCTTCTTAAATTTGACATTAGAAATGGCTTGTTTAGACAGAATATCTAGGTACTTAAAGGCCATGGATTGTCTAAAATAAGGCAAATATATTACTATGGGTGAAAGGAAATAGTCCAGTCGTTGCCCTGTTATTTGCAGTTGTATAACCGTATAATAATTTGATATTTTCTTATTATATTTATTGAAATCTCTTTACTACTTTATTTACTTACCATTATTTATTTACCATTTTCCTACCACTCGTAGATCTACGTATTTTTCTAGAATATTGCCCGTATGCTGCAGTCTTGGGACTTGTGTTTACAACAATGTTAGCATATGCACATGCTAAACACCCTGTAAAAGACGATGATTGTATTTACTTCGTTGTTTTTCTAGTTCTGCTAGAGATATCAAAGCTTCTGAATACAGGCCTGGATATGGAATCTCTTTCAATATGCGTTCGTCTCTGTGAGCAAGGCATCAACCCTGAGGCCCTCTCTTCAGTGATTAAGGAGCTGCGCAAAGCATCCGATTCTTTAAAGGTAAAGGAAATTAGATGTTTTAGTTTGCACCGTGATCAGACACAGTGATGATGGCCTACATTTTATGCGCTGGTGTGTGAGTGTGCCCTGCGATGGGTTGCCACCACGTTGTAGGTTATTCCCTGCCTTGTGCCTGTAGACTTTGGGATAGATACTGTACCCCTCCCCCCCAACAGAGGATGGATGGGTGTGTGTCCTGTGAAGTGCTGGCATCCCATCTAGGCTATTCCCTGCCTCGTGCCCTAAGCATTCAGAGAGAGACTTCACGGTTGACTGTGTACTGGATAATTGATTATAGTAAATGGCCAGTAAAAGTACTTGTGATAGTCATCCATCTAAAACATATTTTCTTTTAAAAATATTTTTAGTAAATGCAATACATTGTATGTCTAAAAGTACGTGGTCACCCCTATTAATTATAGGAATTGCTAAATAAAGTCACTGTTGACGTTCCAACATGTATTGGAAAGCCTTCCCAGAATAATATAGGGTTTCACTGCAATAAAGGGAACAGCAACATCTTTTTAATGCCCTTGATTTTGAAATGAAATGCCGGAGAAGCTGGCGTGAGCCTGCTTTTACCTGTACATGTACACAAGGAAATGATTTTAGTTTTCTTTTGTATTCCACTTAGGTCTCTGAAAACAGTACAACCTGAAGAGGCGGAAGTGTCTTTTTTTTTATTTTATTAAACTGACCCTGGTTATGCCTTCTATATAATGATGTGCAATGTTGTGATGTATTTTACATGCCAAGAAGATTCTTGTATGTATAGATGCATTTTTATGCAAACATGATAAATAAAACTGCAAGGCCTAGTTAATAGCCAGCTGCTGTGCTGCAGTGTTCACTTGTGTTTCTGTTCCTGTATTATTGGTGTGGCTGTTTTGCTGTGCACTGATATATCATTCCAGAGTGGCATGGTGATTCAGCACTGTTGGTGGGTTTGACATGCTGAATGTTTTTCTTCTATAGCTGTGTGGTTTCCAACCACAGGTTAATCACATGAAGGTCTAGTAGATTCTCTTTATAATGATCAGTTTGTGGTTGCTGGCCTGCACGTCTACTATATACCTATTCTTGTACCCTGTACACAAATTAATGTGAAATCTCATAGACTTAAGTTGTTGAGACTGAAAAACACATTTACTACTTGTACATTTTTGAAAACTACTGTATATTGAAGCCTAGTAATTTTGACTGTGGTATGAAATGTTACTGGGCTATGCAGAACTACTTGACTAGATTTTAATATCAATTAAAATTTCAATGATTTACATGCATTTGACAATTCAAATCTAGTGAATTACTAAATAAGGGTGCCTTGGTATACTCAGGGTATAAGATATTTAGTGTGATATATATGTGTTTAATGCTAAGTTAATGTTATATCAACTTTATTACTTATGATTTGCAAAAAAAAATCAGAGTTGATCGTAGGGTCAAGTCGCAGAATTGATAGGTTGGATGAACATACATAATGATTCAGTTTTTCGAAAACACAGTGACCGGATACTGTCAAGATGGAATGCCAGGCTTCTGCCAGAAAAAGACACAGACTCCCTCAGATTGGGTTGCCAGTTACGCATTAATTGTGCTGTCAAAAATGGAGTAACAATTTCCACAAAGGAAAACTATTTCTTAAAAAAGAGTTTTTTCCATTATAGAATGATATAGTTTTATACACCATTAATTATTTCAAGTGAATATTCTAAAGATTCTTTTATTGCTCCCTTAATACTGTCAGACATCCCACCTCTCCTGAAATCGGGATGCTCAGTAAGGTGTAGATTAGATTCCTGCTAATTATGTGTAGATTTCTGCTATGTACCTTAGTTTTATTCTGGGTATTTGCCCTCAAACTACCATTAATATTTTCTATGTGAAACCATCTTCTCACCCCCTGACAAAGAAATGCAATTCAGGCTTAGTTACTTCGATAGAGAACAGCCTTTGTTTTCCACGGATGGCCAAATCTCAGCTTCGCCATGTCAACAGGGGACCATTTTTAATGATTATTTTCATATCCCATGGAAGCTAAAATTGAAGACAGTTTTTTTTTGAGATACTCATCCTTGTGTGCCAGTATGGAAGTAGCAGGTGTATTTGTGATTGTTCATTGGACTTGAACATAAAACTTTACACTTTTGTTCATTCTAATTATCATGGGGGCCAATAAAAACAGGTCCACAGGGGTGGGATTTTGGCCAGGTCTGCCATCCTGGTCAGGGCTTCCTTTTCCAATTTGGCTGCCCAAAGGCACTTAAACCATCAAACAGTGTCACTTACTGACGTATAACACTTCAGAGTAACAATAATGTGAAATAATCACGTCTTTAAATAGTGAACAGAGACAGGGCTGTCCCAGGGTGTCCTGGTGCCCCCAGGTAAGATTTTGCTCAGTGCTCTCACCCGCCAGAGCAGCAGAGCAGCATTCATTTATATTAAAGACTTTTCAGTAGCACAGGGTATCTGGCTCTGTTTCACAAGAAAAGTCCAAAACTAGTGTAAATAACTGTAATATCACGAAATGCAGCCAGAGCCGTTTCATCTGACTTTTTTTCGTTTGCTCTTTTGTGCCCCAGAATCAAATGGCGCCCTAGGCGATCGCTTATGTCTGAATATATGCCAGATGATAACGGAGGAGCAGGTAAAAATTGTTTTTGAAGTAGTTGCCTGACATAGACTCTAGGTGGCAGACGAGCCGTAGTCTTCAATTCCTGAACAATAAAATCGGGTACGTTTGCAGTAGTTCTAGCCTTGCTACGTCTGCTGTGCCATTAAATTATAATTATAAGGGTTTTATAGTTTTAATTTACAGTAACGATTGGCCAGAACAGAGTTTGTTCTCTTCCCGGATTTGCTCCGGGTACTCCGGTTTTTGAACATTGTGCGATAAATGTTCAAAATTTAGTAATAAATATATATGTTGTTGGGAATTTAATCGACAATGACACAATCTGTAATGGAATATGAATGATAATCGTTTAAATATAGTTAGAAGCATTTCTGAGGTAATCGAGATTATGAATTCTGAAATTAATTTTATCTTCGAATTCCTCTAATTTCCCCGTCGTAACTTTTTGTAATCGCTGCCAGTAACAATTGCTCGAACAGGCTAATGTGATCTTATTTTGAAGGGAAAGGAATGACATCATGTGGCTGCAACCATTTCAGCCTTATATGGAAGAGTGTGTTTGTAAACTGCCACGAGACTGCCGCAGTCGTTCAAGTTGAATATAATGTGCTAATTGAATGGAATAATTTAATTATAGTACCCAAGAAAACATTCATCAATATAAATGTTTTTGAGTTACCATTATAATCAAAGAAAATGAGAGTGGTTCATGTAATAGTTTTCTTCCCTGCTCTTTACTTTTCATGCATCAACTGATTCCTGTTATGAAGTCTTCCAGTTTGACAGTTTGTAATATTACATAAAAACAATCGTTGTGGCAATTTCATTTAATCTCTACAGCAACATACCCAATGACAAAGTCAATATCTTTGTTGAAAGATAAAAAAAAAAAAAACATCCAGCTATTTATCTGATACTCTGTGCTACTCTTTCATTAAAGGAGCTCGATATTATTGAAACTCCAAACATACCTCAAACGTTTACTCTGTCTTGAATTCCGCCACTAAGAGGACAAGATAGACCCCAATTCATCCAAGCCAGCCAAAATAATAGAACATAATTTGGCTTAATCAGCCTGAAGAATGTTCACTGTTTGAAGTTGACATTCTTCTATCTGCTTTGGAAATAATTGTGTATTGACTCAAGTAAGGGAGCTCACTGAAGTGACCTTGTCCACCTCATGCACCTTACAGGTGTTCTTCTGGACAGACAATCTGTCCCTTGTTCGCGAGGAGGAAGAAAGTCAAAACTGAACAAATGAAACGGACAGTGGAAATTTTACCCAGCATTGGTTGAGCTTCATTGGAATGTGCATGATTATGGTTGTCCTGCAGTCCCTGCGTTCAGGCATGCTGATGAGATTTAAGGCCATTGATTTAAGGGGTCATGTTACGCAGATCGTGTTTAAGCCCATTTTTCGTAGTCTGCTGAAAATCGCATATATTTTTTACACCGTAAAATGTAGTTGTTAATGCTGGACGGTGTATATAATCCAATATGCCTTACAAGGCAAACAGGCAGTGAGTTAAAACAGCAGCATTGAGCAGAAAACACATGAATAAAAGCGAACCGATGGTGACAAACATTGGCGAAAAGTGCATTGAAAGTCAAGGTTATCTCTGAAGTTGAACCCGCAGCTCAAAAGGACAGGAAATGGCAGAGTGAAGGGGCCATTGGAGAAGCAGTGATGTTAGCAATTCACTCAAGTCTCGATATACGCCTGCTGTGCTGTGGTTAAGCAACTAATGCAAGACAAAATCCTTGGTCAGTGGAGGGTGGAGATAAGAGAAATATCCTTCCATCCATTTTCCAACCACTTACCCAGTGTGGGGTCATGGGGGGGTTGGGGAAATGGAGTCTATCCCTGGCAGCATATGGCGCAAGATTCAGGTACACCTTGGAATGGATACTGTGGAGATTTCCGGTCCAGAAAGTACAAATCCAGACCTAGATTTTGTTTCAACCAACCAGTTGAACGTAAAGAGCCACTGTCACAGAGCACTCAACGGGCTGGTTGAAACAAAATCTTGGTCTGGATTTATACTCTCTGGACCGGAAATCTCCAAATCTGTCGTGGACTAACAGAAATATAGACATGCTAATAGTTTCTCCAAGGAAATAGTGTTAGTGAAGCCAGTATGTTGGAAACGGCACAAACAGGCAGTCATCTTATCACCTGTTGAGTGTCTCACCATGCTTTTATGTGCATTTGAGAGGCAAGGTCATGGATAAAATGTTACGGTGCAGATCTTATCCAATTAAATTCAGTTAATTTTCATTCAATTTTTCTTTTTAAAATAGCTCCCTTCCAATAATTGTATTTGTTAGCAATGGTATTAAACCATGAATTGAATCTAAAACACATATAAACATCATAGACACATTTAACAGCAGTAAATATGAAGCTAAGCTAGAAGCCAACAATGAAGTTCTGTGGTCTCAGATCCAACTAGCTGCACGGTCTCCTGGGCGAAGCTAACCCACTAACATCAGAACGCACTAAAGTCAGAACCCACTAAAGTCAGAAACAGGTTGGCAAGTGTTTGGTGAACAAAAAATAAAGTTTGCGGTTCTTTTCAGATCTCAGCTAAGGTCAGCTAGTTATTAACCACTGTCATCTACTTGTGCCCTGCAATCCAATACTGGACAAATGGTTAGAGGTTGAATGATGGATGGATGGACATGCTTGCTACTGAAATGTCCTGGTCATTGAGACCAAAGGCTGGGTTTTATATGCACTACGTAGATTAAAAAAAAAAAAAAAAGGTAAAGAAATCTTTTGCAACGTTCTGCATAATGCAAGTTCGACATTTATTATATTTATATTGATGAAATATGCATTTGAAATGATTTCATACAGTTGTCTAGCCAGGTCCAAGGCTGCATAATTAAATGTTTTTGTTTTATCATTTTCACTTTCACTGAAGAGACATTGTTAACTGTAGTTACAAACTTTTAAATTCTTCAAGTGTCTCAGAGCATGTTAATCGGCTGTTGGAAATCCAAATCCCACTTGAGTAGATAATGCTGCAGTGGAGTTAAGCATTTTCATAATCTCCTCAAAACTACAAAAGATAATGATACTACATGAACATAGAGGTGCTTTTCCACACAGGCTCCAGTTTTTGGGCCCTGTTTCCTATTCAGTGTCATTATGCATGTAACTATCTGGATTCTAGCAGAAACATCTCTTTCTGCTACCTCGGTATTTTCTTTAAATTTGCGTGTTGATGTAAGATTCTGTTTGTAGCTGTATCGTTATCAGAAGCACTGCCAGGTAAATTAATACAAGAATGTTTGCATCAATAAACCAGGTAAGAGGTGAGTCTAAGCCAAGCCATCGCCTAATTCCACATAATGGACTGACGCTTGACACTTCAGGCTGCAGTTGAAGATTACGCACGCATCCGCATCAGGGCTGGCTCCACCTTTTCAGGGGCCCTAGGCGAAGCTTTACTTGGGAGCCCCCCTACCAAGAAAATTGATGAGCATTTCACTTCCCTTGCAACGCAGGTAATTTGGAGGACATAAGCAACTGCCTATTTTGCCTAGAGCCAGAACCAGTCCTGTACTGTACTGTACTGTATGTTGTGTGTGTGTGTGTGTGTGTGTGTGTGTGTGTGTGTGTGTGTGTGTGTATATATATATATATATATATGACTCACACACACACACATGCCAATCTGGTCCTACGTAGCTGCCTAGTTTAGCTATGCCTGGGTTTGACCAAGATCCCCCTCCCTTAACAACAACAAAAAAACAATATGTGGCTATTTACGATTTTCTCATTTTTACGAACCGATTGTTTTTAGCTTTCTGCAGGTGATATTTAGCTATATACTCAGCTTCTGAGTTGGCTTGATATGTAGGAGATGGATCTCAGTTGGTGGCGCTGTTGCCCACGTGCCTTTAGGGTTGAGGGTTCGGATCCCTTCTTTGTTTGTGTCTGAATGGTCTACTTATGTTGCATGGGTTTCCTCTACAGTAAATCTTCCAGTTGTACTGCAAATCTTGTGTTTTGCTGGACTGGAGCTTGTACATTGCCCCTTCTGTATTTGTGTGCCCTGTGACAGTATGAAATCCTGCTATTTACCATGGGATTGGCTCCAAGCCTGAGTGTGACACTGTATCATGAAGCAGTTGTAAGATGGATGGGTAAATGTACGAGACTTTGGCTTTATTCAATAAATAAATTATTAGTAACTTTTTATTACTCTAATAAAATTTAAATATTCATTCAGAGAAGCATTGTATTTCCCGTTCATTTGGATGTTATTACCTATATTAAGAGAGTGTAATAGCACATATACATAAAACACTATGTGTTCATTGCTTAATTTTTCAAGACAAGTATCAGAATCATTTCCAAATGCGTTTTTGAACGCAGGCTGTGCTTCACTTCCCAAAGAAATACAAACAATTTAACCTCATCTTGATAATTCATATTCAGTGATTTAATAAGTTTGCAATTAACAGGCTAGTTAGTTTTTTATAGTTAAATCATCAATATTCTTTTTACAATTAAGTTTTACAACAACAGTAATAATATCTTTAGATGAATCTGGACTATTGTGATTTTGATAATTTTATATTAAAATATGTCCATTTTTTCCAAAACAGTCCCTGCCATGCTGCATACAACTAGAGCAGTTACCTTGTGAATTGTACGAATGTTTTGGTTAATTAAGAAATCTTTAGTTAGTTATTAGAAGATCGAATAACATTTGGGAATAACAACATTGGAGAGATATTGAGATGGGGGGTACAACTTAATAATTTGAGTATAAAGGCCTAGTTATTTGGGGTGGGGTGGGGGGGGTATGCATCTTCCTGTCCCAACCAGTTCCTATGCCCCTGTTTGGGAAGTGCATTTTAATGTCATACTCCTGGATTACTGAACAGGTCCCACTGTGTTATATCCAGCTTTGATATCTTCCAGCTGATTCCAGATAATGACTATTTATGACTCGGAGCGACTATCAGAAAGCCCTTTGGCCCATGCAATGTGGGGGCGTCCTTCGACAGACAGCACTCATAACCTGATCCCTCTGCCATGCATCCCAGCAGCTCATACCAAACATACTTTCAAAATGATCTGCAGTCACGTTGTAACAAAGATGACTTTATTTGTGATCTGTCTTCCAGTCAACTGAGTCACCTTCTTGGTCTTCATTTTTCAGAGGTATTTAGACTCCTGAGACAGACACTTCTCATTATTTCATTTTATACTGTTGTCAGATAACTAAATATATCAATCATTTATGATTACACACAAACATGAATTTAAAAAGATCTTAAAAGCATGTTTATTTGTTTTTAATTGATATACTGATAATGCTGGTTTTACTTCCGCATATTTTATTCTGCAAATGAAAAGGCACAAATGTAACAACTGTTTTTAAATTCTACAATGTGACACAGTTAGAAACAAAGTTAAAAAGTCAGGTTTCGGTGTGCTCATGTTTCTGAAGTAAATGAAGTTGAAACAAAGGGGCACCTTCATGATTAAAGAGATCATCATTCCTTGAAAAGAAGACCTGTCAATCAATGTGATACTCTAAGGAAAATTCATTGCCACATGTTCTACATTATTTGCAAAAACCTGGGGAAATTAATTAGGTTCCGCTGGCACGACTACAACAAAGGAACCTGCTCAAAGAGATTATGTTTCTAGGGATGAATTATTCTTCAGTATTTCTCAATAAAGCAGATTATGAGATCCTGTACTTCACTGCCTTTACATCAAGCTTTAGGTCACATCATCTCGAAAACTGTGGAATGAAATATTCTAAAAAATTTCCTTTAAAATAAAACTTAGGGATGGATTTATTTGTTTGAGAATGAAATAAAAGTTCATGCAGTCCTCCTCCACCAGAGGTATCACAGAAAGGTTTTGCTTGTTACAACTCCCTTTGGCACGCACACACACACACACACACACACACGCACACACATACACACACGCACACACAGGTTTGTAATTATATCTTTGTGGGG
>JAODJW010000001.1:43123153-43154898 GCA_026777045.1 Hyperopisus bebe | reverse complement strand
TCCGACAGAAAATCAACATCTGGCAACCCTGGCAGACATTTACAGTTGACTGAAACTGCAGAGGCGACTGGCAGTGACACTGCGGAGGCGACTGGCAGTGAAAACAGGTCGCACTGATGTGAACGCTTTGAAAAACACGGTGTGTAAAGTAGGCCGTGTAACTGCTGGATATGCAGCGACAACCAAAATTTAAAGCTGAGGAAATAATATTGCACAACTGTGTTATTTGCAATAGCACGTCATCTATCTTATTCAATATCGGAGCAACAGGGGTCTGGAAGTGATCCCAGGCAGCCGGGGATACAACACAGGGGAACACACCGAAGGCAATACACACACACACACACACACACACACACACACACACACACACACACAGGTTTGTATTCATATCTTTATGAGGATTCTTCATTCATTTCTATGGGAAAAACCTAATCATAAGTATGACAACCTTAACCATAAGTAACAAAATAAAATACAAGACCTTTGGTATTTTTAATCTTTTTGATGTCATTCACAGAAAATTCTGTATATACATTCATGCAGTTGACACTGATAACCATTCTGATGTTATCCTTGTGGGGACTGAAAAAATGTCTCCACGAGGTAAAAAGTTATAGGTTTTTAATCACAGTGTAGGAAAATCTGGTCCCCACAATGTAGCAATTACAAAAACACATCACATTCACACGCACACACAGTGAGCTATTTAAAGACAGTGTTTAATCTAACTGCATGTTCTCAAACGGATGATTGAAGAGTACCTGAAGGAAACCCATGCTATACACAAAGCTGGAGTGGGATCTGGCCCCCAGTCCAGGAGAGGGACTGCTACTCTCTGAACCTCCCAGTTACCTTGATTTTATTTCTAAATAATCAGCATTACCTGCTCCAATTTTAAACAAAAACTGCATCACTGCAGTCTAGTTGTATACTGCATATTTGACTGAATAGGGGATATGAATAGTCTAAAGTTCCATATGCAGCCCAAAGTACTTTTGAAGCCAGCAAAAATTTAACTGTATTTTGACATTTTTGTTTGTGTGCCTTAATGCATAAATCAATATATGACGAGCTAATTACATAATTAAGTGAAGTGGTGTGTGCAAAATCTTGTGCGCGCGCAAGTAATTGATTTTAACACATAAGTCTCCAGATGCCGGCCAACACTGCATGAAAGAAATATGGTGGGAGACTGCACTCTCACTCCAAGCCAAAAACAGCCAAAACAGAAGCAATACAGTGTAAAAATAGCTCTTGGAAAATGTGACTTGCAAAACCCTACAGATATGCCTCTTGAATCATTAACAGAGCAATCCATCCTATCAATGATCCCTCATTGGCCAGTATCACTCAGCAGGTGTTATTACCTTCTCAGGCATTTTCAGAGTCTATCTGAAGGCTTTAATCATTAGTTGCAGCCCTGCTCTCCTCTGTCTGTGTTAGAGTTGGAGCCTGGAGCAGCCTAACCCAACCCAAGTCCACTTACTTATGTTGTCTCACAGCTAATTGATAAATCTAAACATTTCCGTTTCCTAGACCTACACGCTACACCCACATTTCCCTCCTGTCAAGCCAGCAATTATTCCTTGGCTTCTGCTCTTATAAGGAGTTTATAACAATTCCTCAGTGACTTCATCCAGCTGCTACAGCTTAATTAACATTCCTTGACTTTTAGCTATTTTATAAAATAAATCCCACGTCTTATACAATTTTTTTTTGGCTCTTAATTCTCCAAAAATGTTTATTTACATATTGTGCTGTATTTGGCAAAAGGTTTACTAGTCATCTGCAAATTTCAAAAGGCAGTGAAACATGTCTTACATTACATTGATTGTATGCTGTAGATTTGTTTAGCTTTTGCACCCCTTTTTTGTTTGATCTTAGTACTGAATAACACTTAGCACTTCTTTGAATTTCCTGCCCTTAAGAAATGTTGCTCTATTTAAGAGACAAATAAATGGATAAGCAAACAAACAATCACTGTGCCTTGAAGCGCAGAAAAAGGTTTTCACAGTCTTGACATAATTGTGCCAGAAAAAAATTACCTTTTGACTTGGACAGTTTTTTTTTTTTTTTTATCTCTTTGATTTAGAAAATCAGTGGGTTAACAGTGAATGTTTTAAGGTATAATATTGTAATTATTATAATATTTATCCTGAGATGTTTCTATGTGGTCTATTGTGACATTTCCAGATCAGGAACTGTGAGCTGCTGAAGCTTGGCCTGACTTCTATATTTAAACTACCTTTTGAGAGAAACTAGTAACGGTAATTTACCTTGTAGTAAATCAGTAATACATTAGGTTTGTGTAGGAACTCCAGGAACGCTGGAATACATGAATATGAAGAGTATTGATTTGTCCATGGTATTTGTATTCATGAAAATGATTAATGCATTGAATTGTAAGTCAGTAAGGTGCATTGTTATTATACTGATATATTTATTGATATGAATGAACAAAAAAATAAATAAAAAACGAAAATGGATCTTTGTAGAAATACACTAAGCCGCACGTTCTGAAGACGCTGCAGAAAATACAGGGACATGCTTCAACAAAAGCACAGGGAAAAAAATCACGACATATACAGTATTTGGATTGTACTTAGCCGGAAAGATCATTTACATAAAATATCCTTACACAGAAATGCCCTGGAGAGCAGAGAGCACGACTTCTGCGCAGTACTGCATTCTAAGCTAGACAGAGAGGTCTTTAAAGCTACCTGGAGATTTACCGAGATTTTCTATGCATAGATCTATTTCCTTTCTTTCACAACTAGGCTCTGTGATAAACCATATGGGTTTTAATAATAATAATAAGTTTCATTTATATAGTGCCGTTCATACACTCAAGGACACTTTCCAATTCAACATAACATAACATAACATAACATAACATAACATAACAACACAGCAGTACAGGTTAAATACACAAAGACTAATAATATTCTTTGAAGAGATGTGCTTTTAATACTAAACTTTAATACTGTATGTTTCAGAGTAAGCATAACATTGCATTTGACAGAACAACCTAGGTGATGCACCAGATTTTTACTTAATTTGCAGCTTTTGCTGTTTAAGTTATAAGTTATAGGAGACCAGTCATAATCAAGATGGACCTGGAGCACAGAAATAGGATGCGCATACATAATTTTGTTCCAACCCATTTCCCTGCCAAAAACGGTCAAATTAAGAGGATATTATATGTATTATTTAACCTCGGGTGGCATGGTGGCTTAGCGGCACTGTGAACCTGTCTTTCTCCTTATGCACTCCTGGGACAAATTGTGGATCAGCATAACACTAAACTGTATTAGTGGTTATTAATAATCGATGTTCTCCAAGGCAGCGGGGTCCCTGCCTAAGGCCGCCTTGTTTCATTGCATGCTCATTTCTGTGATGATGCTGTTAATTCCAGCCCATGCTTGTGACATTGGCAATAGAGAATGATCTTTGAAATGGTAAAATGTTGTTGGTAGAATAGAACTATTTGCCGATTATTGTGTTAATAGTGTAGAAATTGTTTTAAAATATAATGTTATTTAAATTGGCATTATAGGTTTATGTCCTGATGGGGGAATTAGTGTTTCATCCAGGGTGTGTCAGGCTTTGTGACCTAGACTGCATGAGATAGACTGTAGGCTTATTGCAACCCTACTACTGGATAAGCAGTTATGGAAAATGGATGGATGGATGGATGGATGGATGGATTATTGGATTACTGTTTTGTTTACATGATTCAGTGCCTGCAATGAAGATCCAAGATAATTTAACACATTTTTTTAAATTATTTTTTAATTCACACATGAAACATGTATGTGAAAAGAATAAACCATTAAATAATAAAAAAACTATCTATTAAACAATAAAACAAAAATAACAAACCATTAAACAAATCATGCATACAATATATACATACTTGATTAAACAATCTTGATCTCTCAAAGATTATCAGATTCAAATGATCACACCCAAAGATTTTATCCTTCTACACTTATCCAGTCAGTCAGTTCATACTGTAAGTAAAACAGCCTCAAATTAAAGAAATATCTCATACAAAGTCCTCCTGCACCTGTTTTTTCACCATGTGCCATAACACATAAACCAAAAACCAAAACCGTGTTTTTCTTTTGTATTTGCACTTTCATCAAAAACATTGTGGCAAACCAAGATTTTATTAATAACTACAGTATAAAAGGAAGTAATTTTTTCATCTTTTCCTAAACCATATCCAAATCACACAGAGAATGTTACACTTTATTCATTATGAAAAAAATCATATTCAACAGTAGATTTTTGTTGTCCATGTTAGTGTCATTAAATCCTCTGTAAGAGTGTTATTAGAGTCCCTGTTATAGGCATGAGTTAAAAAGTATGCAGTCTTCAGATGCACTTTATCAACAAAAAATCTCAACATATGTTGGTGGCATGTTTTAAACTAAACAGGCAAATGTCAAAACCCAGTTTTACTTGGGAAAGTTGCAGCTACGGGTCTTTTCGTCCTCTGAAAAGATCATACAATATACAATAATATATAGATCAATGAGTCCTATTGATTAGTCTACAAGAAGCACTTTATTAGAATGAGGATATAAAATCAGCATATGATATATTTAAAAAAAATCTACGATTTGTTCAACATAATTATGCCTAAATTAATATTGGGCCCATGACAATGACAAGCCAATATATTCAGATCATTTTAAACTGTCAGGACTATACTGGAGTATTGTCGATGTAGTCATTAAGGTCCCTACATTTACAGAGACTAAATGAGAACTTGCATTTTACAGATGACTATGAATCTCTTCAGAGAAATTACATTTTTCTTTTTCATGCACTATTGTTAGTATCATTACCACTCAGTACTAAAGACATACACATGTGGCGAAAGAATTATATTGTCAAAATAATGGGAAAATTTCTCTTGTCAAAATGAAGAGAACAGGGAAGCATAGTTAATTACTGGGGCCACCCGCACGGATGGAATGTAACCTTAAAAATGATTAAAAACAGAGCGTGACATTCTATGATAGATTATTTTGAATCGTTGACATGTAACTATTTTCATGTGACTTGTGAATTATATTATATTGCATTCTTCTGTCTTCATTTTGTAAAGAAAACAATGCTTATTTATCTAATTCGACCTAAAATTATCCCCTTCTCTGTTGAGTACATTGATTCAATTAATTATAGACTTACAGTGCCTTAATGACGGTGAAACATATTACACTCATCCATCTTCTAACCACTTATCCTGGTCAGGGTCACAGGAAGGCCTGGAGCCGATCCCAGGCAGCACAGGGCATAAGACTGGGGTACACTTTGGGCAAGATGCCAGTTCATCGTAGGGCACATACACTCACACTCACCATGTGCAATTTAGAGACACCAATTAGCCTAACTGCATGTCTTTGGACTGCGGGAGGAAAGCCGCGTGACGCGGGGAGAAGATGCAAACTCCACACACAGATCTGAGGCCAAACTCAGACCTCCAAACCAGCTCTAACACCCACTGGTCCACCATGCGGCCTGTATTACCTAGAAAGCTAATAGAAAGCTATTAAAAGCTACCTTGATGAGACCCAGAGAATAAGAGAGAGGTGGCATTGATCTATAAGGGACACATGTGGAATAAGATGGGGAGTTGCACAAGCTAAGTTTTCTCCCTGATTACTTCTTGCTTATGAACAAATTAATCACAATAGAGGTGACTTCCAAAAAGATCAACTTTGAAAAAGACTAAAACAGTAACCCACAAAATGATTACATATGCTACCTCGAATGACAAGTATTATCAACAAAAATTAATCAGCCACATCTTTTCATGAACTCTGTTAATAATGTGCAACAACAGGTCTTTTTCCTTGGGATGAAAATTAATTACTGAAGAGAAGGTCAGCAGTGATGCTCAGATCTCTTGTCAGAATGCTTTGGCAGTTCTAATTATTTGTCTTCCAGGCTTGGGTGATCAAAAATTATTGCAATACCTGAGTAACATTAGGGGTTAGCTTTCTTCAAAGCTATTTTAATTAGACTTGGTACTTGATTATAGCTGTGTAAGCATCCAGGAATGGCTTCTTAGCAGTGTTCAGGCTAGACGTTTGGGGTATCGTTGTGTAAAATATATTAACGTGAAACAGCTGTCTGGTATAGAACTTTTTACTTTTACAAAGTGAATGTAGCATTGGTTAGTGATATTCTGCATTGTTGTTGATACACCACCCAATATCAAAGATAATAAATAGGAATAAATACCTTTGGAGGGAATAAAGGAGCAGAAAGATTTGGAATTGCTAGGTTCATTGTTGTTGTCATATTCTTGGGCTTAGACATGTAGCTGGTTCAGTCAGTGCGTTCAACAATGTGCCAAATTCATGAAATAATGACGTACAATTGGTTCGTTTTGTAAGCTTTGTATGGACATAAAGTTATGAAATTTGAGCAGATCTTAAAGACGCCAAAAAATAAAAAGCAATGACATACACACCCTTCTTTTATATGAAATTGTCATTGCATTAAAATATTTTGATGATTACAATATTATAATATTATCCAATTATTTTACAGGTGTCTTTTAAATGATTAAATTAATCGGTTGAACTGGTAATCCAATTAAATTACAAATAATGTATATAAGTAATTACAGGCAGTATATACTGGCAGCATTTGCATTAAGTCCCCTGTGTTTAGTTTATAATATGAAAATAATAATGAAATGATAATGAAATATTTGTTGTCAAATTAAACCTATGTGTTTCCATGGGTGTAATAATTAATTTCTTAGTTCAATGTTGCACCCTCAGTATGTAAATACTAATATGTTAAACCTTAATACTTAATTATGATGCCTGCATCACAATGCTAGTTGTGAAATAATGAACCTATTGTTTTTTTTTTTGTTTGAACGAAACAGACTTTGTTTTCTCTGGACTAAATGTTAATCATCATATTACATTAAAATGCAGTTGTGAGTTTTTATACCTCGACCGGATTGGCAGAGTTCCTTTTCTTAAGCCTTGGTGGCCTTAGTGCAGCTTTTTTGTTTTTGACAGTAATTAAAGATGAGGAGTGGATATTCGGACAAGGATTAGCTTAACCCTAAGCCTAACCCTAACTTCTGTGTTTTGCATGAAATATGAAGAATGACACTGTCTTTCCACTTCTAAGTTGAGTTTACAATTCTTTAAATAAGTACTGGCATGACTGATGAAAGTTTATTCAAATGTATTACATAAAAATGGTACTGGCTGCAAATTTGGTGACTCCCTTTTACACCAAAATTACACTTTTCTTTAATTCTTTTAGACCGTGATTCATCCTTGATGATTTTTGCAGCAGCTGAATTACTTACCCCATCTACTAGTAACCAAAATATTAAAAAAACGACACACTTTTAAGAATTAATTTTGTTTTATAGAAAGGCAATTCCTTGTTAAGTATCCTTCCGATAGCGTTTATTTTGTCTGAGCTTCCAGGCACACAGTGTTTCACACTAACTACATCAATTCATATTACCTGCAAATTAACGAAGTAACACTTTAAACCTCACAGTACATTTGATCCAAATAGACTTTAAATGCCATTTCTGTTCCTATTAACCTATAGATCGCAGTGGCAGATATTTTCATGAGGCTGTCCAGAGAAAAACAGGACGCTAATGGCTGCGTTGTGACAGTGCTATTCATGATGATTTATGATTCTGTGTTTAACTTGATTACTCCACTGCTGACTCTGAATACTATTTCAATTAGTGCACTGAAGGTCACATCACAAATATTCCTCCATAATCTATTCCAATTAACGCTAATGCAGAGAGTATCCCTATCTTTTCACCCTTGTTGATTCAAATCATCCACACTCCTAACGGCAGCCTTGTTTACCAGTTTACTGGTTGAGACGTATATGAGATGATCATTTTCATTCCACTGAGTATCATAAATGACTCCAGCTTGACATGTTATTTTAAAGGACATCTCAATAGAGCTTTCAAATTCTCAGGATTCTTTTTATTATTCCAGTCTGCTTTACAGACAGGGATATACATGAGAAATTTGAAGCTACTAATTTTGAGGTGTTCATTAGCCAGAAAAGGACAATTACAGTGCAATCTGATTTTACACTTTGTGTCTTTCATTAATAACCTTTTAGTAAAATGCGATATTTTTTTTAATTGCTTACATTTGCACAAGGGTATAGTTTTGGTTTTAGCCTTGATCGGAACCAAATTAGCCCCAACCCCCACCTCCCCAAACACACATGGTCCTCCTACAGTATTGGTCGAGACGTGTCCCTACCATCCATTCCCAAATGGAAGCCTTCTGTGGTTAAGAGACCAGACAGAACAGACAGAGAAGTCAAATGGTAAAGTAGGCAAGAGTCTAAAACTGCAGCACCTCATAAGAACTATGTAAATATTACTTAGAAATGTAAGCATGTTGATGGTCACACAATTTGTGATTTTGTGTTATGGAGGAAGCTATGGGTGGGTAAGGAAGGCAGAGCTGTACAAACACCGTGCTGAACATGCCGTTGTGTGACACTCTCCCCTGCAGAGTAGAGAATTTCAACTAGCTAACTTTGCCTGTTGTCTTATGGAACCGGCTCAAAGAATCGCCATGGCGGCATCCTGATAAAGATGGGTGCCTGTTGGTTTATGAAGCTGTAAGCCAGTGCCAAGGCCTTGAACTTGATGCGAGGATGCGAGCACCAATAAGGAGCCAGTAAATAGAGACCAAGAGGGAGGGGTGTGACATGAGAGCGTTTATGTTGAATGAATATCAATGTCGTGTTGCTGTGTCTGGAATCACCTGCGATGGTCTGATAGGTAAAGCTGGTAGACCTGCCAGAAGAGAGTTGCAATATTCAAGCCATGAGGTAACAATGCCTGGACCAGAAGCTGAGCAAGGGCCAGATCTTCCAAATGTTGGATAGGATAAGCCTACAAGATGAGTAAAGCTCTGTTATGGGCTCAGCAAAGGAGAGCCGGACGTTATTGTTATGTGTATTTATCTTATATGTCATGACCTGTCATGTCAGTGCTGGCCATAGGTGTCCAGTCACCCGGGGCAAGATTCTGCTGAGTGCCCCCCCCCCCATCCCCAGAACAGCAGAAAAGAAATTTTTGTCAATTAATTTGTATTTAAAACACTACAGTACCACAGGGTATTTGGCCGCTAACTAGCTGGCTAGCGCCAGTTTCACAAGAAAAATGAGGTATTAAAAACTAGTTTAAATAACTGTAATATCATGAGATGTAACCACAGGCATCGCTTCCTATTTTTTCCACTCGCTCTTTTGTGCCCCGTAATCAAATGGCGCCCCAGGCGATTGCCTATGTCACCTATAGAGTAGGTTGAACCTGTGTTATGTAATGTGTATTTGGACCTAATCATGGTTACTGTTTATCAAAACAATTTTGAATTTTATATCATATATTTTCAAATAAAACAACTCAAAGGATTAAATGCAAAACATGAGTTTTTAATGACATTAGCATAACATCTTTACAGTCATAAATCATTTAGACACACCTGCACCAGTAAATGGTAGGACTTGATACATGGTAATACTTCAACAACATGTCAATGGGATCCATCCATCCATCCATGATCACTTAAATAACAAAATCTTTGTCTGTCAGGCTTATCTATATTTAATCTGACATTTCAAAATATTAAATAATATACAGGAATCTAAATGTTATAATAATTCCTCTGAATCTGTTGTAGTGCTCATAGGCTATAACCGTATATGTGTATCATAATAATTATAATAAATAAAGTACCTTATTGTTTAATAGCATTTAAATCATCAGAAGTTATGTGACATGACTCTGAAGGGCAATGGCTGTGGTATGACACAACGTCGCTACACTGCTATCACACTGATGTCATCTTTCAAAAGTATAAAAATGATGTTTATCTATAATTTATTATTATGATGTCTTTTTAGAAAGTGTATGAAACATTCACACATTCCCCGTGTGTCCTATTTATTTATTTATTTTTGTATTGTATTTTTCATCCTGCAGTTTTACAGGATGAGGATATTTTTAAAGCATGTCTCACTGACCTCAGCCTCCATTATATGCATCTAAGAAGTGTTCTTGACATTGATAACTCTGGGAGTAAAACTATCCCTTTTAGCAAATCCAGTGTGAAGGAAAGCTAGTTAATAATAACAATATTAATATTAATATCAATATTGATAATAATAATAATAATAAGAAGAAGAAGAAGAAGAAGAATGACCATTGGTCTTGAAGCAAAAGAAAGGTAACAGCGAAAGCATTTTGTATTACAATGTAAAAATTGCAGTATATGATTTTCTACCCATTGCACTTGTGTTCTTTATACCACAAAGTATAAAATAGAGGATAATAATGTAAGGTGGATGAAATGCATGGTGTTACACCTGTGATTTAGACTAAATCAATGAAAAATTGCAGTGGTCTGTATGTGTAGCTAACGTAGAAAATCAGCATGCAAATTCATACCAGCGGCACTTACACATATTGATTCTGTCAGCTCTTACCTCCGTCAAGTGCAGCCCTAATGCAAATGGCAGCATGATCAGCTTAGTGCAGCAGAATGGAACATGGCCAGAATGTGTAGTTCAGCAGATTAACATCACATACAGTACATGTGAGTGTGTGTATATGTAGCTCAGTTAAATGCTACAAAAATTTTGCACAATGCAGGAAGAGTCCCTATGAAGCAATTTATTTGTTCGCAAATAAATTCAATTGTAACACAAACAACTTACAAGGCATGCAAAAATATGCAGAGTTTTGCATACAAGGTCAGTATCATTTGTTTGTCAACTTGTGTAATTAAGTAGCTTTTAATGAAATTGGAATTTTAATGAATTGTAATCTCACACCATAATCCAAAGCTAGTGTATTCCTTCAGTATTAGATTCAAGATTTCTTTATTGTCGTTTTTTTTTTCATACAAGCGTATGACAAGTTAAATAATATTAGTTTCAGCAAATAGGTAATAGATTGAGAATAGATTTTCATAGTACAATTTCTAAATTGGCAATTAAGTTAGGCAGAATAGCCATTTTAACATATTAAATAATATCGCCATTGTGCTTTACTGGGGCACACAAATTTAGCATCAGGTTAGAAAATACATCCATATTTGTAATCCATAAATTGATGTTATGATTTTATGTGAATGCTGTTTTTATGCCATTTTACACCATTTTGCATGTATTCTTTACCTGAACACTTTGCTGTGCATCTGGCTTGTAATGCCATGATTCCTGTCTCCTTTGTCTACAGTGTTATTTACACTGGCATTTACACTGGCATTCAACTGGTACCAAGTAGGAGGTCCAAATGGCACTAGGAGGATTGAGGCAGCCATCACTTACTGGCCACCAATAAGCAGTTGACAGGCTTTCGGCAGTTAATGACAACATCCCGGCCAGTTCTCCTCTCTCCCTGGGCATAATAACGCTAATTTATTTGACCACTAGGGGCTCCAGTTCATAAGTGGTGAATGACGCTACCTAGATTCCAGCCATGCTGTAGGACTGTAGCACTATTGAAAAGTAACCCAACTGAGTGAGGTTCTCTAAAGGCCCTTGGCCTTATATAGTGTCCAAAAGATGCGGGATTCTTTTAATGTAAAAGTGCACAAATGAAACATAGATGTACTTCGGATGTTGAATATGAAACACCCACCCACCCCCTGCACAAGAACACAGGTATAAATTTTAACCAGTATTAGATTAACGCATTTCCTACTTGCTCCTCCAGTTAAGTAGCTAAGAAAAAGAAACAAAGTACGGCGAAAGTTATCTCGACTTTTAATTAAACTAGCCTCTACCATATATGAAGATTGCTAGTGTTTTAATTAATTAATTTCAGATAAGACGTATTGCGTGATAAACCGTTTAAGAGGAAGTCAGCTCTATGTAGCGAGATCCTCGCATTTCCTTTATTTTTAAATGGGATCAGAAGTGCTGACTTTGGTGCAAGATGACAGGACAGTATCAAGAAATAGGTGAGATATGCAAGGTTTAGTAACATCAATTTTCTGGATGATTTAACTATGTGCCCCTCTGGTAAAGGAGAAAAAAAATTCAATACTCTGATTTGCCTCTTCTGACAGTCGCAAAGCTCCTGCAACAATGTTTCCAAGGCTACCAGCCCATGATGAGTGGTCACATCTGTAAAGCCATCCCCATTGGTTTGATTTATATGACTGTGATCCAATAAAAATGGCAATTAAATCAACCCAACCACTTTACAGGCAGAGAACAGGCTGATTGAGTTGTTTAAGGCATGGCCGGTGTTCAGAGTGATTACGCTGAGAGACAGAAAAGAGGGTCCAATCCCTTTCTCAACAAGGACGCCATACATCTCAGCCTGTTTTCTCATTCCGTCGTGAAATCTGTCCAAAATAACTACAAACTCAGTGCTTCCCTTCCTTCACTGAAGGTTAAATGTCGACTGAAGGACTTTTCTTGTCAGGAAATGATGAATACCATATACATAGACAGAAGCATCAGGACCGGGACAGACTGGAAAACTCACTGATCTATGAATAACCTGAGGAAGAAGACATGGAAATTAGCACAGTGCTTTCAGGAATGATCCATCAAATTCAACGGCCACATTTGCCCAAATGAATCATCCCAGATTTCTCTGTTTTTTAACCTGAGAAAAGGTACCCACAGAAACTCCTGCTGTGAAACTGTAAAATAGTTCCAGGCTTGTAGCTAAACCTCATTTAAGTTCTTTTTCCTTTTGAGTCTGTAGATCCAAGCCAATCACGAGTTATTAGTAGGAAAATAAGCATAATTCAATACATGAAAGGATATATTAACCCCAGGGATAAAGACACATTGGTTCTTTGAAATGAAGGATAAACAGTTAGTGTAATATTTGCATTAATATCATTTCATAGTAAAAACAAAACAGCAAAAAGACAAAAAAGTCCCTAAAGTACGATTTATTGCTAAATCAATGTAACTCTAATAACCGATGTTTTGTGCTTTTTCCCTAAATTTAGTTCTTTTCCTTGACAGCGGGGCTTGACACTAAGGTGGGATTTGAACTCAGGTAGGATATGGGGTCCCCATTTACTAAAAGTATCTACCAAAAATGTATTTAGAGTTTATTCTTTAACTATATGTTTTGCCTTGTGCAGTGCCTTGGCATAATCGGTGATTTTCTATAAAATAAAAGATGTCTACCCTTAAAATCTAGACCTCTCATCAGTAACAGATCCCACTATTCTCGCAACTCTTTACTCATAACAAAAAACGATTCATATCTTTTAAAAACATTTAAATGCATTAAACACATAATATTCTATATAGACTAAAGTGTTGGGACACCTGGTCATCAAACCTACAGGAACCTTTATGACATTTTATTCTAAATCCACAGGCATCAATATAGGGTTGGTCCCCCCTTTGCAGCTATAACAGCTGCCACACTTCTGGAGAGGCTTTCCACAAGATTTTGGAGTGTGTCTGTCTGAATTTTTGCCCATTGATCCAGAGGAGCGTTTGCGAGGTCAGGCACTGATGTTGGACGTGAAGGCCTGGCTTGCGATCTCCATTCTAGTTCATCCCAAACGTGTTTGTTGGAGTTGAGGTCAAATCTTTTTACAGCCTAGTTAAGTTCTTCCACATCAAACTCACCCAACAATGTCTTTATAGACCTTGCTTTCCATACTGGGGCACAGTCATGCTGGAACAGAAAAGGGCCTTCCCCAAACCGTTCTCACAAAGTTGGAAGCTTATAATTGTCCAAAATGTCTTAGTACACTGAAGCATTAAGAGTCAGTGCACTGGAACTAAGGCGCCTAACCCAACCCCTGAAAAACAACCCCCTACCATTATCCCTCCTCCACCAAACTTTACAGTTGGCACGATGCACTCAGGCAGATAATGTTCTCCTGGCATCTGCCAAACTCAGACTCATCCATCAGACTGCCAGGCAGAGACGCGCGATTCGTCACTCCACAGAACACGTTTCCACTGCTCCAGTGTCCAGTGGCACCGTGCTTTACACCACTGCATTTGACACTTGGCATTGTGCTCGGTGATGTGAGGCTTGTATGCAGCTGCTCGACCACGGAAGCCCATTTCATGTAGCTCCCCCGCTCCCTGTTTTTGTGCTGGGGTTAATGCCAGAGGAAGTTTGGAACACTGCAGTTATTGAATAAACAGAGCGTTGGCGACTTTTATGCACTATGCGCTTCAGTCCTCGGCGATCCGACTCTGTTACTTTACGTGGTCTGACGCTTTGTGCCTGAGTTTCTGCTGTTTCTAAACGCTTCCACTTTGCAGTAATACCACTTACAGCTAACCGTGAGATATCTAGAAGGGAAGAAATTTCACAAGCTGACTTACTGCAAAAGTCGCATCATATGTCAGTACCATGTTTGAATTTAATGAGATCTTCAGAATGACCCATTCTTTCGCAAATTTTTGTAAACTCAATTGCATTAGTAGATGTTTAATTTTACATGAATGTAATGAAAGTGGTATGTCTCGATACCTTTGTCTATATAGTGTGTATTGATCTAGGAAACGTAAAATTATTATGTATGTTACAAACTTAAAAAACAGCTATTAATAAATTGTAGCTCAATAATCTTCAGTTAAAAGATAAATTGGTGAAATTAGCACATTTATTGGCTTATATTAAAAGTTTTAAAAGAGGGACTGGAAATATGTCTTAACATAATGTTTTTCAGGACTTGAAATGAAAGTAAAGCTAATTAAAGCAAGTTATTTTTTCCCCTGTTGATCTCGAATGATATGTTTTGGCTGTATCATTATCTTATGTGACTCATTGTGATATCTACCATTTAAATATCTCAATATGAAAGTATTTCACAAGGCAAAATACATTACACTTAAGATACCCCATGGTTAAGATTGAGCTGTGTATGGGTAGTTGTGATTGAAGTGGCCCTACTGATGTAATGAAGTGTAAGCAAGTGTTTCTGAAACAGTCGCTGATGGCTTAAAATGTTCCACTAAATCAAGGAAAATCAAAGAATTTTAACATGTGGCACAGATAAAACCCTGTGAATTCAGTGAGGAGAATTTAAATTGAAATGAAAGAAAATCGTGGTTATCAGTAAGCCATTTTAAAAGGAACTGGGGCCATTCAGGTCAAATTATAATTCATTAGTAATATGCACTTTGTTAATGCACACAATTTGTATGGTTAAATAAATCCAAGCACATTTAGTTTGAATTAAATAATTCAATGCAATAGAACAATGGAAGCACTATATAAGTAGACAACTGCTATACACAGTATTGACGGGGGGAATATGAGCAACTGTCACTCAGTTATGATATTCTCTCATCTTAACTAATGACTGCATACTAAAACCTGTTTACCGAGAATTACTGTAGGAAGTACATTTGCAGGAAATTAATGGGAACAGGGCCACAACGGCTGTTAAAGTGCTCAGGCTACACTCTCAGATAAGCCCAGTGAAATCACTCCTTTTCTCTGGGTCTGACAGGAAAAAAGCAGGAAGAGGAAAAAGTGCAGTTGATAGTAAGGTATGTGTAATGACAAACCTTGGGGCTCCAATCCAACTCACACAATAACAATTGAATAGAAATATATTGTCATGGTAACAAAATCATCTGTTAAAAACTGCCCTACAGAACGACAGGTACTACAGATCGCTCTTGAAAATAAAACACATGTCAGCTTTAATAGTCAGATTCTTGGCTGTGATTAGATGTCAAGTACATTAATTTTTAAGTTAGAGATAACTACACATTACTGCTCAGTACTTTGACCATTATGCAGGTGAATGATGATTAATAGATTAATTAAAAAAAAAACTGCCAAGGTTTAATTTTAATGGGGTTTATATTCAATATATTTCACACAGATGCCATAATTCTTATTTTAGTTAGTATATAAGGGAAAAAATAAGGTAAAATAGGATCCACGATGCATTTTTCTGAAATATATACCAAAAAAAACCTTTGTTTCTTGGACTACGGGTATTGAAGTTGTTTATACATCAAGCAAGAAATTATGATGCATCTTATTTGGTTTAATAAAATTTCTGTTTTCTGTTTCAAATATTTCTGCATTCGAAATGTATCCTTACTAGAGCTAATAAAACCATGTAACTGTATTTCAGTGAGTAAAGTTTGTACGTATTTGTTTATTTGTTTGTCTATCTGTTTGTTTATTTATCAGAATGAGCACTAAAATAAGCCTTAAATTAGGAGTAATAAAAAAATAAGCAGTGAGAGTGAATAAACCTCACAAAGTATATACTTTTATTTCCAGTGTGAGCTCTGTGAATCAAAAACGAAGTGGTTTATCATTTACAATGTTCTAATGCTTCTGAAATGAAATATTATTACATCAAGGAAGGCATTTCTTGGTTATACCTTTCTTAATACAGAGATGTTCATCATCCAGCTTAAAAGCGTCACGCGTGTTCTTTAAATGACTTTGGGGTGCACTGTGGTTAATATTACTATCCATTAACATTTATTTCAACTAGACCTTGTCAACATTTGTCATTATTTCAGATCTAGCACAGGAAATATGCTTTTGTGGATTTATCAATAGAATAGCATAAGGATGTCTCTTAGGTCTGGGTTCCAGGTATGTCGAACCACAGAGTTATTTCTAAGAACAATATGTACCTTTGAAATTAAGGAAATGACACACTTTATTGCTTAACTAAATCCCGAAACCAGGTGGCAGTCTACTCACCATACATGCCCACTCTTATTTTGTTCCTTGCTTTTAACAACAGTAACTGTTTTAATTATGCACGTTTCACACATTGAATGAAAAGAAATGCAATGCGTGTGTCGTTCTCAGTTTTTCTCAGTATACTCTTATTTCACTATACTCTTGGGAGTACATTTGTCTATCGATTGTTGCACAACAAAAACTTTGGAGTGAGTTGAGTTAGTAGTAAAATAAAAAGACTTTAATTGTTTCAGGGGGGAAAAGTGGACTGTAGGAGTTTGAGTGCTGTACCAGGTAGTTGATTTAACATGCATGAAACAGGAAATGACTATTCATTGATTTCTTATCCCCGTCTTCCTGCAGTAGATCAATGTTGCCTTTCATTTGTCTCTGACTACAATGCACCTTATTCTGCCAGAAGCAGGATGTATCTAAACAGACAAAAAGAGCTTTAATTCAGTCTTCATGGGACCAGACATGTGTAATGGAGACATCATTGGCTTTTTTAAAAACTGTATTGGGCAGTTTTACCTTAATGTTTAAAAAAATCTGAATAATTAATGATGAAAGATATAATTTGGAGTCTTAATAAAATATTTAAACTGCGGGAAACTGCAAAGTTATTATCATTCATTTTGTGAAGACTGCTTTTGAGACGGCATGATGACAGTAGCCATAGCATGATTTATAATTTGTTTTTATTGCACTATGTTCTAATCATATTGAAATGATCAGATTAGTCTGGTCTTCAATTATTGTATTTATATATTTCTTATAAACCTTATTAGTTGTGCATTAACATTCCATTCTTGTTAGAGAAGTTCAGTAGTTGTAAGAAAAAGTCATGGTTTCAAGCAGTGTCATAGTATGAACCTATTTAAAATTCACAGAAGGGTCTATCTACTCCAATCAATATCTTTGTAAGATTTCAGTTGCGCCATGCATATCCTTCACAGGAATGATTTAAAACATCAGCACAAAGCATTCTTAATTTTATTGCCTGCTGAAAATTAAAATTAATGATGCTGACATCCACAATTAACAATGAAAAATGCAGATTCCCATAATTACTTTAGCAATAACATTGTTTCTCAACAACAGCTCAAGGTGCTCTCTTTTTCCCTTTCAACATTCAGTAAAACACAAAAAGACGGCTCCATTACATTTTATTTGCTATAGGAAACAAAAAAGCTAACAAAAATCCTCCGCTCTTTTGGGAATCTCTTACCATGCATAATTAAGCAAATTTGATTGGAATTAAGCATGACTTCTTTGGTTGAGCTTTAATTAATGCAAATCAGGCATCTACATCCCTAAGATTAATTTCAGCCAATTAAAAAACAAAGCTTATTGGAAAGTGTAAAAGTGTTCAAAGTAGAGAAGGAAGGTTTTTTCCTTCCCAATCTCATCTTCCTAACAGGCACTCAGGAGATTTTTTTTCCCCCTCAACTTTGATCATTAGTATGGAAACTGAAGCAGGCTCTATGAATTCAAATCTACTGGAAAATTACCATCACCAGATGAATCATAAACTTTTGTCCCACAGCTTAATACAATACATTATGATACTTAAAGGATTTCCAAAATTGTTGTTACTTCTGGTTTTTTGCAAGTCATAAAAATCTTAGGTTTGTGTTCCTGAAAGGGCAAAATCATTAGCTAACGTTGAATTTACAGAGAGTGGTCAGTTTATTAAGTATTACCTGCTTGCTAATGCAACCAGCCAGCTTCTCTAAACAAGTCATTTGGCTGCAAATGAACACTTACAGCACACAGATTCACTTACTGTTGGACTAAGCATTAGAACAGATAACATATATATTTGTTTTGGAACATGGAGTGAGTGTTGGTACCATACCTGCCTCTAGCACCTCAGAAACACCCTCCTGGGATTTTCATGCATTACAGTGTCTAAAGTTTACTGATAATGGTGTGATGAACAAAATGCATCCAGTCCACAACATTTTTCTAACCAAGAAGCAGCATGTTAAAGGGACAGGTCAGGGGAGAACGGCCAGACTTGTTAAAGGTAACAGGAAGGCAGCAAGGGCAAAAATAACAGTTCAGTACAATGGTGGAGTGCAGGACCCTAAGAGCAATTTGGAGGCTAAAGTGGGTCCTACCCAGTATTTGTTAGCTGTCCCTAAGAAAGTAAATGCAGTCAATGAAAAGTATACTTAACCATTTAGTCACTGCTCTTAACAGAACACCATTTAGGCTGATATTACAAATGCTTTTTTTTTAGCTACTTTCAATATGTTGGAAAACAAAAAAAAACAATTGAATAATGTAGGGTGGTATATGATATGTGCGTGGAGGCGTGTGTCCAGGTGAACAGACATCCATCCAGGGTGTTCCCCAGCCTAGTGCCCACTGCGGCCTGGAATTGGCTCCAGGCTAAGGTGACCATGGCAGGGCAAGAGGGTGGAAGTGGGATGGATGGAGGAAAGGATGTTACAATCGGAATAATGGGGAAATAAAATCTAGAAATCTAGATAGAATTCCAACTGAATGATAAACATGCAAGCTTACAATATTTTCATGGGTAGTACTGTTTTTAAACCTTCTATGCTTGTGCCCAGGGTCTCCGGTTTCTCCCCACATCCTAAGGTGAATTGCAGTTGCTGGATTGTTCATAGGTGTGAATGACTGTGTGAATAGTGTACGTGGTCTGCGATTGGCTGTCGCCCCATCCTGGGTTATTCCCTGCCTTGTCCCTGCATCTTATGGGAAACGCTCTGGTCCCCTGCGACCCTGCATAGGACAAATGGGTATGGAAAATGGATGGGTGAACATTCCACAGTGTATACACATAGAACTCTATAATTTAAGCACTGGATCGAAAGCCATTAGAAACAATACTGAAAATATTAGCCGCCTTAGCTTAAAGTAGCCCAGTTTATCGAAATTTTAGATCACATGATCTAGTCATTGTAGGAAATGTATTATGCAGAAATTTTTAAGTCCTGCCAGTCTTTTTTGCCTTTATACCAACAGAGTATGCGACAGGGGAAAACAACAAATAAACAAAGACACAAACAAATAAACAAACAAATGGGATTTTAGAAGAAATTTGGGATATTTGGTTTAATAATAGTTAAATAATACTATCACTGTAGGACCTGACCCCAATATGCTGCCAAGATGACAATTGTAAATGGAGAGGTACCTTTTCAGTAGACAAAAGACAGTGAGAGATTGATGTTAAAGTAACTTGCCATAAAATTGCAATCATTGTCTGCTCATCTGTGACTTTCATCTAACCCTTTATTGATAGCGAGTGAGGTGTTTACACTGTTTATCAACTTTACTTAGCTGATACAGCAACAACTTTGTTGACCTTATTTTATTGGTGTCTTAAGCATATTTCACTGTATCGGCATACTAATGATGCTGAAGATGTTTGTATTAAGCTATTAATTAGGCAGATTGTGTTTGTCCATGTTATTTAACATACATTTTTCCCTGTTTTGACCAATATATGTATGGGAGTTATGATTTATTTTGTTACATACTAGTAAACAAAGCATAAACCTTAACGATTTTGAGCTGGAAAGCACCTTCACCAAAGGACACGTCTGCATGCTAATCTCCGTCTACATCGTCCTGTGAAAGCCTGAACATCGATTTGATCTCTCACATCAAAAGACAAATAGTGATGCGAGTCAGCAGTTCTTCTGTCAAAGTCATTCCTTGATGCAATTCTTCACAAATGCATCTTTATGGGGGCTAGAACCAAGCATTTGGCAATCAAATCTATTGGCATTTCTTTAAAGAAGATTCATGATGTGCACTCGAATGAAATTGGACACAAACAGTGCCACACCTGCCAGTCCGAAAGGAGATATACTTGGTGCTTAGATTACACTAATCCCAATGTCTTTACCTGTTATGTGTTTCATTTATGCTGTCTTTAAAGATCAGGCTCAGGCATTTAAGGGAATAAATCAAATGTGTTCAGAGTCATTCGCAAAAAGTACAAAGCACAAATGAAAACCCTTCATGCATTCCTAACAATAAAAACATCTAAGTATCCTGCACTTCTTGATTTACTGTGTAAGGGGACAAATTTAATACTAGCTCTCTGATGTAGTTAGTTTAAAGAATAAAATATGCGCAAGGGCAAACCATTGTCTATTCTAGTAGCACAGGGAATACTCTGCATCAGATATTTTATACAACAGCTGCTATGTTGAATTTTGTCAAAGAGAAGATCAGTAAGGTGCTGAAACAGGAAACTTCATTTTAGTATATTCAACAAAAAGCATCATAGTTGTAATTTGCTCTTGGTCCACTGTTTTGTTCTATATGTATAATCTAAAATGCCACAAGCGTATATTTTTTTTAGATGTTTGGCTCTCAATGGTTTACGTCGTTCTTTCTTCATTCAGCAATATTCTGCTAATGCCAGTGCAACAGACCTTTTAACAAATTAGAACCACAATGTCGTTAAAGTTATTTTGCCTACATTCCACACATTGTAATTGTGATTCATCCGCCAGCCAAACATTTGCTTTTGCCTTATTCCACAAAGTGCAAACAAAATAACCCGCGTGTGACTTTTATAGCCCCACATAACCACACATGTGCATCATTTCAAGGGCACAGTGACTAAAAGTCTGTTCAGTCCAGTTTTTCTTAAGCTGTCGGAAAAAAAAAAATTTGGAAAGACTTCTAAAATTCCATGCTATCAGCAGTGGCTTTAGAAACACTTTAATTAATCTTCCTCAGATTGTCTCTGATGTGAAGAGGGAGCCTCTGCTTCTCGTCGTCTTCTGGCTACTGCGGCATGTGAATGGGGAGACGCCGCAATGTTGTTTTGCACCCAAGGGAGAGACGGCAGAACAATAAGGTCCCTTGGGACCATTTTAGCTGCGGCACCAAATCTGAATACATTACAGGGAAATCAGGGGAGGGACACAGCACAAACTGTGTCCTTTGCACAAAGCGGGGGAAATCTGGAACTGTTCATAGCCCTGTAGACGTTCCTTAACATTGAACTTTTGTCTAGTGTTTTTCCACTCAGGTTAGTCCCAAATATATTATTACATCAGAGCTCCCTCAAGGGTAAAAATCTGTAATAGACAAGAAGTACAGTACTTTTAAAAGTGAAGCCTAATGTTAGCAGATGCTAAAGTTAACGGTTCCCTAGTATGTCCACTGTGCCCTTTTGCAATTTACACACAGTGTTTCCTGATTGGTCTTTTAAGTAAGACCCCGCCTTCTCTTATGGGCCCCTTGCCACTTCGTCTCCACATGACTCATTTTGATGACGTAAAGAAAAATTACCTATAGTACACACACTTTGTATAAGATATAAAGCAAAAATAACCCAAATTTTACCAAATTTATTACACACACACACACACACACACACAGGTCTTTGAGGGGACTCTCTATTCATTTCTATGGGGAAAACTCTAATCACAACATGACAAACTTAATCCCTACCCAGCCCTAACCTTAACCATAAGTAACCAAACAAAGTGCAGTACTTTTGGCATTTTTACTTTTTTTGACTGCATGATTGCATTCACAGATCTTCGTGGGGACCTGAAAAAAACAGGTTTTTATTATATTCTGGGGGACATTTGGCTTGTACACTTGTAGGTACATTAATATGTAAGGGGTCTCCTTTTTGCAAAAAACGAATAAAAAAAACATAATTTATGGAATAAAATGTTTGCTTTCTTTAAAGAACCATTAAGCATTTGTGTGGATTGTATGTGTGTGGATTATGTTTATACTACATTGTGGGGACCAAATGTACCCCACAATGATACAAAAACGGTAACTTTGACTTTGTGGGGACAGGTTTTTTCAGGTTTTAAGTTTATGCAACCAAAAAACTAGACATGCCTCGTCTCATATTTTGTTTGGTTACTTATGCTTAAGGTTAGGGCTGGGTGGGGGTTATGGTTGTCGTGTCCCCACAAAGATTTAATTACAACCCTAGAATGTGTGTGTGTGTATGTGTGTGTGTGTGTGTGTGTGTGTGTGTGTGTGTGTGTGTATGCATGTGCGTCTGCATGTGTGTGTGTGTTTTCTTTCCATTCTCACCTCACTACTATCAGTGGGTGGAAAATCAATAGTCCCTTCCTCTCAAGTGTATCAGTCTCTGAGATTAGGAGGAGGAAGAATGTGCTTCTTCCAAAGGAAAACAAAGGGCCTCATATATTCTCGACAGGATTTCAGCAGCTCTGACTGCCACACCTAATATGCGTTTCCACTTAACTCTTGTACCATCCAATACACATATCCGTGAACCTTACCCTGCCTTACTCACCAAGGGCTGTGGAAGGTGGGACCGTCTTTTGAGGCGTCTGGAAAACTGTGTAAAAAAAACAGCAAATGCCAGTCGGCAAGGCCATTAGCCATGATGGGCCATAAAACCAAGAAGCTAGATGGTGCATCCTTTGGGAGAGTGAAAAAACACTGCCAGTAGAATTTTGTTCACTTGCATCGTGACGAGACATCTGGATGCAGGATCTTGTTGTTTCCAGAGTAATTGTTTAAAATAGAGCATCCCTTCATTTAAAATACCAAGAACAGTTTTACGATCTTCTTCCACTAGCAAGCCAGTATAAAATATCTCTGTTCCTCTTTACCAGATAAGAGCAGTCCTGATGACTACGTGTTTTTTTTTTTTGTAAAAGATTTCTCAGACAGCGCGTGATGTTTTACTGACATCCTGCAGAGGACACTGTTGCTTGGCATTGTTTAGGTTCCTGCTGAAGATCTACCCTGATATGGAGCAGCGCAATTCATCAGTCATCGGCGTTGTTACAAACTTTAATTCACGTGAACTATTGATAAATGCAATAAATTCACGATCAACATACAGATTAGTGGCTACAATCTAATATTTCAACCTCCAGTTTTTTTAAATATAGATAGCACATATGAAGCATAAGCCACTGTACAGATGCAGACAAAGAAATTAGGCTTAAATCAGAATGATCATATGTTTATTTGTTCTGTACAAGGGTATGGGGGTTGAGAGCCTATTACAGAAGCTATGGACACAAGGCAGGGGCCACAAACCATTGCAGGGTGTAAACACTCATAATTCAGCAACTACAATTCACCTCATTGTGTTTTTGGTCTCTGGCAGGGAGGGGGACTGGAGCACCTGGAGGAAACCCAACGACGACATGGGGAGGACATGCTAACTCCACACACATGGAGCCATGGTGGAGGCTCAAGCCCTGGTCCCAGAGGTGTGAGGCAACAGCGCTAACCACCATGCCACACTCATTGTTGTTGTTGTTACATGAGTGGGTTAGTAGGTAGGTAGGTAGGTAGGTATCACTGTTTCCTCACATGTCTGTGGTGGGGGGGTCAGGGGGCTTCAAATTTCCACCACCAATTTGTTGGTGAAGATCTTCTCCCCATATTTCCTCCAGGTACTCCGGTTTCCTCCCACAGTTCAAAGACGAGTAGACAAACTATTTTCCTTTTATTGCATTTGGCCTGATAAGGTGCTGAGACAAAAAAAAAAAAAGCTTCACTGTGGATTATAACTTCACTTCACTGTAAATGATTAATCATTTATATAGTGCTAGATATAATTCACAAAGGGTGATTTTTTTTTTTCTGAAATGTGAATGTTAAATGCATATTTGTTCGTGCTGCGAGAGTGACATCATTAAATTGACACACAAGATCGTCTGGAAACTTTATTCTGATCTTGATAAATAATTACTGAAATGTCTTACTTGATGAAGATACTTTTTCAGGAAACCATTTTCTTTGATCAGTAATAACATTGTAACCATTTGCAGTATATTTCCTCATTGTTTAATCCGAATGAAACGAGAAACAATCCAGACATGTATTAAGCTTGTTTAGTTATTACTGAATAAATTACGAGTAAATAATGAATCTCATTAACATATGTCCAGAGACATCTAATGTTTATAAGATCAATTTATCTATGTAAGAAATTCATTACGTTAATCACTAAATTCTCATATTTGTGTTTCTAAGAATGATTACAGTTAGCAGTTATAAGAGGACTTTATTATAAAGTATACCAATTAAAAATCCTAATATATTTTATCTACTGCGTTTCTGCAAGCCGTTTACGTACCAGATCCATGTATTAAAATGCAAGTACATTTCTGGATAATTCATAAATAACATTTATCTTGAAGAACAAGAAACCAGATGACACAATTATAACTAAGCTTGAATTAATATGAGTGTCAAGTTCACATCAAACTCAATTTTGTTTTGAAGTACCTCTTAAACTCAACATGATTAATTATCAAAAAATGCACTTTAAAGGACGGTTTCATGCTGGGAAAAACTTTTGTAGAATCTTAAGCTTCCTGTGATAGATGTACAGCGTGTTTGATTTATGAACACTTATACTCCTAATACTGTATGATAATATAATCGACTATACCTTCATTTATACTATAACTAGTTTCACATGTCGTCTGGTAAACATTAACACCAAATCCAAAGTTTATGGACTTTTGATTAGTTGATATTGTAACAAAAATAGCTGGCATACAAATCATAAGATGTAGGACAAGATAATTAAGAGTACTGCATACAGAGTTCCAGCTTTCAGCAATCGTTGAGTATTGTTAACGTTCATATCTGTAAAATCTGTCTCCTTTAAGCTGTATTGTCGCCTTGTGCAATTCTAGGGAAGACAGTGTGAATGGGGGTTGCATTTGGTGTTCCTTTGAAATAGGGCTAACATTAATATATAATCCTTAATTATTAAGCATTTACGTAGAAACCATAAATGTCAGTGGCTTGAGTTTGTTTTAATTAGTAGAGCCTTATTTATTACAGTAATCAAACACATATTTTGTTGGCACAAGTAACATTTATTGACAAATATATAGGCCTACACAAGGTTAAAATGCAATTTAGAGTTTGAGTAATAACGGCAACATTCAAAGAACTTAAAGCATAACTGTGACATTGGTTCACCTGCTGAAATTTGTCTCAATATGTCTTAAGGAGCACTAACACAATGTAGCAATACTTTTCATTCAAGAGATGCTCTTGAGTATTTTGTGTTCCGCATATGTTTTCATACGGTTGCGTTTTGGTTTTTAAAATGCCTTCCTTCATTCATGCCACTGCTTCATTGTCAGAGCGTTTGATAGTTCGGATGTTCAGAGCCATGTTGTGGCATACGTTTGTATGTTAGTCAGAGCACTCCGAAATCTCAGAAGTATAAACATTTAGTAAGGTAACCTGCGACTGAACCTGAGGCTGAATTTGCTGGATTACTGCTATAATCATGCATTATAACCACCATTATTTTCGAGGTGGACCTATTATCGTCCTCCGTTCCTCATTCTTATGAGCATGATGGACAATCTGTCATGAAGACCTTGAATGAGGGCAGAAATTCTGCCACATCAGGATTTCGGGAAAGTATGTATCACGCGTTGGTGGGGGCAGGGGCTACATGATGGGGAGGGCAGTGTGGAGATATGATTCTTGAACTTTTAAGCTTGGCGAATATAACTTTTGCTGGTGTTAATACCTTTTAACCCCCACACCTTTTAAATAACCTTTGTAACTTTTGCAAACGCATGTGGTTTGCCTTAAATTAAGGCCATTTTATTCAAATTGCAGAACACGCCTCAAATCCCTTATTTCAACCCTATTCTTTAGCAAAGTCTACATGCAGATATACCCTTTGGCACTTATACATACTGGCTTATATAAGCTACATATTCCGTTTGCATGCTAATGAGCATCTGGCAAGAAAAAAAAATCATCAAAGAACAACTTATCTATAGGGTACCCTGACCTCAACAAGTACCATCCAAACCATAACCAAAATGATGTGCAATACAGAGAAGTACAGTACCTTTCCCCAAACAAGTCTCTTTATTGCAATATTTTTTTTGTTCCACTTCCTTTATTTGTCTTTTGTCCAGTGGTGGAAAGTAATGAAGTACAATTACATCAATACTGTACTTAAGTATTTTTTCACATGCCTGTACTTTACATAAAGTAGATTTAGCTGTGGAGACTTTTGACTTTTACTCTGCTATCTCTTGCAGCAAATGTTTATTTTTTCTACTGTACTACATTTCCCTCAGCATTGCATTACATTCCATTTTACAGTCACATTGCTTTTTTTTAATTGGATGAAGGGGAAAATAGTGGCAGGACGGATAATGCTGAGTTTTTCTTGTCAAAGTAAAGCCCAGCGACTCGAAGCAGGGAGTAAGTGTCAGAGGTTTTGAATCCTATCAGCTCTTAGAAACCTTAATAAGAGTGAGATGAAACCTTTGGGTGTTGTGTTTTTTTATTATGGTTGGACAGATTGATTGCTATACAGTTTACACAACATACAACATCTTTTGATTCATTATGGACAGTGCTCTGGAAATAATAAGAAGTGATTCTTGGATTTTTATGCTCAGGCTAACTTATTGGTGAATTGTGAATAACATGTTGGTAACGTCATGACAAAAGAGTTAAAATTGGCATCCTTATGCCATTAGCTGGTAAGTTTTATTTATTAACACACACATATCGGGCTTTGCGATATGATCAAAATCTAATATCTTGATAGCGATACATATCACGATATACTTCATTTTCTGTAAATTCAATGAATAAATGGTTTATATAAAATGACCACATGGAAAAACCTATTTCTTATTACATTTTGAATTATTTATTCGACAAATAAAAGGTACTTTTAATTTTTTTCCCTTTTATTTGAAACCTCTGTGCAAATTTCCAATTATGCATATCACAAAATATAAGATATTAATGTATAAAATATGTATGAAAACCATGAACTGTTGGCGCATGCATGGGAAAGATCAGGCAGCATTTTGAAATGTTGTGCAGCGTACGCATGCGTGAAACCTAGGTCGCATGCGGTGAGCAGAACAGGCAGTGACAATCGGGGCCTTCATGAGAATGTCCTGCTTGCATCCATGCCGTGTATAAGAGTGTGATTTGCGACACAGTTAAATAACCTACATGTATAATATGAAATGCTAGATGTTTTTCTATTGTCACATGACATATATCGTCATATCGCACAGTCCTACACACATATATCAGAGCATGTGCCCAGCGTAGATGTGCTTATCAGCAATAATCATTGTAGTTGGTTAATTATGTATTACCTTATTTCAGATAACACAATGGAGCATATTATTTCTGAAGCTCTGATTATTATATTGTTGTATTTCAATGTTTAGATTGGAAAGTACAACGCTATCATGCTTGAACTTTTGTATTTAACAAATGTACCTATAGTAGATACACTTAATGCCATGTTATTCAGTTACATCAGGGATTACAAATTCAGGTACTTTTACTTAATACTTTAAGTATAAACAAGTACTTTCTTACTTTAACTTAAGTGGAAAGGCCAATGGGGTACCTCAACTTTTACTAGAGTATCTTTTTCCCCTGTTTATTTATTATTATTTATTATACTTAAGTAGATTGTTTGAGTGCTTCATTCACGGCTGTTTTGATCTTGTACCGTCCTGTCTCTTTTTGCACTGCTGTTTGTCCTATTGCCCCCCCCCCCCATGCACCTGTTCCATACCCTACAATTGTGGCATTAGAATTTCACTGTGTTTCTTGGAACACGTCATGATAACAATTCGAAACTTGAAATAAACATTTTTTTTTTCCCAGAAAATAACTGATTAGATGTTTAATTTTGTTAATATACTTACTTTTTATTTATTGCAGCCCTGTATAATTTTGTATTTGTGTATTTTATGGGTTAGTATTGTGCTGTAGATTTATTAATAGCTTACTTGCAGACTTATTTGAGTAATAAATACCCAGACTGCCTTAGAATCATCCAAAAGGATTTGGAATCTTTTTCTGAGGGTACCTGCTGGAAGGTACTCAACATCCCCCTGCAATCCCTAGCTGTAACAGAACACCCATATAGTAAAATAAGCCTTCATGATCTTCATATTTTTCTAAAATTCTAGATGACTCCATTCAAGTCATTTTTAACAAGTTTCATTTTCTCATAGATTGTAAATGTTAGAATTTTGAAGTCCATGCCCAGTGAAATTTGCTTAGTGTACACTTAAGCTGATATAAAGTGCACGTGAGGCTCACTAGAAGCTCATAAACTCATAAACATTTTATCTTTCATGCAAACATAATGCTACTATTTGTAGCTTCCATCATTGTAGTGAGTCTCTGCCAAGGTTCTGTGTGTGTGTTTGAAGTTTGCATGTGTGGTTGTGGGCTTTCCTCTAGGTAATCTGGCTTCTGTGTGACTGGTGTGTGAGTGTGCCCAGCGATGGATTGGCACCCCATCCTAGGTTGTTCCCTGCCTTGTGTCCATAGTCTCCGGACCCCCTTCAACCCTAAATAGAACAAGCAGTTTCAGAGGATGGATGGATGGATAGTTACTCTATCAGAATGAACTTTATGCGGGCCAAGGTTAAGGCACAAAACATTCAGGTTCTAATCTTTTTTTTTTTATTATTTTATTTTTTTCAGGTTCTAATCTAAGTCATTTGCAAATGTACATTGCCGACCAGTCCTTCTTTATCATGCAAAATGTTTCTCAGGCAGTAATGTGGATCAAGAGTCAATAAAGAAAAGGGGAAGCCCATTGTGTTATTTTAGGAAACAAAACACGCTTATTTGCCAACCAGGAAGGGATTTTTGGTAGGACCCCTGTACTCAACATGGGTGACAAGTGAATGTAGAGATTTTGATCATGAAAACGTTCACTGAAGCACTCATAATGATATCTTTAGCAAGCTGGTGTCCCTAAGTCACCCATAGTATGTGCTCTGTGACAGATTATCATCACGGGGGGGGGTGTTCCCTGTCTTGTTCCTGCCCTTTGCTTCCTGGGAGAGTTTCCAGGCTCATGCCCTGTACTGGAAAAGTGGTTATGCAAGATGGATGGACAGATAGATGCATATCGGTGTTAATTATTACAGATTTACTATGAAACGTTTTATTATTTTCAATATATATATATATTTTTAATATTTCTTATTAAATGACTACAGAGTTGTATGGTTTCTGTGACGTCTTTTGGATTTACTGTGTCTCAACTCCACCTGTGTCAAAGAGGAGATTTATTTAGCTATCGCAACCAAACTGGTATTAATCAGGTTTTTTTTTTTTTTAATGAATCTCAAGAACTACGTCCAATTTTCAACTCCCAGCTTAAAGAACAGCCAACACTTTTAAATGAATCTTACAGCATGAGCAGTGTTACACATATAAAGAATGATTGAATTTTAAAGTCTCCTTCACGTTGACAGAATATACATAATTAAGTCGCAAGGTTATGAGGAGGTGTGTGCCAGTGTTATGTGTGCAATGCACGTTATTTGAGAGGTAAAACAATTAACAGAGAAAGGGAAGATACTATGGCATGTTAACATTTATTTATTTATTTTATATTATTGAAAATTCCCGATGGCAGCGTTCTCCCTGTGTGTGTTTGATCTGCTGATAGTGAGATTTATGTATGCTACCCAAGCTGATTTTTTGATTCTAAAGGACAGAGCATCTCATTTCTTGTCACTGTCTCCTAAATTCCTCAAGGTACAATTAGCATTTTGTTTGACAAAATGTTGAAAGGTTCATAGATTGATCTTTGCTAAAATGCAGCGAGATGTTTTTTCAAATGCAAATTTTGACATTTATTAACTTTTATTCGGGATCTGTTTATGGATTGTAAAACTGTGCATACATTTAATGGGAGGAAAGTGAAATTACAATGTTTAAACACAATCATAGCAACATGCTAACTGCATAATGCAATGCTACAGTGGAAGGATATTTACTGTCCCTGATTTATACCTCCTTTGTGGTGATTTTAAGAACCAGGAAACCAGTGTTTCTTAGATGGACCCTTTCAGAAAACTGCATTTATTGCAAATGTTTTTTCACTGGAGTGTTTTTCCAGCTGAAATAATGTCAGCATTTTCCCACCTTCAAAGTTCCTTTGTTTCCACATCTATTAACAATTGTAATTGTGCAAGAACGCTTACTAAATAAGCACAGTAAATAAGCCAGGAAACTTATGATTTCCTTTTAGTAGAGATTAAAGGTACAATTCTTCTGTGTCATGCCAAAATTTATTGAAATCATAATGTTGACAGCATAAATGCACTCTTAAGTGTTGCAGCCATATCCACTCTCCATTAATTTCTATAAGAAAATCTCTCATCCCAACATGACGACCTTAACACCTACCTAGTCCTAACCATAACCATAAGTAACCAAACTAAATACAAGACTTTTGGCATTTTTAATTTTTTGATTTCATTCACCGATCTTTCTGTTATGGTCCCCACAATGTGAAAATGGCAGGTTTTCATGACATTGTGGGGAACAATTGGTCCCCACAATGTCATATAAACATAATCTATACACACACGCACACACACACACACACACACACACACACGTGTATAAACAGATCTCTAACCGAATGTATAATTATGAAATATTGTAAGCATAGCATCATGTGCTACGTTGTGCATTATTTTTAAATGGCTGTTCTTTGTCTGTTCCTCACTAATTAGACATCTCATCTACTTTACATAGACACAACATTGCTTATTTTTTTTTAATTTCACATGCCCATATCTTAATTGGGGATCGTTCTGTAAATATGTTGAAATTTCCTTTATGGGACAGTCTCTGTTAACTGTTTTTAAACAAAGACAATAACCATCTGAAAGGCTAGATGATTAAAGCAATTGAAGTTTCCCTTTGTTTTGAGAAAGTCCACCACATTCGCGAAGCATTTACAGAATGAGAAATGTACGAAATTACATCTGTCATCCCTCTTCTGTTATGTTCTGTTCTATGCATCCATATATTCATCCATCTTTCAGCTGCTAGCCCTGTACAAGGTCATCTGGGCTCTGTACATCAATACTGGAAATACGTAATTAATGCAGTTAAGATTTTTGATTGGGGTCTGTAATTTCGAAATTGAAAAGTAAAGTCTTCCACATGAGAAAAGTAATTGAAAGGAAAAATATTATTTAGATTTTTTATAGTA
>JAODJW010000001.1:43070007-43123053 GCA_026777045.1 Hyperopisus bebe | reverse complement strand
AAATGTGGAATAGTTCAATGTTTTCTCATTAGAGGTATGTAGTTCATGAATTAAAATGAATATTCTTTTATCTGCAGGTTACTGGAACAAGATGCCCTCAATGATCTCCAAGTTTGCGTAGAAAGGTTAAAGTCCAACCCAGAAAGTATCTGCTTGTCTTTAGCAACGTGCTAAAACTATGTAAGCCCACACCCTCCTGAGGTTTACTGCTGGCCAGGCTTTCTTGTTTGACTGGAGAGTAATACCAGATACATCTTCCAAGATGTATAGTGTCCTCCTACAAGTCTTATTTAAATCCCTTCCATTGATACAGTCTGCAGCGGGTATCAACCTGGATTAGATATTGATGTTTACTATGACACAATCTGGTCAAGATCTTTGACTTCAGGAAAGTCTGTCTCCTCTTGATTCACCACAATTTTGGTGATTTGTTCATTTTGTTAAGCCTCCTGTTGCAGGTTTACTTGTTTCTCCCAACTTAGTGAATTTGTGAAAGTTGCAGCTGATCTCTCACCCATGATGTGGAAATGCCCAGAAGTGGACTAATTGTGGAAATGATGTTGATGTGGAAATGATGTTGATGTGGAAATGATGTTATCATTGTGGTTTCTCCTCATATTTTGACATGTCTATAGGATGTGTAACCAATGTGCACAGGTGCAGAATTCTCCCTCCAAAGGCAACCTGGTCACATGACAAATTACAAATAATGTAGTTGTTCCCAGCAGTGAGAATCAACCCAAAATGTAAAAAATGATAAACTATCTCAAACTGACTTCCTGTTACGAGGTAATCTAAGACCTGGATGAAGTTAGCACAAAAAAATGCATGTTTGTAACAGCTGTGAAAGTGCAGATAGATATTAGCGTCAAATGATTAATATCCAAGTATAAGCTATCATTGTGTACTCAGGGACACAAACCAGGGACAATATGGCTGATGTTAAAATTGGATGTGTATAAGATAAATATAAACTAAAGTTTGTATAAGGTATGTAGTTAGTACTGTGTCTTTCATTCTCAATATGTTTACCAATGTGATTTTTTAAAAATATGAATGGAAAATTTTAAACACATTTAAGTAGCTTGATTATCTGTGTGCTATGGCTCTGTTAATTAGGCCATGTGAGGCCTGAGTCGTCCCTGTGTGTCTACAAGTCACCTCATTGATTACCCAGAGCACAGAGGAAATGCTCATGCATCTCATGTACATTACAACAAATGTTCTCTTTGCATTAGAATTGAATTGTGATTGTTATGTTCAATCAATGAGAAAGGTCAAAAGATCACTTCTGCCAGCAATTTAATGGAGAAGTCGATGGGGATTCATTTTAATCACGGCGACTGTTTCAAAATGAGCACAACTGAGTCTGTCAAGACTGCAATAATTACTACTATTTTTATAAGTTTACCTTGCAATTTCAATATCTGCAGATATTTTTATGTATCAAGGGCTATTTAATCCTGAATCGTAGGGTGTGGTACAATCATTACAATGTTTATGGTGCGTTTAGTGCATGTAGGTGCTGCAGAATTGGTTTTCTGTTCTATTTTGTTCAGTTTGCAATGTTGTAAGATGATACAACCATCTAACCGCTTATTCTGTTCAGGGTTGTGGGAATTCAGGTAATGGTGTAAAGGGCATTAAATCAATGGTATAAATGTGCAAGAGAAGACAACAACATAGCAACATCTATGGTAACATTAAAAAATGCCATAAAAGGTAAAAAGTACTGATACACTAATATTGACATCCCATCATCCCAGATTTTATACTGTATGCTACCATCATCCCAGTTGTATTTTAAGGAAGCAAAACAATCAAACCAGTGATCATGCATCCATGACTGCATGTATGAAGCTAAGTGTGGATCTGTAATGATACAGAAACTTTTCAAATATTACTAGACAGACTGATATATTGGTTATTCTCCAGTGGAGAGTATATATCTTACAGGGAACTACTTTTTACGCCTTTGCCATACTGATAGGCCTTAAACCAGGGCTCTTACAATCTGGCCATGGGTTCCAAATCTAGGCCTTGTTTTCAGTTCTCCCAGGTAGTTTAATAATTACTGATTCTGATTGGCCAGAGACTTCACACCTGGCTCACAGGTAAAGAAAAGCTGGAAAATCAGGAGCGCTGGATCCTGCAGGACTGAGATTTGAATGGCTTTGCCTGAGAGGGCTAGTCTAGTTACCATTTATATTTCCAGGTATTTATATGGTATTGTGAAATCTAATGATGGTCTCATCGGGAATCACGTATGTAACACTCAAGTCTGTTTTCTGTAATCCAGTAATGTTCTGTGTTCCCACGTAATGAAAACTCAGTTCATTATGCTTGACTGGGTAATCATTGTGCATATATTTATTTAACGTGCTTCTCGTTTTTCACGACAAGTATGATACGGGCAACACATGAAACGCGAAATTTGTTGTAATCAGGAATAATATTGTATTAAGTCATATGAATAAATCAGCAACATCTTCTGTGTTATTGCTTTAAGACACATTGCAAATGTGATTTTAACCATGGTGAAACAAGTCATTCAAGAAGAGCATGGCCGGTCTGTGAAAGAGCCCGTTTTTTAACAGCTCTGCAGGTGCAGAGACCAAGTAAGGATCTGCACTCTGAATGACAGAGTTTGACTGCAGAGGGTAACAGCACCATTGTGGTAGGTTCCCATTTAATGAGTTCCACTGCAATAAACACAATAAACCAAAAAACATTACATGAACATAAGCCGTCTAGGAAACGACGTACCAGTTGATAACTTTGCTAGGACTTATAATCATATAGAAACATATATCATTATATACATGTCTCTCTGCTGCATGATGTACTGACAACTAAAAGAAAAAGTACATCACGATATTTAAACATCATGCATGGAAGGTTCTTTTAATTAATGTTATGTACAATATAAAGATAATCAATGTTTATAAGTGAACTTCATGAAAAACTGGTGTTGTTGAGGTCTTTCCTGTGTTAGAAATTTTATGTAAATTTGAAAAGGTTTATTGTAATGCAAGGAGTATTTTAATTAATTTTCGAAATGTTACTATAATATACATCTTTTTAGACTATAGCAGCTGATATGTAAGAATAAGGATGTAATCAATTATAAATAAATGGACTGATCCTAGGTAATGTTTAGTATGGTACCTATTGTTATTATATTTTATGATGTCTCATGCATTATTTATGAAACCATAGGGCAATTAACACTAATAGAAGTATTTCTTTTCAGATACTACTTCAGAATTAAATTGGCATGCTGGAAAATGGATTTCACTGTGTTCTAGATACAAGGCAAGTGTAACAGTATATTTGTGTCTAACAGGCAATTGCAGTCTCAGTCGAGACATTCAAAGGAAATGTTGTTCCTTGTACTGGGTCTTGCTTTAATTAACATTTGCACATTGTGCATTATATTAAAATACGTTTGGACCTTGCATTGTCATGTTGTGATGTTAGCTATAGTACAGTATGTTTTGACCTTGTGTGAAATTTTGAGGCAAGTAATGCATTTAAGGTAAGATAAAGTCTTTTCTACCAGGATTAATGCACGGTTTTTGGATTTAGTTTATTCCTTTTGAGATTAGGTTGTCTTTTGGCCTTTCAAAAACACAAGATAGGTACCATAACATCTCTATTACATATGAGATAAGAAGGTCAGACCATTTAGACTGGGTGTATGAAGCCAAATAACTTTGCTCTCTGCTGGAAATAACTTAAGTCTCCATTTCAGTGTATGAGATTATTACACTAAAAGTTAGATTTGATAAAGCGTATTGCCCTTCCCTTTATCTTCCAACTACTTATCCTGGTCAGGATCATGGAAGAGGTTGAAAAGCCTCTTCCAAATAGCAAAGGGGCAGTGGCAGCTGAACGGTTTTGGGAAGCCTGCTTGAGGTACCCTGAGCAAGCTTTGTCACATATGGGTTAAATGCAGAGGACACATTTCGTTATGCTATGTTTGCAGTTGCTCTTTTAGTAAGTAAGTAAGTAAGTAAGTAGAGTTTTAATGTCACCCCAACGATACACAATAAGTGTACAGTGAGACGAAATATCGTTCTCCATATGTGCAACATAAAACACAACAGCACACCAGACAGATCACAATGAGGGTGAGAGGGGTGATAATTTACACTATACTTATATACAACTATTTATCTAAATCAACATACATTAAAAAAAGGGGTACAAGCCTGTGTGGGACTCCAGCACATCACAGAGAACATACTGCAGTCCATTTAGAGTAGCATAACTCCATGTTTATGGACTATAGGAGGAAATCAAAGCATCCAAGGCATACTGAAGCACAGTGAGGAGGCACAAGTTCTGCATGCAAGGAGCAGAGGTGAGATCCAGACCCCCAACCCTGCTGGTGTAGACCTGCCCACTGAGCCACTGTCCCACTCAAACAATGTATCAGGTAAAATAAATCAACCCTTAGTAAAATAAACCCTTACTTAAACCCTTACTTACTGAGTGCTAAGCCCTACTGCCCAGTGCTTTAAGTTACTTGCCACCAAGATAAGTAGTTATTGCATAGACTTACCTACATATTATTTTGTACTTCAGACTGTAACAGTTAAAATTGTTACAGTACAGCAGACATAAATCTGCTCTTTGCTGTCACGTTCATAACATACATGCACATATATTAGAATTCTTACAGTAGTATGTATAATTTTGAAATGTATTTCTTCATGAGTTTTCATATCTTGTGCTAGGTTGTGCTTTAATAACCAGCAGGCTATTTTACAGTATTGACATGTGTGAAATGCATTTCAGAATGTCACTAAGATATATCCTGATGACAGCTATAATCTTATGTTCTACAGCCAATTGATTTCAGCTAATTTTCTTCTGCATTACTGGATTCTGCCCACTGAGAATTATGACAATATCAATTTACTTGCAATGCCAGCAAGTAAAAATCCGTCATAAACAATTTATAAAAAAGCACTTTCAACAACGACAACGAAAAAATTTTGTAAAGTAGACGAGGTCTAAATGTGATCGATCCGATGCAATACGCTCAGTCTGCTGCAGGTGTAATTCACACACCATATACTGTAAGGAGAGTTCTATATGATTTAAATATCAATGTATTTAATATTTTCATAGGAAAATTAAATATAATGCTTGCTGGCCAAATTCTTATTTAAAAGTAGAGTGCATGCCAACTTTGTACAATAAAAGTTATTTATCTTGCCTTTTTAAAAGTTCATCAATTATATTGTGATACACTTAATGTCCATAAGAGGATGATATATGATTGGCCTAATTATTTCTTATTCAAATTTCACCATGCTTTCTAAAGCATATCAATTTTGTTAATACCATGTAATTAAAACATGTCAGTGCACTACAAGTTGCAGGCTGTATTAATGAGTATGAAAATTATTTTAATTAAATAGCCAATTATAAAAAAATCCAACCATGAGAATTGACATTTAAATGAATTTCATTTAAATTGCTTTTCAACATTGTTTTATCAAAGGCTTAAAGGACGAATAAATTATCACATCAAAAATATACAGTGCCATTGCTCCTTTAGATTTTATATCCCCAGTTTGTACATATTTTAAGAAGTAGGAACATTCATCAGCAACTGAAGTTAATTATTTCATTGTTTAAGTACGCAGAAAGCAAGCAAAATATCTTTAATATATATGGGACTTATTCTGTCATTAAGAGTTTAAGCTTTGTTCTTTGATTTAGTGTTTGGCAGAATAGTTTTTATATTGTTTAACTGAAGGTGTTTTTTTAAAACCTTTAAATATGTATCCATCTATTTTCTGTAACCACTTATCCTACGGGGGGTGACGGGGGGTCCTGAACCTGTCACCAAGGGTATCGGCAAAAGGCAGGGAACAACCCAGGATGGGGTGCCAACCCATCACAGGGCACACTCACACACCTATGGGCAATTGGGTGACTCCAATTAACCTCAGCATGTTTTTGGACTTTGGGGGGAGGGGGGAGAACCCCACAATGACACAGGGAGAACATGCAAACTCCACACACCTGGAACCAGGGAGGAGAATCAAACCCTGGTCCCAGAGGTGTGAGACAAAAGTGATAACCACTGCACTACCGTGCCACTTAAATAAGTCTGAATCTAATTCCAATATTTTCTGTCATAATAAATCAGAATAATGAAAGAAAATTACTGTTAGTACCACCCAACTAAGAAGTATGGGGACGTCAACATAAATTACTCTGTGTAAAGTCACACTATAGTAATTAGGTTAATATCTGCTTATGTTGTCACTTTTCAGTATATCAGAATCATTTTCTGTACAACAAACACTTTATTGTTCATAGTGCTGATTGGGAACAATATTATGCAACGCAACTATATTAAGAGTCATAAACTTTGGCAGAAGTTCAGGTAACAGTATTTATTAAATCTGTCAGTATTAGCATTCACTTTGATGCTTTTTGAAGAATATTCTAAGGTTGTGTATACAATTTGAATTTATTCTAAGGTGATGCAATTCATGCAGATCTAGGTAGCAGAAAAGTTCAAAGTTATGAAGTTAGAGGGACTGATTATACAAGTTCATTAGTATATACACTAATGACACTTGCCAATGAGAATCACCAGTTCACTTAAATAGCATGCTCTTTAATTGTGAAAGGAGTGGAAATGTCTAGAGAATTACCCTATGTAAACTGGAAAAAAACATGCAAATAACAGGCATATTTATTATAGGGTACTGCTAGAGATATCAGGGCCCCACCCTGAACTCCAATTATGCTCCAGACTTTTTAGGGCCTCAGTCAGTCAGGGGCCCTTGGAATCATCCTAACTTGCCCCTGTATGGGATGATCTTATCTGCTGCATGGGCATGTATGTACATTACCTTCATAACATTGCATGGCTGTTCTGAGCCATGACTCAAAATGTATGTTGTGAAATGCAGCTTTACTCACTATTCATACAAAAACACTAACATATTTTTTTCCCTCTCATATCCTATGGAAGTGTGAGCACAGTTTGGTCTGAGTACAGGGTCAGCGCTCCTGGAGCATTCTTTAGGGAGTCAAGGACCTTGCCCAAGGGCCCAACAGAGACATTACTCTGCTGAGAATGGGATTTGAACCTGCAACCTTCTAGACACAAGCACAAAGGCCTAACCTGCTGAAACATAAGTGATATTAAGGAAGAAAAATGCAACATATTCAAGTGACACACCAGAAATTGTGATAAAACATTTTCACAATTATTTTTTCTATCAAGTAACACTTCTGACTGCACTGTTCAGTTCATTGCTTATTATAAAATGGTTATAGATAAATGACATTTGAACACAGATATGTCAGCTCCGGAGGCTAATGTCTTCTGCAGATTACCTCCAAAACTAATACTTGTGGTCCCCTTTTGGAGAAAATAACGATGCAAAGTATTCCAGCTCATTTGTGTGTAGTATCTGATAGCTCTGTTCCCGCTAACATTTAAAGTGCAGTTACATGTTACTGCTTTGTCTGATTCCTAACAAGCATACAATTTTGGCATGATCCAGCTGTCCAGCTGTATTCTAATTATACCTGCAAGGTGAAATAAAGGGGTGTACAAGGGATATAAATGATACCCGCAAGTCTCATTGAAGGTGCCATAAAATGTATACACGATTAAGAACTCGGGGCTGAATGTGATTAAGAGTGAGTATGCAATTAAAAGACATGTTTATAAAAATGAAAAAAAGCAGAGTGTAGCAACTATGCATTTGATTTTGGAACCAATGTTGAATTGCTCAGGATAAATGAAAAAACAATGAAGCAGAGCGATAGTAAGAAAGAGAGATATGGCCCCCAAAGCAAGTGATTTTCTGAAACCCTACATTTGATCTTTATAGCTTACTAATGCAGACATCATCAGAAAACTGCCTTGCTATTTATCTGCTGTACATTAAGCCATGGGCAATTATTACATCCAGTACTTTGCTAATGACACAGGATCTGATGTAGTGTAAATCTTGTTTAAACAGGTTTTAACCTTGCCTAGTTATAAATTAGAAAGATCATAAGAGGAACAGCAGCAAGGACTGGCAAAAGCAGGAATCCGTCACTGCTTTCTGAAAAGGGGAGAGTGAACGCTTGAAAATTGTTCCTGTGTGGTTTGAGGAATGAATTATTTCTAGGTATGGCATGCCTGAAAATGGAGCCCCATCTATGTATTTACATCGTGGTGTACGGACATAAAGAGAGCCTGCAGGACTGGGTTGATACGTCTGTTCACATAACAAAGATAGAACTTACAAAAGCCTCTCAGAAGGACAAAACACATGTTGGAAACCTGACCAACAAGTCCATTATTAGTTAGGTAACAAGATATACTGGAGGTGAATTTATTACAGAATGGGGATCCTGCTCTCTGTCATCCCTGGACTGGGAGCAGTTGGTGTTTGAGAGGGTTTTACTCAGAGAGGACTCGGAAGTTGGAATAATACTCAGCTGTAAGTTTTGGCATCTGACAGTAGTATTTGAATGATTATTAGTGCTGTTTGTAATCACTCTGATAGGATCTGCCTTCTCCAAAGTTTTAATTACGTTTGTATTGACTTTTTTTAGAGAATAAGATAACTATTAATTTTTAATTTTGCACCAGCTGGTTTGTAAAGAGAAACCCCACCTCTTTCCAATTAAGCACAATGACCTGCTGGAACAAACCATAGCATGTTGGTTAAACAAGGACATTTCTGGCATAGTATTTTTAGCAAAAGTAACCGAATACGTGATATCAGTCATTCAAGAGAAATAATTCAGATTGTAAACTAAGGGATTAGTGGACAAAGCAAGAAAAATGTTAAAGACTTCTTAACTGATAGATTCAATATTTGGAAAAAGGCTTTTCCAACACCCTGCAGAGTATTAATTTTTATGCTCCAACTGAGATTACTCTGACTGTTCTTTGTGGGTTCCTGCTACAAGAAAAAGTAGTAAGGATTCAGGTTGTAACTGATATTGGACTTTAAGTTTGAAAAATTGAACCAAAACAAAGACAGGAATCTCACTATAAATCCATTAATTCACTCACATTATTATGAGGTATGTTCATTCGGAGAGAGAAATCCTGAGGAACTTGTTATCTTGTTTGGTCCAAAGTGGACAACCCAGGGCTAAAACCAGTAACATACAGTACTGCGCTAACAATAAATGTCATAATATTCTAGTAAAGTTGCGCATATATGTAGAGGGGAATTTTGACAGAAAATGGGTTACAGTACTCAGGTATCCATCATCTTCATCAGGAAAATTGATAAATAGAATATAATAGCACATTTACATAATTAATGGAACTGTAAGCATACATTCTAAATCTAGTATATAGATGTAGCTTAATCTTAGCTCTGACACACTTTTATTATAATAAAAAGTGTGATGGTGTTAATGGCAGTGTGTGGTTCAGTGGGTTTGACGACAGCTCCTATGATGTAAAAGTCACAGATTCAAATCCTGAGGGTGGGGCAGTGATTTCAGTATTGGACTCCCCAGTAGGGCCCTTGACTACCCCTCCACAACAGCTCCTCAAACTGACCCTCCTTCTTCATAAAAGTGTTTGCTAAACAAATGAAATGTAAAAAAAATGTCATACACCTGTTAAAAGTTGGTGTGCTTCACATAAATGTGTTCTTAAAGGCATTCTTATTAACCACTTACAGGCAAAAGACACAATCAAAAGCGAAGAGACACGAAAGAGCAATCATGCTACATGCTAACTCATTGATTGATCCTGTCAATATGTATGTTTGCTGTACCATGTTTGAAATACATAACGTGACACTTCTAATATAATATTAATAATAATGTATAACTTTCACAAAATGCCATCCATTGTAAATTCTTCGGTGTCCATGTTATGTGTTAGAAAATAGTTTGGTCAAATATTTGTACAAGTGGAATATGGTTTTCTATGCTGTGAAATGTTTAAAGAGGCTATTCTATGTCATTCTTACATGTACTTGAATGTACACATAGGTTATATATGTGTGTGTGTGTGTGTATATATATATATAGTTAAAAACCTATATATATATGTTTTTAAGATTGTATATATATAATCTTAAAAACATATATATATAGGTTTTTAACTATCTATCTATATATATATAATCTTAAAAACCTGTTTTAAAGAGTAAATCTACCACTGCCTGCGCAATTTATTAAGATAGTATGCAGACTTGAGAGATAGCAGGTTAACTCAATTGTAACTCAAAAATAATGGGATTTTAATGCGGTGAATATGTAATTAAAGGTTAGCAACATACAAGACAAGTGGATTGCATTGTCATGAATTTTAAGCAGAGATTGATTTTTCCTTTTTTACACTACAGCATTCTCTGAAGGGCAATTTTAAGGAATTCCTGGCAAAACTAACAAAGAAAGTGGAGTATATACCCTCACTGCTTCCAAAACGTATGTTATGAAAACTTTAAAATCTTAACTTTAATGTATATTACGTCATATATACCTATAGTATTTATATAACACACAACACCTAATCTTCATTTTCCCCAACCAGTTTTATTTAATAATGTTCAGTGAATTAATGTGACACTGACGTTGCCTAAACGTCCACGAAGTCCACATTTCAAGGTGTTACTTGTTATGTTTGCGCAGGAGATAAAACGACAAAACATTTCTGCTACCCTAATTATTCTCACCTTTAATTCTGAGCACTTTGACCTACTTTATATCACTTCGCGGCAGACCGCCGCATAAAATAAATTGTTTGTAGATAACGATTAACTGACAACTCAGCTTTGTGTGTTCATCATCTTGTCCTCTCTAAACATCTGCAAATAATCTCCATGTCGGTGCATTTACTATGCTTTGACAGGAATGTCTGTAGGTGGATTTTTGTTTAGTTTTGGAGATTAGGATATGTTTATGTTAACTCTTTAAAGCCGTGTCCCCTGCAACCTTGGAATAAGCAACAGAATTAGCAGTTCCTATGGACTTTCTAGTAACGCCACATGCGAATATAGGCACCATATATAACGCAGTCCGCCATACAAATAACAAGGTTTACAAATTAAACTACGTTTAAATACATTATGTACAAATACTCGTGCATACACATGTTATACAGCACGTGTTTTTTTTTTTTTTTTTTTGCGTGGCCGTGTGTCGTAATATTACTGCTTTCAGTAAGATCATAGAAACTTTGCTGCCGTCCCTGACATAAGGAGCCCCGGCTTGGCGGTGCCCTCGCCCTCCGCTGCGGCGTTTCAGCGAGGAACAGTGGCACCGTGTAGGATGGCTTTTATTTATCCATATCGTCTGGCCACCTTTCCTCTTTGTTTAGCTTGATTTACTCTGAACTTGCTTATTTACGGGAAGCGGCCCGCAGTCCCCGTCGCAGGCGCCGTCCTCTGGCTCCTCCTTCTCCGTACCTTGTGACAACAACAACTCGCCGGGCGAGCGAGGCGCACTTTTCGCCTCTATTTCTTTCCTGTCATTCTCTCTCAATCTTTGATCAATGTGCGGCCACAGAGAGCGCAGATCCCACACATCACAGGCTTTGCACGATCTCTTCCGATTGTTGAACTAAAGCTCCACAAAGTTCTCGTTCTACGGGATTTCTCGTTTCGACTACTTCGGGACACTTTTGGTGCGCTGGGGTTTTATACTTTGAACTTATTCTCATAGGTGACCATGGCCGTACCGGCTTCTTTGATTCCTGCGACCCCTCTGGTCCATCCACCTCCGATATCAACTTCTTCGGCTACCAGCACCTCGCCATCGGCAACCTCCACCCCGTCTCCATCCATAGCCCCCTCCGGACCGAACCTATTCCGATCGGAGCTGATCGCCACCAGCAGCCCGGGCATCCCACCCGGCACCTTGCCCAGCAAGCCCGTCTACTCGACCCCGTCTCCAGTCGAAAATACCCCGCAAAACAACGAGTGCAAGATGGTAGAGCTGAGGGGAGCCAAGGTTGCATCGTTCACGGTAGACGGCTGCGAGCTGATATGCCTCCCCCAGGCTTTCGACCTCTTTCTGAAGCACTTGGTCGGGGGGCTGCACACGGTGTACACCAAGCTGAAGAGGCTGGAGATCACGCCGGTGGTGTGCAATGTGGAGCAGGTCCGCATCCTGCGGGGACTCGGGGCCATTCAGCCGGGAGTCAATCGCTGCAAACTCATCTCCAGGAAGGACTTCGAAACTCTCTATAACGACTGCACCAATGCCAGGTGAGTGATAAAACACGGCGGTCATCGACATTTAATACATATAAAGATCTACTGGAAGTCATGCAGAAACTGGACTGCCAGCACGCTTCAGATATAAAATTACAACTCACGGCAACCACGACACCACTGTAGCACCGCAGCATGTAAAGTCTAATAATAATAATAATAATAATAATAATAATAATAATAAGTTTTACTTCGCCTTAGCATCTTGTTCTGGGGCAATCTACTGCTAAAATATTAACGTTGATTATTTTAATACCATACTTTATTGGTTGGGGCGCGTAAATGGCAGCTGAGAGGGTAATCAGCTCAGTAGATAAGGACAAATTAAGCCCTGTTCCCGTTTTGTGAAGCGTACAAAGACAACGTTGTTACAACTAAGTTACGTGGCTTTATTCGCTACCGTGCAATCTGCCCCTCTGCGCTGGCCAAGCAAACCGGGGACGGTCCCTGTCCTTGTCCCTGTCAGCATCCCTTAAAACTGCGAATTGGGAAACAGCATGTAGTGTAAAACGGAGCCGATCCCTTATTAATCGTGAAAGACGAAGTTCACCAGAAAGTAAGGCGGATGCGGACCCCGTCCGGCGATCGGCCAGCCTGCACGCCTCGCACAGCTCCCCGGCCAATATTCCTAGAGATAAAACCATGCAAAAGCCAAATTAGACGCTTCCGTACATTAATGCATTCCTTTTATTTCACAAAAACACACGAATTAGAAGCAAAAGTTATCCCTTTAACTGGTTTCATAACGAATATCAATGTTTACGTTATTTTTAGGTGTTTTTTTCTTGCTCAAGTCTATATCTAGGGTAGCAGGTGGACTGAGAGCGGTAACAAGGCTAAGAATAAAATCTCTATATTAGTTTAAATATTAGCGGTATAAGTGTGTGTGCGCATGTTAGACAGTACTTAATAAACTTTTTACCACGTGATTTTAGTCAGTATAGGTGTACAGTAGCTCTCAGTCTTAGTGCTGGGCCTGCTTGAACTCCACTTGATGTTTAGTTATTATTTACACTCACCAGATCATTTATTATTGGATAATCTCTCCCCTGCTCTGCCTTGTGTTCAAAATCGACAGTATATTATTGCGTTAAGGGTTGTTTGTGGTAAATATGCGCACCATAAATGCCTTTTACATCTGTTGATGTCTGTTATTTTTACATCTCGTCATTATTGACACTTTTGCATCATGTTACACAACTTACTAGACACTTTTCACTCGGAGTAATGCCATTTTGTGCACTCTTTTCCACCACAAATGATGATGCTCTCAGATTTGTAAATTTGATCTTAGTGCAGAATTGTAATGGTGTTTGAAGACTTTTTTTTTTTTTAAGAATTGGCTTTAATTTGGTGCAGATAATGAACAATTAATTTGGGTGTATGGAAATTCTGTAACAAGCAAAGACAATTATGACATTACTGAATGCTTTGATAGATTGGTTTTTGATATCACAATGTAAACTTGTACAATAAAGGTTATCAGGTTAACTGATTAAAAGTTTCTTTCAAAATAACTGATGTTAAAGTTAAACGTGTTTCTGTTTGTATATTGATATGTTTGCACAAACGACTCTCTCTATTTAAGGCACTATTAATAAAAAGTAAGTTTCATTAATTAATTCCTTTTTTACTAATCATATTGCTTCTTTAATGAACCCACTAGATAGTACTGATATAGCATACAGCATATCTAGGTGGGCTTGTACAGAAGTAATTTAGTTGGTCAACCATTACAATAACAGTAGCAAAGCTTAAATTACTTCTGCATAGATCATACAAACCTAATAAAGCAAACGTGGAAACTTAATTTTTCATTAGCTTTTCTTCAGTTTTGTTAGTTATTATTATTACTTTAGCACATGAGCATATAATATATACCTCTCAGTGAGTTATAGTGATCTGTAAACATTTTGTATACTGATTGGTAATTTGATGCAAAAATTAACATATGTTTGTGAATTCACATCATTTATTGGAAGCAAATGATATTCGCTGATGCCTGATTGTACTTCACATGTAACAAACCAGCATTTTGCAAGTGAAAGCCTGGATTCTACTTATGCTGTGTGCATTTCCATGGATATAAATATGCATTTTATAATATTTAGATAAGGATGTATATATACACTGTTTAGTGTATTTTATATGTTTAGTATTTTTAGTATTTTTTCTTGCATTTTGATTACAATTTTTCCAATTGCCTTTTATGAAACCAGCAACCACAAGTACTAGGATGGAATAATTTATGATATTGTCTAGACTATGATAGGTTGGGCAATATATATTAAAACATAAATAAAAATAAAATCTTAAGAATTTGAACTGCTATACTGCATGACTTCGTTAACAGAATTGAGACACACGATACATAGAATAAGGTTCCACTCCGACAGCAGAGCACATGGTATGTTTATATTGATTACGCTGTGATTTTGTAACAGATTGTTTGCTTTAAGTTTCCAAACAGATAAAAACAGGAAGAAAATTGGATTGCTCATTAAAATGTGTCTTTTGAAATGCATAACTAGGTCTTCCATATGCTTTTCAAGTGCACACATAATACATGCATGCAATTGTATGCTTTATTCTTCATATTAAAGTATTACAACCTGATTATTAGATGTGCCTAAGTGCACTGCAGTTGATCTCAGTTCATAGCAGTACCTTTTACACAGTGATTTCACCACTGTGGTTTATCTTAATAAAAAGACAATAATGAATGGCCCACACTGGAACCTGTGCAGTGTAGACCATGTCTTATCTCTGAGAGCAGCTCTCCTTGGCATTTTTCAGAGGGACTCCAGGTGAGAGACTATTGGGCTTAAACATCGGGGTAGTAAGTACGATTGGCTGTTGAAAGGGTTAAAGGATAATGCCACGCTTCACATTGGTTTAATGACAGTGTAGTGCTCCGCTATTACTGGTGCACAGGGAGGCCTATAATTGTCTTGGAAAGCACCTGGTTCTGGTGAAGCTATACTAAAATGAATCACTTTCGTTAGGGCTGTTTTGCCTTTGGAAGATTACGCTATTTGTAATGCGAGCGCAACCACTGGACGTTAAATGGAAACCAGGTTTCGTTTTGCCTTTAATTTTTTAATCATTTTATAATTGGGAATAAATTGTTAATGGGTATAGAATATAAGTTTTCTCACCTTTTTTGTGCATTTTGGCTGTATCTTTGCAACTGCCATTGCATAAAGTACATAAGAAATATTACGTTTTATCACTAGAAAAGCTTTGTAGAATATTTTTTAGCTTTATCACTAGAAAAGCTTTGTATAGTATTTTTCTCAGATCATAAGTTTACTATAAAGAGAATCAAATGCTTTTACACAAAAGTAATACAATATTGCCAAGAGATCATAAAACAACTATTGATTTAATTATCCTATGGTATTTTTAATGCATTTTTCCTAACATTTGGGACAATGCTCACACTGGTGTGCTTTTCTGGGCAGTGGACTGTGATTCTTAGCTCTGCTTTGCTCTGCACAGGGCTACTCGCATGAGATTAATGTGTACCTTCTGCTCAGTAACAGATCCACGGCAGTAATCGTTTGGCTTCCACAGGAGTTATGGCACCGCCTTATGAGAAACCATACCTCAGCCCTTGTTTTCCTTTTCATTTTCTTCTTGTGGGACAGAGACATTTTCACTGCTTTGTGGCACTTAAACTCTAAAGGAAGGTCATTAAAAGTCCAGGTCAGGCCAGAAATATGGTTGGAGTTGAGTTTTTTGGTTCATGCTGAGATATAACCTTAGACCTCGGACTGCAGTCAGCGAGTAACATTGCAGGGCTTTCAGAAACCTTAGTTGTATGCTTTTTGTATAATTTTAAAAGTTTTATCATTAATTATTGCATGATATATACTTATATGTGCACATATAAATACATATAAAGACACACAAATGATGCGAATAATGACAATTTATATTGATGTTAAAATTCAAAGAAATTTTTTAAACGACAGTATGGTTGCATTTTGGTAAGTATGCAGAATGTTTCTGGAAGTCAAAAGAGTCAGATACTCCTATTTCTTTGTTTTTTTCTCTCTCTTTCGCTGTGTTGTTATGGTGTATTTGTTTTCTACAAGGGATGGATGTGTTTACAGGTACTCAAGGGAAATCTCTCAATTGGATTCAAATCTTTTTCAGTCAGAGTGGGTGCTAAGATACTCGTCACCCGGCAACCACATCCAAGAGGGAGCCGGGGTGATAATAACTTCAAAAAACAGAGTGACAGATGCCTGATTAGGATGAAAGAGAGAGAGGGAGAATGCATGAAAAATTAGGCTTGTTAAAATAAGAAATCCATTCAAGCACCTTCACACAAATTAAACAAACACTCCACTCTCGAATCCCATGATCTGTAGTATTCCCATTTATTGGTCCAAATGGGGATTCGTTTAAAACCATAAATGCGATTTTTACACTAATTAACAACCAAAGGAGCTCTGCTTTGGAATGGCGATAACCACCTGCGTCCAGTACACCAGTGCATTTGACATATGCTGGTGAATATTTTCTGAGGACAAGTATGTTGTAATTGAAAATAATAATGTTTTCAAAGGCACGATGTTACTATGAGACAGATTGAAAATCATCCTTTTTCATAAATATTGCACTGAAATCGGTGGAAGAGTGCTCTACTAATACTAGAGTTAAACTAGATTTTTGATGTATAGATATTTGTTATCACTGAGAAAAGACTTGCATCCTCATTATACCTGGCATGTGCAGAAACTATTCACGCCTTCATCCTATTTGCATATTGTTATAGGTTGAAGGAACTAAAATTGAGAACAACGTCTGTGTTGTTTTGCTTTATTTACAAGTATTTTGGTAACACACAAAATGCATCAATCTCTTTGAGTTATGCTCATTTGATGAAACTATTATAAAATAAATATTTCAAACACTGAATTAGGTTCCCCTGTCTGAATTACTCGCTCACCTTTCGCTTGTGTTGTCCCCTAATCGAAACTCGAACAGCAAGATTCTTGATCAAAGCATGATTTTAGCTACTTACACTTTTGCCAAGCTCGCTTCACTTGATAGGCAAATATCTGTTGAACGGCGGAGTGATACGGAGGATGGACTGTGCGAAGTGGAGCACTTGTGCTATTACATTTCAGAGTGAGCCTTTTGTCAGATTTGGCCTTTCTTGAGACACCAGTTCCCTGCATAACAGCATATTTAGGGGCCATAGTGGGAATCACTGGTGCCTGTACAAGGATGTTAAATGCTACTGACAGACGTTAGAAGGAGCAGATGAGATTTCCTGATTGAAGAAAGATTCCAGGCTATAGCCTGGCACTGTCTAATGTGGTCACGTAGAGAAATTGATTTTCCTCAGAAATTAATTAATTTTTCATATAGCCCAAAGCTGCAGTTTAAAAAGAGTGTGCACTTGCTGGCTTCTTCTTTTTTTCTCTTTTTAAAGAATTATTGCCTAATCATATTAATGCTTTTGCCCCAAGGATGAAAAGATAATTGTACAAATGCATTTGGAAATATGTATCACTGAGTATTTATGATTAAATTATGCAAATAATTCAGCCTCCATCCGTCGCAGCCGCAGATTGTCTAATTAGGATTGATATGCTGTATAGATGTTCGAGAATCTGACTACAAGCATGTCCAAAGAGCAGAAAATTGAAAATGACAAGGCTGGAATCCTTAAAAAGTGCTTTTTTTTCACTGTCTAATTCGGCGTTGCTGTATCAGGAGTTAATTTTCCATGGCTTCATTTCTCGTCAGAGCTGACAGGAAAAGAATACATTAGGGAACGAGTCTCAAAAGGGATTCCAGAAATTTCCTCCACTTGTTTTTTTTCCCCCTCTCTGTCTTAATTTTCACGAAGGGTATCATAAAAGATCTCAAACAACATAAACACCGCAAAGCTACCCCAAAAGTGTAACATTTGTTGAAATACATAATTCATAGAAGTTGCGTTTTCTGCCACAATACCACTGTTAGTGTCATTAAAGTAAAAAGCATGTAAGTTAATCATCATGTGCTGTTTTTTCCCTATGAGGTACCAGATGATCATTATTCTGCATGTACCAATATGCATCTATTAAGTTCTTATGGATGTACTTTATTACTACCCATACAGAGTATTTTAGATCTTTGTGAAGGTGATGACTCAGCTAACAAGAAGGAAAACAAAGATACTCTCTGAAACGTTACAATTTAATAGCCTGCTTGATAGGATAAATGATTGTTTACGATAGTATTTACATATAACCACATGACTTCACTGATATTACATCCATTATCAAGATAATAACGTAACAGAATTATACTCCATATCAAATTAGGTGATTTATGCTGAACACCAAACAGCAGATTAAACTTCTATAGATACCACACTGGGAAGCTTTTTAAAGCTTTAGCTCCAGAAATTAAAAACTTAAGTGAAATGCAAGCCAGTTGGCAAACGTCTGTTTTAAGACCAGGTGACTGTCTAAGTCTGGAGGCTGTTTTCATTTAGGTCAGGGCAAACTCAGGTTTTTAAGAGGTACAAGGACATGATTTCATTAAAGAAAAAACAAAGGGCCCCGGAGGACGCCTTTCATGTGGAGAAAAACGAGTCCTGACACTCAGAGCGGAGTGAGAGCTGTATCACTGTATTTTCTTGTTGTTCAGAAACCTGGTAACAGCAGCTGCATTTGCAGCTTCCTTTCGAGGAGAAGCAACCGTGAGCACAGAGCAGTTGAGACGGGTGACCTACTGCGTTTGCCCTTCCTCCTAGCAAATTCGTGAATTGCGAGTAGGTTACTGCAAATGTTGGACATACTGTTCCTGTCATTAGCTGTTCAATAAAGGGCAGCGGGACATGTAATTGCATATAGAAAATTTTGAAAAATAATGTGGAAAGTTGAATCATTTGCTGTAATATTTATGCATGCAGTATTATTTATATTGAACAATATAAATGAAACCTGTACCACAGTGTAAATGTGTTAGTTAAATGTGTGTGGCTTTGGCAGAATGCAGATATATGACTGCCAGACACTACATTTCCGAAAGCCATCATCAGGATCTGGGATAGGGGACTTTTTTTGTATTAATGAAAAAAATTGTGTTCTGTTCGAGCTTGGTGTCAAAGAAATCATGTATCTTGTCCCACTTTCAACTTTTCCTTTGTACAGAGAAGAACTTCAAGAACTGGCTGTGATACAGCAGACTTGTTAATGTACTTATGGTTATCTGATCTATACCCTGCAGCCAATGATATTTGAGTGTCGAGCCAAAATGATGTCACTAGTTATATCTTTTCCCCTGTGCATGAGATGACTTTCGTAAAGTTAGGTTTCGGCAAACATACTTTTGAACAGATGTACGAATAATATTTTGGTAGAGTTCTGGAATTTAGTAATTAAATGTATTTTGCACCACATTTAAGTAGGTATAAGACAGACAGACAGATGGACAGACAGACAGATAGATAGATAGATAGATAGATAGATAGATAGATAGATAGATAGATAGATAGATGGTCCAGTTTAACTTGGCTACATCAACATAACAATATGATCATGGTACTGTTGGAAATGTGGGCTGGGAATGTAGCTACTGTAGTTAGTCCTAATTAATTAGTGTTTGATACTGTAAAGGAAAGGATTTCCCATCTTTGTAACACTGTTAAATAAATTGTTTGTTTTTAGGTAGTGCCTATTCCAGTTTACGAGCTTCTCAGTTTTCAGCTAGCTTAATAGGCGTGTAACACAATATTGATAGTCAGTTACACCTCTTATTTAGCTAGCTAGTTGTAAATTAAAAAGTAACAACCAAATATCTATGAATATATATATCAAATATTTATATTACATTTTTTTCCATCAAATTTACACTGCATTGTGTCAAAGGAAGACAAGTGGGCTTGGCCTGACCCTGGTGTTTTTCCTGCTGGTTCATATCTGTCTGCAAGTTAGACAATTGTGCCTTTTTATTTTGTGCATGAAGCCTAACGACACATGGCTAAGTAGTCTTTAATCAAAGTGTCATTCAAAATCAGCATAGAAATGCATTGTCCTTAAGTCAGTTGCAGTATTTACATCTTGGTCAGAGTGACTGCAAATGTAGTGTCGTTCCGTATTTTCTGTGCTATCCTTATCCCGCATGATCCTTTCTTTGTTGTTCATTTCAAATATCAGGAGACGAAGAACTGCAATACACATGCAGGGTACCCAGAGCTCACGGTACATGTCCCTTTCATCCCTGTACCTTTTGTTTTCCCATTGATATGTGCTGTTTCTTTTGATGCCATGCTCAAAACCATTAAAACCAGACCTCTGTATTTATTTATCTGAGTCAGCTCTGCTTCGCCTGACTCAAATGTTATGGTCTTGTTAAGTTCTATCTCTTAAAATCTCAGTAGAGAAACATCATTACTTCCTCTAAGAAGATAATTGTCTAATGGAAAGAACCAACATTTATGTGTTTTTGAATCATGTATCTTTGCTATAAGAATGATCTTTAGTCTAACACTGCTGGAGGAATGAGACCATGTAAAACACACCGTGTTTGTTCTGGTCTTGAAATCATGCAGCATCATAGTCAGCGGAGTCTTTTGAAGTCTTTGATGTGGTCTTTGTAAACCTTTAGCTAGCTTGATTAAAAAAACATTTCCACACCTGCTTGCTATTTACTCCCAACGCATTTTGCATTATTTGCTCACTTTAACATCTTTTAGAAATAAGCGAATTGCTAACATCTCCTGTTTCTTTGCAAGTTGAGTGTTTTGTTTTATTGAATACGTGTTAAAAGGCTTCATTATATACATTCATAATGTGAAGAAACATATAATGTACAGTAAAACACGCATAAAAACAGACCCAAAGGAAACGTTTTTTTGTGCTTGGAAATCGTTGCCTATGCAGTGCACTGGAATATGTATTGCTCATAAATATAAAGATGTTCTGTAGGAAAATGCGGAAAAACACATATTTAAAAAGAGAATTCACATGCAAAGTTCTGCTCTGATTTTTCATTCGGAAGGTAATTTGTGTGATACATCCTTAAACTTCACGTCTGAATCGGCTTTTCTGAAAAGCAGAATGAATCGAGTTGAACTGACATGGAATGCCAATAAGGTATTGTTTTGTTCCTGATGCAGAATTCATTTGTGGCTCAGAGATTTATTGCATGATTGACAATTATGAGAGGATGACCTAGTTCTTTGCAGTAGAACAGAAATGGTTTTCACAAGATGACATTACCTTACGTTGCATTGTGTAAACCCTTGCCAAGAATTATAACAGATTCTTGCCCTAGATACAGATTTAAAGAATGCATGCCTCTGTAAATTAGATTCCAAATTGCCTTGACACATGACATTTATTTTACATAGCATTACAATGTACAAAATACCTCCTTTCTTTTTTGATAACATCTTGCAAAACTATATTTTCTACTTCATTAAACAATACAATACTGGAGAAATATAATAAATGTCTGTTCAGAATCTTTGTATACACTAATCACTAAGATTTCACATTCAGCTCTAGCTAGGTTTTGGCTCATTTTTCACTAATTCCTGGTAACTTTGAAGCTCAAGTACTTAAGGCTGAGTGTTCAGCTACAGTGCACTTGCTAGCATGCACTGTGTGTAGCTAGTTTGTTTCCATTTGTTTTAATGGTCAGTTTAGTGTTCTGCATTTTTCAACTGTTGGAAACTTCCAAATTATTTTATAGGCCTGCCAACTAGTTTGCCAAAAACAGACATGAATAAAAAGACAGATACAGACATGATGACAGACACAGAAGCGAAAACAGGTACAGAAAATTCCTTCTCTGAACATCTCTGCACAGCACTAACAGGGATTAAGAAGTGGTTTCCTGACAACATTCATATAATTATTATGGTTCTGCTTAACCTTGATGGTTGCAAGTGAATGGAATTTTTTAAAGTCACTCTGTCAGTGTGGTCCTTAAAAACTTTTAATGTATGCCAGATGTTTTGTGATTCAAACATTTTTATATTACCTTGTTATTAACTTTTTATTCTGCTTTGTGAAGCTCATTACATCTGAAAGGAAGTTGCACAGACTCGAGGGGACTAGAGGCTGAGTGAAACCTCAAATGATTCAAGCAAGGTTTAACTTGAAGTTAATATCCTGCAAAATTGTTCTGTGCAGCTTGGTAGAAAATGGGATGGTTAAATGACATGAAGATATCAAAAACATTTTTGTTAAGGCTGTTAAAATACAGCGGGATACGTTCCTTGCAGGTCCGGCTTAAAGGAATAAGTATTCAAGGTGAAACAAGTGCAAGCTGAATGGACAGTGAGCAGAAATTGTAGATGGTGTTATAAGCTGAGTGCTCATTTCCTCACATGGTACTGTGATGCCAAAATGGAGCTCTTGCTCTCTTCGAAATCATTATTAAGTCATGCAGAAGTGTCACTGTTGATTGAAGAATAACAGCCCTTTTGAACATGTAGGCACTAACTGGCAAGAAGGTATGCAGTCAGCCCCTCGACGACATTGAAAACAATAACATCTCGTCTGTAGTGGAGTGATTTTAGTTCTTGTTATAGAGTACACAGAATATCCTTCAGTGTCTTATGTTCAATTTGAAGGGCCTGACTGCAGAACTAGAGTTGACTATTTGAAACCCTGACTGAAATAGGCTAAGCTAAGCCATTTCATAGGCAGCCTTTAAGATTAGCAGTATTGCCCAGCAATGTTGGGCAATAATGTGGCATGCAGTCTTTATGTTTGCCTTACTGTTATTTTTTTTGTATACATAATGTAAACATAAAATAGTCGGCAAAACAATCAGACACCAATATCACAGCAGTGGACAGACGTCGCTAAAATAAGAATAAGGCTGTGGAACATTGCAGTCATTGGTCTATGATGATTCTCAGTTATCCAGGTCATGGTGTATCTAGTAGTAATAAGTCAAAAACAAGTGGACTTGCTTTTTGTAATCATTATTGTAATCTGTCTCGGGTTTAACCTGTTTCGATTAAAGAGTTTTAATCACCTAACCTTCAGACTGCATTTGTCTGGAGGAAATGAATTTATAGTGATAGAGTGATTTATGTATTTATTTTATTCGTGTACTAAGACCCTTTTCAACAACAGTTTACCATTTTGATACTTTTTTTCCTTTTTAAATACCATTTTGAGGAACTGAAGTTAAAACGAACCAACAAGACTCGGTTCTTTTTAATGTCTTCTCTGTGAGGTGCTATTTTTAAACGTCAGGAAAACGGATGGGCAGATGAATCACATGGGTATTTGCGGACATGACCGATACAAGGGATGTTGACGCTAAACTAAGATTTCAGCATCATGTTTTATATCCGACTTTATCGTTGAATTGTCCAAGTAGTACTTGACTGCATTTCTGCCAGTAGAAATGAAGCCCTATACTAGTGCCTTATATAATCTGAACATGATAACGAAAGCCATTTTGGCTGCTATTTTTGCTAATGCATGCTGGATAATCTAATATTACTTCAAGTGACACTGTGTGCTGCGAAAGGTCCTTATAAGTTTGGGTTCATGAGTGCAACTCGACTGCACATATAGAGTTGGTCTGTGGCGAGCCAGGATAGGATGCTGATAATTAAAGGTCAGGGTCAAGCCAATCGGAATGTCGGGGGTTCATGAAGGAATGGATCCATCCCACAGTGAGGGGTGTCTGTGTGCTGACAGATATCCTGCAGTGTTGTCACAGCAGGACAACATCAGTTGGGGAAACAGACAGAAGAGCGTGCTGGCAGTCTGGTCAGCAGTGAAGACCGGGCTTCACAAGATTATAAATCACCCGGGGTCACTGTGTTCCCACCATCAACACAAACCACGGCTGCATCATTGTGATTTAAAAAAAAAAGTCTCAACACTTCTTAAAAATCTTTATTTGTGGGCGCACAATGAAGACGCCACGACACGCACCGCTGTGTGCTTTCAAAACAACACCTGTCCGTCTGGCAGCAAACGAAATGAACAAGAAAGATGTTATTTTCGTTCCTATTGTGCCGGTACTCGTGCTTTTCTATGAAGCAGTGGTGCATTTTAACGTCAAATGAAAACTGATACGAAGTAATGTCTACGAGACCCTACCTACTGCTGTTGGGCTTTTTATGGGAATCTGCAAACGAAACCTTCAGCTTATTTAAGGGATGAGCTCTACCAGGGACGTCAGGAAAATGTTGGCGAAGATGTCTGCCTGTGATCGGATTGATTTTTTCCATGTGTAAGTCACAGTCAGCTTTTAAATATGGGGGGGGGTGTGTTTATAGTAACTTAGATGAGAATACATGTGACTAAATGAATGAATCACCCAGCTTTGCTGCACTTCAAAGTGTGGTGTGGTTTTTTTCTGGAGTAAAGGGCTTCGTGTGACATACTCACTTCTTTGTTTAACACTGTGAACTGTATTTAATTTCACATCTTATCGGGTCTGCATTGTCTGTCTGCAAGTTTCTCTGGAGTCAAAGCGGCCCCTTGAGATAAACTCTGTCAGACTTCACAGTGATTTATTAAATTCTGAGTTCTGCGAAGGACTTTAAAGAAGAGGATCTGGGGGGCGGAGGTGGGGGGGGGGGGCAGAGGAAGGAGGGTGTTTATTAGCTGTGGGCAGTATGTGTTTTCACATATAATCAATGAAGGGAAATGTAGAAAATAAATAAACAAATAATGAAACAAATATGAATCTGTGTGGTATTTCCAAGCTTTGCTGCAAGAATAATTCTTTGTTTTTTGGAGGGAGGGGGTCACTTGGCCACTGAGTGTCTTTTAATTGAGAGTGTGATGACTGGAATTATCCTTTTTTATTTTTTCAACCTTTCTTTGTTTCACTACAATTCGTAAATGTAGGTAAGTTTTGTGCTGCCTTTTCCCCCGCTTCCTGGACCAAGTTCGATACCAAACCCAAGACCTATGTATATTATCGATTTTTCTGTTCCTTTTTTGTCTCTGTAGAATACATCCTAAGATCAATTTATTAATTTTCCCCCACCACACCTGCTGGACCGCCATGCATCTCCGAAGAGGGAATTTACACGTGTTCATCACCACCGGTTACCCCGGTTACTCCCTTCACCCCCGTCACCCCCATCACGTGATTCTGGTGTCACACTTCCTGTTGTCTGCATATTCTCTTTCGTTTTGTTTACATTGGTGATAGCCAATGCTCTTTAATCAACTCTTTATTCACAAGGCTGGTTTTATTTCTATGCAAATTCAGTACGACAGATAGATGAAGACCCATAAATGTCTACCCACCTACCCACCTACCATTAGGGGGATGGCATGTTCTAACCACACCTGCTAGCACGGTTTTACTCAATAATCTGTGGCGCACAGCTCTGATTGGTTGTGTCACCTTCTGTTGAATCCCTAGTCACACAGACGACTTTAGTAAAAAATATTTTTTCTTTTTCTTATAAGCTCAGTTGGTCACTGTTTGAAATGAAGAGTTTTGTAATATCCTTGTGTGAGACATATCTTCTGAGCCATTTTGATGGTGGGGGCGAGGGGGGGGCAGTTAAGTGGTATAGGAAGCTGGCAGTGTTTGTGTCAATCTTAGTGGCAGTGCAGAATTATAAGTAATAATTGTTTCTTGTAGTCACATCATTTTCTTTTCTGTCCACATGTTTGAACTTTGTTGCAGTCTTTCATTAACATACTGGCTGATACTTCCCTCATCTCAAAGCTTCTCCACAGATTTCCACATCCACTACATTAAAGAGCTGTCAAGTTATCGCTGTGTCTTCACAGAGAAATAATTAACATTGAAAACAGCCCCCTATCTTGAGAACAGTTAAACATGCTGAGTATTATCTTTCTGAACCCCAGGTCACACTAGCACAATTTTTCAAGGAGGAATTTTTTAAAGCATTAATTCTAATAGTAAGTCATGAAAGTAACATGTTACTAGCTTTACCTGTGAATTGAAAAGTGGCTGTTTGTTAATGTGCACAAGGGAAGGTCAGTTGGGTGCTTTTTTCTACCATTAAAAACCAAATGGGCTTTTTAACTTCTATATAATGTTTTGGCACTAATGTTATGGATTTCACGTGGCTATTTCTCGCTGCTTTGAAGTGCATGTTGTAATGTACAGTAGTATACAAAGAACACAAGGAGCTTAATTGGCCTGTCTGGGAGAAAGTGGAAGACACAGAGCCTCTTAGAGACTGTATCTTTCACTGAACGAGTTAAGGGTTCCCACTACACTTGCTTGGTAGACCCTGGCACCAGACCAGCCTGGTGTCTTTTGAACAGGATCATGGTGGACGTCTGTCTTTGATATCAACCATCTTGCGTCCTCCATTGTTCTCTGTAAGTCAGCATCTTTTGTTTTCGCCTCAGATTATTTCTTTTGATCCTTGCCGGTGATTAATCATGTGCATGTAATCATTTTTTTACACTGGATTGTAGGAACATACCAGTGGTGCATGTATGAGACCCGAAAGTCTGCCATGAGATTCCCAGCAAAATAGCTGCAAGCTCTTTAAATTCAAAGGATAACCCTATTCCATCATATAATTTGTGTCCAGTTTATCTTAAATATTATGACTGTTTTAATACTATTATTGCAGCTTCTGGCTGCACTGCTAGCACTAAAAATAGTATGAGTCCTATTGCTTCCTTTAGTGAAAAAAACTCATATTTTATGCTTTACACACGGCATTCATATCCAGTAGCGGAAAACACCCAAAGATATTTGATGGGAGGCTGTAATTTCTTTGGACTGCAACAGTTTTCCCTCTGTTTGCCTGAGTAAAAGCCCTGCAGGTTTGTGAGATTGCAGTTGACAGCCCAGAGGGCATTGGCAGTGTTTGCCTTCTCCTTTTTTCCACTTGTGCAGGGTTGCAGCTGCTTGAGTCTCGTCCTGCCAGCTGTCAGTTACAAGGCTCTCCGTAAACATCTCCGCACACCACCTGCTTCCCACTGGGAGAATAGGTGCACATTTGAAAAGTCTAAGCAAGGTAGGGAGGGAGAGAAGAGTATAGCGTGTCCAGATAGGGATACGTAAAGCCTTTTTAGCACGAGATGAGATGTTTTGAATGGAAAAGCTGGCAATACAAGCCAGACATGTCAACCGAAACCTATTATGTACCTTTTAATATTCATGAAATGCATTCTGGTATTATCTCATTTAGAGTTAAGGGACCAAACGTACCATTCTCTGCTTTGGCTAAATAAACATTATTATTGTTAGGGATCCAGACTTTCAGGGGCCTAAGATCAGTTGCTCTTGATGTCCAGAATCATTGTTAGTTCTATAAAACACTTGCCTGTGTCTGAAATGTTACTTTGTAGCAAAACGATCCTGGAGCCCCGTGTAGACAAAGACCTACAAATCATTTCCTTTTATTATGTTAGACTTAAAAGTACCAAAACGAGAAACTGCTTCGCCAAATGAGATAAATGGATGTGGTGCAGTTGCAATATTAGCCACAGCAAATGAAATAATTTAAATATTCTGTCACATGGTTTCTCTCGTGGATGCAGTGTGAAGATGTCATACAAAAACCTAATTGAGAAAAAAACGGATAAGTAAGAGGATCCTTGGTTTATCTGGTGTTAAATTTATTTGTACCATGTGTCTGAGTGGCACAGCTGATAGCCTGTTGTCAGATTCCCCGACCCTGCTTACCTAACTTTTTCCAGTTGTCAATTTGCTGCTGTTATTGAAATCTGAAATGATTTAAACCTAATTAATGAAATGTCTCTCAAGAGTTTACAATAACATGGCATCTGCCTTAATTCCTGCTCAGGTCTAGACGCCAGGCCAACCGTAGAGAAAATCGCTACAGGAAATTATGAAACTCTTACAGCTGTAGCATTTGCACAATATAATTTCGTGCATTTTTTTTTGTTTTGCTATATTGTGATGTCTGACATTTTCCCAGATTGAACAATTAACCACCAACTCTTCTCTCATTCTGGAAAAATGTCATGTTGCAATTCAAAATATTGTGCTGTATGGCACATTGAATCAGAAGTGAATTATCCTTTGGTTGAACATTGTGTGATGGCTTTCAGATGATCTTATGATATGTAAGTCCAAAGCTATAACAATAGTTGCAGATATAATTTATCACTTGAAAAGGAGACAGCATCGCCAAGAGCCATTATCCATTGTCACGTTGATATAAATCAAGCGTAAGTTTCTGTTTCATATCTTAGGATGAAAGTGTAAAGTTTGCTTTATTTACAGTATTTACCTTCAGTACGGATGAAGGTGAAATAGCACGAATGTCAGTCAAAGTGCAACAATATCAATTAATATCATAACTGCTAGCCGCACGTTTTGATCTGACATCACCTCCACAATCTTCCATTGCGTCTCTTTGGAGTGATGAAAGTCTTGCTGGATATTACATACGATTTTGGACGATACAGATCCCTGTGCCGGCACAAGTAAGGCAATCGGACTTGCGTTTTTTTTTTTGTTGCGATAAACTGAGATTTTCCTGGTGATAGCGTGTGCAAAGTCAAAATATTGAAGGTGAGAATAGTACAAGGCAGCGTCTGCAGAATCGACAGCACCGGAGACTCGTTCTTTGCTCTGTTTAGGCTCCTGTTCAGTTTTTATGACCCTGTGGCAACTAAGAGGCAGCAAGGACACCTGGGTGAGATTTTATTAAAGTATGAAATGAGAGGTCACACATTCCAGTACCTCCCAGGACATCCCGCTGCTCCCTTTCTTCTCTGCCTATTCTCTCTGGCCCACGTTTTGATGAGTTACACACGAAAGTGTTTTTCATTAAACCCCTTGGGGACATCTGTATTGCTCTTTCAGTAGCAGATCCAAATTTAATTCCTGATGTGTCTGCGAGATGACCGCCTCGTCCGACAAGGCTTTTAATTAATGGGACCTCTGTGTATTTATATCAAATTCAGGATTGGGCATCAGGATGGAATATTTAAAGAAACACTGGAGGAGGGACGAGAAAGAACAAAAAAAAAGAGAAAACTATCGATGTTTCCCATCAAAGGTTTGGCCTGTACATATGAACTGTTACTAAAGACTTCCTGGCTTGCTTTGCCAAGTTAATTTGAATTTATTAGCTACGTAGTGTGATTGTTGCCTTCTTATCGTGACAGACACAGACGTTTCTGTCTAACTGGCTCCTTCCTGTGTTGTCGTAATTTGTTAGATACTGTAACTTAAAAGCCCTTCTCAAAAGCTCACATTTACTGATCCAATATAAATTTATCACTGATCCCCTTAAATGTTGTTATAGATATAAAAAGATCTTTTTTTAAGAGACCATCAAATGGATTCCATTAAGCTGAAATCCTGTTGTCATGTACTGAGCGCTGCTTTAACGAAAAAGCGGGAAGAGACGTTGATGGTTTTGTCTGAAACAAGACTCATTGTGAGGTGCCCTTGAAAGCATTGTGTGTTTGCTGATTCCCTGTTTAATATTATTGTTAGTCTTAATGGATGTACGTAAATGACGTTAGACTGTTGTATGCTTTTGAAACAATCGCTTTCACAGAAGTGTTCTGTTTGCATTCTAACTCATTTGTATGCAGCTCTCAACATCACTGTTTAGACTAGCTTAAAGTACCACAAAGCCTTTAATTGTGAGGTTTTACATTTTGCAATTAAAATCTACCCTTATGGCTCTAAGGAATGAATGACGAGGCTTTGATGTACTTTAATCAGTTGAGATGCATTGTATTTTAAGGGGCATAAAGATGCAAGATACATTTCTGATTTGAAATGACATACTCTTCTACCTTTGAAGATTATAGTATTTCTGGCATAGAGTATTGATGTTCAGTGCCTTGAAGCCCCGTAGATAATATAGATTTTTATCTCTGGCTCTGAAGTGGACAAATAGGTTTTTAGATGGCACATTTCAAGCTCAGTAGGTCTAAAATATTATCATATTTCATTTAGACCTGTGCTTATGAAATGTATAATAAACAATTAAAATCACCAAAGGAAAATAGAGGTAATTCTAAAATTTAACAGATGTTTTCCAGCCTGTTGCCAAGGACCATTTACAAAAAGATGTATTTAAGTTTTTATAATGCAATTATACGAGGGAAAGCACACGGTGTCTCTTGATATGAAATATCTACGCATCACTCTCTATTAGATAACCTCTGTATGTAGGTTTTGTTCAGAAGGGGGTCCCCCTAAACCCAGATTATACAATCGAACATGTCTAGCTAGGGGTGTCTGGTTTGTATATGGTAATAAGATTCGTCATGAATAATGTCGTATCCTTCATTACTTTTTGTAATTAAATACAGAAGTAGCTCCTGGCACATTGACCTGCCATTGAGAACCTTGTACGTCTTTGAACTTTAAAGAAGTTTTTGAAGAATTTTTAAAATCCTTTCATCTGTTGTTGCAAAAAAAAGCTAGTTATAAGTACAAGTGGATTCTCGTATTTATCACAATCAGTGAATGTATGTATGTAAAATGTAGCTCATAATTTATGGCGAAACAGAATGCAACATTAAAACTACAGCAGCATTCAAAAAAAGCTAACTAACGAATGTTAGGAAAAGTCTGAAATCCCACTGATACTACTTATATATAAAAAAGTTGTGTTTTTTTAATTGCATCTCTTCTGTCTTTCCCCCCGTATGCATTCAACATAGCCAAATATATTTGCTTTCTTGATTACTGCTGATTTTCCCCATCTGTTAATTGCTGCTGTGGATTAAGTCCTGGTTAAGCGTTGTAGCAGTTAAATTTGTGCAGTTCCTAGAAACTGAAATCTCTCTGCAAGCAAATTAACAGGAGCAGAGATTCGGCAATAATAGAACTCACTGCTTTTGTCTCCTTCTGACAGATGGACAGTGTGTTCAAATTGAATTCTGCTTTAATTGCTTTGCGCTGGTTAAAATTAGTCTGCTTCACAGGTTTTGTTTACAGGTTTATGGAATTCTGAGATGTGTGTGATGTTCTTTTTCCACTTCCTATTTCATGCAAGCAGTGATTCTGGACTGTGGTATACATTAGCACTCTTTGTGAACTAAGGGGAAATGTACAGCCTGTTTGTTTGTTTGTTGTTTGATTTTACAAGCATCCATCCATCCATCCATCCATCCATCCATCCACCCACCTTTTAACTGCTAATCTTGGGGCACATGTGGCTAGGGTGAACCCAGGCTGGGATGCCAACCCGTCAAAGGGTACGCACACACACATACACACAAACACAGGTTTGTAATTAAATCTTTGTGGGGACTCTCTATTCATTTCTATGGGGAAAACTGTAGTCCCAACATGACAACCTTAACCCCTACCCAGCCCTAACCTTAACCATAAGTAACCACACAAAGTACGAGACTTTTGGCATTTTTACTTTTTGAATTGCATTCACATATCTTTGTGGGGACCCGAAAAATGGTCCTCACAACTTCAAAAAACAGGTTTTATTACATTGTGGGGGACATTTGGTCCCCATAAAGTATTATAAACCTAATCTACACACATACCCACAAACACTTATACTTAAAAATTGTGCTCTGTGATGGTAGATTTCATCTAGTATACTTTATGTTTGTTATGGTCAAATTAAAGACTGATGTTCTTTTTTGAGAGACTTTACTCCAAAAATCCACTTTGAAGGAAAACAAACATACAAACAAGTAAATCAATGACTGAGATGATATACATAGCTGAGAGCTTACATTCTGCATATACATTGTGAACATTATCCACAGAGCGATGTAACATGTGACAATATATTTAACCAGACTGTGTGGGGTATATGAGAAGGGACTTTGCAGATTTGCAGAGTTTATTAATGTATCTGTCTTAAAGTAGCATACAAACCAAATCACATTGTTTACTGCATTGCAATTGCGGCTAGAAATATGTTTGTGCTCTGTGTCTCCCAGTGAAACTACAGGCTTATGACTTTGCTTTCCTTTGCGGTGTTGCAGGAAACTGATGAAAAGGGCAATTTGCCTGATTTCACGTGTGGTGCTGACAGCACTGATCAAAGATGTCAGCTATTTGTATCTAAAATAAGAGTCAAGCACACTGATGTATGAAAGCGCTAATCAGTATTTTGTTTCAAGATTGTAAGGGTTACGCATGGAAAAGTGTTAGTTGTGGATGATGACCTGCGCTAATTAGGTCTGATTATGTTTTGGACCCGTCTGTAATTCCAGTTTCTCAGGGTGATGTCATCTGTTGTCTGCTTCCTATTTTTAGCTACCTTTAGCCTATTGTAACATTTATACTTTTGTGCTGTTATTAAGTTCATGCTCAAACAGACGTCCTTTTTCGTTTGGAAAGAACTGAACTCTAACTGTAGATTCTGCACTACATTTACTACGTTCTGGGAAATTGGAGTTTTTAATTTTGTGTTTCTGTTGTGTGATTCTTCACTTGTAAATCAATGTTAACGCAACTCCTTCCAGGAACGTGCTGCTGTACGTGTCCCTTATCTGGTCCCTGCAGGCTTGACGGTACACCCTTCTTTCTTATCAAATATGTAACACATATCCTTTCTGCTAAGTGCCCTGACACTTCCCCGTTTCTGACAGCACAGCTATTCTTGCACAATGGGCACAGAGGCAAAAAAGTAAAAACGGCATCATTAGAATATTGATTTACACTTACGGTCGGATTAACTAAGATGCTGGAGGAGGATGGCAGGCCTGCCTGTCTGCAGAATGAATTGCCACATTACATATTCTGTGTACCACCTACCCCCTCCCTCATTTCTGCTTCATTTTCCTCTGGCAGAGTCCATAACAATGAGCATTTTCCTGCAGCATGTGGTACACATGGCTTATTTTGGTGATGGACTGTTTTCTACTGGGTGGCAAAAAACACAATGGGGAAAAAAAAAAAAAACGCGCAGTGAAAATAATGCTGTCACTTTGCCATGTGACATATTTGAGTGTAAAATCAGTATGGTCAGCGGTATCATATGTATGTGAGGAGTTATGTAGAGACAATATTTCTGAGCGATCATGTCATGGTGGTTAATGTAGGGGAAAAAGAACGAGTGAGTACCGTCTGTGTGTCCCAGTGCAGGACAGATCTGACCCCACTAAATGTTTTGCATTGAGAAGCTTTTGACCTGCTAGGACCGTTAGGGTATCAGTATATTTATGGTTTTTTTGCCAGATGCTTTTATCCAAAGCAATCGACCTTTTTCTGAGAATGCAGAGTCAGACGGTCCCTTGAGCAATTGGGTGTTAAAGGCCTTGCATAAGGGCACAACAGTGACATCACTTTGCAGACCCTGGGTACTGAACCAACACACTTCTGATCATAGCCACGGCATCCTCGCCCTCTGAGCCACACACAGCCCGCAGATGGTGTTTTAGGCTACCGGTTGTCTTTGGTGCTAGAAGTGGAAAAGTCACCCAAAAATGTTTCAGTGTCCCTTGAAATAGAAGAACCAGACATTCTTTCCAGCAAATTGTTTAAATATCATATCGAATGATATAAGTACCCAGTCTTTTAATCATCTGCACACTTCTTCAGTAGTTTTGAATTATTCCCTCGTATGGGTCTTTTTGTCCCTGGTAATATTTAAAAAAATAATAATAAAAAATTGCGCAAACCCTTGTCATGTTGTTGACTTTTGTTTTTCTACATTCTGTGGATATGTCGTTTTGATACATTGGCTTTCATTTCTGTTTTTTTATGATTTTTTTTCACTATGCATTTTTATATAGACAGTACTTCCTTTATTTATGTCTCTCACATGACTACTGTATTTTGTTCTTAAATTATTTGTCGAGCACATGATCTGAGTCTTTCTAATGACACCATGGAAGATTTACAGGTGCAAGGTTTAATCTGTGTCACGCTCTCATATTGTTGTATTATTATGTCTTATACACTAATTGAAGCCATTTACCGGAGCGACAGAAAGTCCATCGCAGTAAGTTTACTACCTGCCCACACCACATATGAAATGCGCATACAGTTTAGTTTACTGCATTTACAATCCCCCTGATAAACCACTGTGCTGTTTGCCATAAATATATTTACATGAACTGATTCCAGGAACTTGGGCTTTCTTTTGGGAACAATTTACATTTTCATTGTTTAAATCACACAAGTCTCAAATGCTGACACAGATCGCAGATTTTCCATGTGCTGCCGCCACCCTTTAGCATCTCGTTACTAAACAAGTTAAGGTTAAAATTCACCCCGAGGTGAATTTCAGTAATGCTGTTTAACACGTATGGAATAGAAATATGAAGTCCCTTGTGGATTATATTGGAAATTACCATTCCTTGTTTCCATTTATCTTACATAAAACAGTGCCAAGCTTGAGTTGAAGTGTACATGTCCTTCTCAGGGTATTTTGTAGTTTAATTTATTATAAGGGGGGGGGGGGGGGATCCTTCATAGGCTCTGGACCCCCCGCGACCCTGAATAGGATAAATGGTTATAGAAAATGGATGGATGGATGGAATCCTTCATTTCTTTGTTCACATTGTTAAAACCATGTCACCCAACTGCTTAAAATGGTTTTCTGTGAGCAAATATTTTTCTGACCCGGGGAATGTCACAGGAAATGCTTATTTCCCATTTGCAGTCCCCCATGTGGGGGAGGACTTGCCCTCTGTCTTCAGTTATGCTGATCTGTCCTGCCAAAGGAAACCAATCTGCCAGGCGAGAGTGACTAAAGGATCTTTTTATAGTACCAGTACATTTTTCCCATTTCAGGCATGACATCACAACAATCAAGGATCACATTCAATCCTCTCATCAGCTTGACTTGCACTACACTGAGGTTCTGTACTGAGGCCAGCAAACCGGTGGCCTTTTCCTGTTGCCTGTTAACAGCACATGAGAAACTTTCTCAAAAAATGATCCCGGGGGGTTATATCCGTCACTCTCCTAAACTAAATCCAGTATGGCGGACAAAGGTGAAGCACTGTTTAGAAATGTTGATCACTGATGAATATTTTGGTCCCATATTTATCTAGGACATGAAAAGATGAAATAGCTTTACAAATAAACAGGATACGGAATACAATAAAGATTGAGGGTGTTTTTGTTGGACTTGATTGTCCACAGAACATCTTAGTTTTTAAGAAACTTCACCTTGTGGCCTTCAGTGAATATGCACTAATTAGGGGATTTATTCATAAAATTTCAGTGTTTGCAGTATGTTAATGAGCATATGACAAGGGGGTTCTGGGAGGAGAGGTTGGGCAAAGGTGATAAACTAAGCAAGGAGAATCTGATGAACGCTTCTGGCAGGGCTGCCTGCAAATTAGCCACATCTTTTCCAGTCAAGAGCAAATTAAATAGGGGTTTATTGTACGTGCTCATTTTGATGTGCATAAATCCACAATGATTTCTATATAAAGCGAAAGGTTTTTGGTTGCAGTTTTTAAAAGCGCTGACTTTTGTGAACTAAGACAAACAGGAAAAAACGTGCAATGACAGTGTTCAAATAGACGATGCTCTGACAGCAATGGAAAGGCATTGGGTCTGCTACTGTTAATTAGCATCCATTATAAGAATGCAATCAGTGAATTCGCACACATGAATAAACAAACAGTCCAATCACTGCATTCCATCGCTATATTTCTGTGTGATACTGTTCTGTCGAATTCCATGTTGTTGAAGTATGATAAACTCACTGGTTTCCCAGCCCTCACTGGCCTTCCCGAATCCTGTATGCTTCTCTTAAGTAGACAGACCCCCACAGACGGTGAAAAGGCAAAAGGCACTTGTCAGTTAGATTGCCCTCTGTCATTGGGCTCACAACTGAGGACAGCCATCTGGAAAATCTAAGGCCAGCACCATCTGCTTCTTTCCAGTTGTTTCCGAAGATAAAGGGAATTTTAACGTTCAATTTTCAAGCCCAATTTACGTACTATTTTTATTGTTTATCTATTTATAACACATCGAGAGGAGTCCTGTAGTAAGGAGATGCTTAAAAGAGAGGCTTGTGTATGTGGAAAAGGGGCATATTTAACAGTCAGACTCATAGAGTTTCAGTATTCTCATGTTCTTTAGCTGTTTTGGTTGGTGGTTTACCCCCCCCCCCAGGCAGTATTAGACAATGCTATCTTCACAGAAGTAATTCACAAATGTTAACAATAATTGTAAGGCACAGATGGGAAGGTACCATGACTTTGCCTGGTTGTTCTTTTTACAGTTTGTGGGGGGAGAAGGGAAAAAAAAAAAAATCTCCTGACTCCGTAAAATGGGCAATGATGACATCTGCGGATCCAGGCCCGCTCATATCTTCGCAGGGCCTTTAGGGAAATAAATATCTGAGAACATTCAGTGAAATGAAGCCCACTCAATAAATCAACCTGACACAATAAACACTTCTGGCATATGAGTCCTCCCTTCTCCAAAGCACAACCTTCCTCTCTGCTGTTCCTGTGTTTCCAAATGGTGCCTCCCCACAGGCCAGTAAATCAAATCAACACACAAATACAGTGAGAATTTATTTGGAATGGGTTTTTGTTCTGTTTAACGCTTGATTGTTGGATGGTCTGGTCTGATAATAAATCTTGGCCGTAGTGCAGAGCTGCTGGTCTGTCAGTGCCTGTTGCATTGTGATGCCATTTATAAATTATAAAACCCATTCTTTGTAACAGCTTTGTCGTACATTTATAGGAAGGAGAATGCCAAACGAGAAGAATAAATATTCTGCTCAGTTGATATTTTGAGCCCAACACCCAGGCACTAAATATTTAAGGACATTATGATTAAATTAATTGAGTAATTAAAAAGAAATGTGGTGATGTCTAAATCTTTTTTGTTATGCAGCTAAGCATTTGTAATCATTTTTAATGGTGAATTCTTCAGATCGTGCAGCGGTGGTTCTCGATATTAAATGTCAGTGTGTATCCACATGGATAATACTTATGCGCTTAGTCCATCTCTCATAATCCAAGGTAGGCTAACCATCGTTTATTGAGTGTAAACCAAACATTTTAATTACTGCATGCAGTACTTTGTTACACAATCAACAATTCGGAAAGCTAGAGTAGAAACTGGGACTTTTGACTAACTATAAATGATCATTTCAAGCAAGGCAGCTACACTAACTATTATATGTATTGTACAATACTGTAATAAAAGATCATCTTAGTGTTGTAGCTTAAATTTACCATTGTTTTTGCCTGTTTCTTTAGTTTTTTATTAATTTCTGTTTATTTCTACAGCACATGAATTATATTCTAAGCTACTGCTTTATTTAACATAGAAATGAAATAATGTAAACATAAGAATTGAATTAATTATGAGAGTAAATTTTATTTTCATGTAGACATTAATATATAGAAGTCTTAATTCATGGGAGCAGTTTCTCCCATGCCTAATAACCATCTCATATTCATTAAGCCACGGAGCCCATGGTGTACGTAAATAAATAAAATAAAGAACATAAAATATAAGTGGGCCTCATTTCTGTTCTAGATCCTGCTGAGAAGAATACTTGGTGTATTACAAGTGTATCTGTTTCGGCTTTAGTGGGACTTTGATCAGAAGGCAGAGAATAAAACTGGAAAATAAATATGTGATGATTCAGACAGTAAAATCCCACCCTTTCTAACTCCTGGACATAACAGGACAACTGTTCAGAAAGTATTTACATAGAGATGTGACCGGGCATTCAGCAGGGCAACTCTTAATTAATTTATCTGAGTTTGCTATGGCAACGGACATGGTAACAGCCTTTTGATGATTGTGTTTTTTCAACCTGAAGCCAGAATATATTTTCCTTTTGTCTGCCCCCACTGTGTATATGATTGTTCAGTGTTATAAATGGCACATACTTTGTGGGCAGAATAAGAGGCATTGTTTACAATGGGCTCTACATGCTGTGTCTGTCCAGTGTAAGGTAATCTGCAGTAATAAGCTCCGTTTGTTTTGTTTAGAGAGAGGGGAATAGAGGAGGAAGACAAAAATAATAATTTCAAATCCTACTAACCTTCTTATCTCTATTTGTTCAGTTGCTTTTAAGGCCCATTTACTGAAAGAATTTCAACGGCTGTTTCACCGTGAGGTCATTTGTTATCCTTTGGTTGGCTTAGTAACCCCATTGCGGGACTGCCCTAAAATCCACATATTCTTCAGATGGAGCTGCCAAGATGGACAGACAGACAGACACACATGCAAGGGCACACACGCTTGCTTTAGTATCATGAGGGAATAACATTGTTTAAGGGTTAGAAAAGCACCCACCCCCACGTAGACAAAAAAAAATGAGCCAGATTTGCTGCGAGACTGTTTTTTTCATTCTGTTCTTTGGTATTTTCCTGTGTTCCTACGCCGGGGTCCCAGCAGAAATCAAAAGCATTTGCTTACTTTGTTTATGTCTGCCCAGTTGTCTTAATTTGAGATGTGCCTTGAGGAAATGTACATTTCCCAAGCTTGTTTAGCAGGCAGTATAAGATATACAGAAGAACCTCACAAAAGAGACGAAAGAGACGTATAAAAACGAGCCGGGAAATGAAAAAGAGAAGGGGAAACAGTCAGTGCGCTTTGAATGCATTAAATCGAAGACTAAGAACACGTATGTACTCTAACTAATATGCCGATTCGGTAACTTTTACCCAAAAAATGTGTACTGCTTAACTTGGAAGAGCTAGTATGACTTAGTTGGCGGGCATTTTATTTAAATTTATGTAATAAACAGTATTTCCTTTTAAAGGAAAAAAAATACACATCCACAAACAATACCCATAACAACCCAAGGGTAAACAACTTAAATTTGTAAATTTGTAAGTAAACAGCATCTTCAGGGTATGTGCTTTTTGTAGGACACTTCTGTTTTATTTAATGTTCTGAATCATGCATTTTCTCTCGATTGGCTCCTTCTGTAGTGGAATTATGCAAGCATGGGATGTTATTTTAAGAGGGATCTTTAGACTTATAAACTATCAAATTTTCCTACGTGTTAAGCTGTGTCGCTGGATGGCCCATTATCCTGCATTGGGTCTTTCGTTCACCATGTGTGCTATATTGTCATATTTTCCTATAGCATTTTTCTATTAACTGTATCAAAGTCTAAATCAAAAATTATAATCAGATGAAACTACTGAGGAACACTATTCATGTGGTATTACTATTTTTAAATGTTCGATATTGTGCTACCCACTTTCATTAAATTTTAATTTTATCCCATGTGCAAACGTTTCACTTCATTTTGTCCATTGATCCGTGATTTGATTTTGTGGCTGTAAATTTGGGTGAGTATCTTTTCCACCGTGCTTCAAATATCCGAATGGGCCACCAACACAATCACAAGCCGGTCGCCTGCTGGTGTAAATGCATTAAACCTCTCAACTTTGCTAAAAAGCCAGTGAGGAAGGTAAAAAGAAAAAAGTGATCATGATTGACACAGTTTTGTCCGCTTGTGTTGTGGCGTGAAGGTAAAAGGGGGGGCTTTTGTGTCTTCACGTTGAGCTTTGTTTGGTTCTCTCCATCCCTGGTGAGAGCCTTAATTGCATTTTGTCTCTCACAGTAACGGGCGAAGTGATGGTTTCCCTCCCTGCCGTTGGCTGAGTTTTCAAGCTCTATTACTCTGTGAAGGAGACCATTCCCATGCCAAGGGGACCTGCGTTAAGATAAAAGCATTTTAAATAGACTATTTGCTGCTTTAAGCAGTCAAACTGTTGACAGACACATTTCTTGGGACGTGCTTTAAAATTCCAGTGTTATGCTAGATAAGGCATGATAAATATATCACACTGGATAGATACACTGGTAATTTTAATATTATGTGCATTTTTAACATAGATGAATGCTCTACTCTTTGCTCATTTGTTAATTTCATATATTAGGTAATTGGCAAATAGCATTGTCTGCTAGAAGCTTTCACAAATTCCTGTCAGATATCACCTGACCAGTAAATCCATGACCATCCAGACAGAAACAAGCCAATTGACCAGTTGCATCATGTTCCGCAGAAGAATAAATGCATCTTTGTGCACTTAGGCATTGGAACTTGTAAGTGATTTTTCATGAAATAATTCAGCCATAGAATCTGCTTCAGAAAATGGAAAAACATAGTGGAGCATTTTACTAATTTGGTCAAACAAATCATACATTTTTATTTAACAAATATTGATCTTTGTATGTCTCAACCTTCTCTCTTGATATTGGATTTCAGCATCACATCAAACTATCAAAGGTATGTGCATGTATGAGAAATTCTGAAAAACAAGGCTCTTTTGTCGCATTATTTGTTGCATAACACTTCATTTTAGCTAATTTTTTTGTTGATCGCCGTACAGTAGAACACAGCTATATATAATGTGTGTGCCTGGAAGGGCTGTCATCACTGTCTGAAGAAAACCATGTATGTCCTCTTTTGATCGTGACTTTTTACAGTAGATGGAAACGCCCATTCTCCTTTGTCTACAGATGGTGTTTGACAAAAACTTGACCAATGAAATGATGTATCAAGTCATCAGTTTAACTTTTTTTTGTATTTGTACTCATGAACATTTGTATTCATGGTGGTCATTTGTACGGATTACTTTGTATTGCTCATTTTAACAACGTGGATAGTTAGATAGCTAGCTAACTATTATCACTGTTAATTGTGAATATAAAGCAAGATTAGTTTGTATCTTGTTGACTCGGACATATTCACTGACACCAACCCGCGTAAATTCGTTTAAAACATTAAAGCGTTCACTGACGGCTGTATAAAGGCAGGTTTCTACTTGCGGCGCTAAGACTGTCTCATTACGTTGTTTTAGGTTTATTTTGTAAGGTGGTTCCTGAGAAGATGCATTTATTCACAATTCTGACATAATGGATCGTTGGTGATAGGATGTTTTTCATCGGACAGCGGCGATATTATGTGGGCAGATCTAATGACTTATGTACAGTGAGCATGATCATGTGCTCCAGTGCCTAGAAGCCTTCAAGGTCTCATCTCCAATCGTGTTTTAAGGAGGTGATAAAGTGGGCAGCGCTGGTCTTTCTTCCAGATGGATGATTGGCCTTGTTTGCAGAATCACCCATTTTATTTCGCCCTGAATTGTTAATTTTTTTTCTTTCCCTGGCACTCTGATATTATCTCCTGAAGAGGATTCTATGTTACTTCTGTTTTTGTTCTTTTATGGGTTTTTTCTTTTCGTTTTTGTGTGTGTGAAGTCTCGAAGACAATGACGTCACGTGTGATTGTTTTAACAGCTGTTTGTCTTTGATTATGTGCCCCTTTGAAGTATCACTTTGAGTTGAACTTGGACGGAGATCAGAAATGAACGCAGCTACTTTTTGATCTGAGAGAGAGAGGATTTTATTGTTGAAATGCTCATAAACTGTTTCCAACTGTTTCAAGTAAAGGTGGTGTCAATTTTCAATAGAGACAGGAGAGGAACATAGAGGGGAGGAGCATAGTCTGGACTTTACAACCAATGAAAAAAAAATACACGTCCCTATCTGTTTAGCTTGCCCTTTGAAAAGAGCACCAGTGACCTTACAAGTTCCAAATGTAGTTTATCAATAGTGTACATTCCTCTACTCTGTCTGGAATGTGAGCAAGCCAACATAGCAGCTAGAATCCAACACCCAACCCCCCCAAACCGCCCACCTTTTCTATTCTGAGGTGCTTTTATTTTAAACATTGTAATTTTGAATGTGCAGTTCCGAAGCAGTATTTTACAGGGTTAAAATACATTTTCATATAGCATACCTTTTTATAGTTCTAAGCTATATTCAATGACTGAAACATAGTAAACATAGTAGCAAAATCTTAAAAGAACACAAGTACATAATGAATGTTTTTACTTTTGTTATTAGAAATGTATTTAATATTGTAGTAGTTTGGAGTCAGGCAGTATAAAGCAGATTCATTGAACAGAAATAAACATTTTAACTTTATCCTAATTTTGTAGACAGCATTCTACTCTCTTGGATCATTTAGATCCTGGAATATGCATTTGTAATACCTGGGAAAATATATATACTTTTTGTGAAGCAGCAGATGCTGAACATTATGTGAATCCTGGCCTGTGATATGTAATGACCATTTAAATGTTTGATAAAGGGTAATTAGATGCCAGGTTTAGGTAGTATTATATGGTATTTATATTTCAAAGTGTATCTGTTAGTACGTTCCCGCTTATGAACAAACATTTAAGAAGCCTTCTGTGAAATGGGTTCTGTTTTGTTCTATTTGATGTTTGTCTATTTGCAATCCTGTATAATCACTGTCGGAATATAGTGAGACATGTGAAACGAACCTCAGAACTAGAAAGTCATGTTATGTCCAAACCACACTCTGCTCTTCTTCCATCCAATTCTTAACACTTATTTGCATAACAGAGTGAAGTTATTTTGAACTGTAATTGCACTCTGCGCTGTAGTATTTTAGCTACGACGCGTCATTGCTTTGTACATGCATAATTCAAAATAACTTCTCCCAAACTATTACGCGTTAAACAATGGCAATATAAATGTAGATGCAGGTCATCCAGTGTCTATTTGTGGACTTTTCTGAGTGTCTAGTTCCGGTACCGAAAATTATATGTGTCACTTGCTGACAGAGGCACCTGTGCCGCTGACCTAGTCAGCCACTAAGCTAGGTTACAAAAAAGACACGTGATCTGGCATCGCCGACAGCGTGCTGGTCTACAGGGAACTACATGTACCAACTGAAACCTTTTGTGTTCTGTCCTCTGAGTGCTCATTGGCACAGAGTCAGTAGTGTCAATGAATGCAGTAAATTTTGTCGGGAGCCCTGCTTTCTGAGAAATATCTGTACCATTGTTCCTGCAGCAGAAGGAGAACACATTGCCAGAAAGTCGATTAACTTCATTGTCATCACAGGTGCTGAACAAATACCATATATTATACAAATACCAAAAATGCAATATTTTAAATTTTATTAATGCTTTATAGATATACTGTTTAGCATGATAACCACGTGCTATCATGTGAAGTGTAGCAGTAATTATTTCACTGTATTGATTAATGACTCTATTTACTTTATATTTAACATTGCAAGACCACCGTCTGACAAACATCACATAGCCCTTTGAGAACATGCCCTATATCTGCCAAAATCACTGAAACGTGCCTGCTGTGTGAGCTATATTCCAATCAGTAAAACAACTAATAATATTTGCTTATATATTTTCCCTGAGTCAACTGCACAGGAACTAAAAGGGCCCACAACATCAAATGACCCATATAGAAAATTATATGAAAGAGATTGTCTGCAAATCTTTATGCACACTGTGATCTACTTACACAACATGATAGATTCGGATGCTAACACACATTCTAGTTTCTAGTGATTTGATTAAAAAAAAAAAAATAACTCTTCTCCAGCATGTCCCACATTTTTCATTTTCTTAAATCAGGATATTGCCTGAGTCGGAGGTAAGCCTGTTCTTCAGTTGTCAAAAGGCAGTAAGTACTGATTAAAATAGCAGTGTGAAACGCTGGGAGATTAAAGTGATGCTAATGGTAAGTGAGAGAAGAAAAGGGCAAGCTATATTTTAATTCCTGGGAGAATGGTTAATGACTTCTATTGCCTAAGATTAAACTAAACCTGTCTCATCAGCTTTTTCTGCACAGTGAAAAAAGCTTCCCGTACTTTAATTTATTAAACTCTTATAAGGAAGCACATTGATCTACATAGGTTAAACTTTTAAAATTTGGGCAAAGCGCGCCATTAAGATGTCTTCAGGAGCAAGACAGTTTTGGTTGCCTAAGACCCGTCACAGTATTATAAAGAATTCATTAAGAGCTGCCACACTGAAATCAGAAACTATTAATTATTTAAAGGGAGAGGTTTGTTCATTTCCTAAGCAAGTTGTGTTTCTGTTTACTGATTAACTAAATGGCAGTAATGCTCCGGCTTTTGCCATTTGATGCTTCGTTTGATAAAAGTTCTTTTTTACAATGCCAAAAGCACAATTGTTCATAATTTCCCAGTATTTATCATGAATATTTACAGTAACACATAAAAAACATGTTTTCCACTGAACCAACATAGAAAACCAATGTTGTTTTAATTAAACCTTGGCATTAAAACAATCTCTGAGACCTATGCCATAAATTGTATGGTTTTGTTGATGTGGCATTACAGTGATTTAACACTATTCACCGCTCTTTGTTTTCCGCTGGCATGTCCTCCTTGAAGGTACGGAGCAATGCCAGAGATTTTGAGGCTTAGCACATTTTTGACGGTAATTAGCATGCATTCCAATCCACCAAGCCTCACGCAACAGCGGAATCCTTGCAGCTACCGTTCTTTATCAGCGTATGGGTGATAGAACTCACTGAACATTCTGCTGACAGTAGATTATTTTTGCTTTTTGTTTTTCCCTGCTTCCAGTGGGCCTTCTAACCCTTGTTCAATCACTGCTGGAGAGAGGAGAGCAACAAAAAACGTTTTTTTTTTTTTTTTTTTCATGCGACGTAGAACAATAGGTCTGATGTTTTTTTTTGATTCACAGGGAATTCTATGGATCAGTTGCAACCAATCCACAGGCGCTTCCCTGCCAGAGCTGATCACAATAGGCCCGAGCAGCATTTGCTGCCATGTTATCTGGAATATGACGTTACTCTCAATCCAGATGCTTACCTGGAGTTCCAAAGCAATAGATGTGATTGAAGTCCAAAAAGAAACATTCCAAGAAATGAAGCATGTGTGCAAGAGTCAGGTCACATTTAGCAGCCATAGCAATACAGTGAGGGTTTATAGCATCGTATAATGGCAAGGGAAATATTAAGTATTCTTATCGATAAACTGGTCCAGAGTACATTTGTAATGGTTATGATTGGTGAGAGGATCAGTAGCATCAGTGGTTATTGTTATGGCCATGAAAAGTTCAGATGGCGTAAAACGTGTTATTTCTTGTTAATTCTAAAGCCATATGGCCGTATGTATAATACAAGCTTTCCTTCTAAATGAGGAAAACTATTTTTTTAGATATTTTAAATAGCTATTTAGGGTCCTGCTTAATTACCAGGTGTTTTTTGAGCAAGAAAATATATAAATGACCCAAAATAATGAACTGATCCTTGTTCCTGTTATACCAGTGGAGGTGTTGCATTTAAGCAAGTGGCCTTGTGACAGGGAAGTTACTGGTTCCAATCCCAGGAGAGGATCTCCTGCTGTATAATCAACACAACATGCCTAATGAAACCTGCTTCAGTAAACATCTGATCTTATGAAGGTGTCCAGTCGTGTCTTACAAAAAAATTAACAGATGGAATAACTTTTTGCTTATTTCTTTGGTTTGAACTCTTCCACAATAATGTTTTCACGAAGGCTTAACCTTATTAATTCACATATTTTGTCACGTATTTATGGCAATTCCCCAGACGTCAGCATGTCACAGTTGTTGTTAGATCCCTGTTGGTTTCAATTAAAAATCTCTCTGAGGCAATAAAAATAGCCAATTAAACTGGAGCAGGCACTTCAGAAGTAAAAATGGGCTGATTAAATTAACCTTGAATCTCAAATAGGGTTAAAAATAAGCTTAAATGTATATTTATAGAGGTGGAGTATTTTTATTCTTAATTTGCAACAGTGGCGTTCTGTACTTTCATTGAGTATTATGAACATTCTATCTTGAATTTCTCTGTAATTGAGCATTTCACAGGGTTCAGGTCAATGTGTGGATCACACCTGTAAAAGTGACATATTGCTTGCCTCTGTAGTAAACTGTACTTGTAAGTGCAAGAGAACTTGCAGTTTCCATTGTGTAGATATACAATTGGCCTTGGTCTCCATGGACACCAATTAGCTTTCGTTTCTTTGACAGTGTCAAGTGTTTTGTAGAGCAGCCATAAATTGTTTTCCCAAAGTTGCCTAGACAGAAAAACAAGTGAAAAGAAGCCTAACATGAAAAATCATAACATGTTAGGTAACCAGCTGGTTCAAGTCATGTAAGTGGCTGTTTTTAAAACAACTGAAAGTCATACAGACAAAGTTTGCATCTTTGGGACAGAAAACACGCTGTGATTTGAATAATTCAGAATACTTTACAGTGCTTTGGAACACCAGCAGCCACAATAAGCATACTTTTGCATCATGTGTGTAATAATATGGTGTTCCTGCTTGCATGTTGTGCATTTTTTTACTATGCAGTAAAGTTAATAAACAGTCCACATGTTACAGTATATGCATACTTAAAATGATATTGGTAACAAAAAGCAAAAGTATGATGTTTATTCGCCTTATCCAAAAGTGTTTTAACTGTTTGCAATGCAAGGTTTAGGCAGAAGGATGAAGTATCATGTTTTCTTGCACCTTTGTAATTTTCCATCCTGTCTTCTCATCGTTTGATTTGTTTCCTGACTAGGGTTACGGCACTTAATTAATTGCACATGGCTAAAATGGGGCACCACATTTAGGAAAATATTATTTCATCACTTGTGTTTCATTAGAATTCACTTGACTGCCAGGTCAAATGGATACGAGAGAGAAAGGCTGTAACATTTCATTCTTTCATCACTGATAAATTCCCCAGACGCAGTTTTAAAATAAGAGCAATAAATAATACACATGCTTTTAAAGAGTTAGGCTCTTTTTTTTTCCTGTTGTTTAAATGGAAAACTGGACTATTTCATGCTGCTTTTGAATGAGCTATTTTTAAAGTGTCCTGTTCTCATGTAAAATCTGCTGGCAAAATTATTATAAGTTCAGACAGAATAATGTCATACAATCTTAAATTTATTTTGAAACAAAACACACATTAGATAACTGACATCCTCTATATCCCAGGAAGCCTTGTGCCGCATGCTCCAGGCCCTGTGACCCTGAGTGTGATACGTGATTGGACGATGGGTGCAAGGGTGGAAGAATGGGTGGATGGATCAGTTAGATAGATGATACTTTGTCAATAATAAACAGGGGAGAAATAAACAACTTCACAAATACCTCCATAGAACCCATAGAATTGCTAGAAGATTAACATCATGTTCTGGATTTCTTGGGTAATATCATATATTTGAATATCATTTAATTATATTCAAATATGCTGCTTTGTGTGACTCAGTCTGTAGCAGTGAATTCCTACATGCAGAATTAGCTCTACAGCTCAGATCAGTATTTAAATCTGTTATTTGCCAGTTGCAACAGGGAAACCTGCGACTCCAGAGAGGGAGGGAACTGAATTGACTAGGATTTATTTGTCACCTGACGGAAACACACAGGTTCTCTCAGTATGTCAGGTGACCGTGACTTTCTGGTTGCCAGTAGTGACAATCATGTCACTTCACTTCCATGTGTAGCTTTCTGACGCAGCACGTGATGGTTTGCAGTGTCAAAACGCATATTTGGCACGTGCAGAAACACAGATCTGATGTTATGCCCGGGATAAATTGGATGTACCTCAGTGTTGTAGACAGAACTAGAGCAAACTGAATATGAATATAAATTTAAGTACTACTTCATACAGTAAAAGCGACTGTTTTAGCTTTGTAGGCTAAAAACTTTTGTTGCTTGTTTCTTCTGACTGGCTCTTTCCTGCTACCCGAAACAAGGTTACTTAAACACAAATGTCACATCTTCTCACATTCTGTAGCAAACATTTTAAATCCAAGGGAATGGACGTTAGCCTCTGTAGCACCTCTGATAACATGTGTAAATGGCTGAGAGGCCTATCTGTCTTTATCAAGCCTCCAAAAGAGTGGCTACCACCTAGGGGCTGGGAAATTCATCTAACAACCCATGAAGCTGATTAATTTCACTCTTCATTAGGGATGTGTTGTGGCATCTTCTGGATTTAGCATATCTATAGCCGCTTTTTTTCCCTTTCTAACTCGGACAGCCTCCTCCTTGCTTCCTGCCCTTGGCAAATGAAAGGTCAGAAAGACTGCAGTGATTAATGAGTGAGAGAGCGCAGAGATCCTTCTATCATCTCCCCCCCCCCCCCCCCCCCCCCGTCTTTTATTTCATTTGCTAATTTCTTTTCCACTGCTTACATTTTATTGTGAGTTATAAGGGAGGCCTTGTCTGTTGCCTTTGTTACACGTGTCCTGTTCTGTTAAATAACACGCTCTGGAACCACGAGTGTTTCTGTTTTTCATTTTCCTGAGAAATGTGAAGGGGAAATGATTTAAATATCACGATTTGCCTTCATGCAAACTAGTTTACCATTTTTCACATTTCCATATTCAAAGACATTATAACTTTACCCCTGTATGTCTCTATTTTTAGGCTTAAATGGAAATGCCAACAAAAATACATACATACCTGCCATTAAGAGTAATTCAGAGCAATGATAAGAGTAATTTTCTTTTTATTTATACTTGCATTCATATTTAGAGTATATAATTAAATCCATCTATGCATCCATTATCGGGCTGTCATCAGATCATCTGCATTTTTTGATTTTCTTTTTGATGTTTTAAAATGTTTAGGAATTCAATTAAAACAACAGTCTTACCCGTGGTATTGCTAAAAGATAACTAGTTGTTGGGATGATAAAATTTCCAACTACTAGCCCTGATCCTGATCCGGACAACAAAATTTGAAATGGTTTGTCTTATTACTTAAAATAAATGCAAGGAAATCTCACACTCATATCACAGTAATCATGAGAAATGGTTCCTGCAATGATTGAATTTCTGCAGATTTCCCTTTTAAATTGTTATGCTTTCAAAGCAGAAAAGTGAACTCATTAGCACTTTGCTTTACAAAGGGACCCATGAGCTGTAATAGATCTTGTCACGTTATAGATAGTAGATTAGTCCAGGCTAACTGTTTATTTGAAAATCTAATGAAATATTTACTTTGTATTGCAATAAGGATTAGCGGTGGTAACTGGCAGTGACGGGCTGGGATGTGTCTGCTAGAGGGCCCCTCTAGTCTGAATGCCGGCTCTACATGCACAATGAATCCGTTAGAGAGTCTGCATGTCTGCCTGTCACTTTTGCTCCACATGTTGCTTCTTTTTTGAGAGATAAGTGGGACCTAATGCAGAACAAATAGTGGAAATCAGAAGCCACTGAGAATCATTCGGCTCTCATTTTCCCATGGCGCCCTAACAGACGCCCAGTCAGAGAGAGGGAGAGGGGAAGGGGAGGGGGGAGGGAAAGAGAGAGAGAGAAATAGAGAGAGAGAAAGAGAGAGAGAGAGAGAGAGAAATCTCTCCACAAGCAAAACAATTTTGTCACCACAAGCAAATCCAATTGAAAAGTCCCCTGGACTGCGAAGAGCTAGAGTTGTCAGACTGGGCTACAGCAATGAAAAGATCTGAGCGGGCTAAATTGGCATCAGGTGTGGGCTCCGCTCGCTGGTGATAGGCTGCTGCATTGTGCCGGCTAGACATTTGACCATTTCCAAATATAATGGGAGAAATTAATGCAAATGAGTGCATGGAATGAAATGTATTTAAATGCAGATTGAATGGGGCCTCTGCGTTTCGCCTGATAACAAGTTGCTCTAGGAGAAGGGCCACATTGTGTCTCCCATCCCGCCCCCCACGACTGTGTCCCCCCACCAAATTTTTTTCTCACTTGTCTCTAATAAGGGTGTATTGTTCACTGGGTAAACTCTCGCTAACTATTTACATTGCTCATTTATTTGAATTTTAGATGTTTTTCCACTGACACCGCTGCCTTTGGCGATCTGGTAAAACGCTAATTGCGGTAAGAAGGCTAGAGAGAGACTGCAAACACAATCATTAATGATGGCTGTTGCTGTTGCCCATTACCTCATTATAACCTGCATGGCAGATACAGCTTATCTGTATGTGTGTGTGTGTGTGTGTGTGTGTATTCCAGTGACAAGTTTTTTTACCCAACGCTGTGCTCTCTCTTTATAAAACTTTATTTTTTTCTTAAAGAGCTCTAGTTATATAGCTTCAAAACGTGCAAATTATTTTATAGTCTGTCTAATTATTTTGCCCAGAACTGCCTGGGAAAGTTTCATACCTCAGGGCATAATTGTGTGGAGCAGGTCACAGTTGGGAAAGAATGCAGTTAATTTATGATTTGTGTTCTTTGAGAAGCCACAGCTGAGCTGAGGAAAACAAAGGCTGCCTTATCTTGCATCTAATTGTTTTTTTAAGAAGGTGAAAACACTACTTGCACCAATATTGTGATAAGAGTCTGGGGTATGTTTTGACTGAAAATGCTGAAAATTTGGAACTAAATGCTGATTATTTTTTCTTAATATAGTTGAACAGAAGGGGATTCTTGATTAAACGATGGGAGTGAAGAATTTATGCAAGTGTGCTTTTTTTAAAACTTGCACAGCATTATATATTTAGCAATGGGCAACCAATGTTTCACAAGACAAAAAAGACTGTTTTAAAGATGTAGTTCTTTCACAATCACTGAACTGGCGTTACATGGCAGTAATAATTGAATTCTGTAATCATCTGTGTATGGCATGAGTGTTCTACACTTTTTCAATTACTTTTTCATTTGCTTTGTTGATGTCTTTGCATGGATCACGGCTATACTGTAGCTAAACTTTTCAGTTCTTCTGAAAGTTTATTTTTTGACGTTGGTAGCCGAGTCTGATGTTGCCGATGAATTGTTTACAGTTTATCAGAATTAACATTAATTTCATTTCTTGGAAATTGCGCTTTATGAATGTAGGCAAAAAATATAATTTTTATAACATACTGCAGTGTTAGGTAGCGAAAGTGTCCGAAATTCCTCTCCATTCTAAGTATCAGAATACAGCATGTGCACGTCATTCAATGAACGCATGAACATTAGTGTTTTTTTTCCTCTGTTGCTTGATTCAAACATGATCACAAAGACAGACAGTATGACTGTCATCTGTGAGAAATCTTCAAAACTCATCTGTTTGTATACTCAACCAGTTTAATTTATGAAGCAGGATTAATGTTTTAACACATTTTATTCTTACACAAAATATGAAGATACTTGAAAATATTACAATAAATGCTCCTATGTTGAAAAGATATACATTAAATATATAAAATATATAGATATTAAAATATGTGTATAAAATTCGTTGAGTGTAGATTACAAAAATATTGCCGTAACACAACTGATGACTGTCCCTACTTTTTAAATAATACAAAAAAGTTATTTTCATTTATTATTTTTTTTTTGCAGTGTTTATCTATACACAGATCCATGAAAGGATCTGCATTTTAGCCACTGTGAAAGGAACCTTCTGTTTCCGTCCAAATTGAAGTCCAATTTACATGCAATTAATTTGGCGTAATTAGACACACTGACTTGTGCATTTTTCCATGTAATAATCACCATGAATTTTAATGTATACTGGATCGTGTTTTCTCTGATTATAATTTGATAATAAATAAAGCATACCCATTTAAATGTGTGGCTGTGTGTGTGTGTGTGTGTGTGTGTTTGTGTGCATTATTGACCAGTCTTGCTTTGTGCTTCTGTATTAGAAAAGTCAGGCATAGTCCAACATTGAATGAGGGCATTTTGATGCATTGTAGCAGATTTTCCCTTGTCTGGAAGTTCCAGCTTGGTGATTAATGTGTGAGATAATGTACTGTGGAAACAAGTAAACACTCCCCCTACTCCTTGCTTTGTGCCTGAATGAGTTGATGATAAGGGCAGAGCAAGGTGAGAATTTAACAGGGCTGCAGAAAAAAGGCTCAGTGGACTTGAGGCATGACAGAACCTGGAAAAAAAAACACTCTCTGAGTGGGAGTGGGTAACTTTGTAATAAAGAAGGCCGACAAAGTGGAAGTTTTTCAGAACAGGAATAATTAAAATCGCTCAAGGGACTGTGGTTTTAATTTCACATGTAAGGGGCTAAAGATTTCATTTAAAGACGCACTGTGCAGCTAGGAGGTTAATAAGATGAACAAAGCATGGAATGTGAGAACATATACTGCAAGGAAGCTAGTTGGACTTTCACCTGACACGTTTTTAATTATCTAATTCCAGATATTTCTCACAAGAGGGGAAAAAAGGAGATTAACTGATTAACAGACTCAGTAACTGATTACTTACACATGGTAATTGTTCCAAAAAGATTATACTAGACAGAGAAGACTGTCATCTTAAAGGCTTCTTCCTAAATATTATACTGTAACTGTATTGATGCAAATGCTTTATATTATGCTGCCCAGAAACGTGTTCAATCAAATTTAAATCAAAGATCAATTTAAATGTAATGAAACATTGGCTTAACGTGAATCTGCAGTCCTAGTCAAGCACACACATTTTACACACATTTATCACGGTATTCTAGCTCGTTATTCAATGTATTCATTAATGTGCCCTTTCATTTGGTACTTATTTCTTCTTTAGAGAATCTGAATACTACGCAACAATAACCTTGGCTTTATTTCATGTAGATTAGCCATTATTAGAGTCTTTATTGATACTCAGAATGCAGGCGTGCAAATGAAACGCATTACAATTTTTCCTGTAAAACATTACAATTCCATTTATTTTCCAAACCTCTTATCCAGTTGAATGGTTATAACATGTAAAGAATGTATGATTAGGTCTCACTATATTAATTAGCCATAATAAAAAACACTGACTTTCTTTACCTTCTGAGAGTAACATCTGCAGGCTACTTTATTGGCCTGTGAATACAAATATTATTACCGTATTTATGTATCTTGTTCCTTTAAGGTACATGTACTTACTCCTCTTGAAGATCCTTGATCAGTGTTATTTCCTATTCAAATGCCTACTTTACAGGCAGTGTAATGACCGAGTTGGTTGTGGTGTCGCCTTACACCTCCAGGGTTGGGATTTGAACCCTTCCCGTGTGCAGTTTGCATGGTGTCCTTCTGTTCTGTGGATCTCCTCCAGGTTCTCTGGTTCATGCCCAGGTCCAAAGACTTGCCACTAGGTGAACTGGCATCTCTGAATTTCTCATTGTGTGTGTGTGTGTGTGTGTGTGTGAGAGAGAGAGAGTGAGTGTGTGAGTGTGTGTGATGCGCTGGCATCATGTCCATCGTGTTCC
>JAODJW010000001.1:43059947-43069907 GCA_026777045.1 Hyperopisus bebe | reverse complement strand
TGTGTGTGTGTGTGTGAGAGAGAGAGAGTGAGTGTGTGAGTGTGTGTGATGCGCTGGCATCATGTCCATCGTGTTCCTTGTAGCTGCAGGCTCCTCCCTCTAAACCTTTACTGAATAAGTAGATGGATAGAAATCGATTGTTGATGGAGTAGTAATGAATTTTGGGCTTTCCTGGGACCCCAAAAGATATATTTTCTTACTGTAACAAATCCCAAATAAATAAATATTAATTCACTCAGTAATTTGCTTGTAGATGGGAATTGCGGCTTCAAACTGATCCCAAAATACTCACTCTGCCAGACTGTTGTAGAGCGGACTCTGTTTGACACTTACACATTATGTGTTTATCAGTCTCTAATGAAATGCTGACAAGTTTTCAGCACAAGGGATTCTGTGTTCCTTTAATAGCATTTAACGAACCTTGAGCACTCACAATAGCTCGGCCCTATTGCCAGTGACAGCTAAGAGGCCCCAGGACCAACCCCTGGTGAGAGGAGGTATGAATTATGAACGTCTGCAGTCTCTCTTTTTTAATGGATGGTCCTTTTCACTTTATTTTTGTTTTTATCTTTTAAAAACATCATTGAAAAACTAGCTTCTATATTCAATGCAGGCCATCACCATTGAGAACATTCAGAGATGATTAAGTAGCAAAATGGTGTGATTGAATCAGGTATGTGGATTTCTGTAATTGACACTATTCAGTTACTGCCATAGCACATTGTTTCTCAGAATTAACTATGAATTGGTTCCCGCAAACGTTTCTGCTAATACGATATTTGATGAAGCGGCACTTTTTAAATGACTCATGGTGGTATTATTGAATCAATTTGTGAGTCATTTTTAATATTCTGTATTGGTGGGAATGCTGAGCAAACTAGCCTGGCAGCATGCAGACAGAGTATTTTAATGTGCATTAGTTACATCAGTTCCTCTGCTACACGCATTAACATACTGGTGAGAATGGTCTTAAATGTTTAATGTCATGTATTGCTTAAACATTTGACTGCCACTCTAAACTGTTGCATATTTATTTCATGTTCCTGAGAAGCATCTAAATGGATACATACTTTCTGCATTACCATAATAAATTTTGCGGGCCATTGTAAAGAAAGAATCTATTATAAAAAGCAATAATTATGATTATCCCATGACATCCTTAAATATCGAAATATTTGTGTTGTGGAAGTAGTTATGTCACCGCTCACATTGCCTATGTGAGCCCGTGTTTAAGTCTGTGTTTATGTTTAAATTATTAAACAGTTGAAATGGAGTTTGATTAGCGTGCTCATATGTAACTTTAGTTTGTCCCCTACTTTGAAACTTGCATGTTTTTGCGAAGACTGTTGGCACGAGTTTTTCAGGTTGATGTCTCATTCTTCCTTCAGTTCACTCTCAAATGACCCCAACCCTCTAGAGCCTCATCTGCATTCAGCCCAAAGCATCCATGGTAGGAAACGAAAGACAGCAGCTACTTAGTGCTGTGACCCCAAATATTCTTCTTCTTTCTGTGTACAGGAGCAGTTTCCTTGGCTGACATATTGGTTCATTGGGTAGCGTCGTCGCTGCACATTCCGCAGCTCATGCACCTACGCTTCCTGCATGGAGGCTGCATGTTCTCTTTGTTTGGTTTTGTTCATGCTGCTCCTGTTCCTCATGCAGTCAGGCTACCTGGCAATTCTAAATTACGTGTAGTATGTGTGTGTGTGTGTGTGTGTGTGTGTCCAGTCCTGTGATGGACGGGCATCTCAGCCAGGGTGTACCCCTGCCTTATACCCTTTGTGGCTTAGAATCACCTCCAATGCCCCCCCGCCCCCTACCCCCAACTGTTTTTGAAGCTCCTGCAGACGTCTGAAAGCGATGGCCAGTGTTTGTAATAATTCTGAGATCCGGTTCGTTTATGTTAACGGGAAATTCAGATTCATCTTCATCACTCCCTGGTGTAAGACACACATTGCTAATTTCTCTTGACACTGGGTTGCATGTCATCATTTCTGTATTTTCCCTGTTTTGTTGTTTATATCTGTTGTGCTTTTCCGCTTCCCGGAAGTTGACGCAATCAAAGCAGGTTGAAGGAGTGGTGCAAACTGGCCTGCTAAATATCTCACCCAGGGGATGGTTTCAAAGGTTTTGAAGCCCTAGGATGTCACATTAAAAAATAATCCCATTCCTTTTAAATATATGTCTGACTGCACGATGAATGTCAGCATCACCTTACTCTGTTGGTTTGTAATGAAACCTTTGGAGTTGTTGAGTAATTGGCTGGAGCATCGCGCATACGTTCCTCTCGTTGTTCTTTCAAGTGCATACTCACGCCGGACGAGAACCTTTTAAGCTCCATGCACAATAATAAATCTAAACAGATACCACTGCCATGATTAGTTTCCACTGTGTGTACAAGTGTATAAACCATTTCAGACACCTATGAAATATTGCTTGGGTTCAGTATGGGCACATGGAGAAGAAATGTACCTCATCTGTAATACACTGTGTAGACTAATATCTGCTCCTCTTTTCTTATATTGCAGTGTGATATTGATCTGATAAAATTGTGCCATATTGGAGCTGTCTGTTGTGGTATTCATCATGCTGTCACCTCCCTAGTGCCTATGAGTTATTAGAAGGTAGGGTTTGAGAAGGTTTAAGGGTTTAGTTTCAGGTATGTAGCTAACAATTTATCAAATGAGAAAAAAAAAAACAAGTGATGTCTTGCTAAAGATTTATGACTTGTCTATTCGTACATTAAGAATTATATTATTATGTGTGAGGATGCTGCAAGTCTCAGTCTAGATCCGCTGAGTCAAACTATTTTCTTTGATGACTTGCTTAACAGGACAGTGTTTTCTTAGGGGAACTTTTAAAGGGATCTGTAGATTCGAAAAAGTACCAATTGACTGAGCACTAAGCCAATGTCATTTAAGGGTGGCATCTTCTCATCTTCCTGTGTGTTAGGTAGTAGGTGCTGGTCAGCCGCTATGGACAACAGTGACCCTGAACGTGCCACTTTCGATCAGTTCACCATTTGGGTGGTGGCTTTGAAAACTAGCAGTTATCTTCTTTTCTTCTTGTCACATGCATTTTTCAGTGTACACACATGGGCCGACCATTCAAAAGACACTGAGTTGTGTTAATCCTTAGAAGAGATGCTGTTTGCCAAGGTGATTGCTTTGGTATAAAACTGAGCTGCAGTATTTTTATTGTAAATAGCGCTAAGCACACAGCTGGCAGGATTGATCAGTCCCATGTTAGAATGAACTTCAACGGATGACTTTAGCTGCATAAACAATATCTAAATATGCAATCTGTTCTTGCGGTAAGATCTCCAGGGAAATGAGTGGCTTTATTTCTGACTTTGAGCAGGAAAAAATAGGGCAAACTTGTAACCTCTTTCCATACAGAGGTTTCACATATTATATAAACATACCCATTCCTCTCCCACAATGAATTGCTTTGGACTCCACTGCATTATTTACATTTCATTAATTATTAAATGGGGAAAAAGAGCACAAACAGCAGATAATTTTTGTTTAATTTTTCACGCAGGATTCTGATGCGTGGTCCAATTAATGTTAATCATTAAGGACATCCTGTTTAACTTAAAACTAAAGTGTGTTTGTTTGTTAGAGGACGCTTTCGTCCCATTCTCTGTCCCCAAACCTTGGTAATAATAACATGTGCTCTGAGTGGGAGTTTGTTGATACATGCGGTTGTTTTGCTTCTCACACTAATGAAATATGTCTACCTAGTTCTGCATTCTAACTCTCATTATAAAATGTTTTGCTTTACCAGCAAATCGGCATTAGCTTCAATTTATATTTTGATATTTTATTAACTGAAGACATAAATGATTTTACCAGCAGTTTTAAATGATCTTTAAAAGTATTAGTTTACATCACAGTAAACATTAAAAGTTTTAATATATCCCAGGTGGGATTTTTTTGGACATTTTGTGTACATCACTTTCAAAGGATTGTTCACAATTTTTTGTCTTTGCCTTTGATAACTATTGTAATTAAAAGCACATTAAAGTATTAACAATCAGCTCTATCTTAACTGACTTTCAACCATAATTTCCCAAAACAATGGGGAAGATTAATAAACTGCAGCTTTATTTCTGTTACTCATAGTCCATACTACAGGGAGCAGATTAATACTCTTTAGGATTCATTTTCATTTATTATAGCTTGTGTACTCCACTGCCAGAATTCAGGATTAATTAGAAATTAATCTTTTAACCAGGGCAAGTTTGTCTTTGTCTGTTGTGTAAGCATTATGCATATTACACATTATTTACTTTGACTTGTTTATGAACAGAAATGCTTTAAGTTAGACATGTGAGATGCATCTTTGATTCTGTCATGACTGTAGCTGGAAGTCACTTTTAGTACAATTAAGCGTAGTAGCCTTTAAAATCATGGTTAGCTTTGCAGATTGTCTCTTTATTTTCCCCGACCTTTTTGTGCAACTCCTACATACCGCGGCTTGTTTAAACCCTTGCTGGTATCATTATGTTTCCCAGAAACGGGTGTCCATTATTTTTTGTTGTGCCTACCTTCTCCTGCTTGGACATTTTATCACATCTCTGGAGATTTCACGTGATCAGAGATATTTCACTGATGAATGCATATCATTCAGCCAAACGTCATCGACAAAAAAAAAAGTACTTCTAATATCTCTTGTCAATTTCCTCTAGAATTTTGTTAGGTTAACAGTGCCCTATATTCAAAAACGGGGGTGGATGTATTCAAGATGGAGTAAACGTGTGCCATTTTTATTTACCATTAAAAGTTTCTTGTGAGGACAGGCAAAATAATTGAAAAGTGCAGCTGGACTGTGTACAATCTTGTAAAGGATGGCTAGAAAATTAGATTAATCAAGGAGCAGACATTGTGAGGAAAGTTTGTTTGAATGCCTGACAGTCTTGCTCTTTTTCTCATTTCAAATGTTGGCAGGGTAGCGGGCAGCTCCAAGGGAAATGCGCTCCTTTCATAGTTGAGTAATTGATGAATTGTATGCAATATGCAAATGAGAATCCATAAATCTTATGAATGACAGCTTAATTTATGTGAGCCTTAATGAATGCAGGATTAGATTTTAATTAAATATCCTCAAAGGCACCCTGACTGGTAAGTTTTTAAAGCCTTGTTTTGAAGACTTGTTTCATAAGCATTGCAGTTCGTGAAAATGAGAGATCAGTCAAAGCACAGAGATTAAATTTTTTTCACAATATGAAGATAAGAGCTGTTCTATTTTCTCACTGGAGTTTTAAAAAATTAAATCTTATCTTCCTATCTCAACTTTTCTTGGAACTGTTAATTTTATATATTTGATCAACAGCATTTTCTGTTAACGATATCTGATTTAAAACATTTGGTACAGTATTAGCGTAATTAAGAATGTCATTCATTAGGAAAAATCAATTAGGCATTCTTCATCAAACCAAATGATGTAGAAAGTGTGTTCAGTCATTATTAGTAGTAATATGAATTACACTAAATAATTCCAGCCTTCAAATTAAAAATACACAATAATGTTCCAATCATAAATACTTCACATTTAGATTTCATGACAATGTGAGTGCTTCTGGTCGCTCTCAAAGATTACCAATACAAGGGCTTTATTTAATTTTCACCATTGTTTTTCTAATATAATGGCATATTTTCCCTGGTCACATATCACAGATTCTCATGATAAATACAAAGTAAATACAGAAAAAAACCCTATCCCGACTCAGGGCTTGGGTTTTTGTGCCTATTCAGTTTAGTGGCTGTAGCCAGATCATTTTAATTGCACCATACTATACATATAAGAGGAACAGGAAGGGTGATGTTGCAAAAGTGGTTCGTTATGTGTCTAAATGCTGCAGCTTACATGAAGCAGATCCACAGTTTGTGGAGTGGACACATTTAGCGTAGGACCCCGTTAGCCTAGCGGTAAAAGGACCTGAGTTTTTCGTGAGGCGCTTACACATAATCCATCCCACGAAGCTCCGATACCAACAACCAGGCTGGAGGAGTACTTGACAGCTGTGAGAGACAGCTGATGGAGATAAACAAGACTCAACTAAAATAGCAACTCAGTACAAATCAGTGTGCACGTAAATATGGCACAGGCATAGCGATAGCCAGCTAACAGTTTTTGTTTCCATTTTCAACTCTGAGGGTCCTGACAGAAGTTTTAAAAATCAAAGAGTCGGAAAAAACACAATGTCTTGAAATGTTAAACATGAGGAACAGCTTAGCTTATATTGTTTTTAATTTACATGATCATCAGTTTAGAAGAATAAAGTGGAGTTTTTAATCATGCTGTCTTGTGATAAATGTACATGTTAGGAATAATTTATTATAGTGTTTTGCTCTGAAGTAACTGCATTGTCACCACCCATGTTAAGTAAAGTAACATCTCAAAAATAACATCCATGCTTTTTATTCTGATTAATTTTAACCATTGGCCATTTGGCTTATTGCTTGTGGCATAATCCTATCTGACTGGTAGTAAATAAACAGCATTGTGTATCTCTTTCAACAAAGGTACAGAATGCCCTTGCATGTCAGCATATAAACATCAAACTAAACTGAAACAGTGAATCTACATTTTGCCTTTTAAATGCATAAACAGTTTTTAAATATATATTGTGTAGCAAGGAGTCTCTCTTGTATTTTCAATAAAACCTTGTCTTCATTAATGGTCACCACCTTAGCAAACTAATCAATGAGGCAAACTGCACTATCGCTTCGAAAGAAATGAAAAATAAACCCATGATAATCCCTCCATTAAAAGGTTATTCAGTCCGATAAAAGCTATTTTGTTAATTTATTTACTTTCTGCTCCACAGAGATAAAGAAAAGGAACAATTAGGGAATTGTAGGTGGGAGATTTTAAAAGGGCACTGACATTGAGTTAATATTTTATAAGGGCTGATTGGCGGACTGTTGAGGAGGTCTTTATTTAGCGGAGCAGAGGTATAACGACTGCTGCTTTCCATTGTAAAATGCTCTGGGGAAATGGTTTAAATATAATTGGTGGCCTTTTTGAAACTTCAAACAAAAGAGGTGATTACTGCCTAATCAAAATATGGGAAACCAACCAAATGTTACTGGACCTTCGCAAACAAATGCCAGCAAGGCTTTGTGTTTTTGCTACTTGTATCTGCAACCTCCCAGCGTTGTCATCCTGTAAAATTTCACAAAAAACGGTCTATTTATCAATTTGTTTGAATATACATTCAATATGCATTAAGGAAGCATTGACTTCATTTGTGTTGTATTTTTATTATTTTAAATAAAACGCCATTTCAAATGTTGAACAATTTGATGTGAGTGATAAAACAGTCTAACACAGGGCTATTCGGATCACGGTCCTCATGGACCAAGCACTGCTGATTTTCCAGCCTTCCTTTACCTGTGAGCCAGGTGTGAAGCCTCTGTGGCCAATCAGAATCAGTGATTATTAAACTAACTACCAAGGAAAACAGAAAACAAGGCCTGGATTTGGAATCGAGGGCCAGATTTGAAGATCGCTGCTCTAACATATACACACCATATATATTTAGTGTGGATGAAAATAGCTACTCCTAGTGGTTTGTAACAACAAACGTTTGTTTACATACTTATACCGCGAAATACTGATAAATACAGATAAAATAATCTCGCATTAAAATCATTATTGCTAGTTGACTAAAGGTAGGAAGAGTTCAGGTAAAGGTAAATAAAAGTTTTAATTAACATAATGCAGATACCTCCTGATATTAGGTGTTCTAAAAATAGCTCAGTATAGTGTACACACACACACACACACACACACACACACACACACACACACACACGTGTTTGTATTCATATCTTTGTGGGGACCCTCCATTCATTTCTATGGACAAAACCCTAATCCCAACTATGACGACCTTAACCCCTACCCAGCCCTAAGCTATAACCTAATATATATATATGTACACACACACACACACAAGGTGAAATTCAGTTTTATCTATGACTGCAATCAGAAAACTAAAATGTCAAAAGACTTGTATTTTGTGCAAAATCGATCGATTAAAGTTACTAATTACCTGACATTCTTCTTTTCAAGTTGCATGATTTACTTGTGGAAATAACACATAAGCAGGATTACAAAGTTCTGTTGTCTGTTGTGCAGACAAAGTACTTTCCACTCTGAGGTTAAGTGGCTTATCAGTTAAATAAAAAAAAAAGAAGAAAGCACTTTGGAAAACATTTACACAATAAGAGTAAGCAACTTCTGCTGATCTACTAACAATTTACTAAGTGCAATAACGCATATGAGAAATTCAGCTCATTTTGCTTTTCTTATTACAAAAGCAAAATGAAGCGTTTGTTATTGACTAAATTAAATTCCACATAGTATTTTAGTCACCAAAATTAAGACCCTTCCATATCCCTGGCGCCAGGAATCTTCTAAGTCCTTCTAAGTAGCTAGTGAACCTAGTAGCCTCTGTACAGTGTTTTAGCCTTTTGCTTATGCAGTGGGTCACTTCTACTAGACAGTTGCTCCAGACTGGCCTCTGACAGCAGAGCAGATGCACTGGTGCAAGAACCAGTAGCTGATAACCATGCATGTGTGCCCATAGACATTTTGCACTTCCTGTTCCATTCATTGTGGCCAGTATTGGGGTTCATTTGTAAAGGAAATACAAACTAACATGTAAAACGATTGCATATAGTGTGTCTGCACCGAAGGGAGTAGTTGCAGTGATTCCCGAATCTCTACAGAGAGTTCGGTTTATTGGAATTGTGGTGCTCTGACCACAGTATTAATGTAGGAGATTTTCACCTTGGGGTTTCTTAGCAGTCACTACTGATACGACTCTGACAGCCATAAAGAAGCCATTTAGATGGGCCTTTTTTTCATATTCCCCTTAGATAAGTTATTACAGTATCCACTTACAATTTAAATTTGTATTTATTCATTTGTTATGTGCAGGAATACTTTGGTAGTTAAAATTTTAGTGCAAAACAGTACTTAATTACATGTAAAGACAGTTACACATTCATTATGGCTTCATTGAAGGTCCTATTAAATGTGTTAAAAGATGCAAGAAATAGCATGATACAATAACTTCAATGAACGGAACAGCTAAATGTTGCATCGTTCTAAGGTTTAGCGACAGTCTGGTCTATCATTAAACATTTAACTTAATGTGGGCATTCTGCAGAGAATGTGAACTCAAGCAGTGATTAATAGACATGGGCTGTTGTGCTCTAATGTTGTGCATTGAAATGTGAACTACGCAGAGTGTATTGTTTGACTATAATCTGATTGCATTAGCGGCAGTAGCGTGTAGGATAGTATCGGGTTCCTGCTTTCACGGCTGGGTCGACATGGATGGAGTCCATTAAAGGAGACATGGTTCAGGGAAAGTTCACCACTATTTGCTTTTCACCATTCTTGCACATTTAAAGGGAGGTTACAGATTTGTACATATTTACTTCTTCTTCTAAATGTAATATTTTCAAATAAATTTAAAATATGAAACATAGCATATTTGGTTGACAGGAGTACTCTATATCATTGTACCTTTTTACAGTTGCACCAGGTTGTATACATTAATCGCTACATTAATGTACCATAGGATGCATAATGCTATAATAACATGTGAATTTAAAATAAATTATATGCATGGGATCAACAAGGGACAATGTGCTTTCAACACATAAGTTCTTGAAAAGAACTGGTGTTTTAATTTCTGTTGAGGCAAAACTAATGCAGGCGTCCTCATTGGAGTCGTTCTGGTTTAATGTCCTCAAGCTGCAACTGCCAAATGGTCAGTATTGCATCTTAAACTGTCACCTGTATCTCCATGATACTACTGCCCTGCTCCTAATTTGTGGGAATGTTTTTTTGTAGAAATCAATTATTTATAAAGTTAACTCTTGTTATTTGACAAATAAACAAGCTATTTTTGTGACTACTGCTCAGAATCCAAAATAC
>JAODJW010000001.1:43024947-43057447 GCA_026777045.1 Hyperopisus bebe | reverse complement strand
ATCTCATAAATCAATAGTGGAATGACTGCAATAATTAAAACAAGTTAACATGTAATTTTTGGGCTGAAACTGCACGCTGGATTTTAGCATATGCAAACGAGGCAATTCAAACAGAGCTTGGATATTAATACTGGAGCAGGTAACGAGGTACAGGCTATGAATTATGCATCCAGAAGCGGTTGATCTTCAATAAAGGAAATGAATTCAGTGTGTAATCTAATTAGTAATGGAAGTCTATTATGTCGAGCTGCGGAAGGCAACTGTCCTTGAAAAAAATTATTTACAGTACATGTTAAGTCTTTAGAACGGAATGGGGTTTAAGGTAGTTCAAATGGTAACCCCCCTCCCCCTCCCCCAAATACCTTATTTCAATTTCAGCTCGAGACCAGGGCGGCCACCGAAGAGGACCCAGAGCGTCACGTCACCCGAGAATCCACACATCATGCCACACTCGGTGCCCGGTCTTATGTCACCAGGAATGATTCCCCCTACAGGTAAATTTGGAAATTCTTCCCAGGGTTCCCCTGTGCCTTGGTCACCTCACAGCAGATAGTGACATCTGAATGGCAACGTCACAAAAAAAAAAACCCGTAAGCCTTGCTGTTTCAATAAATACCTAAGAGTTATTAGATGGCAAAACCATGTTTGTTCGTAATGCCAGTTGCAGTAGACGGTGAAGGTTTTATACCTCAAATGTGATTTCATTTGTCATATTATAATTAGCTCGCTTCTACAGGTGAGAAACAAATCCCATAATAGTTACCATTTATAGGGCTTATAACACAGTCAGCAAGAAGAATGCTTTGAACTGAATCTGGTTAAAAAAATGGCATTGAAAATTGACATGTATAATTGGAACAGTAAGATTTTGTGGTACTGCAGTGTATTGGGAGGCGCCTAGAATGTTGATTGCCATTTATTGTGAATTGTTTTCTGTATTTCATGCATGATAAAGTTCAAAAGGTTAAATGGTACATATGAATGCGACTTTAATATGCTAGCTAAAACTCTGCTCAGCTTCTTAATGCGACCGCTTTAGTATGAAAGAATTCATTTCATCTGCAGAAACTGCATTCCTGTATGTATACAGAGCTGCACAAAGACATGGCTCTCTGGGCCCCTGAAAAATATGACCAAATGCGCCCCCCCCCACCAAAGCCAAACACCATTATCCACGCTCACACATTCATGGGCCCCCCTAGTTTATGTCTTTTCCGTTCTGTCCCCTTACGGACGGCCATGTATGAATATTCCACTTGTGCTACACTCACAGGTACGTGTTGCTAGTAAGATGTTTCCTGCCAAGGAACGCTCACAGGCATTGGAGGAAGGCTTTTTGGAGGGAGTTTAACCTATTGGCTTAACCTATTGCCTGTGAACGGTGCAGAAATGCAAGGAACTGCGACACAAACCCTCAAGTGACTCAATACAAACTCTCTATAGCTACTATTATTCTCATCTTATTTTATTTAGTGTTGTTTGTATTTGATTATATACAAATATATTTATTTATGTGGTATTGCAAGGAATTGGTTTGCCAATACTCTATAATACTATATAAACAGAACATTATAAACCAAAATAAGAAATAGGTTCCCCTAGAACAAAAATAGAATTAATTTGTGTTAAATTATTTTCTTCTAGATTATTTATTTCATTAGAAGTTGCATTATGCCTTGAGTGGATTTTAATTAGCCCAATTAAATCTGTATGTACATAGGCAGCAGTGATGTTAAAATAAGCTTATCAGCAGCTGAATCGACGACATCCCTTTGTGCTTCGAGTTTGCCTTAAGCACGTTTTATTGAAGCTAATACTTCATGGCCGCTGGTTCCATTGTGACTGCTTTGATGTCCGCACCGGAGTTTGTCCTGATTAGCATACATTGTTTAGAGCTGATTGTTCATACATCAATGATAATTATACAGGTTCTATTAAATGTAAAGCTTAAATATTCATCAGAATGCAAGTGTTTAGTATGTTTTAATAGAAAAAAATGAAAATTAATATGTACAATGTGTTTTTTTTTTCCTTCAAAAAATGCAACTGGAATTTTTTTATGAAACAGGTGCTGTATCAGTATCTCTGTCATCTATTAGATATTGTATTTTTATACCAGATCTATATAGCCACTGTATGTATTCAGTTTCAATTTTGTATTTATGAAAAATAAGTTGGCTCTTTTGTTATTTTAAGATTTTGTCTGCTCCTATTTTCCGCGTCTTTCCTCCCCTCCAAGACAACATGCCAACATTTGGCCAAAAGTGCTTCAGAGCCGCCTTTGAAATTCAAAAGCAGCTATAGAATTGGCAATCGTGAACAATAGAGTCTCACAGAAGCAGGCCCTGGTGCTTTCAACTGTGCGAACTGGAATCACTTTCTCCACTTTTATGTGTGTGAGAGGTCATGCTATCGGTGTCTTTTTGGAAATAGGAACTTAAAGGCCACGGGGGACAGCGAGGACTAGAGAGCCCAGTTTTGTTTAGCTGGACATAAAGCAAAAATAAAAAAAAAAGAAAAAAAGCTTTGATATCATCCTCGTCAGACCCTGAGAGAACCTTTTGCTTCTATTCTGTGATCTTGACATTTTGTCAAGCCATTTGGAAAGAAAAAGTAAATAAAAATGAGATGACTGCCCACAAAGGTGATTGTATTTCTATGTAGGGGATGAAATACAATCCTTACCCACACTCCCACACGCACTTTAATGATTGTCCAGTAAGAGAAACAGTAACGACACCGATTACAGTTAATCACAGCCATGAAAATTAACAACTGACTGTTATCAGCTTAGGAATGATATGCTGAGAGGAACCACATATTTTGTAATGAAAAGTTTTTTTGAGGGAATGCAGTTTTCATATTTAAGTTTTCCTGACTTCTACGGTAACGTAATGATGCTGTCGAGTGTCCTGTTTTTGTGAGGCCTGCCCTGCTTGATCCCTCCTATCTTCTACTGCCCCCAATTAAATTCCAGCAGGTGACTCGGTTTAACAGAAATTAGGCCAGAGTTACTTTGTATGATGCAGTGTCACAGATCAAGCGTATCATCTTTCTATGGCAACGCTGGTCACTTTGCCCGAGGCTCCTGGGGTCACCATAGTGCAGGCATGAGAAACTTCACCCAGTGTACAATTCATTTTATTTTCAGTGTGTTCTTAAGAGCCTTCATTTAGAGGAATTTTTTTACAAGACAGGTGGGGTCTTGCAGCTGATGAAAAGCAGGTGTATCACGTCTCTTAAACCGAGACACCTACAGTTTAATTTGCAATAGTAAAAATATTATTTTTACATTTTTTAAAACACAAATTTACTTTAATTTGAGCACATTTTGATCTGGTCTTTCATATATTCGTTGAAATTCCCCATCAAGTGTCACTTTGTTAACTGGGCTTGTTGAATTAAAGGTTCACAGTGATTGGTATCTTCATTTTCCTCCTTTAAATGACTTCAGTTTTGGTTAGCTAAAGAAATCTTAATCTGCTTAGGTTCCCATTTAATAAAACAAATATCAAACATATCCTTTGTAAATGGGCTCCTCTAGGCTTGCCTCCAGGGCCTTTGAATTCTCTAATGCCTGACAGAAAGATTGCCCTTCCAAATCCTATTATTTACTCAGCCCACACCACACAAAGATGACATCTCCTTTAAACTGAAGACACTTTCAGAACCTCTGACTCCAACTCTGGCTCCAGCTTCCAGTCTTACGTTGGATATGGTTTCTTCTTCACCCCCTGGACATGGATTCCTGTATTAGTTGAGTCATTCCTTGTTCCGAAACTGAGATGAAGTTATACGCCGTTCCGATCTTTTAGCATGACACAAGAAAGCGTCTTTTGTATGCGGCAATTTTTGTGCTACGACAAAAGAAGCCTATGAGTGAGACCAGGAACACAAAGTAGCTAAAATGTTCAAGTCTATAAGATCAGTTCTTAATGCTGCCATATGTATCTGCTGTCATTAACCTTTTAGTTGTTCCAAGACTCTAACAGTTCCTCGGTTCCTACAAAGCCTGCATCCATTTTAATTAAATCATCTCGAAAACAGCGCCATAACATTGATGGCTTTGACTCGGATCTACTTATTATCATCCACTGCTACATGCGCATCTTGTGTTACATTCTTCTAAATTCTCATGGTATGGTTTGTATGGAAATGAAGAGCAGCATTTAGAGGTAATATTGTCAGCATCTCTTGTCCCTTAGAGATGAGGCACAACAGCCAAAGGCAATGGCTTGTGCCATTTCTTAAGCGATGTAGAGGCTGCAAGCAATGATTTGTAACAGAGCAAAATGCAGAACCTGATACTTTGATCTGGTTCAGCATGAGAAAGCAGCTACTTTGTTGTCCTGTAATCTAATACCATAACGAGGCAAGCAGACTTTCAAGCAAGGCGATGAACATTTGAAATAGAAAATGTTAGGTACTGTAAATTGATCGATGTGGCACAACATTAGTCGACTGAATGCAACTCAAACTCTTAACAGCTTTTTCAGCTGCATTCTGCGTAGCTGCTTTCATCCGATCATGTTTCAGAATTTCTGATACAATGGAAATAGGAGTATCCTGGATGCAATTTTCCGCACAGGACAATACGGCAGTCTAGGTACCGTTGACTTTATTTTCCTTGTTTATGCTCGATGGCGGGATCCTGAAATCTTTTATGTATTCTAAATAAAATTAAAAGCTTCAACTCTCAATGATGTAACAAGGGAATGAGTGGATCAGCTTGTCGTTCTCTGCTAACCTTCCCCAGAAACGCTTTAATCATGATCTGCAATAATAAAATTTGAGGAGCTGATTTACCATGGCTGACACTCTGAAAACTTGAGATGAGTATTAAATATCAAATGTATTAAGCATTAAAACTAAGCATTTAAAGGCCACATAGACACTTTTCTTGCAAAGCAAACGTTATGAGCAGCTGTCAGGTTCTGGATTCTTCAGCCAACTGCCAGACTTAAAGACTGTGCTTCCTGTAATTGACACTAAATGTGTCACAAGGAGAATAGTGCTGTGCAGGGATATTGATACACGTTCACTCCTCCCTAAGTTTGTCTCTACTTACAGTCGATGTAATTGCTCTAGTCTACCGACTTGTTGGATAAATTTCAGATAAGGACTAGTGACTATCGCTCTAGCTGTAAAGTCAGATTTTGTGTACCGATGTGTAGTTAATCTGATTTTAATTTAATCACACTATTAGTCAAAGAGGGCACTACATCCAGCATGTGTTAGAAGAATATTCTAACACTGCACAGGTATGGGGCAGCGAGCATGTTAATTTATAATGAACAATCTGACAATATGCACAGGCATGACAGCATTAAGCCAGTCTGCTGCTGGTTCCTTTGCATATTAATAGAATCTTCATTATTATTTAATATGACAGCTGCTCCAAGGGCTACTATCTGACTTCATCCCTATTATTTGCTATTCTGTACTCAGTCTGACAGTGGCATACATTTCTTCATTTTTTTCCACACATTCTCTCCCTTATTAATATCAGCTCTCTGATCTTTATTATAGAATTTGTGCATTGCCATTCTGAAGCTGAATGAATAAATGCTTTAGTTTAGCTATGTACAAAGCTTTACTGGTAGGCATCTGCCCATTGTTATATACTGTATCATTGCACTCATTCAAAGCAGTTTTTCAATTTCACAATGGTGTAGTATTAATAGACAAAATATTAGGCAAAACTACAGATGACACAGATCCAGTTTAATTGTAAATTTTCAATTATTACTTGAAATTGAAAGTGGAAACGTTTTTTTTTATTATTATTTTATAGCTATTTCTGCGTAGTAATTAGAATTAAGTGGATTTCTTTCATTGAAAGATGATTCACAAATACAACCTCTGTGACATGATGTGCTTGTATTGTGGTAAAGGGAAAGTCACCAAAATCAGGTGAACATTTATATCTATGCTGCAATGTACTCTTTTTTAAAGGAGAAGTTCAGTAAAATGGTGTCATGTTTAGATTCATATAATTAGACCTTCACAACTGTAAACTGTTTTCACAGAATTTGAGTCATTTATTTCATTCCAAGTCATCAACACTGCTTTTTGTCTAAGTTTGTGTTAATAATTAAGTTAGGTGCTACAATATTTTGTAAATAATTTTTTCACAAGTACCAAATACTTTTATATGACCTGTAAGGAAGCTAATTTTCTTATCATGAAGTTAATTATGAATTTTATTACATTTTAATAGAAAAAAATAATTTTCTCATTTAATTAATCTTGGACCTGTAATCTTTGTCAGATAGCTACCCTCTTATCTGGATTCAGTGTGGTACTTTTATCATAAATGCATGGCATTAAAACAATCAAAAAGCGTAATGGGATCACAACAGGCATGCAGGGAAAGTCCTAAGTGTATTAAAGTTTTTTGTATATTAAATTCAGAAGAGTAATAAAACACACACACAGTGGCAGCACTGGAACAGGTTTTCACTTCTGATATAGGGAGGAGTTTCACAGTTGGATGGATGATTATTTCGATTCAGAAATTTAACCAGCGCTCCCCTGAGTCATCTTAATAGACACATGTATATAGTGGTATGGAACAATGACTTACAATGAGTTTATTCTGATTCCTACCATCCTTTCTGGTCTGATCCATCAAATAGGACAAATATACCATGAAAATCTCAAGCCCGGCAGGGTACATTGTGCTCAACTGAGTGCTTCATGGGAGAATAGATTGCCTCAACGTGCCGCGGAAACATTATTTGCGCAGTTTTTAACCATCAGACATCCATTTGTGGTAAAGAAGAGGGGATATAGTTACGGCTTAAAAATAAAGTGAACATAACTGAATAACAGTTGAAACAAAACTGCATTGCAAAGGAGGGAAGTAGGACATAGCCTGGGGCTTCCCCATTTCATTTATATCTGTAGCTGCACTATTCTCTTTTCTTCTAAGAATCAGTGCTAAATAGGGTGTGGATCTAACGAACAGAGCAAGTCAAGGTTCTATTGATCTGGCCAATGCACAGGCACTATGAGCAAGGAATCCTAATAAGTGAATCAAACAGCAAGGCTGTGCTATATTTTTCTCAGACTTTACAATGCTGCCATATTTAGTGTGATCGCTTAGCGGTCCTGTGTCATATGTATGTGCATATGTCTTCTTTTCAGTCTGTCTTTGACATACATTTCGTATGATACCTGTTATTCGACTTAAATTTTTCTCTTTTGTGCAAAGAGACGATTCTGGTCGTGTGAATGGTCTGTCATATGTATGACTTTGCCCTTTTGCGGTGTAAAATTCCACTTACTCATAAAATGTCCATTTTTAAGATTAGACCTCTTTTTTTGTATAATGCTCTTTACCTTTGAAAGTCTACCACTATTTTGGTCAGATTAATTGCCTTGTCTTCCCAAAATATTTCAGTGTTTGGCACTAAACACTTCCAATAAACACGATAACCATTCTTTTAATCTTTCTAGATGCATGGCAGCACGTGCCCAGATTACTGGAAATTACATTAAGACTAACAGTTTAAGGTTCACGCGGGTCTAGGCCAGTGTATTCTAGTTTAGATGCCAAGCTTGTTGGGTTTTCTAAATGTATATTAATCATTTGCCCAAGAAACTATGCTGGTCATGTAAATGCTGATTTTCATAGCATTTATATAACTGCATACACTTGAATATGCATTAAATAAGAAAAAGCAAGAGCTGTTAGAAAGCAGTTAGCTTGTTTAACTGTTGCTATCTGTAATGCTTGCTACCTAAGGCAAAAGACAGCAAGACGCCCATTGTAGAACAGCCAAAGAGGTGTTAAAGGACGTTGAGGGTATTGATTGCAACATCACCGCTAGGTGAGACTCTCTCACCAAATCTGCTGTTCAAAAATGTTGTCATTTCGAAGATCCAATATTGCATTATCTAGACAAGAAATTTTACAAAGTAATAATGTTCAATAACACATTACATAAAGCGCTACATAAAATATGATGCATTATAGATTGCTTTGTAATACATTACAATGCATTCATAACGTATTATACAAACAGCTATAACTATTCACAAAAAGGCATAACACATTATAGCCATGTTTATTATGCATTATGAATGCCGTATGAAGCTCTCCTCTGTAATGCATTATAAATACCTTCATAATGCATTATAATGGCTTATACTGACCAATACTTACCAAATGTACTGATCACACTCTATGGCTATTTGCACAACATCCCAGATATGAACATGTTTGTGGTATTTACACTACAGGATGAATCAAAATTAATACACATCCGGGTTAAGAATGTCCAACTTACGGACATCTCATACTTACAGACAGACTCCCATAGAGCCTATTATATGAAAAATTTAGGTTAAATGCAATAGTTCGTAATAGCGAACGCACGCATTAACTTGTGACGTTTGCGTAAACATTACACGGTTCTTCAGCTCGAGGTACAATGCAGTACTGTACATAGGTACTTTCATTATTAATGCATTATTGTTGTTATTATTATGTACTATATTATCTTTTCGACTTCCCTACAAATTCAACATAAAGACAGACTTAGGGAGCGGATCTCGTTGGTAATCTATCTTCCAACCGGTCATCCTGCAAAGAGTTCCAAGGAGGCTGGGACTCTTTCCCAGGCAGCAAAGGCCGCAGGGCAGAGATGACGGTCCATCATAGTCCACATACAGTGAGCAAATTTGAGACATCGGTTAGCTTCCTGTCTGCAGGCGAAAGCTACGGCACATGGGCGAAAATGCAAACTCCACAAACACAGGAGAAGTAGGACTCAAATCCCCAACCCAGGAGGTGTGAGACAGCAGTGCTCTCACCGAGCAATCATGCCACCTACCATATGTAAGATGCCATTTCTAATCATCTATGAATTGCTTCTGGAATGCCATTATTTAGTCATTTGTCTGGACAATTGATTGGACTTTTGGATGGATTTCAGAGGTCAATGGACAACACAGTTCAAGTGTTATCTGGCAGAATATCCTGAATTTACTAGAAAATACAGCTTGGAAAATAATGGTAAATGGCTTTCATTCCCAATATATTGGGGTAATGTTCATAAGAGAATGAAAATTAAAGAGAAAAAAAATCTGTAATATTGCCTGAAATAATTATACCAAAATGAATGTTGAACAGGCAGAAATTTCTTGATGAGGGCCAGATGCTCATACGGCAATGGGAATATAGGGAAAATAACAGCACCTGTTAACAGTGTTGTTCATATTATTACAGCTAATTGTCAAAACAGTCGGTACAAAAGATTCAAACCCAAAAACTCTTGGCCAGTACTTCAAGTGTATTTCAGTCACTTCTAGATATCTGTCAGAATTTGGTTCTGTTTGTGTCTGTTGATCTTTTTAGGGAAACATCTCCACGGTAACTCATCATTGAGTCTGTAATTTGGTGTCTCAGTGGATAACCCCATTGGCTAGTAGCCCCACTGGCTAGTAGCCCCATTGGCTGTCCAGTGCTCTATGGGTGGAGCTGGGTGCCCACCCTGTGTGGTGGAGGATTCCTTTGGGTACTCTACTTTACTCCTGCAATCCAGACGCAGCTAGGCTAGTGGGGCATTATGAATTGCCTCTAGCACATGTACTCTCGCATCCTATCCAGCATGTACTCTTGCCTTATGTCCTGATCTTCCTGGGATAGGCTCCAGGTTCTCCTAGAACCCTGTACAGGATAAGTGGTTTGAAGACAGATGCATCTTCAGCACAGAACTCGCAATCTGATTTGAATGTATCACATAAATACAACAAACTTATATATTTATATAAAATTCTTAGAGAATAATTACATGAACATCAGTCATGTTTATTAGCATATGGTTCCTATTTTGCATACATCTCATTTACAAAACAATTGACTCTTAGCCGTTATACGGAAATGAATTGCGACCTTCGCTGAGAGTAGACTACATTCATTACGTTGAGAAGTGTAACCTTCATTGAAGCAGCGGTGTGTTTTCTGCATACATATGAAACAGAACCAGGCCCCAAACAAGTGTGTTCACTTTGTTATGATGTACGCAAGGCCTCCTTCGCAGTTGCAGAACACACTTCATGTCAGCTGTCTATGAATAGGTTAGGAGCTGGGATTGCATATTAATACCACACGTTTTTTTTTGTTTTTTTTGTCCAGTTATAGCCAGCTAATAGCTTTCTCTGAGCTGTGTCACTAAACTGTTTGTAGCAGCCATGAGATATTTACAAATTCCCTTGTCCCTTGTAATAATCAGTTTCTTTTTTTTTTTTTTTTTTTTTTGGTGTTTACATTTCCCATTGCATTTCGCGTTCTGCCTTCAAAAGGAATCTTGTAGTTTATCCAAACACTGAAAATCTCTAAAGTAATAAAAAATAATTGTAGGCTAGATTAGTTGCATTCCTTAGTGACTCTGGAAATCCTCAGTTATTTGAAAAATATCACTCATCAAAAACATGTAGCTGGAATAGCCTAATAATAATACACCTTTCTTATATTTTAGCACTGCATTAACTTTATGTGTGTGTTAAAAACAATGACTTGTTCACTTATTTTCAATTATTTAAAGATTTTACTACTAATCGGTTGCATTTGAATGGTATTTTGTGTGTGTGTGTGTGTGTTTGTGTTTGTGTGTATATAGAGGGAGAGAGAGAGAGAGAGCTCTTTCTTGTTTAAATCATATCAGAAAGAGTTAAATGGCATCTAGGATGCTGAAGGTCAGAGAAATGTAACTGACATGGTTCTGAGGCCCATTTTTTACAGAGTAAATCAATCCTCCTCTCCATTTTATCGCCTGTTTCCTCCTCTGACACATCTATGACATCTGCAAGAGCAGCCTTTCATTCTCTCTTTTACTCATTGTGGTTAATATAATGGCTGGGGGGGGGGGGGGGGTGGGGGGTTAGCCAGCCTACCGGAATGACTAGCAAACTACTGAAGGCGATGTAGTTAGCGACTGAACGTCCTGAAAAAAGATTTGAAAAGGGATCCCATTTACCCCTTAGCTCCTATTTGGAGTTTAAAGCTTCACTATATGTCCCCCTGCCAGGTACATTTACATTATATTGAAGTTAGAGCTTTTTCTATATGATACACCCACCATATGCCTCAAGCCAGACTTTTAACTAAACCTAATACCAAAGTGCCTGCTCATTAAATCTACGGAAGCCATAAATGGTGAAGTATAGTTCCCTTTTTTTATTCAGTTATATGGGAGAATGTAGAACATAGTCAGAAAAGCGGTTCATAAACATTATATTGAATTACAGTTTAATTGCAGTGTATATAGTTCTTGAAAAAGCCCTGTTTGAAGCTGGTTGCGCTCCGTGACACGTGCGGCGTTTATTTTGCAAACGCGCTTTGTAGGAGCACGTTGGTTCAGATGTATATGTTTGACTCCATCTGTTAGCTCCAAAACAGTGCGGTACCGGGGCGCATACTGAGAAAAACTTCACAAGAGCTCATTACCCATTATCGGTACGCAACGTAGCTTTTCACGTTGCGGAGCTATTGTTTTAATCCGTGGTTCAAAGTCTGAGCTGCGTTCGTGGGAAGGCAAAGAAGTAGGAAGATATGGCTGTTAAGAAGATCATTAAAAAGTCATATAGGCTTTATGGCTTGATTGAATGAGGAGAACTTGCCAGAAACCCAATGGCAGCCCCTCATCAAACCTGACTGATGCGTTGTTATGTCCGTGGCCTGTCAGGCCTCACAGCCGCAGCAGCTGCGGCTGCAGCCGCCACCAACGCCGCCATCGCCGAGGCCATGAAAGCGAAGAAGATCAAGCTGGAGGTCATGAGCAGCTACCACAGCAGCAGCACCCAACACGGGGCCGACCCAGAGAACGGGGACCTCAGCTCCAGCGCTGGTGAGTCCCCACAAACCACAGCAAACTTACACAAAACCCTTTTTAGTTACCAATGGCTGGCATCTAATGATGACAAGTCAATTCTGAGTAGGGGTAATGCTGACTGTATCTTTATTGCCTTTGGATATATGAATATAGATTTTTTTTTTCTTCGACGTCATGTTTTGAATGTGCTAATTTTTAAAAAACGAGACGCGCTGTTGCTCAGTCCAGGTCCATATCATCACCCCTTTCATCACAAAGTATTTAAATACATAGAGTTTCCCCAGTGTGTGATAATGAGCCACAGTCTGATGATTGGCAGCGTGCTTGTCTTTTTCCGAAAGCCTGCGGTGTATTCAGTGGTCACTGGGAATATTTTACATATTTTGCAAACAGGATGGGTCATAAGCAGATTTAACAAAGGAAATGCATGAAGAATGAGGTCAAAATTGAGGCTAGGAGGTCATGGAAATAAAGATAAATGTGAATAAGAATAGCTGGCTATGGCAATGAAGCTAATAAGAAACTGTTTTATCTGTTACAATTTAAATTGTAACCTTGAGCACGCAACCTCCTTTCAGAATAATAATTCTAGTAACAGTCACTGAAGGTGCAGAAAGTAGCATTAGCACTCTGAGTAAAATATATGGCAGTGACGCCTCTCTTCCCCATCCACAATCAATTGGATTCTTTTACTTTAATATTTACTTGCACCGATGAGATGCTAGTCTGCATGGTGATAAACAGTCTGCCACTGGCATTTGAAGGTGACCTGTCACTGTATGGACAAATCTCTCGCTTGCAGAAATGTACAAAATAAATCATTAGAGCAGGCAGTCTCTCATTCCAGGATTCAAATCACCTTAGATTTATGATTTGAATTAATGCTTCGTTTGGTCAAAGGAATGGGTGCAGAGACAAATGATGTTTGGTACTGAAACCATCCTGCTATTGATTACTGGATGTCGGGGCAATCTCTTGTTTATATCAAGCAGTCTCTTGTGACAGGATGGCCGATAGGAGACATACACATGATAAGGGTGGAAATGCTGCCAGAAGAAGCTCAGCATGCTTGAATCGCCGGCAGATTTCTCAAAAGTAGCGTACAATTGTAATAGAAAGAAAGATGTTTTACTTTTTTTTCTCCACAAAGTAACCTCAAGTTGTGAACAGATTTCTTAGGCATAAAACAAGTATCCATTGTTCTTAAAAATGCATTGAGTATTGTCTGTAATGGCAGTGTTAATGGTTACAAAGCATGATGTAATTAATTGCTTTATTTATCTTTGCATTCTTTGGCACGCACCATTTGAGTTTTGGTATCTGAATTCCTCGCTAGTTTGAGCCTCTGGGTCAGCACATTATGCCTCTGATATTTAGGAGCTCTTAATCTCTTGACAGATATAGCCATGACTTTACTCACTAGGAACTTTATTTGGCAGTGTAGCTATACTGAATGCATTCTCTGTTGTTAACAATGCTCAGTGCTGATTACCAGGAAATGAGTTCATGCCTATTTAAAAAATTCTTTAGACAGCTGCTTCCAGACAAATTACATCTAAAACATGTCTGATGTTGTAAAATAAATTAGATTAATAAAATAAAACCCACATAACTGTCTGACTAATTTACTTATGTATTATGTATCATTCGTGTATCTGGTTAGACAGAGAAGACAATGTAGGAATTACACTTCAGTGTGCTATCTGTCTACTTCCATTAAAAAAGAAAAGAATGAGAAAAAAAACTCTGAGCAGATGTATCGTGTTTATCTTATAGCTTAGTAAAGACACAGAGGCTACACGAGAAGGGCAATCTGCACTGGGGCTGGGTAACTTCTTTTATCTTTGTGTAGATGTAAATTGAATAGCCCAATGCATTAAATATTCAACACAATTACCCTTTCCTGTTTGCATCACTGTTATTAATTATAACAAAAAACAAACCAGCCAGTCCGACTTTGATTTCAATAGCAAAACATCCTGATGGAGGAACAGTTGGATTAAATCAATAGATTGTTATTTACTCTCTCTTGGATTTTAACTGGGCTTTTAAGAGGGCCTGGGTTCTCCTGAATGTACACTTTTGAATTGTTCCCCAGACTCACAGGAAATACCATGATTACAGATCACAAACCAAGCAAAACATGTGTGACATTCTACCTTGGAATGAAATAAAACCGTGATAAATTCCTTTCCTTTAAATTGACCTGAACCAGAACCTTCATTATAAAGAGGAAAAATATTGTCAAATACCCTCTTAACAAACACCTGGCTGTTTCAAGAGTAAGGGATTGCTTTTTAAGAGGATGGAAATGTAACTGGGACCCTGAGCACAGGGAAGAATCAAGGGGGAAAATCTCTTTTTTTGGCAATTGTATGTAGTTTCACTTCTGATTCTTTGCCACAGCAACGTTAATGGACCTCAAATCCTCCCTGTAATTAGATGTGGGAATTGCGTGTATCATCAAGCAGATGATGCTGCCATAATGAAACGATCGACGAAAACTTTTAAGGCTGCGTCAACCCGTTGTTTATCTTCATGTGGCTCTTAAAGAATGCTGACCCCCCTCCCCCCGCAACCCCCCCTACCCCAGGGTCTTTGCATGGGGTGGGGGGAGGCTGCTGGGGGAGAGGGGGTTCACATCAGGAACCGTGACAGGTGTCTCATCTGAGGTAGGAATTAAAATGGAAAGAGAGCATTGGCGGGAATTGCAATGGCGGCGATGCTTCCCACAATTCATAGGGTCATCCCGCTAATTCCACCCGGCATTTTTTGTCTGACGAGGCTAAGACTCAAGAGAGGATTCTGTATTGAGACCACAGCTGTAAGCACGGTGGATCTAATTGGTTCTTATCGTGCTGTCCCATTCATCTTCATTTTTTACCAATTACTGTGAATTATCTATGTTCTCAGTTGGATATGGGAATTAATCCTTTTTTGTTAAGCCGGTCTTACAGTTTCTAGAATCAGTTTCAAATCGTTGGGGTGAAAAAGTCAGGACTAAACAAACTCAGGAAAACTCGCCACCATTACAAGCTGGAGGGACGCAATAGATAATGAAAGGACATTAAATGGAAAAGATCCGTGGCTGGCCGGGTGGAGGAGAGCGGGGGATTTCTGTACCGAATAGTTTGTGTCAGTTGCGTTGTTTGTATTGCATCTTGTTTCACAAACATGGTGTCAGAACAGAGTACTTTGCGCTAAATGTTCTTGCCTTATTGACTTGTTAAAATCATATTTTCTCCCGAGCCGTGTTTGAGCCATGTGGTTTTACAGTGTGATTATGAGACTCTATTAATAATTGAGACTATATTAATTTTATGTGGCTGTACTCCAAAGGATCTACTCTGTGATGCATTCTCTGTTCGATGATGCATAATCCTGCTTCCTTCAGAATTTTTTTTTTTTTTTTAAGAAATATGGATGGAACACATTACTCAAGGGTATGTCGGCCATGTGGAATATAAGTCCACAGTTAGCTAGAATGCTAAATAATTTTTAAGTGGCTGTAATATGGTATGCATGACAAGCAAACATGGACGTGCAATACATCAGGCACGTTTCAGTGAAAATAAGACCAAGCCATTTATCAAACATGATATTGCTTATTTAATAGGAAGGAACACATATGAAGCCACCATAATCAACCTGCTTCTGTTACATCTCCTTCTTTGACCAAACAGGACTACATTCAAAGGTGGCTTTCTTAAAATAATACCCTATAACGGCTGAATTCAGTGCGCAGGGGCTTCTGCTCTTTGATAGGGATCTGTTTAGTCACACACTGCACCAGCTGTCATCTCAGCCTGACTACTGTGATTTAATTAGTCTGTTTATGTCCTTTCTAATAATAAATCTTTCTCTGTGGAAGGGCAAACGCGGCTCCGGTCTGTCTTTGTTAGCACCAGTGCCACACGCTGCTGGATGTGAAGCGCATATAAAAAGCATGGCCGTCCTGTGCTAATTCTTCTGTCACGTAGAGCTGATTGGAAGCTGAGCAGTCAGAAGCCTCAGGCCACTTCATGTCCTTGTGGCTCTCGTGAGTCAGTACTGCATTATGGGAAAAGAAACGCAACAGCTATTTATTTAAGACCGCGTGTAAGAAACGTTTGGTCACTCCTCTTGCAAAAGCAGCAGGATAACGAAATGAGCAAAAACAGATCTTGTCTGAAGGCTGTTCATCTTTTATCATACTTCCTCACCATTTGTACTTCGGCGTATGCTTTGAAGTTACTTTACAAATGCATATGAATTCTCCAGCAATACAATGCAGCACATCATATATATAATAGACACTTTTCTTGGCTGTGTTTTAGCAGAATATTGAGTTTTCATTGCAATGAATAAAACAAAGATGATGCCAGTCAGAGACTGAAGAATGAGTGCAAAGCAGAGCCTGGATGTGACAGGACAAGTGGTCCCTTGAGTTTTTGTCTTTGCAGTCGTTCTATTAGAGTATTGTGCTCATGGGAAGCAGGTGACAGATAAGTAGAGTGCATAGCAAATTTTAATAGAATTTCAAAGATAACTTGATAATCATTTATTTTTAATGAAGCTGAATCCCTCCGTCTCCTTCTTGGTTGCGCCTGCATTTAAGCATCAGCATAAAATTGAATATGCATGATTAAGATTGCGCAAGCTACTTATGTACATAAATGTGCACAACTGCAGAAATATCTCGTCAAAATGGAGGAGGATTAAACATTACTTCTTTAACGATCCATATCTTGTTCTGTCATCCTTGAATGACAACAGTTTCCAGTGTTGCTACCAATCCGTGGCGTAGCATGGTATGTGAAATGCTTTGATGCAGCGTCTCGTCTGATCGTCAAAACCTGCCAGGTTGCGTGTCATTCCTGATCAGTGTTTACCCTCCGTTTTCATTAATTGAATAAATGAATCAGGATATTTGCTCTGATTCTGTGATGATGTGGATATTTGGCTGTCCCATTTTGCTCCTGTCTGTCAGATTGCATTTACACTTGACACTAAGTGACCTTTGGAAGCAAAGTAAGGATTTAAGAGATCAACATAATTTGACAAGACAGTGCCACTTTGAGTAAATTTAAGATATTTAATGATGGCATTCACAAAGAATACGCTTCTTTAGTAATAGCAATTTTTGTCATCATATAATCTATAAATTCTTACGAACTATTGCTCTCTTTGACAATACATTATATACTACTTTCAGCACACAGGTGGTATATAACAGTTACACTAAAAGCAAAGTGCATTGCAAACAATAAGCTTTTTTGTCGACAGCAAATTCAGTTGTTGTTTTATCTTAAAAACTTAATCAGTTATTGCCTTCATTGCATTTAAGTTAATTGTATACTGCTAGTAACACATGAGTAGTACGTAGGAGCATGACAGTAGTACTAAAAGTGTCCCTCCGTTTCCTGAAAAACATATCAGTGTCACAGTAAGTCTTGAGTTTGTCCCACGAAACACAAGACACAATGTAGGGGCCATCTAAAGGAACAGATTCTGCATTAGTTCATATCCTTACCACGTGCACTGGTAAGATTTTAGATTCAAAGGTAGTGGAATTCTAGTAAATTCCTTTGGTTTAGCTACATTGTATTTCCAATGGGATCGTCATCACACGTGATGCACACGGATGACAGATATGCACAGTGACATGATGTTAAGCAACAGCAGACAGCTCCACAGAGCCGGTCGATGTGGTGCTTAGTTGCCTTGCAGACTTTTTAGCGGGTTGACAGCAGAATGCCACATGAAAGCTTGTTTCTCATCGTATCTTTTAAGTTGTATTAAATCAGACACATTTTCATAGATATCACTGTGCTCTGCAACACTAGCAGTTCCTTCTGATAACTAATGACCCACACAATTCTAGAATCATTCAAATAATTGTCAAAATTCTACGGCAGTCCAGGTAATTTACAGAAATATCAATGGCAAAAATCATTCCGGCTAGCCCCAGCAATGTAAGTTAATTATTAGAGAATAAAATCTGTACCATTTCAGTGTGTGTTCGATGGATTGGCTGTTGATTTAGCTCTGGGAATCAACAAGAATACACATTCATTTTAATTGACATTTTTCAAAATAACAGGTACACTCAATGTTCCTTTTCTAACCAGGACAGATATTCAAAAGACTATACAAGATATATTCTCAAAACCAGTTTTACAGAAGAGTGTATAGTGATTGATAATAGCATTTAATGTATTTTATGTAAAAGCTTAAGTGGAGTGACAACTGGCTGGCATTGACTGAAAGCAATCTTTTTAAAAGGGACTCTGCGCTAAGTATCAGACGAACATGATGCCCTGCCCAGTTGCATGTCAGACCCTGTGTGAGCCTTATTGATCATGCTGGAATACATTGAGCTCTTGATGGAAACAGCTGCTGGTAATGTTCCTTTAGTCCCAATACTGACGCTGTTTTATTATGAAAGACAAACGAAAAATTTGAACTGAAATCAACTGACGTATGCATTCAGACATCCAGTAAGGAAGATCTGCTAAAGATTGGTGTCTTGCTGTTACCTGGTAAACCGCAGAAAACTATATTCTCTGACTTAACCATCAAGCTATTAGTGTTTTTGACCTTGACCAAAACAACATCTTACCATTAAGCACATATAACCCCAATATTGAACTGAAACCAGCCTGACTTTGGATTTCAGAGCTAATGGTCTTTAATCTCGGTTAGTTTTAATGACTTGCTAATTGCAATCTTAGAATAAGGATGTTTCTATCCTTTGGTCCAAAGCGATGCATTATATCAACATGATAAAGCTGATAAATGGAAATCCTCTATGTTTTACAAGTACAATTTATTTGATTGTTTGTTACTTATATTTATATTTGTATGCTACCTTAATTGGAATATTTCAAGTCACGCTATATCAGAGTACCTGGAGATTTATTTCTTTTATGTACATGATTATTTTATTTATTTTGTGTATTTGCCTATAATTCAAATTTGAATGAATGAATGTGAAATAAAGTAACACAGATTTGCAAAAGTGACAGTATTGTATAATAATCCCTTTGAATTGTTACTTTTTATCCATCTATACATACATACATCTTCTCACCACTTACCCAGGTGTGATGTTGTTTATCACTTCATAGCTGAAATAGTCATTTTAAAATTTGATTCGGACACATTTTTTTGAGCTGCCCATGTAAGAGAGGAATCGGACAATGCATCAGTTCCCTATCATCATTACCCTTCCCATCTAAGTAAAAACAATTGTTAGATGATAGTGAAAAACGTTTTTTTCTCATTCAGTTCCCAGTCTGCACAGCAAGTATTATTGTTGGAACAAAATCATTAAACCATCTGCTAGACACAGCTGCCAAGCCTTTCTCTTTCTGCTGAAAGCACGATGCTGTCCATCTTCCTCATCATTTCTGTTGCAAGACTTTCTTTAATGACTATCATATAAATTGCATAATTACATTCTCTCATGTCCAGCTTGCATTTTATAGTTATAGTTATTCAGTATCGTTGTGTATCCATTGTCAATGTCCATATATATATATATGTGTGTGTGTGTGTGTGTGTGTGTGTGTGTGCGTGCGTGTGTGTGTGTATTTAAATGTGGATCCTTTATTTATATATAATGTAAGGATCTCCATAAATGTGGATCCTTTATTTATATATAATGTAAGGATCTCCATAAATGTGGGTCCTTTATTTATATATAATGTAAGGATCTCCATGAATGTGGATGCTTTATTTATGTGCCATGTATAAAAGGGACCAACATTTACAGGAGAGGTGTATATATAGACACACACACACACACACACACACACAAACGCACACATGCACACATACATTTGGTTCATTTAAATATTGTTTAGAATTATGTCTATTAAATATTTCGGTACATGTGTTTGTCTGTATATGCATGGGTTTTACAGGGGTCTATTAGCCCTTGTAATAAAGACAAGATGTTTTTTTATTGCAAGTGTAAATAATGAAGCAGTAGCTTTGAAGATATATTCAATGGCACTAACATGCTGTAGGTAAGGACTGTACCTGCAACATCAAAGAGCAGTACTTTTGTTTTTATATTCTCTAATGGGCAAAAGAGTTTCCTATCCTTGACTGAGTCTACCATCTGTGAATAAAAAACAATTTATGTTACTGCCAGAATGTCAGCTTCTATGCTATGTTTAACAGAGGCCTGGTATTTTTATATTCAGTAGCGTTACTAGTTCAAGTTTAGTCTTGTTCTTTATGTGTTATCCATTTGCGGTTGCTTTGATTTAATCATTTTCATAAGCACTAATTTATATTAAAACTGTATAGATAATTAGAGGTTTTACAACACTGAACTTTTGCGTTGTCATGTATTTCCTTTCGGGTTTATTTTTACCTTTTATTTAACCACTACAAAGTTTGGTTCATAGGCCATGCTAAAACACCAGAGCTATGTGTGGTCTCACCTTTGTCTGGATAATAAGCCCCCACTTTTATGTGTTCCAAAACAGCAATTATTGTTGAGGTTCCTGCTGGCTTACTGTACACACAAGTTGTTTTAGTTCTTAAAATAGATACATCCTGTGTATATATTTCTCTCATGCATTTTCTCAAAAGTGTTTTTCGAAAACATTTACATTATCTCCAGGATATTTACGCACTATATCTACATCATAAATTTTCAAGGATTAATACCATGTCCCATTTTTTATTTATTTATTTATTTATTTTTAGATCAAAGGATTGACTGAAACATGTGCGTCTGACAACAGCTTTTAAATTGCATTGTTCCAATGACTAAGACTTGCAAACAAAGACAGATAGGCTTAAAACAAGTCATTTAATTAGTGTGGGATCCCAGCTTTGCTTGTACCATCCAATTATGCATTCCTTTGGCATCTGCTGGTCCTATTTCACTGGGGAAAGCTAATATTTTCTAGTCCTGTCTCTTACAGTATATCTATCTATTTAAAACAATGTAAATGGAGAAGACAGACAGCATCATTAGACAGCTGCTGACAAGTGGAAGGCGTTTTGTCGTTTAAATAGTGGGTTTTTACTAGAGGGCTAACAGGCAACTTCAAATCAATTACAGCTGCCATTATTGTTTGTTGTGAGTTTGGCCAAGATGCGGAGTTAGGGACACAAGTGGCTTGAGAGAGCACAGTTGTGACTGTAATCTTCCCCCCTTCTCGTTTCTCCCAAACAAACGATAAATCACTCAGCTGAGGAGATAATGAAGCACCGAACAGGCCCTGCTTTCATTGTCGTTTGGGGAAATCTTCCACGCTCACTAGGAAGAGATAGATCACAATAGAGTTACATCTAGTAGTTTTGAGTCTAGATTTCATTGATACTTTTCATTATTTGCCATGGAAATCAATTGATGTGAATTCCTAAACCATGCAATATCATCATGTTAAGATATTATAAGGGGTTGTACTAGAAAAAATAAGTAATCCAGATATACTAAAATAATTGCTCTAAGATCATTAAATGTGTATTATGTAACCTAGTACCCAATCATAGATTGTACATGCAGTTTTTTATTAGATATTTTTAATCAAACATGCAAATTCCAAAGTGCTCATAGAAGAGATATATAAATATAAAGATATATAAAATGTTTTTGGAATTACAGGAGCTCAATGCAAGACACATACAGGAAAACCTAGATATCCAAAGCATTTCACTTTGTGGCACCAAAAGACATTCTGGATGAACAGGAGCCACGGCTGCAGTGAATTGCATTACCTGTCAACTTGTGGTTTCTTGAGTTCGTCAGAGCAGTCCTGCATGTCAGCTCGAGCCTAAATCATACCAATGGTAATATGTGGTTTCGTTTTACCATATGTGCTCAAAAAGACAGCTGGAGGCAAGGGGTAATTAAAAAGGCAATGGAACATGTATTTGTCAAATTTAAACAGAAAACAAACAGTGCTTGTACTTCTCCTGATTTGCTGGGATAGATTTTACTCTTTCCGGTGGAACTCTGGTTGCGTTCAGGGAACTGAGTTATCTTTTATTTATTTACTGATTTCCCGAATCTCAGTAATAAAATAATGAAGCTAAGATGTTTCTTGCCCATTTATTCAAAATTATTCCAGAAATGTTCTTTTTTTATGCAGCTTTAGCTCTGCATGCTCATTGAAGGATTTCATCGATTGATTAAAACTCACTGTGAAACTTCCCTTTTCATATATTTATTACTGTCCCCTAGCCGGTTAAAAAGCTTGCAGAAATATTACCTGTCTGCTCACACTTAAAAAAGGGCAGTGCTTCCCAAAAATGCTGAACATATTTTTAACGAACAGGTGTTAAATAGATCAGTGAGTGTGCCACAGAACCGTGTATTAATGTAAGAGGCACAATGCATTTGTTTATAAAGCAGCATTTCCCAACCCATCCTTGGGGACCAACAGACGGTCCATGTTTTCGCTCCCTCCCAGCTCTCTGCCTGACAGGTAGGGAGGGAGCAAAAACATGGACCGCCTGTGTGTCCCCAAGGATGGGTTGGGAAACACTGTTATAGAGAAACTGACAAGAACAATGCTGGCGTCTCATTGATGTTTTCAGCAGATTGCTGTGGTATTCACCTCCAGAAGCATTTGTTTATGTCAATTCATACAGTTCTCTTTTCAGCAAAAATTCTAGTCTGACGAGAGCTGTATTCCCTTGAGTTCCTTTTAATGCTGAACAGCATACATATTTGGGGTAATTTACCTGAAGCAAACCTGCAAGACTTCAAAAACAAAATCATGTTTACCATTATTAAAACAGCAAATAATTTAACAGGGTTCTATTAAAAAAACAAAACAGCTGAACTAATGCGCTACACAAGGCATATATATAAATAATCAAAGAACACAGCAGCTTAAATTGAGTCTTAATTTAAACAGCCTTTAGTATGAATCATCTATTTGTAATTGAAATTAGTTCTTATATAGACAGCAAATTATGTTTCACAGCCTGCTGTGGTTAAAATGAGAAAACTGGTACTCACATGACTTTTTCAAGCATAACTACCATCACATTAAGGAAATGGCATTGCACACGATTGCCAGAAGCCTTGAGATAAATGAACTGCAACCACTGATGCCGTGTAGGTAGGTATTATAAGTTGTATTTAATTTCAAGCAGTGCTTTTCTGTTTTTTACGAGTTTTTAATAGAGATAGTGTGTATTATTGCTCTTACAATAAAATCACGCAATGTTATAAAATTACAAAATGCAAACACGAGAATTCCAGGTTTTAAAGAAAGAATCAGTGCTTTTTAAAAGTAAAGGTATTTGGAATAATACTTTAACGTTAAAAGTGTAACGACTTTGTATACCACAAAATATAAGACTAGCTGGCCTGACTACTACGCTTTTGCTAGCTGTAAAATTCAGTAGTTTCATTTACATAACAACGTAACATGAAGTTAACAAATGATACTTCTCAACTGGTACATTTCACAATAAACCGTTGTACTGTAGGCGAACATATTGTGTAATTCACGCCATTGTCTGTTGTAATTTGTGTTGTAAAACCCAAGAACAGTAAAGCTTACTTGATATCAAGAACTTATTGACTGTTCAAGAATAACAAGTTACATTTCAGGTATCGTTACACTGTGTACTGGTCTTGTTCAGTTCAGATTTTAATGGTTTATATTTTACATGTGCTTTTCATCAGTGTATGTTTTGCTGGAGTAGTTCAGAGCAAAAGTCAGAAGCGCTGGTTATTATAATAACAAACTCGCTCTGAAAGGATCTTCGGAAACAGACAAAGAAATGGGCGCCAGAGACCCACTAAACCAATTCTCAGAAAAGTAGCTTTGAATGATTTTGGAGTGTAGCCAATTCTGGTCAAAACACCTATTATCTCAGCGGCTTGTAATAGACCCTCCATCTGCACACTCAATGCCATGGTCCTATACCAATCTTGCACAAACACTTGGGCCCCTTTCAGTTGGAAAAGTACTTTACTTGCAGGATGCTTTAAAATTGAGCTTGTACAAGTATCAACATTTTGTTGAATCGTCAAATGCGACGCCATTGTGTTTATGAGGCATCACATTATTCCACAGGTATATTTCTTTCATTTGTCTGTCTAAAGTTAGAATAGACTCTGCACAGATTTTTGGCAGCGGAACAGTAGCACCTGCTAACAGATGATAAAGACAATTTCAGATTTGAAAAATTCTGTTTGTCTGTGTGCATTTCTGAGTGTCCGTGTCAGCTCTTCCATAAAGCGCTCAAAAAAAATCTTTGTGTTGCTCTGTCAAAGGCTGGTTTTCAGCCAGCCTGGCTTTTGTGTGTCTTTGAATGCTAGATATATTCTGAACGACTCGCTCAATTCGCTCCTTGCAGTGCTGTAGGTGTTCAGCACGCACACTGCTCCTGTGCAAGCTTTTAATTGAGTCCAGTCGCTCGAGTTGTAATTGATTCAAAATCTCTGTTCTACAATGGGCACCATTACAAGGTGGTGCTTGGCATCTTCTCCTTTAATCTGCTTTCCTTTTTATGTTTTGGAATTTGTTCCTCTGTTAATTTGCATGCTATCTTTCTCATGGAAATCAGTGTGTTTTTTTTCAAGGCAAAAACGACAAAGATAAGTAGCTTGTGCTACATTTTTTGAAACGTAAAAGGCTTCGTAATTGAGATCCGCTTCCCCACTGTCCACTGATATGCCGTTGAAAGGCAGAGTTGAACTGTTCTCTGGCTTTTCTGCTCAGTGCTTTTTCCTGTTTACTTTCAGCCAAAAATATCAACAAAAGGGGCTCCATCGACTTCAGGAGTGAAAAATAAGTTTCCCTTTTGAGGATCCGATGCTCTTGGTCGCTTTTGATCCCTAGAGTTCAAAGTCGATAGAGAGCAAGAGTGCAGTTTCAACGTGGGGACAAACATCTAGCAGTGACCTTATTCATACCAGCCTGTCCTTTGAAAGAGGGACTTTTTTTTGCTCATTCATATAAATTTATAAAGATTGTCTATTCATAAAACGTTCTTCTCTATAATTACTGTGTTATCTGAGAAAAATTAACTCTAATCCTAATATTGGAATAAAAAATCAACAAAACATGTTTATTAGAATTTACAGACAAGAAGTCTGTTTCACAGTTCAATGTATTTTGCTGATCTACATTTTAATGACTTTATGATTAGGTTATTTTCATATATACATCAAAATTTGAATATGTAAATTAATAATGATCAGCATGACTGATCTGTCTGCAATTCTTTTTTTATTTATTACATATATGCATGTTATTATCAGGTATTATAAACAATTTTTGTGATATTCTTTGTTTTAGTAAATATTTTCATGTTGAGGTTTTTTGATAGTTTTGAAAATCTCTGAAAAGTTTACATCAGTCTTAAAACTTTCTATTTAATATACATAAGTCATTAAAATCTGTTGGAGGTTTCTCATCCCCCTGTAGGTTTACATTCTTGAGACTAATTGTTTCAATTCCCTTACAGGTTTAGAGCTCCCCTTCATGATGATGCCCCACCCCCTGATTCCTGTTAGCCTGCCCCCAGCGTCTGTTACCATGGCAATGAGTCAGATGAACCATCTCAGCACCATTGCCAATATGGCCGCAGCCGCGCATGTGCAGAGCGTACCATCGCGAATGGTGACTTCCGTCATAAAGGTAGCAAAATGCTACATTCTGTTCAGTTCAGATCACACCAGACAGTAGTTCAGATACTTTAAAACAAAATAACCATTGGCTAAGTCACGCTCAAATAATGTTATCATTATTTTTTTTTTATTTTCTGCTTTAATTTTATACTTAGCTAGCAGTACGTAACAGAGCTAAGTTTAGTACGTGTTGTACATATTATTGACATATGAGCCTGTGTGCATCAGCCATTACACCAACCAAAACCTTTTTTCCATCATACTACTAATACATTCATGTTATTTGGTGGGGTTAATTGCAAAAGAATGCAGGGGAAATACTGTTGTCGAAAGAAACAAAAATAAATGCATTATATGGTGATCATATCTAAAAGTGAATCAGTGCATCTTCGGTAGTGTCAGAGGCAGGTGCTGCTGGTGAACATGCACCTTTTCTCATGCGACAGGAGCGGGTGCCTGACAGTCCCTCTCCTGCACCATCTCTGGAAGACGGGAGGAGGCCGGGAAGTCATCCATCATCTCACAGGAGCAGCAGTGTGTCCAGCTCCCCAGCACACACAGAAAGCTCGTCAGACCGAATTCGTGAGTCCTCCCTCTTCTGACCTTTCAAAAGTGTAAAAGCTTTACTGGATTTTCCGAAGCACCTTTAGGACAAAGGCGGCAACAAGAAAAAACCTTTTAGGAAAATGAGTCACCCCTTTTTGAACTTTGCTATGGCTGTAGACTTGCCTTATTGTAAGTATTTTGTATGGTGTTGTACTGTGATTTCTATCCATTGAAAAAAGTTCAATGGGAAAAACAATTATCCGGTTACCAATGATTCAGTACTCACTTTTAATGGTATAAATAGCCACGATCCCTAGAAAACAGCCCATTTTTTCAGTGTATCAATGTATTTTTTGTATTCCTCTAAAGCCATACACCAGAATGGACTCTCAATGAACCAGGCTCTTCTGGGAATGTCTCCAAACATATTGCCCGGACCAAAGGAGGGGGATCTTGCCACTCATGACATGGGGCAAGAAGCCAAAAGAATACATACCGAAAAAGGTCAGTTTCCCCTTTTTTAACTTTCTAATTGTCCGCAAGATCAATTGTGCAATTTTCATACAAGTTCCGGTTAAGGTAGAAGATATTCAAGATGAACATAATGACCCTATCTGTTCCTAATGCAAATGAAATGTTAAATGGTAATATTAAGCTCAAACGTTGGCCATTTTCGCTCTAAAAAAACCCAGGTGTCCTTAAAATGGCCCTTTTATAAGTGAACTGTAGAACAGTGATGTAATGACCTTTGTTGCATTTCACATTAAATGAATGAAATATGAATGTGGTTTATATTAGAAGCTGAATTAGTTGTTACCAATCGTCATAGCGATTAGATCTGATTTTCTTTTTTGAACAACTACACAAACCCCAAACAAACTGTTAGTTGCATCCTCAATTTGCCCATTTCAACCACTGTGTATCCCATAATTCCAAATGTCCTGCTTGCATTCATATTTCGGAAAATGTAACCTTGGGACTGTTCAGACGAAGTGGTTAAATGGTACAACAAAATGCCATGACTTTTTATTAAAGGGAGTGCACCACAGTGCAATGTATCCACCAGCGCGCAGCAGGGCCTGTGCATATACCAGAAAGAAAGATCATATTTTGCATTAGATCAAAAACTCCTCTAAGCTGGGGATTACAATAAAAAGAATTCAGAGTAAAAGCAAAACCAAGACAATGAATGCATCTTTGCACATTTCAGCATCAAAAGACACATACTCCTTTTAAATGTCAAAAATGATTTGCTCGAATCAGCTGCTTTAAAAGTGCGTGAGTTGAACTGACCAATGATATTCCAAGAATGTGAAAAAATAAAAAAGCTGTGTTTTCAGGTGTTTTCAGCCATCGCCATTATCATTTAGATCAGACCAACCTAATATGTCACTCAGACTGTTTGGAATTCAGGGCTCTCCAATGTGTGCACCAAAGGTCTCGGGCTTTGGAAAACATTTTTATAAAATAATCCATTAATGCAGAGGAGTGCAACTAAATTAGATAGCAATTTGCTGAGCATGAATTAATGAACAGAGCTTCTCCCTGCTCCCAGAGTTGTAATTTTCATAATAACCTCAGACCTTTATTTGGCAGGTTGTTTAGTTTTTTTAGTTTGAAGGTTTTCATTAGTCTAATGAGGACTGTGCAAGGGCGAGCAGTCAGCACAATTTACATGAGGAAGCTATCATAATAAATGAGGCAATTTGAATAACACGCACAGGTTTATGCAGCGAGATAAGAGAGATTGTACAGTGAGATCTTGAGGTAACCAATACATTAGACCAGCTAATAACCAAAGTAATCCCAATAAAAGCCTTAAGTGAAGGGAATAAAATTAATGATATATATATTGAACTGTAATGATATGATACATGAGGCATTGGATTAATAAAATAAATGTGTCCCATTGTTAAAGAGGGTCATACAATTCTGCCTTTGTTTATGCGAACCATTTTAATTAGGGTTGCTCATCGGATCAGTTTGTTTATACAAATTATATTACATTTCAATGGTTTAATGATATTTCTCCACTTGTTTGAGCTTTATAGTCTTGCCGGAGCATTAAATTAATTTTATGCATTATACTTTTCAATGTAGTGGATAGTGTGAATACGCATTGTCTTGCGTTGGTCGTATCGCAGCATGCAAAGCAGAAACGATGCCACCACACTGGCTGTTCAGAGCTGCATTCTGGGCAGTTTGATCTTTTTTGCATGACTTTCATTTTTTTCTCTTTTTTGATCAAAGGCAAAGTCTTGTATTAACTTGAGTAGCACTATGCTATGTAAGCATATGACCCACCTTGGGCTGTTTTTTATGTTACACACCAACGAAGGAAATCATGTACCAGAGATATACAACCAATTAAATATGTTTCGTCGGTTACTATAATATTTATGTTTTCACATTTGCTAGCATCAACCGTGAGTTTATGTGTTTAATTTTGTTTTATTTCGTGTGACTTAAGGAGTTATGGCAGTTGTTTCCTGACCCTCGAACGTTTGCGAAGGGTAGAAGCCCTGTCATAGACTAATGTCTGAGGATTGACCTTTGACACTAAGCATTTCCATGACATGAAAAATGCATAAAATTAAATTATATAAGCCCAGAGCACAAGAAGACAGTTCTGTTGCAATTTATGACAAATTTTTCTTGCCAGTGATAGTAACACACAATACCTAGTTATTGCCAAATTTCACTTCAGCCATATGTCCCGTCTTTTTTAACTCAAAGACCATGATTAGGCTGTTCAATAAAACATTGATTGTCCCGAAATGCTGTATCTGGAGACCAAAGACACAATAAGTAATCAGAGGTGGTTCTTTTAAGTACACAAGAGACGGATGGCAGTTAAATGAGTGATGGGGTCTGGAAGCAGCGCAGTCATTGAGGGAACGTGTCAACTGGAAGGTCTGCTGTGATTTGGGCAACATGTGTGTCCAATTATGATGGCATACAGAGCATATCAGCAGCTTCAGCTATACCGCCTTATACCGCCCTATACCGCCCATATACCAAGAAAGTAAATAAGGTTATAAGGTACATCTTGGTAACTTCTGTCTTTGAGTTGAATTTGTAGGTAAGTCAGAAAAATAATAATGTGTTACATAATCATAACAATATTTATACAGTAATAATAAACGTAACTACATGTGATATTGTACTGTAGCTCGAGGCAACGAAGCACCGGAGCCACACAATGTTTTCATGGACGTCACAAGTTTTGCGTGCATTTCTCATTACGAGCCATTGTAGTTAAGCCGAAATTTGAATGTAATAGGCTTTATGGCAGTCCATTTGTAAGTGCGAGTTGTCCATAAGTCGGACGTTCTTAACCCGGATTCTGCCTGTATATGCAGATTCTTTTTGAGTTTTGCAAATAGAGATTTTAAACAGAAAAAGGGACTGAGCTTTGAAAACAGCGCTGTTACCTTCCATCCCTGCATCCATCCATCCATCCATTATTTTCTGTAAGCATTTATCTAGTGCAGGATTGTGGTAACCCTGGAGCCAATTCCAGGAAACACAGGTCACAGTGCAGAGGACACCCTGGATGGGATACCAGTCAATCGCGAGACACACGCTGTGGTCAGTTCACCTAAGTTGCGTGTCTTCATTGATTTGCTTTTACTGTGATTAAGCATTGTGTTCAGGGTACCAACAGTACGTGTAGTTACTAAGTGCACTTCATTCTTGGCATTTTTAGAGAATTACTTTTTTTTAATAAACCCCAGGATAGCTGAACGGACAACAAATGTGTAAAAAGCTCTGTATATGCAATAAAAGGCCTTGGATGGAAGGATCCGCTTTAAAAAGTAAATGACCAAATGAAACCAATGAATTATGGGTGTCACTGAGCTTACCATGTGACTTGTCTAGAACATTCTCTGATGTAGCTTTTGAACAACTGGCTATGTAGCTTTGTTACATTTTCTGACAGTTCACAAGAAAAGAAAAAGGCTGAACAGAGAAAAGGCTGAACGCTGATCAAACACAAGTGAAATGTCACATGGTAACTTTTTTTTACTCCAATGTTAAAATAATAGTCTTTAATCTTTTCTGCTGAGAGCGATTCATTAGATTCAGAATTTTTGAGTATTATGGTTAATATATGTCTTTCAAAATCAACAGCTCAAAACATACTCTGAAAGAAACAAGAGTATGAAAGAGTATGTTTTAATGAAGACTGGTTTTGGGAAAGGTGTAATTAAAACATGCAAAATTTCTGTTTTTAGAAGAATCAAATCCAGGATCTATGTAACAAATATTGCTGATGACGAGAGGCTACTGGACAGCAGAATTCATTTAGATTTGGGCTTCGTGAATGTTCTCGTGTCTGACACTGCCAAGTCCTAATCACATTTTACAAAAAGGATGCTTTTAGGAATGCTGAAAAGTGAGAGGTTCTTTTTAATCTTTGAAATGCCTTGAATGTGACAGAATGATTTCTCTTGCCAAGATGTAAGGGCTCTGAAAGAAGGTTAAATATGCTGTGGTCAGCTAAGTGTTTCTGGTGTTCAGGGAGTAAATTTAATTATGTATTATCATTCTTTGGTGAAGGTGAAACTTACTTCTCCAGAAAACACTTGCCTTTTTCATGTGTTTGAGAAAACTGCTATAGGGCATTGCAACATTCGTTGTCATCAAAATGTAACAGATTTGTATCACATAAATATGATATTCTTTAAATAATGTATCTGATCTGCTATATGTTGCCCCCTGTGTTGTTGCTATGACTGGAGGTCATAACTGTGAGCCTCTGCTATCTTCTCACATATTTATCAAGTACTAAGACCCTGATGAATTAGCAAATTCTCCTAAAGACGTCTTTAAGTGTTAGCTGTCTAGGCTTGCTCAATTCTTGTTTTGAGAAGAGGTGAATGTCAGCCACCAGCCTGTTGGGTGGAATGTTCCAATGATATATTTGGTGGATGGGCTGATATGTTACACAGTGCAGTGTTGGTAGTAGGGGTGTAACGATACACGGTATATTATTATTTAAATCGTTCGGCACGCTCCTGATAGTTCAATACGCATGAACAATGGTACGATATGCTTGTCAATTTCCTATACATATCATAGCAAGAATATAAGATGGTGTTTTTTCCACAAAACTGGGGTCGTCTTATTTTCGAGGTCTAGAATTTAAATTTCAATATACAACAGCAGACGGCGTAAATTATCCGCCTTCTAGCTAAAGGTAGCCCCATACTGTACTTCAAACGTAATCAACGTTGTTTCAGCAATACGATTGTATGAGTGCTGACCCCACAGACTATCGACAACTGGCTAATACACTGTATAATACAACGCCATGGGGTTCGTTAACAGTCGGCATGCTTTGTAATTTAATTGGTATAAATTAATATGTATATTTGTGTATTTCTTAATTGTAAATGTTGTAACTGTAACATTTGCCGTGGAATGTGATGTGCGCATTTCATTAGCGTGTAACTGTGAGTGTCATGTAAACTGTTAGTTTCCTTGTCTGTACCTCTGCTAATATTAAACCGATAGTGGCTGTACAGTGTTTCATTTTAAAAGAGCTGTCATCTTCTTTATCAAAATGACTCGACCACTCACCATAATACAATCTTGTGCCCCCTTTATGTGGGGCTGCTGCTTCAAAAACATTCTGTGTCTCTTCTGTTGTGGAGTTTGTAATATTTACTATCTACAGTATCTGTCTACACTTACAGTGCTGCGATTGCATGTGGTCGTTGTTTAACAGTGATATGCTTAACTTCTTATATGTTCTTATCAAACAAAATACTTTTTCTTCATAGATAAGATTTGGCATTCCAAATGTACAGGTACTGTACATACTAGGTACACTGTTCATACTAAATGGTATAGACAACCCAACTACAGGCTATGTAAGTTTAGAAGCACCTTTAATTTCAGTGTTTTTTCTCTCCTAGTTTTTATACATTAGATACACAAACTAGGCCTAGTTAGTCATGCCGCAATTTTCTGAATGGAAACTTGTTATATGGAAATATAAAGAGTTCATTGTTTAATTAAAGGGTGATGTGTTTTTATTTTCTTCTTAAATATAAAGATACAGATCCAATAGCCATGACACGTACCAAACCGTTACACCCCAAATACAAACATATAACTATGTATGCATGTGTGTAAATAAAGGAGATGAGTAGGGCGTTACCTCACATGACCCACCAACCAGACCTAAGCAGTACAAATGCTTGTGGACAAGAGAGTGAAGGAAAACTAGCCATTGAGAGCTCAGCATGTATATGGGACCTTCTTCAGGGCAGCTGGAAAAGCATCCCAGGAGGCCACCTCATGAAGCTGGTGTAGAGGAGACAGTAGGGTCAGCTAGTCGCTGGAGCAATTGGGGTTAAGGGCCTTGCTCAAGGGCCCAATGGTGGGATCACTCTGCCGACTCAGCGATTTGAACCGGCAACCTTCTGAGTCCCACCCCACACAGCTGCCAACCCCCCCCCCCCTCCGACATACTTTTAAATACTTTTTTGGTGAATACTTAATT